>OX235262.1:70782242-71982242 GCA_944472135.2 Trichobilharzia regenti
TAAGCTAAACCTTATCTTTTACTATAAGCTAACTAATCTTTTTTTGCATTCCTCGAGCCAATAACTAAACCTACCACTGTCATCAGTTTACAATCTTAGAATCATCACAACCTAGCTGCTATAGAGCACTGTCAGAATTATGTGCGGTACAACTTTCTTAAATAAGTTTTCAGTCATTTGGAATGGACTACCAGCTAATGTGCGCGATGCACACACTTTCAGTGTTCATCTCCTCAGTCACCAGACTACTACTACTACTACTAGACAGAATTATATGTATATATTTATTATTCACTCCTTGAGGATTCCTCTTGCTTTTTTTGCTTTGCTGTTGTTTGTCTTCTTTTTTCTCTCACCATTTTAGCTTCCATTTGACTTTTTGAATGAGAATGAATAATGTGGATGTTTGACCATTTACAATGACAAATGATTGCAAACATTATTGGTCCCGTATCTTTCATTTGCGTAGGTAATAACGAATTAACTTTCCCCACGACGCGACCCGGATTACATTTGTGGAATTACTCTTATACCAATGGAAAAGTATCAATTTGTAATACAACGTCACGATTCTTTCTTATTACCAATTTGGATATAAATCAAAAATGAAATTCGAACTTGTACACACCTGAGTATATTGTGGAATTACTTCAAGCTTTTTTTTTCCCAAGTATTTTTTATCCATCCAAAATATACTTGGGTTTTTTGTTAATGCGAAGACAATATTTCTATATTTCTTGAAGTGTGGTGGACCTTTCACTCGGTTAGCTCAGTTACCCAAATTCAAATAGAAAATAAAGTACCAAATCAGTTTAGTTACGGGAAGAATGTATTAAAGTTTGGTTACTTGGGTTTACAAAGATCCAAATTCCACAATAAACGTTATAGACTCCAGGTGCTGCGGGAAGACTGCTCCAGTACCAATTCTCCAATGTTGACGTTGCCGGAGGTCGACCAAAGTACGTAGGAAGAACTACGGTGCTCCTGCAAAAATTTGAGATAGAAAGCAGGTGATTAAAATTGATCGACGGCAGTTGAGATGGTGGAGAAGATGGAGAGTCGAAGGCATAACTATATATTTATTCAAAACCCGAGGTAAAGTTAAAAGTACAGAGTTTATGGTTAAAACAAAGTAGTGTACAATATGTTCATTATTTACATAGTAGTAAAATTTGGATAAGTTTATTTTTGAGGACTCCACAGAATTACTCCATTGAATGATTAGTTATATTGTAGAATTACTTCAAGCTTTATTTTTTCCCAAGCATTTTTAATCCATCCAAAACATACTTGGGTTTTTTTGTTAATGCGAAGACAATATTTCTATTTTATTAAAACATTATTATTGAGTATGATTGCTAATAGTATATGTAATTTATCATATTGATGATGCCTGTAAACTGGCGTCCCTCATGTGCAAAATGAGAATATACTATTATTATTATTATTACTACTCAAAGTACGCTCACAGTTAACGCCTGATTACTTTCTGAGCTGACTTAATTTTTCTCAACGGTCACACTCCACTTCTGCAAAATCAACAATTCATCGTCTCCAGTTTCCGGTTTGTCAGCAAGATATGTCACTTGAAGTAATTTGAGCTAAATTTCCTGTTTATCGCAACTATAAATATCGCCCACGATAACTGTGTAGCCGTCTATTCTATCAGATGTGCGTTTTAACCATAGTACTGGCTGACTACTTAGGCTGGCTTACCCCACCCTGATGGTTAGAGTGCTTCTAACACCACCTCAACTACTGAAAGAAGAATATAATGTTTACGAATATTCAAGGACGTATTTAGTTAACGAAAGTGTAGAGTTTCACAACCACAGCGCAGTTCATTAACAACCATCTCATCTCTCGGAAATCTAGTTGGTGGTGATGTGCCCTTTTACTTTCACTCGCAGAAATGAACAACTTGATCTTTGAAGGTGAAATAGTTGAAGCCTAATTGAATTGTCGAATTGCTTTTATATCCTGCAAAATTTAATCCAGCTACTTGCATTCGTTCAGCTAATGTAGAAATGTAACCTAAAATGTTCAGTTACTTTGAATAATAATACCAATGTAATCAAAACAAAACCTATATTATAACACTAATCGATGTTTTATTTTATTACTTGCAGGAAGATACTCGGAAGTCAACTATCTGGACCAGGAGACACAAGAATTGGAGAACCTAAACATTAACGACGACGAGTAAAACTGTTATACTCTAAGACTGGACTCCCGCACTTTTTAAAAGTTGATTTCGTGGACAACTACATTGTTAGCATTAAATGACTTCCTCACTTTTTGAAATTCTGCTAATGACTTGTCAAGTTCATCCCAGCTCAAGAAACGCTTTCCAAGTATGTATTCAGCAAAAATTCCACTTAAGTCTGTGCGCCTTTCACTCGAACTGACTACCTGCAACGGACGAAAATAAAATTATCAATTAGTATCCATCTATGTCACAACTATTCCAAGATAAATCGTAAAAAACAACATTGAAATACAGGGATGATCAATAACCATCAAGAAAATACCGCACGTATAACCTAAATTACAGAAAAAACACAAGAACCCATCGGTTCGTTGACATCGCAAGCAACCGATGGACCAAACAACGAATTGTACGACAAATAAAGCCTAGTACATGCACAAACAAAGAAAAACAAAGCGTTACAATAGTCTAATTCACGTTTATAGTAATCACATATGCTGGCAAACGACGCAAACACAACCACGCAAAGACAGCACGCACTCAAGGACAATTCAAACTCCAACTGACCGCCACCATTCTAGCCATTGAAGACGAAAAAACTGAGTAGCGGAAAATATAACACGCAACAACGTATATCCTCACCCGGTGTTGGAGGTGTTCGAAACTCAGCCTTAACATGAAATGGGACTCATTCGAACCTCCTGCAATACTCTCCAACCAGAAGGCCAACACACATACTTTATCCATAGAACACATTCTCCCTGTGCGAGGGCCGTCACATTTGGACATCAACGTCGACTAGGAGCTGTGGAGATCTCGCATGGATTCTCTCCTCACAGGTCTGTCTTTACAAGCTCAATATACTCAGATCATGTTAGCGTTGAGTGGTGCCGCGCTGCGTCATGAAATCGCTGGGGAATTCTCCCCATCCAAGAGGCTCAATTACAACTGGCGCACCCTAGATGATTGCTTCGCAAAACTTTCTAGTGCTGCTGCATACGTGCACTCTTTCTTAAGCTGTTGTGATGAACCGGGTGAGACAACTGCTTGCTAACTTTACCAGCTTCGTGAGATCACATCCTACGTCTTTCCTACCCTTTCTAATGCAAACTGCGACGAGGCCGTTTTTACCCGCTTCGCACAAGGACTCCTATCTTACGAGCTCAACTACCCATCGAAATCCACCTCAGAGGCTCTTGGGGTAGTCCAACGATTCGAGAGTATTGAGTATATTCTTTCGTCAACTACCAGTACTTTCTGTAGCACACAAGGGACCATTGGCCAAAGATTACCCGTCCCAGATCCCCGACAACGCCGCCTTAATGCCCCATCACCAGTCCAGCCTGCGACGCTATTTGCAACCCCCTCCAAACCAAAAGATGACTACAGCAGATGTTATTATTGTCGTCGCTTTGGTTGCAGACCATGGAAATGTGGACACAATAAAAAATCTCCAGGTGAGCCCTTTCAAATGTCCTGGTGGGTATTTTTTATTTTCCACTGTCTGAATAAGTTTGTTTGTCTTCTATATATAACTGAAGCCATCGAAATCTACCTGAGGAATTCAGACCTATTTGTTCAAGAGGAATTTGTGCAGTCACTTCCGTTACCCTGGCAATCATTACAAGAATGTAAAAAGAGAACTGGCAGTTTACCCCTCCTCCTAAGCCTTTTACAAGTTATCACTGTTCTATCTTATTATTCTGACTAATTCATTTTAATTGCTTATTACGTGATCATTTTGAACACATGTTTGTTTTCTAACCACCCTCCTTATTTTTCCGAAATTGTGTGTTATGTAATCCATTTATTTGACTTTTGAAATTATTTCTTCCCTTCGAATTGTTATATTATTTTTCTTGGTTATATATCAGCCCCTTGACATGCTGATACTTACTAGCCATTATTAAGAGTAATTAGCATTATGTTTGGTTATCTAATCAAATAGGGATTACCTAGGTGGGTTAACTATTCTTAAATCCTTTTTGTACTTTAATTGGTCTTTGTTTTTCATATAAACTGGCTTAATCATTGTTAGCAAACTTATCACCACTAGATTGATAAATTTTTGTATTTCATTAAAAATTGCTATACAGATATGTATATATAGGAGTCATGAAGAAAATTTGATTTATCGACGAAATCATCTTCAAAGGCAATAGAATCATATCTTTACCAAAAATGGATCAATTTTTACAGATGTGTGTAGAATCAGTTGACGCTTTCGACCTTTTTAATGTGGTTATAGATCCACTTGCTCCCGTAGACCCAGTTTTACTGACCACACAAAGCGTACATTTTACAAACGCATCTCCGAACATGGTTACCGAGTATGGTTAGCAAGAGGACAATGTAAGACAGTTACTAGGTCAATTCTCAGGCACTTGGTGGACTCAGACCGTACATCTACATCATAGGAAATAGGCTACAGTCAGTTTCTAGGTCATGATGAGTTCCTGCGTCGGCTGGTCATATGTTTTCGTGAATTCGTTTTCCATTGAATTTTAAAGGTATTTCTGGATGTTTTGCTCATTTTGCAGTATGTAGGTCAGCTTTTGTCACTGGATGCTACTATTTAGCTTATTTTTAGCCTGAAGTTCCCAGTTATTATGTTGTTAGTCAAGGCTTATGGTGAACCTGTAATCATTGAGCTAATTAACGTATACTATGCGAATATAGTAACATAGACTATGCTAATAATAGTAACATTAAACTCCCTTACTGTTTTGCCATTGTTTGACAGTGAAACTGTGCGCTGATTTTTCAGCATGAGTGGCATTAAATCGAACCTACTGAGTTTGCTTATCAACGTTGTTCCAGCCGTCACAGGACATATTAAGCATGGACTAGCGTTACTCCAGAGCAGAAAGTTTTGATTCAGCACACAGCTGTCTTTCTAAGCACGACCTGTGTCATTTCAGAACATAGTGGGTAAATAAGGTCTTCAGTTACCATAAAAAGGCATCATCGGGGAAGAGGTTAGCATAAGTTTAGAATTGTTTTAAGCTTGGTGGTGTTGCGGTCTAAGTGATAAATCGTATTAATCACCGTTATTCAGGATATGCTATGAACCGGAAATCCTCAGCTGAAAAACGTATGAATAAGACACAGATCGGTGCAATTTATAACTGACTCCAAAAGGCTCTCATCACGAAACAATCAACTAAAGTATGCTTTAAACTGTCGCTCTCAGCCATTTGAAGGGAAATTTACTTGATTTATGCTGACCTAGTATGCACAAATCCCACAGGTCATTGAATTGACAACTTAAAAAAGTAGATTAGTTGATACATACATTTATCTATATGTACTAATTAAGGACACATTAAATGTTTAGAAATTGTAGTTAAATTATATTCGCCTAGGAAGCAAAAATGCATACATCCTATTTTGGACTTGAAATAAATGCATAGAAATTATTGTTGATTTATATTCACTTACTAGACATTCTCATGCATCTCAATGTACTTTAAACACCACCAATGCATCCAAATAGCGTGTGACTATCACACTACAATAATACCAAAAAATTAACGCGCCATTATATTATGGTAAGGTAAGCCCTAAATCACACTGACTGTAAATTTCCGTGTCAAAATAAAAAGATCGCCACTTTAACTTCTATTTTAGACCAATAAGAAGCCAGCTAGCCAATCAAAATCTGCCTATATCTATTTTCCATCATAGTCGTCTTTAAAAATGTTAGGCTTCGACATTTGTTTTAGCAAAGGCACTGGCGACTCGTCAATACAATCCGGAACTCTGTGTACAGCAAAGGTTTGTCCAGTTTCTTATTCTACCATAGTCTTCATCTCTTTTCTAATTGTCCACTTCCTTGTTTCCACTAATTAACTCACTACTATCACTTTTGAATGTTCCTTTTGTACATTTTCTTAATCTCTTCACACCTGTCAACTGAACATTCAACTACTTTTCCTCTCATTCAATAACAAGTTTAACCTTACCCAATTTTAGATCTTTTCTTCCAGCATGCCACTGACTATTACGTAATTCCTGGTTTTACTTTAGAAACCACTTCCGAGTGTATATATTACCCTTCCCTCTATTACTCAACAATAGATTACTACACATTTCTAATTAATATAAATACGTGATTGTACAGCATCTGAAGATAACTTCATAAGTAAAGGAAATTTTTCGACTGAATAGTCTATTATGTTCTTCATGAGAGATAAATATTTCTTTATTCAATCCTTTCGCCTACTAAATTTCAAAGTGGGGATTTCTCTCATATTGAGTTAAAGTATGTTAAGACTATCATGAAACTATGACCTTTTATTATTCAACTGACAGGATACTGAAGAAATAAGCGACAGATCTGGTTTTATCCTGAGCCATGTGTTGGTATGACTGCTTTACTCAAATTCATTAGGAGGAATTGTTGTATGAAAGGATATGGCCGATGACATCGGCTAGTGGTCTAGCTACGTCGTGAATTGACAGAGGCTGGAATTCATGGACTACTGGATCAGGTCCCAGTGACTTAATGCTCTACGAGCTCGCCTTATAACCGGAAGGTGATGGGTTCAAACCGTGGTGGTGGATGTGTACTGCTGAAGAGTGCCAAAATAGGACGAAACAGATGTCCATTACTCCCAGGTCTTTTCAGTGGTTCTCTAACCGACATCAGTTCATGATGAAATCCTGTAACCTGTTGCCTCTGTTGACGACCTGACCGTCTGTCTTCTAGAAAGACAGTGAAGGCTTAACAACGAAACCGTCCAGCTAAGGCAGCAAAACTACATCCATTTCTTCCCCCTTTAACTGTCTGTTTTCGACATAGAACTTTGCACAAATGTGCGGAAGTTCAAGTCGCCACATTCCGTGTAGCACGCGAAGCAAGAGAAGAAAGTACAAGAAAAGCATAATAGAAACAGTGAGCAGAGGTGTGAGACAAAGGAGTAATAACGAAAAACAAAACAGTTTCATTGGAGATCATAAGTCACAGGGAGTGGATGCATCTGCGCCACTGAGAACGATTTTGAGCCATGTCACCAATTGTTTCCAACCATAGATTTTTACCGTCCCGAGGACCCCAGCCTGGAAGTCTACACCTTCCTACGTGGCTTAGACCAACTGTTGTGGATTTCATTGACTGATGCCAAGTTTTTGTTTGACCGCCGCTAGCTTTTTTCCAGCCTGACCCTATATCCGCTAACATTGCTCGTCGAGGGAGGCGATGGCTTGGCATACGTAACACATGTCCTAACCATCTCAGTCTTTGTAGCTTCACGACTTCGTCGATTGATTTCCCCTGTTTACCTAGAACTCTACGCCTAACCTCAATGTTGCTCACCTTATTATGCCACTTTACACGGGAAATAGAGCGCAGGCACCTATGATCAAAGACAGCTAGTCTTTTCATGTCTTCCACTCTCAGTGGCCAGGTCTCACAACCATAAAGGAGGACGGAGCGGACTGATGAGCAGTACACCCGCCCTTTGGTCGATAGTCGAACATCTCGTCTACGCCAGAGTCGGCGTAAACTGGCAAATGCGAAACGAGCCCCCTGTATTCGTGCTGAGATTTCGTCAGAGATCAACCCGTTGGGGCTGATGGTACTTCCCAAATAAGTGAAGCGGTCAACGTGCTCTACCACTTCACTTCCTATTTTTAAACTAGGCGTCGATGTAGTCCAGTCCTGTAACATCATCTTGCATTTGGCGGGAGCGAATCGCATGCCAAACATTCGTAGATTGCGGCTCAAGGTGTTTAGAAGACTCTGCATTTCGTCAGCGTCTTCGCCTAGAAGGACTATATCGTCTGCATATTCCAAGTCAACGAGATTATTCCCCGGTAGCAAGTCAATCCCTGAGTCGCTGAAGTCACCTAGGGTTAAGTCCATTAACACATCTATGATGAAGTTGAATAGAAAAGGAGATAATGGGCATCCTTGACGGACACCACTGGTCGTCATCAGTTCAGATGACAGCTCGCCGTAAGCCCTCACCTGGCTGTATGAGTACGAGTAGAGTGCCTTAATCAGTGCAATATATTTTCTCGGAATTCCCTTTACAGCCAAGCATCTCCAGAGAACTTCTCGATCGACAGAGTCGAATGCTGCCTTTAGGTCAAGAAATATAATGACTGTTGGACGCCGGTAGGAATGCCTATGTTCTAGAATCTGTCGGAGGGTGAAGATATGATCAATACACCCTCTTCCTGGTCTAAAGCCTGCCTGGCTCTCTCGTGTTTGTGCCTCCCGAGCACCACTCAGTCTACGCATGATTATTGAGCCTAAGACTTTAGATACTATATTAGTCAAGCTAATCCCTCTGTGATTATCACAGGAAGACTTGTCTCCCTTCTTGTATATGGGGATAATCAGTGACTTACACCAACCCGATGGGACTTCTTCTGATTCCCAGACGCTGCCTAGTACCTCAGTTAATGCAGACAGTAAGCTGTCTCCACCGTACTTAAATACCTCTGGAGTCATTCCATCAGGTCCCGCTGCTTTGCCTAGTTTCAGATTGGTGACAGCTTTAGTAACCTCAGTTAGTGACGGAGGACCTGTGTCTATATCCCATTCAGGGAGGTGTTGGATGCTCGGAAGGTTGAGCGTGGCTGTGGGCCAATTAAACTGCTCCTCATAATGCTCTTTCCAACGATCCAGTCGTCTATCCTGGGAGCTAATTATAGTGCCATTTTTTTCCGAGATTGTCTCACTAATGATTTGTCTTCTCCCACCCGTTTCCCTGATGAGTCTAAATAGTTGCCTGGTGTTGCCTATCCTCAAAGCTTTCTCCATCTCTTTGGCTTTTGTCGCCCACCACTGTTCACGGTCCTTGCGGAGACTTTTCGTAAGTTTCCTCTTGTGCAGCTTTCGCTCCTCATTGAATTCGGAGCTCGCCGGAATAAGTCTTCTAGCATCTATCAGTTCGGATGAGGCGGTGGAGATCCAGTGGTTTTTACTCACCTTTGGGTTTAACTTATTCACAGCTTTTACAGCTGTATCTATGGCTGCCTGGATATTTTTCCAAGCTTCTTCAGGGTGAGCACAGCTGTCGAACACAGATATGTGTTTAGCTAGTTCTTCCTCAAATACGGATTTAGTTTCCTGATCGAGCTGGGGACGTGATGGTTTTACCGCCAGCTGTTTCCTACGTCCGTTCAGTCGTAAGCACACCCGAGCGCGGACCAGTGCATGGTCGGTATCTACACACGTGTTCCAGAAGGAGCGACAATCTCCTACCGACCCACGCCAACGATAGCTTATTGCTATGTCTATAAATCCTCACCATCATATCTAACAATGCTTCACTACCTAAAACCACAAATGAATAGTTCAAATCTGCAAAGAAACAAACCGTAACAAAATATCGATATTCACTGAATATCAGGTTTGATTGCAGAAGCAGTGAGTGATGCGAAGGCTCGAAAAAATAAACCTACCAAAGATCAAACCAAAAATTTGGATACGTTACGTAGATGACACATTTGTAATAATCAAAAGATCAAGTTGGATAAAACTCACAACTTAATAAACAACGTCTTCAACGACATCAAATTCAAAAGAGAAGAGGAATTCGAGAGCAAAATCCCATTTTTGGATGTCTTAGTCAAGGGAACAACCACAGGGGAATTAGAAACTCAAGTTTATAGAAAATCAACTCACACAGACCAAATGGTAAATTACAACAGCAACAATCAAATAAAACATAAAAATAATTGGTTACAGGATTTCATCATGAGCTGACATTGGTTAGAGAACCATAGGAAAACCTGGGAGTACTGGACAGCTGCTTCGTCCTAGTTTGGGACTCTTCACAGTACGCACCCACACCGTAGGGTTCGAACCCAGCACCTTCCAGTTACACGGCGAGTTCGTAGACTATTAAGCCACTGGGACCCGATCCAACAGCCCATGAATTCTAACGTCTGCCACTTCACGATATAGCGCAACCGCTAGACAATGTCTTCGGCTATACTTGAATAACAAAAGGAATTGTATACAAACACTATTCAAGAGGGTCAGAACTCATTGGAACACTCTCACGTTAAGGAAAGTTGAAGTAAGATATCTCATGAACGTCTTCCAAAAGAATAGATATCCACGGAATTTCATCGAAAGGCATATACCCCCAAGCCAACCTATCAAATCAAAGGCCCCCAAGGAAAGCATAAAGAAAACAGCCCTACCATATATAAAAGACAACATTTCATGAACTGATGTCGCACACAAACAAACAAAATCACTTCGCCCAGCTGCATGTCAACCAAAAGACAGATGATAAAACCAACATCTACAAAATAAATTGTAACGACTGAGGAAAACACTACATTGGCCAAAGTGGACATCCCCTTTGTCTTCGTATCCATGGACATAAACTAGCCGTCAGAAGATATGACATCCACTCTCTCATATTACTACATACAGAAAACGACGGACACCAATTCGACTGGGACAACGTTCAAATGTTAGACAGAAGATACACCAAGAATTCTAGACAATTTTTAGAAGCCTGGTATTTTAGTGAATCGTCAGTCAATAGACACATCAAGATAGACAAAATTTACCAATCGTTAAGAAGAAACCTCACACACAAAGGGTCAAAGTTCAAGTCAAGCAAGCAATCAGTTGCAATACAAATAGCCTAGAGGGTGTGAAAACACACGAAAACAACCAATCTCGTTCAAGGTTACCCGCCAGGAGAGATGACTTATAAACTCGTGGAGAAATCTAAAAGCTCACTTCAAATTGAAGTATGCGCTGAAGATGTCGCCTAGTAGGGCAATGAAAGCTTCGTAAATTGACTATGCGGCTCACAGAATACAGCCACATCAAAAACTGAATATTGTCTTGAATGAAATAAGACATATATTACATATATATACATCATATTTGAAAATAGTCCAAGTTATACATCAATTAAAATCAATAACCGGCACAACTCATCTTCAAAATCAAAGTAAGGTTAATAAATATATAATTTCAAGGTGCACAAAAAAATCGTTTATAAAATACAAATAAAGTTTGGAAGAGAAGTAAAAAAAATAGAGACGCATATAAATTGAGTTGTAAAGTCAATGTTCAGAAATTGAAAAATACAAGGAAAATCTAATCATCTAATCTTTAATTTGAATATTGATCCTATCAAATGCGGAGATTCTTCAAATCTGTTGTGCTCAGAGTACTGAGATCACCTATTAAAGGGAGAATTAATTTCAAAATCAGTAAAGTGTATTTATTATCATAAAAGCTTTTGTATTTCTCAATGAGTGAAAAAGCAAAACGATATATTGTCTTTACAGATGTCCCGCTATTTAATGCTGTTGATGGCTTTATATACATATACATACAATGAATTAATCACAGTTCTTAGACCAGCGCACTGTTTGATAACGGATGTAAAGGAAAAAAGAAGAAGAAATATCAAATATTACTGAAATTAAATTGAATATTCCTATAATTTATTGAGAACAAAATATACACACCGAACATTATCATTCTACAGCAAAGTGGTTGGTAAAGGCACTAGAGCCGCTACATCGCGAATTAGTTAAATTCAGTGTAAAAGACGTATTCAGCTTTGTGGAAACTACCAAAAGCTTGAATGTAAAGGGAAAGAAAATGATGTCACTGGATGTAGCATCATTATTCACCAACATCCCACTGCTTGAAACAGTCAACTACATATGTGACCAGCTGATAGGAGGAAAAATAGATGTAGGGATCCCATCCGAAAAAGTCAAAGAATTATTATTGAAATGCACTATGAATGTTCAGTTTATGTTCAATAATGGTTTTTACCGACAAGTTGATGGGGTAGCCATGGGATCACCTCTGGGCCCTTTGCTAGCGGATATTTTCCTGGCAAAGCTTGAAAATGGTCCACTCAAAGACACGATTAAAGGGCTTGACTATTATTGTCGATACGTAGATGATACCTTCATCGGTTGTGATAGAAATCTTAACAAACAAGAGCTTCTAAATGCCGTTAATAGTGTTTACCCAACTATTCAGTTTACGTGTGAAGAAGAAGACAATAACAGTTTACCTTTCCTAGACGTCCTACTTACCATGAACACAGACGGATATCTACAAAGGAAATTATTTAGAAAGAAAACTTGGACGGGTCAGTACACCCATTTCCATAGTTTCACATGGATTCAGCACAAAAGAAACTTAGTTAAGTGTCTTAGCTACAGAATAAAACGAATATGCTCAGAGGAATGCACTAAGGAAGAAATACATAAACTGAAATTCACACTGCAAAAAATGGACATCTACAGAGCTTCCTAAAAAAGTATATGTCAATACTTAAAGACACGGCAAAGGTAGATACCATAGACAAGAAACCTTTGTATCTTAAGTTACAAAGGGGAAATTGCAGCTGACATTCTAAAATGTCGACTTAATAGAGCCATAGATAGAACATTTCCTGCAGCTAAATTTGTACTAAACTTCTCAACAAAACCAGTTACTCACACAGCAAGTCAAGGATAAATTACCAAAGATGGCCTCATCGATGTGCATCTATGAATTCAACTGCTCATGTGGAGATAGTTACATTGGCCGTACTCAGAGGGCTTTATACATGCGCGCGCGTGAACATGTATCTGCATGGTTGAGTAAAGGAGTAACCAAATGCATAAATAGTGCAGTCTTAGCCCACTTGGTGGATACTGGACACCCGATAAAACTTGACCAGGCGTTCTCAGTTATTTACCGCGTTCCTAGTAATTTATCTAGAGGAGCTCGACTACGTCTTCAATCAGTAGCTGAAGCGTTGCAATTAATACCAGAAGACCATCTCTTTGCATACTGAAGTAGTATGTTCAACCTCTACGTTTACCTTGGCCCATAATAAAGCCAACAAATCCTCCATTAACACTATAAATTACTTTCACAATTTTCTTTTCTTTCTTCTCCTATTCCTCTGTTTCATTGACAGACGTTCATTTTCGACTTTTATGATTCATACCTTTCTTATGATTTTATTACCTTAGGTTTAAGTAGTGCTCTTCTAACTTGTTATCGTATTTATAAAATCCTGTTCATTCCACTTCATTATATTCATTATTATTATTATTTGACAATCATTCACCAATAGTGCTTTTAATTTTACACCATATCATCGTTATTATTTTACAATCATTCTTATTGTTGTTATTTTCAACCTTGAACTTATGTCTAGACCGCTCCATTCGTTGGTTTATTTTCTCATTGTCTCACACACGCTGATTACACTCACTCTCGAAACCTGTATTTTTCTGTTGACTATATATATATTATATATATATATATATCATTAAATTAAATTACTTCCTCTCATTTTGCCCCATGTTCTCACTGACCATGCATATAAAAAAAACTATATGACTATTGTTTCATCCCATCTTATACTTGTTCCACAATACACTTTCTGATATGATTCTAATTTGCCTTTACTGGCTATTTTATGCTTGAATTAATGGATTTGTAATTGCAGAGCCTGAAGAAGAATCTATTGGAAACAATTGTTCGCTCTAAATATTTTGTTCTGAATTACTGAAATTCTCAAGAAAAAGAACTTCATTACCAAAATCAACACCAACATTAAACATAGTCGAAAACGTGTGCTGAAGACATGGGCCTCAATAGTCATCATTCCTTATAGACCGCAAAGGTCAGATGATATCAGAAGAGCATTCAAAAAACATAACATATCATATTAGGCACAATAAAAGTAACCTTGTCCATGTGGAAGAGAGAATTCCTAACGATTCTCAATCTATTCAAGTGTTGGTTTGTAGAGATTTGATTGGTTTACAGGATTTCATCATGAGCTGACACTAGTTAAAGAACCACTTGAAAACCTGGGAGTACTGGACAGCTGTTTTGTCCTAGTTTCGGACTCTCAATATAACTGTGTCTATAAAATATAATGCTTAGAATTTAATGCAATACACATCGGACAGATCTCGAGAGAAATCAAGATCAGAAGAAATGAACACCGCATAGAGCCTCTTTCGATTCGACCACCGAGAATTCCAGTTGAACTAGAAAAGACTGAAAAATCATCAGCCATAGGTCTACATACTATAGGATCAGACCACAAAATTGATTTAGACAGTACTGAAATAATCCATAAAAATTTCAGAAATCACAAAGAACGTCTCATATCAGAAGCACTTCATATCAAATGGAATTCAAATTGTCTGAATACAAGTGACGGATTAAATGAGATATTTAACTTGCTTGCAACACTTCTCCCCCGTCCACATCAAGTGACAAAATCAACATGAATGTGATAAGTAATTTCAATATGTAAACACGTGCTGTTTTTATAATTCTATACACTTATCAAATCCAACAGTCTAAACATAGTTTTGTTATCTTTACCAACTTGACAACGTAAAAATTACCCCATTCTGATGAACGATGATTAACTTGGTATATACAAGCTGAGATTTTGTAAATTCTGGTTTGATGATACTTTGATAAAGCTGTCAGAAGCATTAACCAGTGAGATGTCAGTGGAAACAATATCGTTTTATTTTTCATTCATCGGAAAATACAAAAACTTTTATAGGAATAAATATCACATACCCAATAACCAAATTTCTTTAAACTATTAAATGTGAACCTGGTTTGGGCATATCAGTAAAACGTAAACTACGCGAATTAACAACCAACAGCGATAGAGGTTGTCAAGAGATAGAATTATACCTATCGTTCATGGACAGAATACAAATAAGTTCAATTCATATTGACGTTTGAGTCTACGAGGACAACGAAAGCTTCGTAATTAAATTATCCAGTTCAGTAAACGCGAATAAAACATCGAAATCACCTAATTGAACCACAAAACTTTTCTATTATTTCAAACATTATCTCTCTGAAACTGTATAAACTGGCAGGTGAATATGTCTGAATAAAATCTAAACTATGCACTACTGATTGACTGAAATGAGTAGTTGTATACCACTCACATCAACCAGTAGTGTTTGCCAGCTACATTGAAGTGATCTTAACACCAGACGGCCGTACTGCTCCTTTGAGGTCGAGTTTATCAGTGGCATACCCCTTCTGAGTCGCCTCAGTAAGCCAGAACGGCCATCCGGCTGGTAGGCAAGCACTAATGACTAATTGGTAAATTGTGAAAAATCCAAAGTACCCAAAAAAACCCACCAAGAACCTACTGTTCAACAAATATGTCGAAAAAAATGTAGAATGGTCAGACACACTGAGAGGAGATCGTCGAGTGAAATCGCACACCAGGCCACTAATTTAATAGAACCCGAATAGGAAACGACGAAGTGGACGGAGGTCTAAGGCTGACATACAAGAGGTCGTTAGAAGGGGAGATGAGAAACTATATGCAATTGTGGGACAATCTAAAGAGGGCTGCAGAGAATAGGATAAAGTGGAGATGTACTGTTGTAGCTTTACATCCCACTCGGGACCCGATGAGAAAATAATAATAATGATAATAAAGACAGTTCAATTATAATGAGAAAAGAGACCTTCATCATTCAACCTAAGAAAAAGAATGTTTCAGTAACCACTCACCTGTTATTTTTCATATAACTTTTTACTCATACGATTATGATTTTCTGGTGTCTCTTCGACTAATACAACGAAATTTCGATTGACTCTTTCAGGAGATTTTAAAGGAAATAATGGGCAAGACTTTTGCTTTTTAAGAGCAGGTAACACTGGCTATAAAAAGATTAAAAAAAATGAGAAAGACATTAATAAGATTTTGCTTTAGAAATATACAATATAATTTAACAACAATTTTTGAGCAATAGTCGACATAAGATAATTATTTCTAAAAAGAGACAAAACTTAGTTTCTCTCTTTACATTCTGGTTGACAAGTATAAATACATATAAATGAAGTAAGAAGTTGTGTGAGTGACTTGATATGATTATGAGCAATAGTTTCTGCTCGAAACGTCGTCACTTAATATTACTGTATAACACTGTGTGATTTATCAAAATAAAATCTCATCTATAATGGTGAAGATAATGAAGTATGAGGGGAATGGGGAAAAACAACAGACAAATAAGCAGCCAAACAGGACTAAATCCATGGTAAATGTAGAGGTGGGACTAGTTTCCTTGGAACATAAATGTATCAGGAAGCCAGAGCCATGTGTTCAACAAAAGAAATGAGCCCGACCTCTACATCTACCATGGATCTAGTTCTTTTTGACTCCTTAGTTGTTCCTTTGTTTTACCTTTTTTTACATTCCCTTCGTCTTCAGTTACGAAAACCATTATTTCAGTTCCTTTCTAGGAGCATCCCGTCCATACCTGTCTTCGCTAAAGAATCACTGTACATGTTACGTGACTATTTCCTAATCCTACGTAATTCTGTTTCTATGCCCCTTGTAATCTACATTCACGTCTTTTTTGAGCTCTCTTCGTTACTATTTTGAAATTATGTTTAAAAAGGCGACTGTTCTGCGTTTGAGGATGAAATCGCCGGAAAGATATCTTTCCTGAGCTTCTTGCTGTTTTCTTCTCTAGTGTCCTGGTGAGTAATTTCCACGATATATCTCTTTTAACACATAGTAAGACATTATCATAAAATGTAAAAAAAACCGGGTGTTCAGTTCTAAATAACGGGCGAGAAATCAGCAGAGACTCAAATAAATTAAACCCAAAGATATCAAATAGTTCAGTGAATTCAATTAACAAAGGCAACAACAGCAACAACAATAAAATTAACTGTACTACATTTCTATTTCATATTTGTAAATCACTTCATTCTATCATATTTGTTGTCTCAATGGATTACTTTACACTCTTCACGTGTATTGATGGCGGTGTTACGACAATTCCTGGGTGAGAAAACGTTTATTGAAGTCCTATGGGTACTATATGACATCAATTATACCATATTATCATCAACAAGGCCACTATCTTATTGTGAAGACAAGTTTAAACATTAAATGACTGATTCAAAAGGACATAATAAAACTATTTGGAAAATAATCACAGTATGCATCGAAACAAAATTTTCCCAAATACTCACAAACACCTACAGTCAGAAACAGGTAACAAATTTAATTCAATTGTTGAATATAAATCATTTCAAAGAAATAAATGCCTTAGTTCAGAAATTGTTTCTGAAGAAAAGCACAGAAAGAATATGAGTAAAGCATGTTCATACATATGAAATTTACTGATTATTAATTTAAACTGATTAAATATACCCATCAAAAATTTCGAAAAGACTGAGATTAGTAAACAAAGGATTTTATTCTCGATAAATTCTTCTTGACCAAGTTCTATAGTTGCATTCAAAAGTTTGTGCAGCCATTATCCCCTTTCTCCACTAAGATCTAACCAACTGATGACTACTCCACAACCCTTTACTCATATTTTCAATCCCCCTTTTATCATACTCCCTCATTGAAACGTATTTTACTTACTTCCCTTAAAATCTAGCATTACTCAATCGGTTCATTTGTTTTTATTAGCCTTTATCGACTACTTCTACCTGAACATTCGTTTGTTTAATTATGCTGTTTTTCGTTATTCTTGTTATCACAGATTGCCTCACTTTTTCACCCTAGTTACTTATAGAACCATTATTATTATCATTACTATTATTCAGGCTAATTGCATAATTTATACGCATACTCTTATTATCCTATTACCAAAACACCGTGATTGGTTTTTAAATGAATTTTTATTCGTAAAGCTATATATATTACAGTTAAGCCTGATGAGATCTGATTGAAAACAATATCGTTTGCCTAAACGTGTTGTCCTATAGTTATATGTCCATAATAATTGAGGAATTGAATCAATAATAATAGATAATATAGTTCAAAAGCATGTGTAAGTTATAATATACATAAACACACCATTTAATTGAATATCAAATAAATTAAGAATCATATGAATTTTGTAGGTTTTACAATAGGCCAGGGCAGCAATAGTGGCTTGGCCTGTTTCTATTGCAATCAGAGCTTCAGTTGTTTTAACCGAATCTCAACAGCCTCTGTTATTTGCAGTAAACGGTATCTAGAGACCTTTGGTAATTGATTTGGTACTCGATAGAGAGTAGAAAAAGATACTTCAATACTGCCTCTATGGTATGTTTGGACCAGATGATCTAATATCGAACTGTTGTTGATTTTAACAACACCTGTATTTAGCTGCGGTCGATATAACTGGCTTCACACCAAGATATAGTTAATCTTTGTGACTTTGTCTTCAGGTTACAGAATTTCAACCGGTCATGCGGAGAATACCAGCTGCAGCTTACCAACATTAAAAAGCTCCTTGAATTTATTTTCTTAAATTGTTAGTTACTTTTAAATCGGAATCGCATATAGAGACTTGTCACACACACACATTTTGAACTGCAGATTATACTGATCTCAGTGATTCGATGTTATTTAGAAAGTATTACTGTTTTCAATAATAATTGTCTTTTAACTACTTTGGGTGTACAACTGTAGATTTTGAAGAAATTATCGAGAAGAAATATTCTTTATTCACTAAGCTGTCTTTTAAGATGATTAATTCACTACAATAAAATACTGTTTATAATACAAAGAAGAAGGAACCAATGTGTTGATCAGAGGACAAAAAGAAAGCCAGTAGGTTGAACATAAAATTTTCTATTATTATTATTATTATTATTATCAAATAAAGAGTGGAAAACGATCATTATGAAGATTACCTTATCTACACATTTAACACGTTTTCGGGTAGTACATGAATACATTTGAGACTAATTGATCGAACATGTTCATTGATATTAATTAAAAAAGGCGAAGAAACTTTAAATTCCCTTAGAAATGTTCAAATGTCATATTTAACTACAGAGTGATGGATTCAAAGTTTCAAAACAAAAAATCACTGAAATTTAGTAAATGGCGTAACAAAAGAAGTGGATGATGATAATACACTGATCAACTTCCCAATAATCTTTTTATGCTTTTTAAAATCAAATATTCCCAGCCATAATACAATTGACCTGTACGCTAAAAGCTTCTGAGTGTAATACATTATGAGTCACATTCAACATGTTTGACGAAAAATGATACCAGACAATTACTCTTAGATTGTAGAGTATAAAGCAAAATTTAGGTCCAAAACTAACTGACTGGAAGTCAAATGAGCTGTAGTTCACTAGTCTAGGCACTTGACTATCAACCACTGGGTAACAAGCCAAAAGTTCACTTCACCAACGAAGTGTGGGTGCATCTAGGTAGTACTGCTATCCCACACATACATAAGTGTGGTTCGTTATCAACTGTGTGGAATATTACGGGTGTTTGGTGAATAACATTTCCGTACTTCATTCCTTTTTTTATTTAACAATAAGTATACACGAATAAGAGAACAGAATACCTTAAAAATAAAAACAAAAACTCGCGAAAATTGACTAAACGACTAGATTTTGTATACCGATCGAAATATGTAGGTGGTTTTTACTCCTAAAATGTGGAGGAAAAGTTAACTGGAAATAGAACACTTGGATCACACCTTATCATGATGATTACCTGACACTAATTTAAACGTCGAATAAATACAACTGGCAGGTGGTTTTCATTAAATTAATCAAGTTATTGAAGCTTAATAAACAAGTAGTTTTTCAATGGTGTAAAAAACAAGAAATTACTACAAAGACAAATAATCAGTCCACATGTACACCAATAACAGAAATAAAGCGTACATAATTTTAGTATTGTGATGTACTTCTGTTCACACCTTTTTAAACCAACGTTTAGTCTTCAATAAAGACAGTTATACTCAATCCCTTACTTATTCCTTAGCACTCCAACTGTAACGTAAGAATCCAAGGCTGAGCTTTAAGGTTTCAATAGCATTGGTTTTACTTTCACAGCATAGGGTTGCTAACCTGACTGCTCATCTTTCATTACTGGGCTCACTACCGATTTAGTGAGGTTTAGGGGTGCATAGGCCGGGTATCGAACTCCGGACCGAATGTGTGGTTGGAAAGTATTCCAAATCCAGGCCACGAATCATACTTAGTTAATTTATATAAACATCAGTCCAACTATCTTTCTACTAAAAAGGATGTTACATGTACACAACCAATGAGTTATTTGCTATGTAAAGAGGGCGTGAAGGCTGTATTTAAAAAGTGAGAAAACTTGTTACATTTAATATTTGTCATCACACGAACTTGTAGTAGAAATCAGAATTTATTATTATTATATCTTTTAATTCCTAGAGGAACATAGGGCTTCAGCTGCGCACCTCCATTGCCTTCCGTTTTCTGCCAACTTTTTCACCCAGCTCCAAGTCTGCCCACATGCTTTCATCTCCTCTTCACATTACCTCCTCCAAGTCAACCCACCGTGGGACGACCAACTCCCCGCTTCCCTTTCGGGTTCCACTTGAGCGATGGCTTGTCTAGTGATGCCACTTGCTGATTTCTTCAGAGTATGGCCAAACCATCTCCATTTCTTCCCGCCTATTTGTTTCACAATCGGTTCCTGGTTGGTTCGCTCATCCCCAGAGATCCCTGTTGCTGATCTTTTCTGGCCATCTGATCTTGAGTACTGAGCGAAGACAACTGTTAATGAAGGTCTGAAGTTTGTTTGAGATGCTCTTTATGACGCGCCAAGTCTCTGATCCGAATATTAGCACTGACTGACTTCACATTGGAGTTGAAAATCCGGATCTTATTTTTCATGCTGAGTGCTGTTGACTTCCACACAGACTTAAGAGTAATGAAAGCTTGTCTTGCTTTTCCGACTCTGGCTTTGATATCCTCGTCAGTTCCACTGGCCTGTAGTTGGAACGATGCTTCCCAGGTAGGTATGTAGGTAGGTGAAGGAGGTTGTTTCTTTCAGGTTCCCCCCACTTATGCTGATTGTTGTCTGTTGTTGTTGGCCAGGAATCTTCATCACCTCTGTTTTATCTATGTTCACTTGAAGTCCTATCTTTGATGCTTCTCCTGCCAACTTGTGGCTTTTCACTTGCATATCTTCTAGTTTGTGGGAAATCGGACATATATCATCGGCGAAGTCCAGATCAGAAATCGGAATGGTTTACCCTTATAAAAATATCCAACAGTTAGTGACAGAAATGTAGGTAACTTGAAATTAACAGAAGAAAGGAATACTTAGAAAGATGTCCATTTTATAAATGAAACTGAATAGCCGGTGAACTGGGAGACGGAACTTTAGTTATACTACTTCGGAAGAGTAACACACCAGAACACTTTAGTGAGTTTTAGTTGTGTTATTGAGTTAGAGAAATAGAACTCAAGACATTATTAAGAAGTAAGAAAATCCAAGTCATATGGTGTGCAACCAAAGTTCTATTTTCCTTGTAAATGATTGAAGATTCAGAGATTATTTTACAACACTATCCACTATATGTTACAGATTAGCTAAATTTGATCTACATTTATTTAGCTAATTCTCAAAAGGATTAGTATTGATGACCATAGCAGTAGATAACTCAAATTTTCGCCTAACGTTTACAGGCATTTTATACGTCCCCAGAGAGAATTGGTAAGTGCTAACAGACAGAACGGAGCTATCTTGGTGACGCTTTATGAAGGTTTACGGAATGTTTTGGTTGATTCGAGGCGTAAATACTTATGTACTCATTATATACACTATAAAACTTACTGAATTGTCCACCCGTAGATTTCAAGGAGCATAATGGCAAATAAATGCAATCAATCAAAAATTCAGATTTTCACCTAGTGTCTGTGGGACATTTCCGTGCTCATTATGCAGTACAAATAATGCACTTTACCTCTGGTTTCATAAAAATATATCAGTAATTATGACGGAAATATTTTTTTTACACCACGGCCCCAAAATGAACAGTAATAATATGTATTTTACTCTTACTTGAACTGGCTGATTCCCAACAAAGTCGAGCTCCGGTAAGGCATATCGGGGATTCGAAGAACTCCTGGTTAGTGTTTTTTTCTTTTCAAATTTCACCGTTTTAAAAGTTGGTTCACACTATGATGACAGAATCACTTAGAATGAACTTATCGACATACCCAGAAGTGAGCTTCGTCAGTAGGTGCTCTCTTTACTTCGGGATAGAGTTCTGAGCATGTTTTATACACAAGCTCTCCTTTCGGCTTAGAAAAAGGCTCATTAATGAACTCTAGTGGAGGTCTATTAGGCTTCTTCTTTTGTTTGGGCATCTGATGCTACTGACCTTGTAGGTTCATAACGCCCACACTACGGACCCGCTTCTTATTCACGAGCTGATATATTCAATATTCATTTAATACTTTTGTATGAGGTAGATTATTCTCACTGAGCTCTTTTGTTGATAATTAGATATTTAATTTCGGTCTTCAATAAGTTCCTAAGTGGACCATTCTGTCTGTCCTTTTATGTAACCTTGACAAATCCCAGAAAAGGGTGGTGCGGAAAGTAGAATATGTATGGTTTGTACCTTGTGATGTGTTAAGATCCCAACGCTCCTGCCACAGGATTTTCCCCTTTCGCTTGCAAGTCGTTCGTCATGGTGTTTCACTACCCTAGAAGCTTTGATGCTTGTGTCGAAGTTTAAAATTAATGAGCCCGCAGTGTGTGATAATAAAGGAATCTTAAATAAAAATTTAATACTGAGATTACAGAAGAAAAATTAAGAAGCTTTAAGTTCATGACTTCAGTGACGAGGCTACGGGGTTTAACTTGGATACACTGATTATTCATCCTAAGTTTTCATACTTCAATTTTCTAAGTGCAGCTAAATTTTCACGTTTTTTACTTCCAGTTAATAAGCGACATGGGAATACATGGCGTGTTAAGTTTTGATCTTCGCTCCACGTGCTAATGGATAGGGAGTTAATAGCCCTAACTCCTCATTGTAATTATTATCTCAAAATAATGCCTTCTAATTTTCTGGTTACGCACCTCCTTCTTGAAATCAGTGTCTCATATTTGAGCAGTCGAACTGTAGCATATTTTTTGACATTTCCGCGTCCGTATGATCGAATTACAAACAGGTACACTGTTGCGGAGGTCAAAATGTACATGTACCACATCCCCTGAAATATCAAGTAGAAATTAGACAATTTATTTCCTAAATGACCTTCCTAATGGAATAAGTTTCGTGAAACAAGAGAAGTAGCTACCGCTTTTGAACTCTTAGATGATACGTAGAATATATGTTTCTGTACAGAAGATAAACATAGACTGGTGTGAAAGTTCATAATGAAAATCTACCATGTGCGAAAAGAAATGGGGGTGATTGCGAAGCCTCTTTAGAAAGGTTTGGGAATTCCTTTACCAATTTTACTTCCCACATTTATCACGTTGCATGAATATAAAGGATGGAGTGACAGATTGAATCTTCTGCTTCAAATACTTATATAATCATGAGAACTCCCTAGAAGGTTTCAGGGTTTTGTAGTTTGCCCCAGTCACTTGAAGTTTTGTTGAGGTCAACCGTTTTGTTGTGATTATTTAGAACATCTGCTTTCCAAATTTTCACTTTAGACCGGATCACACACGGTGGGCTGATTGAAGATAAAATCAACCCTTCAATTTTTATCTCCATTGAAGAGTTTTGGACCCAGTCTCAAGCCTCAGCAACATCTTTTTCACAGCATCAAAGTGACACACAGCTCCTGCAGGAAACCGAAGATAATAACAGGTCGGTCAAATGACTGAGGGTAATTTAGGATAGCTGAACAAAATTTTTACTTTTTGCAGTGACTAATCATAAGCGGATCTGATGGTAGGCCTATTCGGAAACCATCCCTATCTGCGGAAAAGAATACTTTTGCTAAGGCTTTTTGAGGACTTCTAAACAAAAATGATAAAATTGCCTGAAAGCTGACGCCTAAACATAGCGCATCAATGAGCAGTCCAATATGCTTGGTGTGTGATTTTGTACATAAGTTCATATTGTATATACTGAATTGATATCATCTGTCATCTAGCTGTTGGTAATTCTGTTTGTGTCCGGACGACTTCCACTTGGATCATCAACCTGAGAAGGAATGTAGGCGTACTGCTGTAAGTCCTACAGTTCTTCAAGGGTAGTTTGTCGTGCAGAATCCACAACATATGATGTATTGATTGTACATATGTTCGTGTTAAATAATTGTGTGAGTTCCAATTATTGTAATTGTTGGTTAATCTTGTTTGTGTCCAGACATTCCACAAATTACAATCGTCAACCTGAGAAGGGTTGCAGGCGTACTGGTGTAAGTCCTGCGAATTTTCAAAGGAATTCCATCAAGATATGATCCGCGAGTTTGTTTGTACTGTTTGTATATACGTGTGGGTGTCATAGCAATTGGTGTTTTTGGATTCATTGTGTTTACTCGTTGTTTTCGTACCTTGTTGTCATTGAGTAATTTTGTTAAAATTTTCATCGTGATTACTTCTGAAGTTGTTTCTAGACTTCTACACCCGTGAATGAATTGATTGATGTTAGAGACAGCAGATGGGTCGTATACGTCGGGGAGGCTATTGCTGAGAATGAAATGAATACGGAGATAATTGTTAGCTGCGGTCCCACACGCCGGGGAGCGAGAGTGTAGACGACTGAGGCTCGCATACGTCACCATTACTAGAACTGAGGCAGAATGAGTGACAAGCGATTTCAGTGGTAATTGGTAGTGAGTAGATAAGAGGATGTGCGTAGAGTATCATGAGGTGCTGCTATGGTCACGTTGCATTCTGCCAGAGTCCTTCTAGCCAGTGGCGATTGTGTTGCAAGATGTCAAGAGGATACCTTTAACTGGAAGGCGCAGGTCATCATTGATGTGTGAGATTGTGCCGTGGGTATGCTTGTGGTGTGTTGGTCTTTCTGTTTGATTTCCATTTCAGCTCTGTCCGTGTGACCCGGGTTCTCGCAACGGCATCCAAGTCAACGTGTATTGGTCGTGATGGAAAAAAGTGTTGGATCCCATTTTTGCCGGGGAGTGTCAATGTAGTTGAAGATTGAACGATCAGTTCTTGGTTGTTTGCTCAAAACCAACTTCCCCGATTTTCTCGGAGGCATCAATACGACAGTCATCGTCTCATCGGTCGCTGTTCAGAAAGAAGAGTAAAACTTCGTCAGAAGTAATATTGTGATTTATTATTGTAATATTTGTTCACAGACCTTAGTTGTAAAGTTGGCTATATGTTGGTGTAACAATAAAGAAATCTCAAGTGGCCAATCGGTGTTTTGGTTTTTTCGTCCGTTATTACTAAGCGTTTCTGAAAACTTCAAGGAACAGCGTGAGCCGAGCGTAGCAAGAGCTGGGCATTGACGGTTTACGAGACGTGGCTGACAGCTTTTGTGTCACTAGCGCAAATATTTTCAGACTACTGCTTTTGTTCCGGCAGCACGAACATTTGAAACTTGCATGTAAAACTTAATTGATTCAGGCATGCTTTAGCTTATGTTCTGATTTTATTTATGTTATTGTACCTTTTGTTTAAAAGACAGTTTTATCACATATGTATGTAGTTATTCGTAATCTTTTGAACGTTTTTGTTGTCAAAAATAACGGCCATTATTATTCAGTAGCAATATTTGGTATTAAAATCACTTACATTTTTTGGTGATGTAGGAATGATCACGAGTGAGCATTAAGGCTATCATGATGTATTTTCGCGCATAGCATCGGCTACCATATATCTCAGGCAGCACCGTAATAGTCTTTTTTGGTGAAATTCGCAAGTATGGAGCTGGTTTTAAGCCTACATTGTCGAAGTAGTTAATATCTTCCTAATTTTTTCGTTGCCATAATGCCCAAGATGTTTTGATATGCCAGATGAATAATTGCTAGTAGGTCCATGCACTCAGAGAAACAGCGCATGGAAACAGCCTTCATTTAATATAACTCACATTCCCGTCATATTTGGGTGGAAAAATTTTTTATCGGGAGGAGGGTAAGGTTTTAATTATTAATATGACATGAAAAACTCCTTAGCGATATAACTGAGTGTAAGTGTTGAATTATGTGTTGTTTGGGTAGATCGAAAGCTGCCAAATGGCCACTTTAGCAATCGCCAGTAACGCTACTGAAAGTTATTACTGTTTCCAGATGATAAACCTCCTGTCAGCCAACTCTGGGAAATTGTCAATGTCCAGCTTTTACTACGCTGGACCTCACGCTGTCCCTGGAAGACTTTCAGAAGCACTTTGTAATAACCAAAGAGAAAAACCAGAACACAGATGGGCGACTCGAGAATCCTTTATTCATACTCCAATATGTAACCAACAATACGGTTATTATACACAGGGTCTAAGTAGAAATGTTTTAACAACGGATCACGATAATACTTCTGATAGTTTTCTTTCTTCCGACGGACAGCGAACGATGAGACGATGACTACTGGATTGATGACTCCTGCGAAAAATATGGAGGAGTTGGGTTTGAGCAAACAACCATGAATTGATCGTTCAATCTTCAAATACATTGACACCTGTGGTGGACCTTTTCACTCTATTAGCTTAGTTACCCAAATTCAAGTAGAAAATAAAATACCAAATGAGTTTAGTTACAGGAAGAATGTATTAAAGTTTGATTACTTGAGTTTACAAAGGTCCACAGTCCACAATAAACGGAATAGACTCCAGGTGCTGCGGAAAGACTGCTCCAGTAGTAATTCTCCAATGTTAACGTTGCCGGAGGTCGACCAAAGTACGTAGGAAGAAACTACGGTGCTCCTGCAAGAATCAGAGATAGAAAGCAGGTGATTAGGATTGATCGACGGCAGTTGAGATGGTGGAGAAGACGGAGAGTCGAAGGCCCAGCTGTATATTTATTCAAAACCCGAGGTAAAGTTAAAGTACAGAGTTTCTGGTTAAAACAAAGTGGTGTACAATATGTTCATTATTTACATAGTAGTAAAATTTGGATAAGTTTCTTTTTTGAGGACTCCACAGGGCTCCCCCTCTTAGAGGTCCGGAGGACCATCAGTACTGCCCTCGTGGACGATTACATGAATACAAGCAACATAAATAAGGGATAGTGTCAACAATATGGATAACAAAAAATAACAACAACAATAAAGATACAAAGTTAGATCAGGATGTATGGCATGCATCCGAGTCGTATAAAGTTTAGCACATACAGGAATTTTAAAAAAAAATCAAAATTTGTTATAATTTTAAATAAAAATTTATGTACGTAATAAACCATGACATGTTCGTTAACATTTGGGAAATTCATATATAAATAGATATATACATATACTTGGTGAATGCGTGTGCTTGCAGTACAGTTGACGAACAGCAAATAATACTAATAAATATTAATGGTTATAATGAAGTGAATGTTAACAACAATAGTAAATAATAATAGTAATAGCAACTTTTGGATAAAAATAGGGATATATTACAACATGCATGAGCACGAGAAGATATGTGAGTCATATAAAGTCTGAAAGCATATACAATTGGTTCAGCAATGAAAATTGAAAGAGAAAGTCATGTCACTTAAATTTGCACTAACCATGAACATAGATTTTTAATGTATAAAGAAAAATATGTAAATACACAGTAATTAAGGAGGGGAAAGAAAACATTAAAAAAATATGGATTAAAGATCAATAGTTTTTGAAAAGGACAATACCTGTTTTTTTAGGTGAGGTACATATAAATAAATAATAGTGATAGTAACATCAAAGTTTACGACGAAATACTAACCGTCATGATGATAATGTCTAAACGAAAAAAAAAATAATAATTTTTAATTATTTTTCTTTTGTTAGTCCTCAAAATGAACGTAGCGAGCCGGTTTACTGATTTGCCGACCACTACGTGTGTGATATGGAGGGAGGATAAGACTTGGTGCCGGTGGAGTGGAGTCGGATGTTTGATTATTTGATTGCGCAGCTGCCGATGTAGATTCGAAGTCGTTGTCGGTGTATGCGGGTTTGATTCGATCAATTGAAACAGTCTCTCGTCTTCCATTCTTGTTCACTGTAAAGTGTTTGTCTGAACGTTTAATAACTTGAAAGGGTCCTTCGTATGGAGGTTGCAATCCTTTTCTGATGGCGTCGACTCGAATGAAGACGAATTTGCAAGTTTGTAGATTTTTGTTGATCTGATCTCTTCGGGGAGATTGTCGAGGTGCTGTTGGTTGAAGTTGAAGCATTTGTCTAGTTAATCGGTTAGTGAAGTCGGCAATGTTCACGTCTGTGGAATCGGCTGAGGGGACTAGCTGTCCAGGCAAGGTTAGGTTGGTGCCATAGACAAGTTGAGCCGGTGTACATCCTAAATCTTCTTTGATAGTAGAACGGATACCAAGTAAAATCAAAGGTAAGTATTCACTCCACTTAGATGTATCATTCTGCGCCATCAGGGAGCTTTTCAGTTGTCTGTGGAATCTTTCCACTAGACCATTCGCTGCCGGATGATAGGCTGTTGTGGAGATATGTTTCACTCCCAGAAGTCTCGTCAGTTCGCGAAAGAGTGTCGATTGGAATTGAGGACCGCGGTCGGATGTAATAGTAGTTGGTACACCGTAGTTTGACACCCAGCGGTCAAGAAAAACTAAAGCAACGTTTTCAGCAGATATGTCGTTTAAGGGGCATGCAATAGCCCAACGAGTAAATCTATCAATCGCTGTCAGGATATGTGTATATCCCCTTGATGTTGGCAATGGTCCCACGATATCTATATGGATATGCTGAAATCTCCTTTCGGGTAATTCAAACGTCTTCGGGGTGGTAATAGTGTGGCGGTGTACTTTGGAGCATTGGCATTGGATACATTCTCGTGCCCATCTCCGAATGTCAGAGTTCATTTTAGGCCACACGAAGCGTTCGCCGATCAGCCTGACCGTGGCGCGTACTCCAGGGTGGGAAAGCGAATGTAAATGTTCGAACAATGCTTTTCGGCAACTGAGAGGGACAAATGGACGATTAGTGCCGGTAGATACATCGCAGACTATGGTTGCATCTGATAAGGGGATAGGCACATCTTTGAGCTGTAAGGAAGAGTTTCTGCGGCAGGTTTGGAGTTCAACGTCATCTTTTTGTAATTGAGCCATACGATCAAGACTGATGTCTACCGACGTTTGGAGCTGGTTAATGTCACTTCTTGAAAGAGAATCGGCTACGATATTAGAATCTCCTTTGATGAACTGGATGTCTGTGGAGAATTGTGAGATGTAATCCAGTTGTCTGGCTTCTCTCGGAGAGTGTCTGTCCAACGAAGTGGTGAAAGCATAACAAAGAGGCTTATGGTCGGTTAAGATAGTAAAATGTCGACCTTGTAGTAAGAAGCTGAAATGTTTCACTGCTAGGTAGATGGCTAACAGTTCTCTGCCAAAGGTACTGTAACGAGTTTGCGCAGGTTCCAACTTTTTGGAGAAGAAAGCAAGTGGAGTGATGTCATTATTGAACTTTTGTTGTAAAACTGCTCCCACTGCTACCTGCGATGCATCTGTACATAAAATGAGTGAAGCTTCTGGGTTGATGTGAGATAACATTACGACGTTGGATAAGGCATCTTTTGCATTATTAAATGCTGCTTTTGCTTCTTCAGACCACTGAAATTTCTTCGAATTGCATCTAAGTAGGTCGGTCAGTGGTTGAACTATGGAGGCACATGATGGAATAAAACGTCGGTAGAAGTTGAACATCCCGAGAAAACGTCTAAGTTTCTTTAAGGAATCAGGTTCGGGAAAGTTCTTAATAGTTTCTATCTTATCTTCGGTAGGTCTGATGCCTTCAGCAGTTATTCGATGTCCTAAGAATTCAATGGAAGGGGAACCAAAAATACATTTCTTTGGATTGATAACAACTCCAAATTGTTCAAACCTTTGAAATAACAGGCTTAAGTGTTGCATATGTTCTTCCATCGATGAGCTGGCAATTAAGACATCGTCGATATATACAAAGACGAAATCAAGACCTTGGGTAACTTGGTCCATAAAACGCTGAAATGTTTGAGCAGCATTCTTTAGTCCGAAAGGCATTCTCAAGAATTCGAATAATCCAAAAGGCGTAATAATTGCTGTTTTTGCAATGTCTTCTGGAGCGACTGGTATTTGATGATATGCCCTGACCAAGTCAACTTTGGTAAAAACGGTCTTTCCATGTAAGTTCAAGGAGAAGTCGTGGAGATGAGGTATAGGATAACGATCTGGGACCGTAGCGTTATTCAAAGCGCGATAATCTCCACATGGTCGCCAGTCATGATTAGTTTTAGGTACCATGTGCAGAGGTGAAGACCATGGGCTGTTAGATGGTCGTATGATACCTAACTGCATCATATGTTCAAATTCCGACTTAGCTGCTGCTAGTTTATCGGGTGGTAACCGTCGTGGACGTGCCTTCACAGGTTGTCCTGTTGTGATGATCTTATGCGTAACTGTATGAGATATATCTTCGGAGTTGTATGATGGTTTAAGGATTTTAGGAAATCGTTTCAATAAAGCAGAGAACATTTCACTCTCCGGCTTTTCTATACAGATGCTATGAACCGAGTAGTCACATGTAATACCGTGGATCTTGAGTTGGGTGCAATTGTCAACCAGTTTTTTCTTGCTGATATCAACTAACAGATTGAAGTGACTTAGGAAGTCTGCACCTAGTATAGCGTGACGTACGTCAGCTACTATGAAGATCCATGTGAAACGTCGGCGTAGTCCTAAGTTTAAAATCATTGACTGTTCGCCATACGTCTGTATGTTGGTTTGGTTGGCAGCACGGAGTGAAAGTTTTCCAGGTATTTTGGCTGATCGCCTGGATAGTGAGGGGGGAATAACACTGACCTCGGCGCCTGTATCTACCAGGAATAATGTGCCGGTAGTCAAATCCCTCACATAGAAAAGGCGACTGGGGTGATTGCCATTAACAGCCGTCGCCATTACTGTCTGGCTGGGGAGTTTCCCTGAGATGAGTTACTACTGTTGTACATACACGGTCGAATACACTTCAGGGCATTATGCCCATACCTCCTATGATACCAACAAATGTTACGGCTTTGAGACGGTGTTCTAGAACGTCGTCTAGATCTTGATCGCCGTTGCTTGGATACAGTATGTGACTGGTTCCTTTGTGCTCGAAGCTCGGACACTTCCAGTCGTAAATCTTGCATTTGAGATGTTAACTGGGAAAGTAACCAAAACATTGGTGCGTCCTTCATAGATGTGGAAGGGCTTGGTGGTACTGCCTCTGTAGACACGCTATTTATGCCATTATTTGATAACACATCCATGATATCGTCTGCCATTTTAGCTAATTCTTCAAGGTCTGTCGTCCTAGAAGATATTGTTAGGATTTGTTGAACATTTTGTGGTAAACGTTGTAAGAACATCTGACGTAGAATTAACTCATCTACTTTGTGTGACCCAATCAACTGGCGCATATGTCTAAGTAGTTGAGATGGCTTTTTTGTACCTAGATCACACGAAGTAAGTAGTTGTTGTATGCGTTTCTCATCGGAGAGAGTGGTCCGCTGGATGAGTGCAGCTTTTAGTTTGTCATATTGAGAGTCTGTAGGTTTGCTGTCTATGACATCGATAACCTCTCGTAGTACTTCCGTGGGAATTGCTGCTAATACGCAACCATACATGGCGATCTGCGACGTAATACCTCGAGCTGCAAACAACTGTTCAATAATTGTGAACCAGACACGTGGTTCAGCCAGATCAAATTGAGGAAGTCTTAAATCCGGCAAGGCGTTAACAGCAGAGTTCTGTGTCTCTTCGCCTTTATTACCTTCTTCAGCAACAGTGGTACGTTTAGGTGGAGCCATTGTCATATAATATGTAAGTATATAGATATACAAAATAGAAAAACTTGTGGTAACAAAAATTAAAGCAGTGCGAGTTTATAAGGACAAAATAGCAACAAAAATGTTCAAAACGAGGTAACTATCGAAACAAAAAGGTTCGAAAACGGGTTAACCATAAAAAAAGGGTTCGAAACGGGCTCACCAATTATTGTGGTGGACCTTTTCACTCTATTAGCTTAGTTACCCAAATTCAAGTAGAAAATAAAATACCAAATGAGTTTAGTTACGGGAAGAATGTATTAAAGTTTGATTACTTGAGTTTACAAAGGTCCACAGTCCACAATAAACGTAATAGACTCCAGGTGCTGCGGAAAGACTGCTCCAGTAGTAATTCTCCAATGTTAACGTTGCCGGAGGTCGACCAAAGTACGTAGGAAGAAACTACGGTGCTCCTGCAAAAATCAGAGATAGAAAGCAGGTGATTAGGATTGATCGACGGCAGTTGAGATGGTGGAGAAGACGGAGAGTCGAAGGCACAGCTGTATATTTATTCAAAACCCGAGGTAAAGTTAAAGTACAGAGTTTCTGGTTAAAACAAAGTGGTGTACAATATGTTCATTATTTACATAGTAGTAAAATTTGGATAAGTTTCTTTTTTGAGGACTCCACACACCTTCAAAACGTGGAACTTTATTTAGGGACTATATAACCAAATGAGTGTAATTGAGGCTGATCATAAATGATAAACCAGAACGTCGAAGGACTATTTCTCAGCCGACAGCACACCAAGAAAGCAAAGTTAATTATGCGGCAGTTTGATGATCACTTTCACAGTGGGTCAATATAGATACATTAGAAAAATCTACATGTAATTGCAAATTCTGTATACGCCAACACTTCTTATCGTACCACTCTAGCCTTCTGCAAACAGGCATATATTAAATCCGCAGTAAGGGTTATCGCCTCAAATGAGAATGAAACTGATTTAAATAAGCAGCACTGTTGGACATTCCCTTAATAGTCACCAACACTGATATATGCTAATATCCGTGATCATGTAGTGTTAAATAACGCCTTAAAATAAATATTTTGAACCCTTTATTGCACTATGTTAATAACATATGATAACGCTGTTTTTGGAAAGACTCATTTGGCGTTCTTTGGACCATTCGAGCAGTCACTCTGAAGTCATTTGACATAAAATGTGTACGTAAAGAATTTTTCTCTTTACGGTATCATATTCTTAGAGTAAGACGAATATGGAAAGGGGTCAATGAAGTATCTTCGAAGAGACTTCATCTGCTCTGAAGTGTTATCTACAGGTTCACATGCTCACAACCTCCACATTATTTGTTCTGCGTAGACAAGAGGCAAGCAGAAACACCAAATTGATCGCGCAGAATCAGGAAGTGTGCTTCGGGTTCAAAATCTTAGTGCACTGTTGGATCTTTAGCTAGCTAGGGATCGTGAACGAACGAACAAACGCAACACCACGGTGTGCCAAATAGTATGTATGCTTCACCACGAGGTTTGTGTTAAAGGGTTGAGTAATGCAGTAAAAATCAGCATGCAATTTCGTGTGATGAATTCTGTATTCTAATAATTTTGCAGAATTACTCGCTGCTACAGATCAATATTCTGTTCGTGTTCGGAGGTATCGAATTGTTATAAACAAATTTACGCAGTAGCTGAAAGTTTCATTAAACTGTCAAACCCAAATGCAAGTTTATACAAAAAGTGTGGGTAATTCCCAAATTTAGGCCTTAAATATACGTAATATGTTTTGCTTTTGGACTTGTTCCTCAGTTTCCTGCCTTATTTCGGGTGTTTCACTGCAAAAGTACACCTGAAATTAACACAAACATGTCTATATCTGACGTCCCCATTTTGTTTCTTCTATGTGGACATAGTAGATGCAAAAGATCTACACCATTAGCACTTCGTAATGTTCTTACTCTCTGAAAGTCTTTCTATGCATTCTCAACTTCCAGGTTTGTTTGACCAATGTTTACGTAAACTTGATCGGTCCCTTACCACAAAATTATTTAAATGCATCGATAGGTTTACCACGTTTCCAGATATTTCACCATTTACTAGTATTACGACGGAAACGGTAGAAAAAGCACTGGACAGCCATGTTTGGGTGCCTGCAAAACTAACAACTGGCAGAGGAACTCAGTTCGAGTTAGAACTATTCAACAGCTTGTCGAATTTCCTTGGGTCACACAATCCACTTCACAACATATCACTCTGTAGCTAATGGGATGCTAGTGTAGGGGAGCAAAGAAGTTTGTCAAATCAATCGAATCTTCAGCATTGAATTAGTTTTTCTTTGCAGATTGGAACACTAGGTGGACTACTGGATTTTCAGTGGACATCAGGTCGTTGACTCCGTTGCGGTGTAATTGTGTATTTCTGCACTCTATTCGAAACACAGGTAGTTAATGCACTCTTTAACAGCCGTAAGTGGTAGGCGGTGGTTTTAACAACAGCCTGGCCACCGGATTAAGTGCATCAGGCTGAAGATGGAGTAGGTATTGTGGCTAAACTTCAGGTCTGGCAGGATAGATAGCCACATAGCAATCACGAGCTTCATTTCTCATCAGAATCGACTGAAAGCGAGCTCAGCTAACTGGTTTCAGAGAATGGTACGCTCCCATCGACGACCATAGTTTGCATTGACAGCTCACTCCAACTCCACTCGCTGGACAGAATTCCCAGCAGTGGTATTACCTGGTAACCGATCATCAGTCAAAGTTGGGGCTTAATGTCCAATGTCAGAAATGGTGTTCGGGATCATCCTGAGATTCTTCGATGAGTTTATTAGTCCTGGTACTAGGCAGGTAAGCAATTCGACATACTTCGAGTACGAATTTCTAAACTTAGGCAGATTTACTCACGAGGAGAATAAAAAGCGATATACACACCCAAGCGCTAGGACTCCTCACCCCACTTTAGAAAGTACTCCTTAAAAGTGGTGGTGACGTACCCTCAAAACTTTGTCATCTACTTCTGTAATAGTGCAGATAGAGTTTGCATTGGCAAACTAAAACCGGCCTATCTAAACAACGCTCTTGCCTACGTAGTTATGGCAAGGCTTCCACAAGCGGTAGTGGACAATGCAGGCACTCACGTGAAGATCACTAAGACTGTCGAGCGATTTAAATGGGTTGAACCCATAACTCGTTAAAAGTCCTAGAAAGACTACAGGGCGTATAATTAGGTAAGTGAACTCAACCAAACGTATTCATTCTATCGATGCCTTTTAGGAATACTTGCACTTTTTTATCGAAAGATGAAAGATACAGAAACAGTCTAAAGAAATGTGTGAGTTTCTTTGCCAGTTTCAAAAACAAAAGGAACCGACGAAGCTATGCAGCAGAAGTACGGGATTTTCATTGCATGGGTGAGTGAGTCAGCTCTTCTCATAAGCAAGCCAAACCCTGGCACGTACAAATCCCTCCATACACAAATACCTCAAGTAGAGGGGCTGTATATAACTAGCTGTTATTTCTATGGTTAGCCAACAGTGGGGTTGGAAAGGGTTACCCAGTCTCTCCAATTCATTATTGAACTTTGTCACTGATGATATTCTTGAGTCAGCTCTGAACGTGGTGGTGGCGTAGATTTCCTTCCTGTAGAAAGTATGAGATAATTTGCGTGCTGCCCAAATAGCACTTGATCAGTTGATAATTAGTATCAGCAAGTGCGGTATTTGCTTTGTTCAGTCTAAGTGCAAAGTATTGCTGCAAGATTGGCAGGAGCCCATAACTGTGCTCACCCTTGCAGATGAACCACTTGAAGTTACCGACAAATATGTGTGACTAGGCCGCCATCTCAGGGTTGGATGGAAGAAGGCCCTAACTGTAAAGTGAAAGCTGGGGTGGCATACCTCCTTTTGAGCCATCTCTGGTTCCGTCAACATGGATGCCAAATCTCCGGTTTCTAGTAGTTCAGTGCATGCAGTCTTGCTCTACACTTTTGAAACCTAGTCACTTCGAACTGAGTCTTTGCAGAGACTATTTGTATTCAGTCATCTCTATATCCATGGAATTGCTCGCGCTCGATGACCCTATCGTGTAATTTTGGGGTCTGACAGTGTGTTCAGGAACAGGTAGCGATTACCATTCAATGAGTGTCGTTATCTGAAGACACCGGCATCAGTGGCTTGGATATGTGCTATCTATGTTATCACAGAGGTTCCTGCACCAGTCTCCGTTCACTAGCCTCAAGACTGGGTGGAAAACATAAGAGAGGTGGTCATTTTATGACGTGGCACCATGGGATGAAGCATATTTGTGTTAGACTTGCATCAGTTTGTAAATCACAATTCACTGGTTGAGGTCTGAGAGATAGTGCGAGTCAGTGACTCAACAAAATGTTATCAGACATGACCAAGAATCGAAATCACTTGCGAGCATGCTGCAACTTCTTTCTTTCTTTTCTCTCTGAAAATACCATGAAGCAATGAATATTGTTTGATCTTGACAAATATGCTCTCTGGATGACGTCCCTGATTTATTCTCCACTTACTTTCTTTTTAAACTGTCGTCCTATTATTTTTGTGTGATACACCAGTTGGTGCTCATATTATACCATGTTTATATTTTGAAGGAATAAAAATAAACACCATGTGGGGTCATCAACACTTAATATAGGAGAGACCGAAATTACTGCATGACAGTACGCTTCTTCTTGACTATCAGCAATTCTCCGTCTCACAAAATATCAGTCAAAGAAAATTTTTTTCCACGTATTGTCAAAATGAATAGCGTATAATAACCAGTATATTGGAAGTACATAAAAACAAGAGGGAATATTTATTAGGAAAAAATAAATCAGCAAAGAGAGGTCTGTTCGAGACTTAGCTTCAAAGCTGCACAGTTGTTTTTAAGTACAAAGTTAAATGACAACAAACGTCGGATGTTATTGGCAGTCAGTAGCAAATACAAATCAAAGTGTATGAGAAATAAAAATGCATGAAAAACAGTGAGTAGTCTTACAGGATGGAGAGGGTTGACAACTAATTAGTTCAGTGATAGTTTGTCCTTAGGAAGTAAATCATAGAAAGCAAGGGAGCAAACACTCAGAAATGGGTTAAACAAAACTAAAAGTCTACAGCTTATTGTGTAACAAATTCGGGAAGTAAAGTGTTTATTATCAGAATTAAAAGACGTGTTATAAAAGACGAGTTGTAGAGGTTTATCCTGTTTTAGAAAAATTCTAGTATATCACACAGACAACACAAGGCACTGAATTTGATATGTTGCGACTAGCAGTAGAATCCAGGGAGCGTTTCACTCTATTTGGTTCTCATCGACTGGATGGGTTCCAGTCTGAGTGGGAACACCATCACTCTTTGGGGATTGCAGACACGTCCAATCAATCAGTCTCAGACAGGACGAAATGAGCACCCTGGATTCCACTACTAGTTACTATTCAACAAATTACTTTATGTTAATCTTCAGATATCTTAGTGCTGCCCTTACTAAGAGCCGATAAGTCAACAGAGGTCAACCATTTCGGTTCAATCAATCAGCAGGAAAGTCAAAATTGACTAAAACAACTGGCACCAAACACTCTCAAAGCCCTAGTTACGTTAAGCATGTGAAAGAGAATGGTAACACTCAGTTTTGATTCAAAAGATGAACATAAGAAAATTCATGAGTTCAAGAAGGTGACGTCCACTAAATTTCTGTTGTTCTGAATATTGTTGGAAAGAAACTTCTACAAATTTCCTTCAAAATCTTTTCTGTGTATTGAACTTACAGATATTAATTTACTATCTTTCGTTATCCTCCTTCAAAGACCTCAATCCTTTATTCGTTTTTTACTGAACTGTCGTTAATATCATCATCAGAATAAATTTCTTTTAGTAATTTATCATTCGTCCCATTGTTTCCCACTCGAAAGATGCCCTGTAGCCAGATGTCACTTAACGGTCTTCTCAACATGTGCCCGATCCATCTCCACTTTAATCCACATATCTTTTTGAGCGACAGGTTCATTCCCAGAATTCTTTATTGATCATTCTTTCCAACCGGCCATATGATCTTCAGTAAAAGTTGATAAAAGTCTTCAGGAGTCTGTTGGCAATGCTTTTCATTATTCGTTCGCCAAGTTTCTGATCCATATAGAAGACTTAACCGACGTGACATTAATACTGAAAATCCAAATTTTCTTTTGTACTTTGTTGTGTATGCTGAGTGGAGATTTCCAAACTGATTTTGGAGGAGTGATAAAGGTCTGTCTTCCCCTTCCGATTCTGAATGGTTTCGATATCTTTATCCATGCCTCCATCTGTAGTTCAAACGATTCTGCCTAGCCAGATAGATGAAGGAAGTGACCTCTTTCAAATTTATTCAGTTGATAGTAAATTGGTGGTTGTTGTTGTTGGTTGGTTATCTTCATCACCTTCGCCTTCTGTGTGTTCACTGAAATACCTGTTTCCCTGCTGCCAACTTGTTGGTTTTCTTCTGTAAGTTTTCGTATTTATGTAGCACTACACACAAATCGTCCTTGCAATCCAAATCTTCTGCATTCCCCTTATCAGTCCAACATGTTCCTGTCTTCTCAATTCCCGCGTACGCTTAACCTCATAATCTGGTCCACCACAATCTAAAATATCATCGGTGATAGTAGTCGGCATTGTCTTACTCCAGTCTTTCCTTCAAAGGCATTATTGAGTTTTCTGTTTTGCATCACTTGGCATTTACTACTGTCATATAGCCGTTGAATAAGGTTGACAATGATTTACGGCACTGCACTTCATAGTGCTGAAGTTTCCTAATTACTTCGCAGTCAACGCTGTTGAAGGTCTTTTCGAAGTCGACGAAATTGAGGTAGAGATTTGACTGCCACTCTATGGTCTGTTCGATAATGATACGTAGAGTTGCAATTTGATCGACACGTGATTTGCTTTTTCTGAATTAAGGTTGTTTCGGGGTGGGGTGGAGGGTTCTGCATCTAGTACATCTTTTATTCTCTCAATCAATTAATAGTAATATGATTTCACAACTTCTTACTCAGTAAGTCAATAAGCTCTATTAGTTTTCGTAAATCTAAAAAGGAACTCATCAAGTAAAGCGAATCTGGTCTACTTCGCAAACTGCACCTTTAGGTTCATACCTTCAAAATCCTCATTCTCTAGTTGACGATTTTTTTTATCAGCGAACCGGGAACTGTAATTGGGTTGACGAGTGGTGACAGTCCTTAGAAACTATGGGAGTGTAACTGGAGAAGATAGGTGAGTTCGTAACAGACCTTTATTAAGGACAAACACAGCATATTTATGTATCCTTAACCACATTAAAGTTTGGCTAGGCCAGATGAGAATAAATTGTTCTGATTAGTATGCAATTAGCTCAAGGTTAAACAAGTTCCATAAGGATATTTATTGTCCACAACGTAAAATAAATCAAGATTTGGTAATAGAAGGCCGGAATGGGAACAAAACTCATCGGGGCGGATCATTAAAAAAGTGTTGTACTTGAAACTAAAAGTATGCGCATAATGAATAGTTTGTCTTTCCATTTCGTTTTCAGATCACATGGATATGAAGGATAGAAATAATAAAGCGATTCCTGCTAAATTTGGGCTGAAAAAATTATTTCAGCAATCATTAAATTTTGGACAGGTTCCCATATTTCTTAAGATTTCAGATAGAGGTGATGTTCGGCACATAAAGGTATTCGTCCTACTTGCATTACCGTCACTATTCACGAATATGACCAGCAGTAAAATCTCACTGTCACGCTACACCAATCACACCATTGGAGTGTTAATATTATTTGTTTACGAAATTATTAAATTAACTTTTCCGGCACGGTGCTACATACCTTAAGGAAAATTACTTCCAGTCATCACATGACTGTTATCTAGGCAAACAAACCCAACCATTACAACAACATATGGAAGCCATCGTTTAAGAAGACATTATTTTTCACCGTATCACATCATCTGCACTACCTAAAATTGTGATACTTGAATAAGCGGATAATTAACTCGGATGCATATCAGTTTTATACGACTGGAATCAATGACTACAGATTTATGGATTTTTATTGTCATACATTAAAACTCAGATCTATAGTTGGTTTGCCATATAGGAATATAGCTTCTTAATCCTCGGTATAACTGTTGTGTCAGTATGTATTAGATTCGGGATTCCCCACAGATGCCAATATGTTATGTCGAACTTCTCGTTGACGGGACCTAATATGGAGTTATGTAGAATAAAACTAATGAGAATTAATCTGATGCTCAGTATTGACTACCCACAGGACAAAGTTACCTGAATTTATAGAGAGTTGTTACCAGTGGATTCCACTCGGTCGGAAGTGAGGATAAATGTCCACTGATGACATTGGTTGGCGGTCACTCGAAAGACACGAATTGGTAGATAAGGGAATTCATGGGCCATCGAATAGGGTCTGAATGGTCTACCAGCTTGATTTAATATCGGAGCGTCCTGCATTCGAACCAAGATGGTGGCTTCGTACTGTCAATGAGTCTCAAACTTGGACAAAACAGTTGTTCGGCACCCTCTGTCGGTTTTCAGTTTTTCCCTAACAAATCGTATCACTGCAAATTAACTCTTGGAAATAAAACTATCATCTTTAAGTAGAACTCCAATATCATTCTAAAACAGTCGAAGACGTTGAGAGGTAGCTTCAAATGAAAGTTAGCGAAAAGTTATTGACCATAGATATCTTCGTGCACCTGATCGCATTAGAGGGATGCTGAGATGGATCGTAGAGCGTTCGATGAGGGAGAAAATGTCAATTGGTAAGGTTGGAAAGCTTGATCAATTATGGCTACGGTTTGCGATGCATGTGAAGTCAACGGAAAACAAAGGGTTAGAGGTGTTCAGAACAAAACTGGGCACCACTGAATGGCAATTTGTCTTAGCCACTTACTTACCTATGTTGAGTCCTTACGATACTAAGAATCAATATAGCTGGAGACCATTTGTGACTTATTCACTGGTTCACAACGTCACAGATGTATTTATTCCTTGTTATGTCCCACACCCTGAAGACCTCAAGTGGTCTTTTGTTCCTGTTATGTACTGTTGAGTGGTTAATAGTCCTGACGCGGAAAGAGGAAAATCAGAAGACCACCACGTTCACGATGATACTTGTATTTTCCAAACCAGGAAAAAATGACTGTCACACAAGTGTGTCAGTGAAAGGGTACGTAGTGTACGAAATGTGTGAACGAGTGTGTAAAGGTGAAAATTACAACAATAAAAAAAATAATACAAAAACAAAAAAAAAATATTTTTTTCCTTGTTTTTTGGTTTAAAAAAAAAGGATTTTTTTTTTTTAAGGAAAAACTTTTGGTATAAAATAAAAAAAAAAAAATAAAAAAAAAAAAAAAAAAACATAGTTCCTACCTGTTCTATCATCATTGGGTCACTGTGCTCTTTCTTTATTTACTTCTCCAAGGTGAGGCAACTTAAACTGATTCACTTCTGTGTCAGGTTCATTGATTAGTCAGTCAGCTGCCCCTTCCCCGATTGTTCGAACAGAAGCACATGGATGTTAGTGTAAAATTATCGGTCACTTTTTCATTTTAGATCCCGCAGCTAATATGCACTATTGGGATTAAAACTAGTTTCCCGAAACCTTAAAGATAAACACTGTAACCAGTATTCTGATGATTATTTCACAGCATGTACAATTTCATTCATGCCAGCGTAATGTCTGAGACAATGAGTTTGCTCTAATTTTACTTTTGGTTTAATCTGTTTGCCTCTTGTTATTGTATTTTTAGCAGTTAATATCACCTGACATTTTCAAAACTCAGTCTCAATTATCGTTTACTACAGTTTTAAATACAATTTATTTCAGAAAATATAAATAAACGAATGAAACATAACTGATGTGTAGATACAGTGTTTTTTTAACGGATTGCCCTTGGCACACCCAAGCCACTGGCTGCATATATATATATATATATATATCATTGTTTCCTTTAGTAAATATACGCTGGCTGATACTGGGCTGTACTTTCCGGCTCACGTTGTTGTGTCTTCTCGCTAAGTATAGCGGGCTGGGGAACAGTTTACTGTCGTACTATGTTGTTGGCATTAGGCTAGCGATATTCGTGATTAGAACGTCCGTGTGCAGCTCGGAATCCTCATTCAAATAAAGATATTGTGAAATACGACAGTCACAATATCATAATATATTGGCGATAATGTTATCAGAGTCTTCAACGTTGGACAAATTTCTCGAACAACCAGTTTAGTTCAGCCTGGACACTACAGTGGTCATGAAATCAATGCAGTTCCGTACACCTCTCAATCTTCTGCATTAACCTCTGGTCAAACGCCCACTTGTTCTGCCTCAAACGTCTATCGTCCTAGTTTTCCACGCAATATCAATCGACGCCCAAGAATGACACCTCCACCATACTTCGGGTATTATAGTTTTCGGTATTTCGTCAAATCTTGTCCATATAAGCAGTACCAACGCAATAATGTTGACCACAAAGATGGCTTTAGCCAGCAACACATAAAACGATACTAGGAACAGCTACCCTCAGCAAGTCACCGCAAACGGCGTGATCTCCACACCCTTGTCCAGCTTGGGTCCCTATTCAACTCAACGTAATGCAAAATATAAAAGCAGCGACATCACAACGATAACGCAAGTTAAGGAAACAACGCAGTTAACACTTAAAAATAAATGAAAGGTGATCATATTTTTGCGTGAAAAGTATCAGCAGGATGATTGTAAATTTTACACTGATGGATCTACAGTCATTCTAGAATTTAAGTGTGTACGGACCCACGTTGGATGTGCAGCTTCAATATCTTCGACAATACGATTAACTGCCGCACAAAGAGTTTGTATATGCATGCTCCAGGATGAAACGGCAGGATCTCGATCTAAATGAACAACAACAAAAAATAATGTAATCCAATAAGTATGACACGAAAACAAGAAAATGAAACGATTTAGAAAAACAATTAATTTTCCCGTTTGACCACGGATTGACATCAGTTAGATAACAAGGAGCAACCAGTACTGTAGTACTGAACAGCTGTTTCGTCCTAGTTTGGGACTCCTCTGTAGCATGCAGCCCCACTGAGGTTCGAACTGAGAACCTACCGGTTACAATTCAAACTCATAGACCATTCAGCCATTAGGACCCGACTAAACAGTCCATGAATTGTAACTGCTACCAATTCGAGATTTTCTAGCGCGACCACCAACCAATATTATCAGCGAGTAATTGTCCTAATTTTCGACCGGGTGCACCCACTTGTCACAACTTCTCCCTATAACTCCAGGTAACTTCCTCCTGCAGCCAGTCAACAGCGACCATTAGATTAATTCCCATTTGGCTGATGGTCGCGCCCAAATCATGAATTTGCTAGAAGTAAGAATGCATGGGTCACTGAGTTGGGTTCCAGTGATTGAATGACCTACGAGCTTAGCTTGAAATTGGGAGGTCCCGGCTTCGAATTCCGGTGAGCTTGCACTACCGATGAGTTCCGAACTAAGACGAAACAGCTGTTCAGTATGACAGTACTGGTTTCCACTGATTTTCTAATTGATATTAATCCCTGGTCAAACTAAAGAACAAATCATATCCGTACAAGGTAATTCTTTAAAATTTGTTTTTAATTATAGACCAACAACTTTTCGCAAATTAGTGTTACATGAATGCTTCGCGCATAACTCGAAACACCCGAAATGTATGCGCCTGCACTCAGGTGTCTCCACTGACACCTGGACCTTCTCCTCGCACTTCTACAGTTTCAAACACTATGGAATTATCCACTTGATATATAAGGGCTACAACGACTGCCTTTCATATTCAGTGGGCATAAATCTTCGTGTTTTTTACTGTGAGAAGGTGATCAGTGTCGAATATCTCAATCCTACTACTATCATCATCCCATAAAAAGAAAGATGGAACCTGCAAAAAAGAACTCCTACGTTAGAATGAAACCATTAATAACTGCAAACTGTGAAAATGGAGAAAATATGGGATGTCCCGATTCATACTAAGACTGTTTTGCTCAATGTTTTTTGTGAATAACAAATACATAAAATCCATCTTCTCACTCTTCCACAACCTGACACATGATCTAGTTTACCACAATCGGGGAAGTCGTCAATGACGGTAGATAGTCTTGTCATATTCCTATCTTTACTTGAAAGGCTTCTGAGAGATGTTCCTTTTGTGAATTACTTGTCATCTGGAATCATCACATAGTTTAATTGTTTTCAATTAAGTTCGCAAACATTTTCTCCACTGCACTCCATAATGTGGGAGTGTGGATCAGCTCGAGAATCCTTTGAGTCGATCAGCACAATGTTTTCACTGTCCCACTTCTTTGTTAATTGCGTTCCCTTCACTATCTTTCACAGGCTTTATCTGCATCAACCTCTTCCCGCATATCAACCTGGTTATTTGATGTAGTGTTGTGAGGTCTCAACTACCGCATGTCTCGATGACACCAGGGACGCTACTCGACGACCATTTGGATTTTCATACAATAAGCGATGAACCACACCTATAGTGTTGAAGATAAGAGTCATACTACCCGGTTACCAAAACCTCGGCCAGTAAGGCAGGACTCAAAGGTTGAGTATTGAGCACAGCTTTACAACATGTGCAGATGCGAAAATTCAATAATATTCAGTTCAAGTTTGTCCACTCATTGATAAAAATTACAGAACTAGTGGAAACCAATACTGGACGGCTGTTTCGTCCATGTTTAGGACACTCACCACCACGGTTCGAACCAAGGACCTACCCGGTAACGGTTGAAGCTCGTAGACTATTCGGCCACTGGGATCCAACTAGTCACTCAAGAATTCTAACTTCTACAAAGTCGGGAGTTTTTGAAGCAACTGACACCGGCCAATGTCATCGGCGGGTTTTTGCCATCATTCCGGACCATGTAGACCCTAATGATCGCGGCTTCGCACTAGAACTCCAAGAAACTTACCATAGCTAGTCACTAGCGTGTATAAGATTAATTTCTAACGGTTCTCTAACTGATATCAATCCGCCGTAAAACTCGGAAGAGATCGAATCCCTACAAACTGACTCTAGACAACATTTGGTTCATAGAATTATTATATGATTAAGAAATACTTACTTTCAAAATGAATAACACCATCAATTTGATCAAGTTTTGCATTTAATCTTCCTTCAGTAATCATTTGAGCAGCAATTGATTCCGCCTGATATATGAAAACAAATATTACTTACATTAAACACACACATATATTAAACAAAGATGAATTATTTATATAAATGCAATGTATTTCAGTTAACATAGAAACACAAGTAACAAATGTCATAAACAGTATGACTACATTTATGCTTTTAAAAACCAAACGTGAATAGATAGAATATCGCCGATAAAATGTATAAACGACTGAATAGTAGAAGTCTATCACTTAGCCAGAATACAATTAATTCAGTTAAATCCCTTTGCGTTCCAAGTGGAACATGCGGCTTCAACAGAACATCTTCACTTTGTCTTCTGCACCTGGCCCTACACAATTGGACATGGGTTCTCATCTCCTCCATGTCTAATTCCTTCGTTTCCCATTCAGGTCCCACTCGAGAGATGCCCTGGCGTGAGAGGTCACCCAACAGTCTTCACCGAGTGTGTCCTATATATCTCCATTTTCTTTCAAATATCTATTAAGTAATAGGTTCTTGATTGGTTCGTTCCTTGTCAGTTTCTTGTTGATAATTCTTTCTGGCTGGCCGTTTGATCTTCACTATGCAGCCAGCAAAGGAGGCTGTTGATAAAAGCCTGCAACTAGCTGTTGAAAATGATTTCCGTGACTCGCTTAGCAAGGTTCTGATTCACCTCAACGTAACACATTAGTGTTGAAAATCCAAATCTTGTTCCTTAGATTTCCACACTGATTTCAGACTGATGACGGTCTATTTTGCCTTTCCAATCCTATCTGGCTTTGATATCCCCATCAGTGCTGAATGGCTGTATTTGAAACGATGGTGATTAGATAAGTGAAGGAAGTAACCTCTTTCAAATTTATTCCGTTGGTAATGATTGAGGCTTGTTGTTGCTGGTGATGGTTGATTATTTTCATCATCCCCGTCTTCTCTATGTTCACTTAAATTTCTGTCTTTGCTGCCGACCTCTTCTGTCAGTTTTTTTTTGGTTTTCGCCTGTAAGCGTTCAAGCCTTTATAGCAACAGACATAAATAGTTGGCGAATTCCAGATCTTCTAGAGTCTTCTTATCGGTCCAACGTATTTCTGTTTTCCCACTTACCACAGTCTAATCTATAATCCAGTCCAGTCCAGTTAGAAATATCATTGGTGTTAATGAACAGCCTTGTGCTACTCTTGTATTCATTTCAAAGACTTTACTGAGTTTCCCATTGTGAACCACATGACATGCGCCACTGTCACATAGCTGTTGAATGAGGTTGATAAAGATTCGGGGTATACCATGGTGTTGAAGCAGTTACCAAATTACTATGTGGTCAACGCTGTCGAAGACCTTTTCAAAGTCGATGAAGTTGAGACAGGATGAATATATATATATAATGGATACAAATAATTCCAGTACTCAAATGTTGGTTTGTGGGGATTTGATTGGTTACAGGATTTCACCACCAGCTGACATTGGTTAGAGAACCATTGGAAAACCTGGAATGCCGTTTCGTTCTAGTTCGGGACTCTTCATCAGTAGGCACTCCAGTACAAACGTATCGTACTACTGAAGATTCCCAAACTAGAACGAAACAACTGTCCAGTACTCCCAGGTTTTCCAATGGTTCTCTAACCAATGTCAGCTCATGATGAAATCCTGTAACCGATTTACTACTCCTTGGTTTTCAATGATCTCTCTAACCTGATGTAGGTTCATGATAAAATCTGACAAATTGAAATTAAATTCTATATGAGTCTCATCAGAAAAACTTAGCATTTTGTATAAATCAGATTAATTCTCCTTTTTTAATTGGTTCATGAGTGTCAACGGAATGCAGATTCAATCACACACACACACACACACACACACAGAGATACATGTGGACAAATAATATCAGCATAAGTCGCAGTATTATAGAAGGACAGTTTAATTTGCTACATGCCATTATTTGTACATAAAGTAGAGGTTGACCGAAAAGAAGACAAAAAATGAAGACGGTATAAAGGCAATAGAATGCTTTGATTGAACACTAGGCAGTAAGTAACTAGTCTCATGAGCCTAGTCCTTTGTTTGGCGCAAACTGAATTATCCTATCAGTCAAGTTTACGATGTGGCCAATATGCTAGGTGGCTCACGAAAACGGTGCGCACTGAATTGTTGTTATCAGATAACTGGAGGTAATCAGCAGGAAGCTTTGCTTGATCTGGCACTCAATAGTCAGCAACCTTAAGGGGATTCATATCCCTTCCCTCTCAGATTCGAACTTGTGTCCCTCACTGATGTAGTCAGTGACGTTACCATTTATAGAATTCAGTCTGCACCAAACAAAGGAGTAGACGGATAACACTAGTTACCTACTACCTAGTGTTCAATCAAAGTATGTAATAAAGTCCTACAGGAGGTCAATCGCGAGCCAGGCAGGAAACCTAGGTCCAAGGCATCCTGCAATTGCCTCTAACAATCTAGTTGTAGAATGCTCCTGGTCAATAGGATAAAAGATAAATAAATAAAAAATAAAAGAAATAAGACATTACAGTTACTATTCGGATTATTGCATACACGTAAATCTGAGCCAAAATGATCTATTTTAAACCACATCATGTAATAAGCCTAGTTTTTAACTAAAGGTTTTTTTTTCACACGAAGCTCCATACATTCATCGACCAACGAACCTACTACCTCCCAAAAATTGAAAGCTTAAACTTACCTAGTGTTTCGTTGATTAAGTTGAATGCAACCAGATTGCACTCGACTTGTATTTATTCCTAAAGATCGGAAGTGAGAATTAGGGGAACATCTGAAGCTACATATGTTTCAACTTATGGATAGAGGCACGGTTATGGGGTAACTAATGATTAGTGTACTATAACTTTCCGTTCACTAAGAAGAAAGTTACACATTCAGTTAACAAAGTATGCCGTGACGTCAATGAAGTGAACAGTCCTAACTCAACCGCGTCGGGCAAATAAAGTCCTGAGGTTTAAGATGACTTGTATGGAGTTTATTTCACCACAGTGAGAGTATAATGCACAAGGATACTTGGTTCATGAGCCCTAAATAAAACGAAACACACTTTTCGAACTCATTAGCGAGGTGAAAACTGAATGGTGACTGAAATGCAACGTGATGGAACACCGAAGAACGTTTCACAATGTAAAACATTGTCGTAAACAACATACACATGAAGGTGTTATCTTCCATGTGGAATAACATACTTGGCATATTTTGTTTATCATTCTAAGTGACTAACTATACTCAACACAAAACTTTGCACAGAACTGCAACAGTTCAAGTTGACACACTCCATGTATCACACAGAGGAAGAAAAGGGAGTGAAAAAATAGATTCAAAAGGACTGGAATAAGCAAAAATGTGAGGGAGAAAGAATAGCAACGCAGATGAACATGAGAGTTTAATGGATATGAGAGATCTCGAGCCATATCACCAATTGTCTCCAGCTATTGGTTCTTAGAATTCCAAAGACCTCAATCAGCCAGTCAGTCTACACCTAACTTACATGGCCAACTGAAACTAGTTGTCAAAGACTTCATGGAATGATGCCATGTTTTCGTTTGACCACCATTAGCTCTTTTCCAACCTAATCTTATGGTTGGAAACAATTGGTGACATGGCTCAAAACCGTTCTCAGTGGCGCAGATGCATCCACTCCCTGTGACTTATGATCTCCAATGAAACTGTTTTGTTATTCTTTATTCTCCTTTGTCTCACACCTCTGCTCACTGTTTCTATTATGCTTTTCTTGTACTTTCTTCTCTTGCTTCGCGTGCTACACGGAATGTGGCGACTTGAACTTCCGCACATTTGTGCAAAGTTCTATGTCGGAAACAGACAGACAGACAATCTTATGTCAGCTAACACTGACTGTCGAGGGATGTGATAGCTAGGTATGAGTAACACATATCCTAGCCACTTTAGTGGATATCGCTTCACAACCTTAGCAATAGATTTTCCCTCCTTACTTAACACTCGACGCCTAAACTCAGTATTACTCACAACATTATACAGTTTAACACGAGCAGAACTCGAACAGCCAGTTAGCCTTTTCATTTTTTCCACTTTCAATGGCCATGACTCACAGCCATAAGGGAGGAGGAAGCGAACTTTTTGCAGTACGCACGTTGTTTGATCGATGGCCGGATGTCACGTCTACGCCAAAGATGGAGTATTTTGGGAAATCCCACACGAGCCTTTTGTATCCGAGCTAAGACTTCGTCAGAAATCAGCCCATTAGGACTGATGTATTTCCCGAATAAGTGAAGTGGTCAAGATGCTCAATCACTTCACTCCCTATCTTCAAGTTAGGAGTCGATGTAGTCCAGTCCTATAGCATCATCTTACACCTGACAGAAGTAAATGGCATGCCAAAAATTCGAAGATTTCAGCTCAAGGTATTCAGCGCCTTCATCTAAGCGGACTATATCATCTGCATATTCTAAGCCAACAAGATTATTCTGTAAGAATGGCAATTAAGATATGTAAATACGATTATTTCCCTACAATTGGTTCATCACAAAAAGCTATGAACCACAATACTCAATTAGGAAAAGTCTACGACTATTGGTGGATGTTCTTCACATGGAATTATTACACAACAGTAATGAAAACTTGTGTCACAGCTCTAGATAATCAGTAACGACAACCCATCACTGGTTATTGCACTGATATTAAATGAGTGATAAGATTTAATGCGCGTCGGTAGCACAACAGTAAAATGCTCTCCGACCACGCATGTTGTTCAGGGTTCGATCCCCGGCCGACGCACTCCTTTACCCCACCAAACCAGTGGTAAGACTGGTAAAGAGGGGAGCTTGGGCATGAGGCTAGCAATCCCATCCCGTAAAAATAAACATCACTGCTATCGAAACTTCAAGCCTCTAGCTTGAAGCCCTATGTTCCACTGGAAACGTGAAGGATTAAAAAAAAACAAGATTTAATAAGAACAGATATTTGAAGTATTACGGTATATTACCTCAGCTGTGGATATCTCTAAAAGAAGACCTAAATTGTCTAAAGTGATATTATTGTAAATAAGGCCAGCCGCTAACATATTGTGTTCAATTAAAGCACGTTCAAGAAGCATTTGTACAGAAGAATAACATGATGATGACGATGATGATAAATTTTGTATAGACGAGGCATCTTGAGCATTACTATTTCCTGTGTTATTGTCTGAAGCAGATTTCAACAAATGAGGATAATATTTAGTAAGCAACGGTTCCAAAGCAGACAATGATGAACGATTGATTAAACGTCCCATAAACCTGAAACATTAAAAAGCAATACAAGTTATACAACAACAAATTTAGACACTACTCAATCTAAATTGATATATTCTATGAGAAATACAGTGTAATTGACGATAAAACTCAGAAATAGCAAGTCATTTTATTCAATTATTCACGGACGATATCAAGCAAACCCAATGACTTACACGCAAAAACCAACAAGTGAGAAGGAGCAACAGCCAGTGACTTTAAGTGAACATAAGGAGACGGGATTGATGAAGATGACCAGCGGCTACCACGAACAACAGCAAGCAATAATCACTACTAACAGCAGAAATTTGAAAGAAGGAGACACTTCCTTCAGTCATCTAATCAGTATCGTTTCAACTACAGGCAGACGGAAAGGAGGGTGATTTCGAAACCAGAATCAGAAAGGCAAGTCAGACCTTCATCACTCCAAAATAAGTTTGGAAATCTACTGCACAGCTGTCAGCATAAACGATGAAATGCGGATTTTCAACACCAATATTAAGTCAGTCAGTTTTTCTATATGGACGATAAACTCGGCAAGCGAGTCATGGAAAGCATTCCGAACAGTCTACTGCAGGCATTTATTAACACCTGCCTTCAGTGGTCACATATTGAAAAAAAATAACCAGACAGAAAGAATTAGCAACAAGAAACTATGACGGGGAATAAGTTAACCAAGAATCTAATTGGTGGATGGTGGCTATCAATGGAATCCAGGATGCGCGTTTCGTCCTATTTGGGACTTGTCATCCGGATATGCCTGCATTCCCCAATGAGTGATGATGTTCCCAATGCTAGTCACCATCCACCAATTAAATTCTCATTACATGCCGAAACATCGTAGAAGCATCTGCACAAGAAGCCGACATGTCAACCTGAGACCGAGTACTTCGGTCCAATCAATCGACGGGAAAATGTAAAATTGAATTAAACAATTAACATGACCCGTTGCATAAGAGGTGGCTCTCGTGGTCCAAGTGGTCTAGTGAATAACGCTTCGGTGTTTGAAACTATGGGCAGTGGGTTCGAGCCTCGGTTGGGACAACATCACTCGCTGGGGATTACAGGTACATGCAGTTGGAGAGCCCAAAATAGGACGAAATGCGCATCCTGAATTCAACTGCTAGTCAACATCCACCAATTTACTTCAAGTTACATGACCAGACATCGTCGAAGTATCTGCACAAGAAGCCGATATGTCAACCTGAGACCGAGGGCTTCGGTTCAATCAATCGACGGGAGAATTTTAATTGAATTAAATAAGGGAACAAGTGATTGAAAATCCCTCCTTAACGATTCAATTATAATATTGATATACTTATTCGACTGTTTCAACTACTGTCCGTTTTACTCCTATGTAATTATTCCGACATTACCAAATTATGTGTTGACTCGATCCTTATTATTTGTCTTTGTCCTTGTTTAATTTCTAATTTAATGCTTCAATTTGTGGTTGGTAGTGTGTTGCTTTACTATGCGACTTTGCTTAATTATATCAAGGTCATCCTGACATTGGACTGTCTGTGGAAAAGGTTGGTGTGCGATTCTTGTAGACAGAGTTTTACCTCACCTTGCTGGGAATATTCTATTGGATCCTAAATTAATTCTTAAAGTTGAATTTTGGTCAAATAATTTTCTTCGACAGTACTTGTTTTGTACTTAGAAAGTTACTTTATCTGTATAGCTGCCTAACGGCAGTGTTGAGGTAATTTTGAGTTTCTGATGTTATCATTGTTGAATACGACCATAGATCTCTATCGACGAATAACCGTCTATTTGCTGTTTTTTTGGAGCCTTTTATGACTGTGAGTGTTTCAAAGAAGTTTTATCAATTGGAGATTGTGCATATATCAGTCTACCTGTTACTGTGGAACCAGGTACATTGGTCGTTCGATGCGTATCCTGTCCAAAAGGTTTCAACAGCACTATCCCACATGGCTACAAAAGGTAATAGTGGTTGTATAAGGAGTGCGATAATCGAACATCTTGTCAACACTCGTCTTTCCATCTCAACTAATACCTCCTTCAAAGCGATCTACAAACGCAAGAACAACCTACCTCCTTTGTATTGATGAAGCATTAGACATTCAATTGGAAAAACTAGAGTTATGTGTACAAAAGAAAATCTAACTATTTTCACTCTAATGGTAGCCACCATGTTGACTTCTTTTGAATTGATGTTTGTGTGCTTGTTTTTTTCTAACTCATTAAAACACTTGTATTTTTATAGAACTCTTAAATAATGCCATATTTTCCTTTGTTTCTATGTGCATCCTAATCACAACTCACACATTAAAGTATTCATCTTATTACGTAACTGTATTAAGCTTATTCAAACCTTTTTTATGTGTTGATTAACATCAATAACTATGTTTTTTTGACAACACATCACCACTACCCTCCTACCAATCTTCACTACCACCCTAGTTACAATTTGATTACTCGTCACAATTTTGAAATATCTTGACAACAATTTTTTAAATTTTTCTATCACGTTCCCAGTGGAACATAGGGCTTCAAGCTAGTAGCTTGAAGTTTCTGTAGCAGTGTTTATTTTACAGGATGGTGTTGATAGCCTCATGCCCAACCTTTCCTCTATACCAGCATTATTTCTGGCTTGGCGAGGTAAAGGAGTGCGTCAGCCGAGGATCGAACCCCGGACCATACGCATGGTCAGCGAGCGTCCTAACCGCTGTGCCACAGACGCCAAAATAAAGGGAGGACCGTGAGGCCTCCCTACTGACAAAAGCTACACGCCCGAGCGCACCCGATTAGGGTCCGTCGCGAGTTTCAACCCACCGAGCCGCAATGGTGAGTCTCCACCCGGGGTCAGAGGATTCTTGATCACCCTGAACCTGGCGCCAGGTCATTGACAACAATAACCTTAATTTATTTTTATTCTTATCGGACAAATCCAATGTACACACACGTATATATACAAAAAAAGTATATGCAATTGAGATTGTACAGTTAAGTTAACGAATTCGCCGCTGAAAAGAGACTCTTCGCTGAACTACGTGTTTTATTTTCATTAATGTCTCGATGGGAATTATTCATGAATTGTAGATCTGTTGGTCTATCTGCTAATATGTTATATCATCTACAACACTGGAGATGCCTCAAAAACTGATTTCTTTGCTGCCCTTGAATCATTATTCAAATCATCAAACTTGAACGAGGAAATACAGGAAGAGATAAGCCAAACAATCGTACCAATGGTCAAGCAGAAAAAGCAACACACACAACTCAACTCTCAAGAACTAAAGGCCCTCAAACAGCTGAAAAATAGGAAGGACATCGTCATTCTACCAGCTGACAAAGGAAGAACAACAGTAGTCATGGACAGAGAAGAATACACCAAGAAAGCTGAAGAACTACTCAAAGATGAGGATGTATATCAACAAATCCCATACAAACATTAGACAACCGCATCCAAAGAACCTTAAACAAGCTTACCAAAACAGGTCAGATCACAAAACAAGACCAATGGCGAATGAAATCCAATGGACCAGTCCTAACCCGATTTTACGGCAGACCCAAAATACACAAGCAAAATATCCCGTTACGACCAATTGTATCACTCCCAGGAAATCCAACATACAATTTATCCAAAGAATTATACAGAAAATTGAAACACCTAACAGAATCTTGTGATCACTCCATCAATTCTGCTATCCAATTTCTAGAAACTATCAGAGGCATCCAAATAGATGACCAAGAAATAATGATATCCTTCGACGTCACAGCATTATATACCTCAGTTGGACAGAAACTAGCAAAAGAAACCATGGAGCAATTACTCGGCAACGACGAACACTCCACAGCAATCAAAAATGCAACACACAAGCTGGATGGAATGTATAAACCTATGCCTAACAACGTACTTCCAATTCAACGGCCAAATATATGAACAAGTCAAAGGAACACCCATGGGATGGCCAAATATCAGGTTTGATTGCAGAAGCAGTGAGTGATGCAAAGACTCGAAAACATAATTCTACCAAAGATCAAACCAAAAATTTGGATACGTTACGTAGACGACACATTTGTAATAATCAAAAGAAACAAATTGGATAAAACTCACAACTTAATAAACAACGTCTTCAACGACATCAAATTCACAAAAGAAGAGGAATCCGAGAGCAAAATCCCATTTCTGGACGTCTTAGTCAAGCGAACAACCACAGGGGAATTAGAAACTCAAGTTTATAGAAAATCAACTCACACAGACCAAATACTGAATTACAAAAGCAACAATCCAATAAATAAATATGATGGTCATTAGTATGTACTTTTGTTTTATTTAACTGATAATTTTCATGAACTTTATTTTATCATTGTTAACCATGTTAGTGTAAAGGGTGTAAAACACACAAAAAATTGTATACTAACACTATTCAAGAGGGCCAGGACTCATTGCAGCACTCTCACCTTAAGGAAAATTGAAGAAAGATATCTCATGGACGTCTTCCAAAAGAATAGATATCCACGGAATTTCATCAAAAGGCATATACCCCCAAGCCAACCTATCAAGTCAAAGGCCCCCAAGGAAAGCACAAAGATAAATAGCCCTACCATATATAAAGGACAACATTTCAGAAATCACTGCAAGACTTTTCAAACCTTTAGGAATTGACATCGCACACAAACCAACAAAATCAATTCACTCAGCTCTATGTCAACCAAAAGACTGAACAAGGAAAGAGGATAAAACCAACATCTACAAAATAAATTGTAACGACTGAGAAAAACACTACATTGGCCAAAGTGGACGTCCCCTTTGTCTTCGTATCCATGGACATAAACTAGCCGTCAAAAGACATGATATCCACTCCCTCATATCACTACATACAGACAACCACGGACACCAATTCGACTGGGACAACGTTCAAATATTAGACAGAAGATACACCGAGAATTCTAGACAATTTTTAGAAGCCTGGTATTTTAGTGAATCGTCAATCAATAGACACATTGATACAGCAAAATTTACCAATCGTTAAGAAGGAAACCTCACACACAAAGGGTCAAAGTTCAAGTAAGCAAGCAATCAGTTGCAATACAAATAGCCTAGAGGGTGTGAAAACACACGAAAACAACCAATCTCGTTCAAGGTTACCCGCCAGGAGAGATGACTTATAAACTCGTGGAGAAATCTAAAAGCTCACTTCAAATTGAAGTATGCGCTGAAGATATTGTCTGGTAGGGCAATGAGAGCTTCGCAAATTAACTATCCATCTCACAGAACACAACCACATCAAGATCATCCACCCGAGCTTCTCCATCATATGTTATATCATCCTTTAAGATTGTGAGAAATTGCTCTGGAATTTATAATGCACTTTTTTCGTTTTCCTTTGAGATTTATAACATGTTATTTTGGTAATGTTAATTTTGGTATTTGTGAGTACTGTTAAAATGTTATCAATTTAAGTTATTATAAGCCTCCAAGTAACGAGTTTGAACTCAACCCAACTTATCACAGATTTCACACAAATCATATATTCGATATGTGGATAGATCAACAATGGAGTGTCTTTTATTGGTGATATGGTGATCGATGCCCAGTCTGCAGACTGATCAAAACAAAGCGATCAAAATACGTATTAGAATTGGCTTAAGCAAACGATCGATGTGAAGTCTGTATATAAGCCAATCAGAACTGGTCTCCACAAAGAAACGCCCACTATTTTATTAATCATGATTACAAACTAATTGTCAGATCCTTGGTGGTATTTTGAATCAGACATTATTGTGTAAAATTAACTTTTCGGCTCACATTGTCGTGTGTCCTCGCCTGAGTAGTGCGGGCTGGGAAAACAGGTAACTGATGAATAATGTTATTGGCGTAGTCAAGCGGTATTCATGATCAGCGCGAGTATCTAACTCGGCATCTTTATTTCAGTCCGCAGGTTTTGCTATAAGATAAAGACATTGAAAGATCTATTTAACATTTTGCATTTGCTCGGGTTTACCTTACTAACACAAATACTATAATTTTACCTTATTCGCATATGGTTGAGATGCACTAGGATTTTTCTCTTTTTTCATGACAATGTCTTCCAAGATATTTCAAGGAGTTGAAGCAGTGTCATCCCCACTATGCAACTGTCACTTTTCAGCTTTGAAACCTCATTTGGCTAGCGTACACCTCAAGTATTGATGTTAAGACAATGTAAATGTTTTTTTAGATACCTGAATAGCTTAGCAATACACTCCAAAGATTCGTGTGGAATACTATGAATAAACTTAGCAACTGATGGTTGAAAGGCTTTTCATTTGCTTTTTGTTAGGCGGGCTAAGAGTACTAACAATACTCATTACTCTTGATCCAGTAAACGCACTAATGCTTAATCGATAGGAGTATATAGAAAGCCTACATGGAACGGTCAGCTAACAAACTTTTACAGTTGGGTACCCATCAGTTGCAAGCGGAACCTAATAAGATCTCTTGAGACTAAGGGATCCGGAAAAATTTGCAGCCATGAATCAGTAGATGAAGAGATCACTCTTTTAAGGAAGACACTTGAGAAACTTGAGGATGGATACCCCGTCCCCCACCCACGCTTTGTAGACAAACACATAAAGCTCGAAACCAAAACAGAACACCCCATCTCTATGCCGAAGGAAATCCTATACATGAATGTGGCGTTAAAATGCAACCTTCTGGCCGACACCCTAAATAAGAGAGAATATCAAACACTCTGAAAAGAACATTCTTTGCTGCTATATTACGATTGGTATTCTCAAGCCACCCATTGTTCTTCAACAACTCCAAAGATTAACTATCGCATTTGACCACTTATGTGTATACCTACCAATTTACAAGTTCATGTGGGGCGAGGTACATAGGTCGCTCCCTGCGTGTTTGGTCGCGCTATGTCGTGAATTGGCAGAAGTTAGAATTCAAGAACCATTGGATCGGGTCCCAGTGGCTCAATGGTCTACGAGCTCGCCTTGTAACCAGAAGGTCCTGGGTTCGAACCCCAGTGGGTGCGTACTGATGAGGAGTCCCAAACTAGGACGAAACAGCTGTCCAGTACTCCCAGGTTTTCCAGTGGTTCTCTAACTGATGTCAGCTCATGATTAAATCCTCCATACAATCAAACCAAATCCCTACAAAACCAACACTTGATCTAAAATAGTTAAAGGACATTATCGTGCTTGGCTACGAAAAGATAACAATGGATCAATAAGGAGTGTTGCAATTGAACACCTATTCATCATTGGTCACTCAATGAATATGTAAGGCGAATTCATTCAAAGTTATCTACATAGTCCAAAGAAGCCTTCCCCAAACTGTAAGCTTCCGTATACTTTCCATTGCAAGGGTCCTAGCGATCTGGATAGAAAACCCTGATTCATATACACAGAAGAAAATTCTCCACCTTCTCCTTCCTTCTACCTTGGATATATAATTCCACGTTCAACGGTTATCAATACTATTTTGTGCACTTTTCGTATGACATTTATTATCATCACTTTGTCTTAACTAACCTTCTATTTACTCTTTTCACCTACTACATAATTTATTTTGATACTCGTCTCTACGTTCTTTCGTTAACATCCAATTCTTTCTGAAAGTTTTTATATTACGTAACCCTACTGTAAGCTTAAAAATCTTCCCCCTCACCCCTCCCAGTTGTAACTCTAATTAATCATCTCATTTTTGAAATATTTGGATGGCGTGAACAGTAACCAAAACTAATTTTTATTCTTGTTTGATAAACCTAATATGTATACACATACAAGAAAATAATTATGTATAATTGCGAACGTACAGCTAGGTGGATGAGTCCGCCGGAAAGACTCTCTTCGCCAAACTGTTCGTTCTTATTTCAATGACAACTTGTTGGAGATGATGGGTAGAATTTTGTTAGAAGCTACTATGCTAAGCAGTATATCCAAACTCATACCATTGAAATGTCTACGAGCCAAGCTACAGGTGTACTTCATCTTATAAAAATCAAGTGAGTTAATAATCCAAATTTAAATGTATACATACACCTATAAAGCGGTAGACTTACATTTTTTCTAAAACTGGAAAAGCATCAAATGCTTGACATCGTTCATCTTTGTATAAGGTAGCTAACAGTCTAGCTCTTTGTTGACCTGCTACAGACAAAAGTGCTGCTGCTAATGCACGTTCCAAAAAAGATAATCTCTGTGAATCATCTAACCAAGGGAATCGTACAGACAATTCAGCGTATCGTTGACCAGCTTCAAGAAATTTTTGTTTTAAATCTAGTAACTGTGCATAAGCTATCTGAAAATTTGAAAGAAAATAAAGTAGAGTAACGATAGAGAAAGGCAAAGCAAAAAGAACTGAAATCTCTTTGGTCGAGAAATCTAATTTTCGATAGGTAATATATATTCGTCTAAAACTATTTACCTATTCACTAACATATCTTCCGGTTTTACTCCAACTTCATTTCACTGCAGTTATCATCTGATTAACTATGGTCTTGATACGTGCATACTTACTTTTATGGATTATCTCTCACGTCTACACCACTGGCCATATATATATATATATATATATATATATATATATATATACGCCATTGTTTCCTTTTGTAAATGTACTGACGCTGGGCTGGGGAAACAGGTAGCTTTGGTATACGTTGATGGCGTAGCTTCGCGATATTCGTGATCAACCCATCTGCATTCACCCGGACTTCCCTATATCAACCCAACGTCATTTTTGCAAAATATAAAAGTGGCGACATCATAGCATATTGGAGACGGGCATGTTGGACAAATTTCTCGAACAACCAATTTAGTCCAATCTGTACGCTATGGTGCTCCTGAAATCATTGCAGTTAGCCAGACCTTTCGAGACCTTGGTATCAATCTCCGGTCAAACACCACTTGGTCTTACTGCAAACCTCTATCGTTCCAGTTACTCACGCAATAGCAATCGACGCCTAAAGATGACATCTTTATCATCCTGCTAGCATTACGGTGCTTGATATTTCGTCAAATCTAATCGGTATAAGCAACACCGGTGCCAAGATTGCAATAATGTTGGTCGCAAAGATGGCTTTAGCCAACGACACAAATAACGGTCGTCCTTGACAAGTCGCTACAGACGCTGTTTTTAATCACCATATTCGTCAGTGTTCAGACTCTATATCGCCAAGACGGCGCTACGCGTGTTTTCCAGCTCATTGTCCTTATATCAACCTACCATTGTTTTTGTAAAATATAAAAGTGGCAACATCCTAACAGGTCTAAATGGTAATGTTTTTTTAAAGGCGATATTTTGAAGAAAAGCATTGTTCTACTCGTCAGGTTCTTTGAAAAGAATCTATAAGCTACTACACGACACTGTAACAAAGGAAAAATGACCAAACCACAGTTTATTTTATTTCATTTAAAAGGAAATATACATTTGAACAAGTATTAAATTAGCAGCATTTGAATTTATTTTTATTTGTTTTAAGAACAAGTTTGGTACAATGTGGAAACCAAGAGATGCACCATACAACAACAAGTAAAACAACAATATATAGAGAAAATAGACAGAGAACAAATCAAGATCAAACAACACTCATTACTTCACGGTACTTTCAGAGAGAGAGAGAGAGAGAGAGTAGAAAGAAGGAAATTGTAGCATGTTCGTCAGTGATTGAGATTCTAGGCCATATCTGATAACATTTCGAGTCATCGACTCGAACTACCTTTCGGACCTCAATCAGAGAGTTGTGATGTACAAACTGATGCAAGTCTAACACAAATATCCTTCATCCCATGGTGCTACGCCATAGGCTGATCACATCTCCACTGTTTCTATCCGGTCCAAGGTCTAGCAGACAGAGACCGGTACTCAGACCTCTGTTTTCTGCAGTTATCTTCCGCTGACCCTACAATTTCCCGTAAGCTTTCATCTTTTCCATATTACCCTCGGACCAACGTCCAGCTCGCCGTTTCTCATTCGGGTTCCACTTGAGCTATGACCTGAAATGCGATTTCACCCAACGGTTTTCTCAGCGTGTGACCTGTTAATGTCCATTTTCTTCAACATACTTGTTGAGCAATACACTCTTGGTCGGTTTTTTCCCTGTCCGAGTTTCTTGTTGATAATTATCTCTGGCCAGCTTATCTTCAGTATGGAGCCAGTGAAGGCAGCTGTTTACAGAAATCTGCAGTAGCCTGCTAGAAATGCTCTCCGTGACAAGCTCAGCAAGTTTCTGACTCATATAGAAGAAATGACTGACTTAACATTGGTGTTGAAAATCCGGATTTTGTATTTTGTGTTTAGGTGAGACTTCCAAACTGATTTCAGAGTGATGAATGTCTGTCCGGCTTTTCCGATTCTGCCTAGATAGGTGAAAGCAGTGAACCTCCTTCAAATTTATTCAGTTAATATTGATTGGTGCTTTTTTTGTTGCTGTTGTTGTTGATTACTTTCATCACCTCCGCTTGCTCTATGTCCACTTGAATTCCTGTGTTTCCCTTCAGGCATTTTCTGTTAACTTGGTGGTTTCGGCCTGTTAGTCTTCGAGTTTGTGTGACACTAGACATAAATCTTCCACGAAGTCCAATATCTTCTAGAGTCGTCTTATCAGTCTAAGAAATTCCTGTCTTATCGCTCCCCACTTATAGTCTTCCGCATAATCCAGTGTAATACAACTAGGAATATCATCGGTGATAGTAGTCAGCTTCTTCCTACTCCTAACATTCTTACTCAACACTAATATAATTGCGTTTAATAGATCATTTTAAACTGAACCTTTTTTACAATACGCAATACAAGTACAGATAATGATGCACAGGCTTTTAAATTTCAGAAGAAAACCGCTTACCTTATAACGAACCAATAACTGTTGATCCTGACACTCTGGTTGTAGTAAAGATGCACGATTAACGAAGGCCTCAGCTTCTTGAGTTTCATGCAATTTTAGATAATACTCGGCTATTCTCAAATAGACGTCCAACTTGTAATTTGCTCCGTAGACCCTATTCATATGGTATTTGGATTTTAGGAGAAAAATAATTATAGAAAGTCATAGTATGCATCACTGAGTGAAAATTATAGTGAATAATATATATATATATATATATATATATATATATATATACTTAGAATGGTGCCAATCTCTGTGTATATAATGCAACTTAATCGCTAAAATATTCACTTAAAAGTGAAGCGTTGAGACTTAGTGATATGTATCCACATGATGTGTGTTTTGTTTTTGACAGTCTATTATATTTTGCTATGTGTATATGGATCGATATTTCATTATAACTGACAATATGCTTGCGTCTGTCCACTAACTAAATAAACATGTATGACCTTGTTGTCACATGACATTACAACCAATCATGGTAAGACGTTATCTTATTGGTTGATGTGTATTAGTCATTTTCATATATACTCTTGCTTTATTATTCTTGTTCATTCTTCTTGTTCACACATTTCGTACATCTAAGTACCCTTCCACTCACACACTTGTGTGACATTTATTTTCCTTGTCTGGAAAATACAAGTATCATCGTAACCCTAGTGGTCTTCTGATTTCCCTCTTTCCGCGTCAGGACTATTAACTACTCGACGAGTACACAACACTTAGCTATTTGACGTGAGATCACAAGTTGATATCAGTTAGAGAACCACTGGACAATCTGGGAGTATTGGACATTTATTTCGTCCTAGCCCGGGACTCTTCATCAGTACGCGCCACCAGATTTCAACTCTCCATAAGATCTTACATAGCTGAGTGATTTGATTAGTGTGATATACTTTCTCAGCACTCCCTTCACGACCTAGCAATGTCACAGCACTTTCAGGCTGATGGAGTTAAGTACCACCTTCAGGTTGAGAAATATGGCGATCGCTGGGCACTGGTGAGTATGGTTGTATTCCAGAATCCACCCAAGAGTGAATACATGGTCAATATACGTTCTTTCTAACCTAATGCCTGACTGGTTTTCTTGAATTTGTTTTTCCCGAGAACCATTTAGTCTGCACATGATTGTTGAACCTAGAACCTTAAATACTATGTTAATTAAGGTTATCCCCCCTAGGATTAATGCAATCTCCCAAGTGAGATGACAAGTACACGTAACGACTTCGCTTCCTATATTTAGAATATCAGTGAAGACCAATTCTGTAGCATCACATCCTCACGCCAGACACATTCACATTTTCGTTTAGAACCTCTGGGGGACCCTGCACTTTATCAGCGTATTCACTTACGTTACCTGCGTATCCCGAATCAACGATACCTTTCTTATCTTAGTAGCAGGCTAACACCTAAGACTTTGAAGATAGCTTAAGTTACATTCGTAAGTAAATCTACAAAGAAATTAGCTGATAACAACGGTTACATTGCGCATCTCTGACGGTCACTAGTAGTTGTCATAACATCAAACAGTAACTAGTTATAAGCTGTTAGACGGATGCATTTATTCAAAGCGATTACCTTTGTTGCCATTAAAAATTCCCTCAGTATACGTCCCTCCCAACTAGACATAGCTACAGGCAAATCAAATGCCACATCAAGCCAAGTGTCCGCTTTCTGTAAACATGTCTATATTTTGCGAACCTGCTGAAGGGTGAAAGTATTGTTGGTGTATCCTCACATAGGCTTTAGATCTGTCTGATTTTTCAAGCTCAGTTTAGTCTTCATACAACTAAAAGTCATCACCAAATACTGTCCACAGGTGTGGAGAAGACCTTTAACCAGCTTCAAATTTCCATCATATTCACAGTCGATAATCGTCTTGCACCAAATATTTTGATGAGCTTACAAAAATCGAATGGCTGTTATTGACTTTTGGCCTCAGGTTATCAAGTGTCTTCTACAGCAGACAATATAATACCAACAAGCTTTCTTAGGACGAGTACGGTCACGATATTTTTATAAACGTTTAGTTATCCCCTCATTAAATACAGACTTTATGTTATCACCAAAACTGTGGACAAATACGCCATAAGAAAGAAGCAATTCATAGTTAGGAAACAGAGAAAGTTAAAACCGAAGCAAAATAAAGTGGGAAATCTTTCATCATTATTTTATTCCCTCAACGTATTATGAACTCATTAATATACTGTAAGCCTTACAAGTCGTCATTTAGGTAGAATAAATTTTTTTAAGCACGTAACCAAGTAAATAAAAAACTTATAGCTACCTACTATCAGATACCTTTACGCTTTTTATCCATTACCGATGTGAGGTTCTGTATTCAATAATACTGAACTTAACTCTACGTTAAACTAGGTCAGTTTGTATCCATTTAGTCAGCTTGATTTTTGTATTTAAATTTTATGGAAATAAAGAACATTAACAGCCTGCATTGAACAATACTAAACTCAAATCTTAGAAGAATAAAAACCACTTACCGTTGTCCACTTTCTAAAGGAATATCTGTTAATACATTTGCTGCTTCCCGGAGATTCCCTACAGCTTCCAACCGCTTTGCAAGTGAATCACGCAATTCAACCAACTGAAAGCTCTTAGAAACAATACACAAGATAACTTTACTTGAGATTCAAATGCAATGTTTCTTTGTTGGAGTCGAGGAAGTAGAATTTGAAATGCACCAATTGCTACAACGTTATCACTGAATCCATTCACGAAGCTTATAAGTTCATCACAAAGCTTCCTAGCCGTTAAAACTGTTACCATATCCTGGGAAACTGTAAAAATATACACTGAAAATTTGGTTACTTGTATACACAATTGTGGTTATACTGGACAATAAACTGTCAGAAGACTGTGGAATAGATTTGAGTAGGTTGAGAACCTAAAATAGATACATGCATACATCTTCAATTTACAAACTTCTCAGCAGCTTCTTTTGGAGCTTTACATGCAGTAATTTCAGCAAGAGATGAATTTATGTCCTCCATAGTCGTTGATTTCTTGAGTTAAAACCCTGTAGTAGAAAAGAGAGAGAGATATGCAATAAGGACAAGAGAATTATCCCTTAGAGTAATGAAAACAAGATCTATGATCGACTGAGTGAGCTTTAAACCTGGAACCTTGCACCAAAACTCAAATTACTACACACGACCCTATACGTTGCAGTTGTCTACCAGGGTTTGTTATTCTCTACGATAGCAATACATATAAAAATGAGACATTAAAATTAAAAAATGGCTAGTAAAACCACTTGCATCTTGAAAGAATTTTCCGCCAGAAACCACTGGGTTCCTATGCGTTCCTTACAACTTGTAGATGAGTGTCGGTCTATTCCGGTAGACAGGGAGTACAACAACACGCGCAAGACCAAACAGGACCGTGAAGCCCGGTGGTTAGAACGTGCGTGTGAGATGAAATCAGCAGCTTCAAGAAGCACTGTGTAAGCGAGATGGTGTGTGAGATAGATAGTACACCAGGGACGCTGGAGAGAGAGCTCTTTGAGATGTAGTTTCTGTCTGTCTGGATTCAAAATAGAACTTGGCACCGAAGTGCAGCAGTTCGAGTTGCCACGTTCCAAATAGCACACAGAGGTAGACAAGAAGATGGGTGAAGAGAATCAATAGAGTTTGACAAGTATAAGAGTGAAACAGAATGGGTAATGGTAGAAAGGAATATGAAAGATTACAGAGACTGAATACATATGCGCCATTGACAACGATTTTGAGCCATGTCACCTATTGTCTCCAGCCATTGATTCCTAGAGTCCCGAGGGCCCCAACCCGGAAGTCTGCATCTCCCTACCTTACTCAGTTTAACTGTCAAGGATTTCATGGATTGATGAGGCCATGTTTTTGTTTGGCCACCACTTACCCTTTTCCAACCTGCACCTATATCAGCTAGCAATGCCCGTCGGGGAGGCTATGGTTAGGCATGCGCAGCACGTGACCTAGCCATCTTAATCTGTGTAACTTTATAGCCTCGTCGATTGATTTCCCCTCTTTGCCCAACACTCTACGCCGAACGTCAACATTACTTACCTTGTGAAACCACCTAACGTGAGACAGAGATCGCAGACATCTATGATCGAAAGCAGTCAACCTTTTCATGTCTTCAACGCGTATTGGCCATGTTTCAGAGCCATAGAGAAGGACGGAGCGAACTGCTGAGCAGTACACACGTCCCTTGGTTGATAGCCGGATGTCACGCCTACACCAGAGGTGGTGTAAGTCAGCGAAAGCAGCTCGAGCTTTTTGGATCCTTGCTGAGATCTCGTCGCCAATCAGTCCGTTGGTGCTAATACAACTTCCCAAATAGGTGAAGTGGTCAACATGTAGTTTAGCTGACCAATAGTGCTCACATCAATACCATAAACTAAAGTGCTCCATGGTTTATTAATACCTACCCACCAAAAGAAGAGGAGTTCCGAGAGAAAATCCAAACGTTGAAACTCTACAAGGCACCTGGCCCAGACAATCTACCCCGGCTCTTTTTAAAGATGTTAGCGAGACTCCCATCAGGGTTTTGACCGAAGAAAGTATGGGAGATTGAGAGTGTTCCACGAATGTGGAGTGAAGTCATCCTCGTGCTCATCTTTGAAAATGACCGATGTAATACACAGGGATACTAGTTTGCTAATAGTTGCGTCTAAAATATTGGCTGCTATCTTGCTTCGCATGCTGTGAAAAATAAGTGAGGAACTGATTCGCGAAAAACAAGCTGGATTTCATTCAGGTTGTGGATGCATTGATCATATGTTCACTCTTCGTCAGTTGACAGAACACTGTCATACATTCTGCAGGCCAACAATCGATGTCTCTTGATATTAAGGCTGCGTTCAATTCACTGGACAGAACTGTTATCTGGAACTGTCTGTTACAGGGAGATGTTTTTTTCCTTCACGTTCCCAGTGGAACATAGGGCTTCAAGCTAGAGGCTTGAAGTTTCTGTAGCAGTGTTTATTTTTACAGAGTGAAGTTGCCCAAACTTTCCTCTTTACCGACTTTTTATTACTGGTTTGGCGAGGTAAAGGAGTGCGTCGGTCGGGAACCGAACCCCGGACGGTATGCTTCGTCGGCGAGTGTCACTTATTTGGGAAGTACCATCAGCCCCAACGGGTTGATCTCAGACGAAATCTCAGCACAGATACAGAAGGCTAGTTTCGCATATGCCAATTTACGCCGTCTCAGACGTAGACGTGATATCCGGCTGGCTATCGACCAAAGGGCGGGTGTACCACTCAGCAGTCCACTCCGTCCTCCTTTATGAAAAGCTGTGAGACGTGGCCATTGAGAGTGGAAGACATGAAAAGGCTAGCTGCCTTTGATCATAGGTGCCTGCGCTCTAAATCCCGTGTGAAGTGGTATAGTAAGGTGAGCGATATTGAGGTTAGGCGTCGAGTGCTAGGAAAGGAGGGGAAATCAATCGACGAGGCTGTGAAATTACATCAACTAAGACGGCTAGGACATGTTACGACGCATGTCTAGTCATTGCCTTCCTCGACGGACAATGTTAGCTGATATAGGGTCAGGCTGGAAAAGAGCTAGCGCGGGTCAAACCAAAACGTGGCACCAGGCAGTGGAATCCACAACAGTTAGTTTAAGCCACGTAGGAAGGTGTAGACTTCCTGACTGGTTGGGGTCCTTGGTACGGTGAGACCCAATGGCTGAGAACATTTGGTGATATGGCTCAAAATCGTTCTCAATGGCCGGCGCAAATGCATCCACTTCTTGTGACTTATGATTTCCAATGAAAATATATTGTTTTTTGTTATTACTATTCCTTTGTCTCACACCTCTGTTTGCTGTCTCTATTATGCATTTCTTCTACTTTCTTCTCTTGCTTTGTGTGCTACAAGGAGGGAGTGTGGGGACTTGAACTGATGCATATCGGTGCAAAGTTCTGTGTTGAAAACAGACAGAGAAACAGTATTCTAACCAATGTGCCACCGATGCACTACAGAGAGATGCACCTGAGAAGTTTGCTAACATCGTGAAGGCTTTTACAGAAACATTCTAAATGGATTCAGGGTATACAACCAGCTATCACCACTTTTCTCAACCAACAATGGGTTTACACAGGTTTTTCCAATCTCTCCACTTTCCTTTAATTTAGCTATCGATGGCATCCTGGTGACAGCTCTGAAGAATGTGTATGGTGGCGGTACATATCTGCCTCCTGGAGAGACTTGTCTACTACGGGTATGCAGACGAATTCACTTCGCTACGCTACAACATGCAAGCTGTCCAAATGGGACTTAACCAGCTGGTGTTCAGTATTTATAAGTGTGGTATTCGCTTTCACAATCTGAGTGCAAAGTTTTGCTGTCAGATTGGCAAGAGCATATACCAGTACTCAACTTTACAGGTACCGCTTGGATTTGTCGGTGAGTTCGTGTATATAGGTTGTTGACGATGTGACGGAGAGATGGTAGCGTTCTCCAGTGTGATCCATATCTGGCTCCGTCAGCCTGGCCTTCATAGGTCAGGCTAACAACGCTTCGGTGGATACAGTCTTGCTCTGCGACTATGAAACCTGGCCTTTCCGAGCTGAGGGTTTGCGGTGAATCTGCGGTTGGGTACTGTGTTTGGAGACAGTGGAGGTCACTTTTCACTGTGTGATCGTCGTGAAATAAAGACTTCGGTGGCTTAAATAGGTGCTATGTCATCCCAGAGACTCACACCCGTGGCAGTTCGCCATTGCTGGGAATGAATGAAAAAAGTAGAGGTGGTCAGGTTATGACGCGGTACAGTGAAGGATATCTGTTAGGGTAGCACCTGCTGATAAATCAAGGCTGCTTGGGTTGAGTGTAAGGGATAATTCAAGTCGGCAGCCCAAGACGTCATCAGATAAGACCAAGAATTATAATCAGTGGCGAACATGCTACAATTATCTGCTATTTTTGAATGTGATATGAATGGATAATGAATGAAAAACATACTTGCTTTCTGGACTACCTCCCTTACTAATTCTACCCATATCTTCATGAAGTTTCATAATTGGTGTGATGCATCCCTAAGTACCTGTAATGTTTACTAATTATTATTACTAATTAATTATTAATTAGTCTCCGATTACTTTCATTTTTACACTGCCTTAGGCGTACAAAGTCAGACGGAGCAAGGTACAAATTCACTGTAAATAGCACCACATCTTGAAACAGTGAGAAATTCGGAGGTACACAGAAACAGAATTATATTTTTATAACCAAGAGTCTTGAGGGAGAGGGAAGTGTACATTTAAAAACGAAACAGTAACGTTGCGATCTATCAAGAAGGATCTAGACATACAACTCAAGCTACTATACATACCTACGCCAACAGCTAGGGACCTCGTATATGACATAGCTGCTCTGAGCTTTTTCTCGGTTTTATAATGCCTTTTACGGATGATCGTAACGGCAGACGTTGTGTTGATCTGCAAGCACCTCAAATAAATAAGTTTGACCTGCGTTTCCTGTTTCAAAAATTACATTTTAATATATCTTTTAAAAGCGAGACATCTATCATTGTGAACCAATTATTTACCATAACTTCTGCATTTCAACACTGAAGAGTGTACAGCTCCCACAATACACTTAATACAACACCAAATTAAAGTAAAATGAATCATTAACGTGGAGGTTTGTACAGAGATGCACCAGATCAAAAAATCATAACAGTACGGAACGAAGTATAATGGAACTGAAACAGACGAGAATCTACGAGGGGGAAGAATAATTAAATAATAAGCTAGGACTGTTACAGTTTGGAAGATGTCCATGAGCAAACACATCTGGGCCACTGGAAATCATTATCACCCATGTCATCAACAGTCCTTACGACAAAAAGGAGGCACTAAAGAATACCAGTGATTTTAAAATAAAACCCAAAGTACTTAAAAATGTCATGGTCAAGCTATAAAAAAAAAATCAAATTTACAAATAACCCTAAAAAACTGATGTGGTTCAACACAGGACTTAGGACCAAACTGTATCAGCTGAATATCTGTAACTCAATAACTAGTCATAACAAATACCTTTTGATTACATAAATCCAAGGAATCAACTCACATTGTTCTTCATCTTTTCTATCTCAATCAAGGCATCGGTTACTTGTGGTTTTATACAGCAGTTTAAATTGCTGAATGTGTACTTGTAAAAACTTGGCTTGACTAGCGCTATTAATCGAATTAGTTGAACTAGTCAAGCAGCTGTTCTACCAGTATCTTGAAGCTAATACCAGGAAATCAGCAATATACGCCGATCTATCGCTACTTCTTCTGTATTGACTCGAAATATTATCACGACATAAAAATAAGATTTTCAAGTATTCCCTAGACACAAAGTAGACAAGCTTCCTACTTATTACGTCAATTAAATGCTCGAAATTTTTCCAGAATTCATACGATCTGCCAGAGATATTTTCGAGATATTATGAACCCAAAACTCACTGCCGAACTTAGAGTAGTATTTCAGAAATTATATGGAATTCTTTTTAGAAGTTTATGTAGCAACGCAAAGGACAACTGTCTTCTGGTGAGCCCCTAATGTACGTGGTGCGGATGACTTGGACCTTACAAACGATAAATTATGTTTGAGTCAAACGACGAAGTCTGAATTAATTGGAAATAAAAATCTTCAAAGGAAAAAGCATTTTTACTCCAATATCCGGGAAGATCTTGTGATTTTACACTCATAACTACTATGCAGACTCTGATATATTCCTGATAGGGGCACTGAGTTCTTTACCTGTGTATTGTTCACTCTTTTATTTCCCAAACTTATAAAGAATACAAAAACCTTCTCGAGAGAAAACTTCTCAAAAAACAAAAATAAAAAGCGCCACTACCATTGCAAAGCAGTCTAGACCAACAGACGGCCAAATTAAACTTTAAGCACAAGCAAGTACTAATGGAGTGCGACCGCACCAATAACTCTGAAACGCTCAGAGAGGAAAATCCCATTCGGACAAAAAATGGGAACAGAGCGTCGAAAAAGAACAACAAAAATGGGGAGCTCGATGGACAGGAAAAAGAAAATAGAGGAAGCTTTGCCGAGAATTTCCCCTTTTTCATGCGACGCATTATGTTCCCGTTTTTCGAACTACTGGAACGCTTCTTGTCTCCATTATGTACCCTTTTGTCACGTTATCTCGCCCTTACTGACTAATGATTTTCTCTTATGTGTTGGCCATCATGTGGGGAATAACTATTTTTCCAGCCAAATATAGTCACTATTGAGACGCCACTTCCTATTCCCGAAAAACGTTTCTAACACTACCAGTACGTATTAAAACTTATTGTTAAGTGCATGGAATTGCTCTATATAATTTACTGCTAAATGCACTTCATATCGTGTGACGTCAGTCAACACTCAGAATTCTTTGAGTTTTATACCCACACTACTTCGCCTAAGTGCGGAACGAATACTGATCACTCACAGTGAAAGTACGCTTCAAATATCACTCAACAAACGCTTACTTGTACCGCCTCAGTTGAAGAACCACTCTAATTTCAATGTCTCAATTGAAACCGCTTATAGGTTTTGGCGGCATCCTGCTAGCTAACATGCTACTGAGATGCATTGGGAGACTTTCGATCGAATTTTTGTTTAGTGACAATTACATACACCTGAATGGCTATGTGACAAACCAGGTTCTGTTGGTTTCATCAGTTGTCTTATGAGAAGCATTCGAATTCAGACATACTTTGATACATTATCAGTATACGGTGACGTTTTTCGACAGACCAGAAGGTTTCGGTCATCCGGCGAAGGGAATGAAGTCTAATAACATGAAACTTTAAATAATTCTTTGAAATTGATGTCCCACTTTGTGTCATTCGACATTGGGGGCTGAAATTCTCTGTGAAGGTCTATCACGTAAGCTTAAGTGTTGTATCTAGTGTCTACGGTATTCGGCACACTGTCGTATCACTTTTGGTCGTACTTGCATGAAACTCAGACAATCAAGTAATTATCATCGATCTGTGTTTCTGCTCTCAAAATTTATTTCTTATTTTGAATGACCGATTTGTTATTCTGATTTTTCTTTGGTCTTGGAGGAACACGTGCTTCTGGAGTTGGAGGATACACAATTGCGCTTGCATATTGTGTATCTTGCGTCACTGTCGACACCATTCAACTTCTACGGACTATTTCATAGATAACAGTCTTTTTTTCTTTTTGATCACACTTTGGATGATTATATTTAAAGTGTAGGAATGTATGTTTATTATTACTTTCAATAAAGAATATTAGTGTTCCACATACATAGATATTAGTGGGACAAAGTGGATTTCCTTCATCCTCGAAGTCCATCAAACCCTGCCATAGGGATTATACTGCCACATCCTACCTACTGTACAATTGCCTTTAATAGCGACAAGGGAAGAACGGAGACCAAGACAAAGAAAGAACAACAGTTTGACCGTTTCGGGTTCTGTTTTGTCAGACATTAATGAGCAGTGATCTGAAAATAGACTGCGAACGGATGATCCCAAACAGGAATACGTTGCATCAAATAATTTATTCAAAAACACCACCCCTAAGCGTCTGATGTTTATCTCATCTAACCGTATAAATCCGTCAGTGATGACAAACCCTTAGGAGCTGAAGGTATTGACGTTCATGGATAATACGAAGTACACTAACGCAAGACCTAACACCAACAACTTCTAACGTATTTGTTCCGCGTAGACCTAAGGCAAAGCAAAACATAAGAGTTGATCGTCCAAATTACGAGATGCATTTCGGGACCAAATCCGAGTGTGAGATGATTGCTTAATTGGCCATTGGTGGTGCACGAACGAACGTGACACGGTGGCGTGCCAAATGGCGTGGATGCTTGACCAGAAGCCTCCAACTAAACAAGTTGACTTAAACAGTGATGAATGCTGTGGCCAATAATTTTGGGGAATTATTTAGCGCTACAGTATTTTATTGAATTAGTTAGAGCATTCACAACTAATGTTCACAACCTGTCTTTTAATTTAAGCAAGAAACAATGAAAAATGCTCTCACCAGTTAGTTGGCCAGTAGTTTTCCCTCCATTCTTAACCAGAAACAACTCCAGTGGTTGTCATGTGGTGACATCCTGTTAGACCCGAACTTGGGCCATAAAGTTGTGAATTACTCAGTGTGGTCCATTTTAATCTGGTGACCAGGATACTAGTAACAGTGTCCCAAATAATGATACGGTTATTCAATGACATATTTAATAACCATAGTGTCAATGTAGTTGAAGATTGAACGATCAATTCATGGTTGCTGGCTCAAATCCAACTTCCCCATAATTTTCGCGGATCATCAATCCGGCAGTCATTGTCTTATCGGTCGCTGTTCAAAAAGAATATAGAACAACCGTCAGAAACCTCAGTTTATTATGCTGGTTATGTGTTGGTGTTAGAATAGAGAATTCTCGAGTCGCCAATCGGTGTTCTGGTTTTGTGCCCGGTAATATTAAGCGTTTCTTAGAATCTTCGAGGGACAGCGTGAGGCCCAGCGTAGCGAGAGCTGGGCATTAACCGTTTACGAGACGTGATTGACACGTAGTAACAAGAAATTATGGAAATAAAAAATTGAGGCAAAGCACAATGCCTGTATTTGTTTCACAGCACTTGTGTGTTACCAAGAGCATATCCTGCAGGTAAATACAGGTTTTATTGAGGAGCTCATTTTAATCGATGCTGAAGATCAGATTGACGGTCAGAAAGGTCATGCAACAACAAGTTACTCCAGCAGGCATTGACCTAGAAAATAACCAACCGCCCCAAAACAATCTGCAGAATGAAATGGAGGAAGACTGCTTATATGCTGAGGAGATTTCACCTGCCGAGTGTAAACTGAATGGGAAGCGAGAATCTGGACACCAGGTTGTGACACAGAGGAGACCACGTGAGGAGGAAGTGAAAGCGTGTGCACAGTTAAAGAAGCAGGTTAAGATAATATCAGAGAGCCAGAGGACATGAATATGTGCTGCTGGACCCAGGCTGACTACTAGGAATGCATAAAATGAATAACATATACGTTAGAATACAAGATTTATTCTAAAGCAGTGAAAATTTAAATACACACTGTGCATCGGTGCCACAGTGGTAAGAACTCTCGCACATGCACATGATCCGGGGTTCGATCGCCTGCAGATGCACACTTGATGTCTGTGGTCGGCCTGCTAAATTTAGGATACCGATATCACATGCTGAAAATTCCATACATGTACCGTCGATGGCGTGAAATCAAGCTGTAATAAAAAAATACATCCACAAATTAGTTCCCAAGCATCTATGAACTCTTGTCCAGTGGTTTTATAGAAAGACGACAGTGATATGAAGGTAACTGGATTACTGAAAGTAGAGACATTTATGATGCAGCCTACGTGTTTAGTGAAAACAGGAGCTCCAAAGGGATTGAGGGTTTAAGTGGACACACAGCAGTCATCGACTGATTTGTGCTGCTCGTTCCTGAGAAGTGGATATATCAGTAAAGTGAGAGTGAGGCGAGATATGTCAGCGGATCTTTGTTTATCAGAAATTTGGACATGAAATGCGTCAGGGGTTTGCTGAATATTGAAAGAATTACGGTTATTATGATTCTGAGAATGAAATGCGTAATTACAACAAATGTAGCGCTACGAAATGTGCTGACATTTCTCGAATATACTGGACGGTGGAAAATTGTAGTAGTCATGGAAAATGTCATATGACACCCAGGAAGATAAAGGATGTCGACGGTCACGGAAGATTGGCAGTTAGCGAAAGCAGGTGTTTATCTTCCAATAAAATAGACAAAACGAAACTCGAAACTGATAGTCCGAAATACGAGATATATTTCACGATCAGAAATGCAAAGCAGTGGTGATTGCTTAGCTAATTAGAGTCCATGAGCAAGAGAAAAAAAGTGATATAGCAGCGTACCAAATACCGTGGATATTTGTCTAGGAAACTGGTTAGTTAAACTGATTGAACGACCTCCAGCCCGTTTCCGACCGACTTCACTTAAAATAACTCTCACTAAAATTGTGTGGCCAACTGTTCTGTCAAATATAATCCTTAGTCACACTACCTGCTGAATCTTTAGCCCAACGCATCTAACCTGGTGGCCAGCCTGTTTTTGACACCACCCGGATTAGCGAAGGCAGAATATAACTCTCAAGGTTGCTCAAGAGTGTTGTCAGCCACGTCTCATAAACCGTTAATGCCCAGCTCTTGCTACGCTCGGGCTCACGCTGTCCCTTGAAGTTTCTCAGAAACGCTTAGTAATAACGGACGAAAAAACCAAAACACCGTTTGCCCACTTGAGAATTCTTTATTGTAACACCAACATATAAATCAAGTATGACTAAGGTCTGTGAACAAATATTACAATAATAAATCACAATATTACTTCTGACGGTTTTCTGCTGACTTCTTTCTGAACAGCGACCGATGAGACGATGACTGTCGTATTGATGCCTCCGCGAAAATTGGGGAAGTTGGTTTTGAGCAAACAACCATGAATTGATCGTTCAATCTTCAACTACATTGACACTCCCCGGCAAAAAAGGGATCCAACCCCTTTTTTCCATCACGATCAATACACGTTGACTTGGATGCCATTGCGAGAACCTGGGTCACACGGACAGAGCTGAAATGGAAAACAAACAGAAAAGCCAACACACCACAAGCATACCCACAGCACAATCTCACACATCAATGACGACCTGCGCCTTCCAGTTAAAGGCATCCTCTTGACATCTTGCAACACAATCGCCACTTGCTAGAATGACTCTTGCAGAATGCAACGTGACCATAGCACCACCTCACGATACTCCACGCACATCCTCTTATCTACTCACTACCAATTACCACTGAAATCGCTTGTCACTCATTCTGCCTCAGTTCTAGTAACGATGACGTATGCGAGCCTCAGTCGTTTACACTCTTTCTCCCCGGCGTGTGGGACCAAGGCTAACAATTATCTCCGTATTCATTTCATTCTCAGCAATAGCCTCCCCGGCGTATACGACCCATCTGCTGTCTCTAACATCAATCAATTCATTCACAGATGTAGAAGACAAGAAACAACTTCAGAAGTAATCACGACGAAAATTTTAACAAAATTATGCAATAACAACAAGGTACGAAAACAACGAGTAAACACAATGAATCCAAAAACACCAATTGATATGACACACCACACGTATATACAAACAGTACACACAAACTCGCAGATCGTGTCTCGATGGAATTCCTTTGAAGAATTGCGGGACTTACACCAGTACGTCTGCAACCCTTCTCACGTTGACGATTGTAATTTGTGGAATGTCCGGACACAAACAAGATTAACCAACAATTACAATAATTGGAACTCACACAATTATTTAACACAAACCTATGTACAATCAATACACCGAATGTGGTGGATTCTGCCATGACGAACTACCCTTGAAGAACTGTAGGACTTACAGCAGTACGCCTACATTCCTTCTCAGGTTGATGATCCAAGTGGAAGTCGTCCGGACACAAACAGAATTACCAACAGCTAGATGAAAGATGATACCAATTCAGTATATACAATATGAACATATGTACAAAATCACACACCAAGCACATTGGACTGCTCATTGATGCGCTACCCTTTGAAGAATTGTAGGACTTACAGCAGTACGCCTACAACCCTTCTCAGGTTGACGCTCTAGGTTGGAAAATCGTTGCAGAGTTCATTTGCTGACTTCCCTCTATCAGCCATATCCTCAAGTCTCAACGGTAACACGCTCATGTCATTGTATCGTAGAATAAAGATGACTAACAAACACACGACGTATCTGATCAACCAAGTGTAGAAACAGAGTAATTTACACCAAAGATAATAGCATTCAAATAGTAACTTGAAACTAGAAATGCCTTTATTCATGCAAGTCAATTTAACAATTACTCTCTCGTTTACACTTGGCTTATCCTCACTAAACTGACCAATATCTTTCGTCCTTTCAAATGCACCAATACTATCATAGTCATCGCACAAGATATTTGAGTTGATGGGCGTCTGTTTCATTGTGGATGACAACACCAACGACGACTTAGTGACACAAGTTGATGAATTTAGCGGTGGATCAGAAGCTGTTGTTGCTCGGCTTTCAGAAATTTGTCTACCTGCAAGACCACTACCACTGCTCTCTTTTACTATCAGCTCAAGTTTAGCACTGTCATCTGATGATAGGTGGGCTACATGCTGATCACTTACAATGACGGTCTCACAAGTATGCATGCCTTCTGCAACTGCATTTAATTCTACTTCACGATCAAGTTGTACAGAACCCTTGTTCAACTCAGCAGTAGTAGGCATATCCCTCATCTCATCATGATCAACCAAGGACAAATGTGAAATATCATGATCATTATCATGAATATTCCCTTTACCATCAAGTTCATCATTTTCAAACTCTTTGTTAACAGCAGTAGACAATTTTGGTTCCTCCTCACAAATCATTAATGGTTTTATACCTTCACTCTGACAAGTAATACCTTTTAAACTTGTAGGGTCAGAACTGGACTCTGAAGCAGTAACTCTATTCTGTGACACTCTATTCAACAATGGCTTACCAGTTGCAACTACAGACTTCTTGACCACACCGTTATCGTCACACAATTCGGAGTCAGGCCTGGAGTTTACATTGAGCTTATCACTGAACTTGCTCACTGGTTCACAGTTCACCTTTGTATGCACCTCTTGCAAACGTGTAAAACACAACCGTGCTTGTCTTGCATCTTGTAACTTATCTGTTGAGGATGTACTACGAAACCTGTTACACTCACTAGGTCTATATGCATTACTAGACATCATGGAGCCTTCTCGATATCCACCTCTCTGAGGCCTATTCGTCATCAATGATTGCGTTTTGCTCTCAGACTGCTCTATTCTAGGGGTGAGATTCAATATACTGGCGAACTTGCTCATAGATTGATTGACACTATCTTTTACTAGTTTCAGGATATCATCAAACTTTGGCTCGATACCCTCATCCTCCATACGGGAGCTTATCTTCACCCACTTCCTTTGCAGTCGAGTAGGTAGGCGTCTTGCTATTACTTCTAGTATAAAACTCGAGTTGAGGTCACTCATGCAATTCATCGAAATCAAGGTATTCTTATAAATCATAAGATTATCTAGAAACTCAGTAAGTGCCTTGGAGTCATCTTGAAGTTGACTGCCGTTACCTTTGACAGCTTCGTATACGTTCCTTACAATCATTGAAGGTCTTCCAAACCTTTGACGTAATATGCTCATAGCCTCAGAGTTTCCCTCATTAGGGGGCATGAGCTTACAGCACTGTATAGCTCTTGCAGCATCTCCAGTGCAATACCTCATCAAATACATTAACTTCAATTCATCACTTAATAAAAAACTACTCAGCATAATCTCAAACTCCTTTACAAATTGTAAATAATCAGCCGGGTTTCCATCGAAACACCGTGGTTCAAATTTAGGGAGTTTGATGTTCCTATTATCCCTGAACGGCGAAACAGTAACATCAACCATGTCATGCTTAACATCAGACACATCGTTACAATTAACAGACAAGTCACCATGACTTACTTTCCTGTTTGCATCCAAGACACTCTGTCCCTTCTTTGACCCAGGCATTGTTGAACTTGACCAAATTCCAAAATCGTTCCAGATATTGCTTGTTCAAAGAGGACTCGGCCGGCACCAGGAAAGATGAACGGTGACTATCCAAACTGTTACCAGCTATCTGAATCCGCCAGAATCTGTTTCTACCGTCAGAAACTGTCAGCCACGTCTCGTAAACCGTTAATGCCCAGCTCTTGCTACGCTCGGGCTCACGCTGTCCCTTGAAGTTTCTCAGAAACGCTTAGTAATAACGGACGAAAAAACCAAAACACCGTTTGCCCACTCGAGAATTCTTTATTGTAACACCAACATATAAATCAAGTATGACTAAGGTCTGTGAACAAATATTACAATAATAAATCACAATATTACTTCTGACGGTTTTCTGCTGACTTCTTTCTGAACAGCGACCGATGAGACGATGACTGTCGTATTGATGCCTCCGCGAAAATTGGGGAAGTTGGTTTTGAGCAAACAACCATGAATTGATCGTTCAATCTTCATCTACATTGACTAGCACTGTGAGAAATCTGTAGGCACATGAATTAAAATCTCCTGTGACTATGGGTAATGAGTTTCGAAAATAGGAGGCAGCGAAGATAGTGAATTCATCAGGAAACTTAGACAGTTCTGAAGTGTTACAGCAAGGCGTGACATAAATTTTGTGAAATAAATGTATTTGTAATAAGATAGGTGTTTTGGGTCGACATTTGACAGCTATACAGTCAATATAATCATTTGACGTTGTTGGCAACCGACCACTGAGAACTGATAAAAGTAGCAACACCACCACCTCGCTTCTTCCTTGAACTACTTCGGTCTTGTCTGTACATATTGAAACCATTCAGTAAGATTAAATTGTAGTCATATGAATCATGCGGCCAAGCGTTATTACACTTGTATTACGATAAATATTTGAACATAATAGAGCATCCAAGTAATTAATCTTGTTCGATAATGACCTGCAATTTGTGCTCATGATCACAGGAACAGTTATCTGATGCATTGGAGTACACTTTAAGGATCTTTGCCACACACCATGATGCTTTTTCTTAAGGTTGTTATATACTCGTATATCATCAGGTTGAAAACATTTTAAATAATCGCGAGAGTAAGTAATGCGATTTGGACACATAGTTCAATGATTAAAACAAAATAAATTCAAGTAATCAGATGCAATATAAGTGACAGAAAATTTTAATAGCCCAAGGTTTAAGCGGGCCGCCGTCAGTTTTCACTTGTGCTTCTTAATATAGCGTTACTCCTCTTTGACCGTGTACAGCGTTAGCACACAGTAGAACGCGAAAACGTTGATGTACTATAGTATTATCGGAATCATGATAATACACCTTAATCACACAAGGTAGATGTATTGGTATTGAACCCACTAGGTGAGTATGTGTAAGCGTGTCAAATGACTGGATGTCCATAAATGTGAATTTGAGAGAAAATCACTTGAGAAAGTAATAAACTGTTCATGTATTTGGTTCACATTTATTCAACAATAATTTATCTATTTATACATTAATGAATTGAATACAAATGAAACTACATTTTTCCACTAATATGTGGATGGAATGTAGGGCAGCAGTCATTATTTTCCATCAAACTGCATTTCATGATAGCTATGCAAGATGATTTCGATCTCTGTAAAATGAATAAAGGAACAGAAAATCATTTCGGAAGTTATTTCAGAATATATCGAAAACTTATTCACCGAATGAAAGACAGTTGTCCTATGATTTTCTGTCTCCTCAATAGGGCATCATAGGGAAGTGTTTGTTTGTATCAGTGTTATAGTAAGTAAAATGTATTGAATTATTATTCGACAAAGCCGCTTCACGAATCTGTGAATAGGATGTACTAAATGTACTGACGAAATCACAACACCCCATAACACCACGTGACAAGCTACTATGGTAGGTTGATCAGTAATCATTGAAATGTACTTATTGTCTATTTTAGCAAAGTGTTTTCATGAATACTAGGAATGAATATTGTCAAACATCCAGATAATAGAGATCCTGGATTTATCACTGGTTTCAGGAGACTAAGCTTAATAAGTAGAATACAATACACTGTAACCGACACAAAACAACAGAAAATGGTTGGACAACACAATTGTTTATTTTTCAAGAGATAGGGAAACAGATTTACAATGGCTAACCCGTGCTAAAGTCTGTAAACAAAAGTTAATATAATGTACAACAATACTTCTGATCGTACTTCTCCAACCTGCTGCAAACCAGTACACGGATTGTAATCCCACTCGTCAAGCAATGATCTGAAACAGAGAGCAAAGCGCACGTTAGCAGTGTGATCACACAAGTGTTGCGTGCTAGTAAGAACGAGGACTCAAGGTCAAGTATTATATTTACAACCAATCGCAATACAAGTAGATAAGAGGGAAGGGCACTCCTATTGGTCATCCGTTGCCTCGTCTTGGGTAACCAATCCCTGCATACTTCGCAGCCAACCTGAAAGTAGACAAGCATGGTTTGAACATTAGAAAACCGCCAAACTTACCATGCCTTACACTACCCCCTCTCCCATAGGAGCACTGTCCGCAGTGCTAGGTGACTGTTCCTGCGGGACTTGTCTGCTCTAAGGCCTGTTGTCGAAAAGGTTTTAGTCTATTGAAGTGTGTGACTAGACTATGAGAGGAATTCGGTTCCTGAATCCTACAGGTGCAGTCACTTAGTACCTCTACTACAGTGAATGGTCCTTCCCAGCGTTTATGGAATTTAAGAGCTTTCCCTTTAGGTGGTGCCTCCTTAAGTAGCATCACCTTGTCTCCTGGCTCCACTGGTGATCCATGTGCTTTCCTATCATAGTATTCTTTCTGGTACCTCTGGTTTGTTTGGAGTATATCCCTAGTCATCTGATGTACCTTGTTCAGGTTTCGTCGAAGTCTGATTACGTGTTCAGATGCAATCAGTGTATCCTCTCCTAGTGTGTTTGAAGTCAGATCGATTGGCAACCGGAGTTCTCTTCCAGTGACCATATAATGAGGCGTTTGACGCGTAGCTTTGTGAATGCTTGCTCTGTATGCCATTAAGCACTGTGAGAGTGATCGGTCCCATTCCCTGGGGTTGTTTTGATCTACAAATGCCTGCAAGAGGGCTTTAAGTGTCCGATTGGTGCGTTCAACCAAGCCATTTCCCTGTGGGTGGTACGCGGTAGTGCGTGTCTTCCGGATACCCATTATACGACAGAGTTCGCTGACAACGATACTTTCAAAGTTGGATCCTCGATCTGAATGCAGTTGAAGTGGTGCCCCCCAACGGCTGACCCAGTGGTCAAAAATTGACTCTGCGATGGTTACAGCATCAATCTGTGGGATCGCAATAGCCTCGCACCATTTGGTAAAATGGTCTACCATGACTAAAATATAGTTATTATTTCTGGAAGTTACTGGGAGAGGTCCAACCAAGTCTATTTGTACTAAGTCATTCGGATGGCCAGTTATAATGGGTTCTAAGGGTGCCTTATTATATTTGTGCGGAGCCTTAATAGTTTGGCATACCTCGCAGGAGTCACAGAAATCTATGATGTCTTTCCTCTGGTGAGGCCACCAATAACGTCTTTTAGCCGCTTCAATCATTTTCCCTGAGCCCGCGTGGCCTAACTGCTGGTGTAATGACAATAGTACTGTGGGTAGTGCCGACTGTGGAGCCACAACGCGACGAGTATAAGTGGGTCCATGTTGGTAGTAGAGGATGTCATCGACAATTTTCAGATTATCCCACAGAGACCATAAACACCGGGTTTCCCATCCAAGCTTACTTATTTCCTGGGTTGTCGGTCGTTCGCCTCCATTTCGAACACGTTCGTAAATCAAGGCCAGTTCAGGGTCTGAAGACTGAAGTTCAGGCCAACTATATGAAGTATGAGCCTCTAGTTGGAGCAGCGAAACTTGTGCTTCGGTGCATGATGGGCAGTCACCGTGATACCTAAGAGGTTTTCTTGACAATGCATCTGCATTTCCATGATTCTTACCCGGTCTATGCATGCATTCGAAGTCATACTCTTGTAGGTGTTCTTGCCATCTGGCAATCTGACCCTCAGCTTCTTTGAAGTTATGTAGCCAGCTAAGGGCTTTGTGATCAGTGCGTACAATGAAATGTCTACCGAGGAGATATGCCCTAAAGTGTTTAACAAAATTGACCAGTGCCAGCATTTCTTTCCGCGTGGTGCAGTAATTCTTCTCACTCTTGTTGAGTGCTCGACTTGCATAGGCTATCACCTTTTCTACTCCATCTGCGTCTTTTTGAGACAAAACTGCCCCGATACCAGAGTCGCTAGCATCTGTATCTAGGATGAATGGACCTGCCTGGTCAGAAACATTGGGATACGCTAGGATAGGGGGGCTACATAAACAGTTTTTTAGTCTTTCGAAGGCTTCCGTAGCTGATGCTGTCCAATTGTAGTCTTTCTTCTTAAGAATGTCGAATAGAGGAGCTGCAAGGAAAGAGAAGTTAAGTACAAAACGTCGATAATACGAGGCTAACCCTAAAAAACTATGTAACTCGGGGGCTGAGTTTGGGAGCGGCCAGTCTTTAACTTCCTGAACTTTTGCTGGATCACATTTAATGCCTTCGGCTGAAACAATGTGACCTAAGAAACACACTTCTTTCCTGAAGAATTGACATTTCGATGGGTTCAGTTTTAACCCAACGGTCTGCATCCGTTCTAATACTTCGGAAATATCACTTAAATGTTCGGTCAACGTCTTACTATGTATGATAACATCATCTAAATATACCAAACACTTACCTGGTATGCAATCACTCAAGACCGTTTGCATGAGGCGTTGGAATGTTGCTGGGGCATTGACTAACCCAAACGGCATTGTTTCAAACTCATACAGGCCTGCTTGTACAATGAATGCTGTCTTTTGCCTGTCATCTGGGTGTACTTCAACCTGCCAATATCCCGATGCCAGATCTAGAGTGGTAAACCAATTCGACCCCTCTAAGGCATCAAAAGTGTCGTCTATGCGTGGAAGGGGAAAGCAGTCTCGTCTAGTTAACAGGTTCAACTTACGATAATCTACACACAACCGGAGTGTCCCATTCGATTTCTTAACTAAAACTACCGGTGAAGCCCATGGAGATACGGATGGTTTGATGACATTTTTCTCTAACAGTTCATCAACTAACCTGTTAAGCTCCTTCTGGTAATGTGCAGGTACTCGCCGTGCAGGTTGTCTACAAGGTGGGGCGTTACCCGTTTCTATGTGATGTTGGACCAGTTTTGTTCTTCCCGGGCTTTTTCCATCCCAGTCAAAACAGTCCTCATATTTGTCTAACATTTTATTAAAGTTGGCAGCCGTTTCCGATGGTAGGGGTTCTATAGTCGTCAGCATTCGCTGTTTCTCATTCTTAGCATCTCCCTGCACGCCAAAAGTGCCGTGCTCTTTGTCGTTCCCTACAATAAATGGGATGGAACAGTCCTTCAGTATAAGAGTCCTATGACTACAATCTATTATTCCCGACAGCTTTTCCAGGAGGTCGACTCCCAAGATTACCTGCCACGGCACCCGGGTAGAAATGATGAAATTGTGTTGAAGTGACAGTGTTCCCAATTTAAGTGGCAGCAGGACCAGTCCCTGGGATTGCATGCAATCTCCATTGGCTGTCGTAAGCCGCAAATTGTGAGTCCCTATTGTTGGCCTAAACGTCTCTGGAACACATGAGGAATGTACGACAGAACAAGTTGCTCCTGAGTCAACTAACATAACACACTTTTTCCCACCTATATAACCTACAACTTTCGGGGAGGAGGTGACACCGATTAGGTTTACAGTAGGCACACAATTCATATCGACATGTGACTCACCTGCATTGTGACCACAACTCCTAGCAAGCTTACCAAACCGCCTGCAGTAGTAGCAATCGTTTCTTGAAGTGGATTGCGACTGTGGGCGTCCTTTCCACGGTGGTGTAGGATTCTGTGCATGCTTTGTTGTTGTGTGCTGATATCCCATTGCGTTTACTTGTGGGCATGTGGTTCCTGGCTCTTCCAGGCTTTCCATTAGGCGTGCCCTAGCTTCCGCTTCTGTCATGGATGCTGGAGTGTGCAAGTTGAAGTCCTTCCTGTAACGGACGTCGACGCCCTGCAAGAACTTGGAATATATAGCGCTTTCAACCTCTGAATGTGTCTTGTCCTGCATAGCTTGACGCGCAAGCTTGCGGAGACGTAAGGTGAACTGGTTGATAGATTCACCTTGTCTCTGGTTGCACTCGCTGAATCTTTTCAGCGCTTCAATGGGAGGTATTGGTGGCACTATACGTGCTCTTAGAGTACTCAACAGGGTGGTCAAGGGCATATGCACGTAATCCAAACCAATTGTGTACATTTCCAAGGACCGTCCAACAGAATCGATGACGAATGCGTTCGGGTGAGGCACGTTCATCAGATCAATGTATCGGCACACCTTGTCCGACCACAGCTCGAAATCATCACCCACCTCCAGTGTATGCGGCAAGGGATGGACATATCGCGAAGCAGGCTGATTTGACTGAAAAGCTGGAGCCCTCACTTCAGCCAATTGATCCACCTCGTGAGATGCTGTCTGTTTGACAGGAGAAGTGTTCTTGGAAGCCTCATTGGGTCGAGACTTAGAAGAAGAAAGTTTTTTCGTTGGCAGGCTCGCCATTTATGTAATCCCACTCGTCAAGCAATGATCTGAAACAGAGAGCAAAGCGCACGTTAGCAGTGTGATCACACAAGTGTTGCGTGCTAGTAAGAACGAGGACTCAAGGTCAAGTATTATATTTACAACCAATCGCAATACAAGTAGATAAGAGGGAAGGGCACTCCTATTGGTCATCCGTTGCCTCGTCTTGGGTAACCAATCCCTGCATACTTCGCAGCCAACCTGAAAGTAGACAAGCATGGTTTGAACATTAGAAAACCGCCAAACTTACCATGCCTTACAGGATAAGCCTTCTTGTCTCCCACCAATGGAGACCAGTTCGAATAAACAAACTATTCAGTGTTCACCAGCACTGATACATGCATAACATGTTTTAAAATGAACTCTCCGTTCTATATGTATAACGTGTATAAGAATGGTGTTGCGCTTAAGTGATGTGAGTAATAGATGCTTGCAGCGGTAAGTTATTCCCCGAAATTGTTAACCTACAGCATTCAATACAAACACTGGATGCCGACCTTCACTATTTAAGTCAACTGGTTAAGGTGAAGGTGTCAGCCACGTCTCGTAAACCGGTAATGCCCAGCTCTTGCTACGCTGGGACTCACGCTGTTCCTCGAAGCTTCTCAGAAACGCTTAGTACGAACGGACGCAAAAACCAGAACCCAGTTTGGCGACTCGAGAATTATTTATTCTAACACCAACATATAGCCAATGTACAAGTAAGCTTTACAACTAAGGTTTCTGACGGTTGTCTCCTGACTTCTTTCTGAACAGCGACCGATGAGACGATGACTGGTGTATTGATGCCTCCGCGAAAATTGGGGAAGTTGATTTTGAGCAAACAACCATGAATTGATCGTTCAATCTTCAACTACATTGACAGAAGGCTTATGGTCAAGTATCCACGCCATTTGGCACGCCCTCGTGTTAGGTTGGCTCTTTCATGCACTATCTTTGTCTGTTTAACATTGACATTGCGCTACGATTTTGATCTACAAATATATTTCATACTTTGGGAGATCAATTTGGTGTTCATTGTTATAAATGCTTTTGTATTTCTAAATGAATGAAGAATAAAACTATATTTTTTATTGACGTTTCGCTATTTAATTTTGGCAAGGGCTTTATTAAAGTATTATTAAACCAGAATTTACAAAATCTCAGGTAATATATAACAACTTAATCATCGTTCATCAGTATGGGGTAATATTTACTTCGTCAATTTGGCCAATTGTTAAAGATAACAAAACCATTTGTACATTCTACGATTTGCTAAGATTATAAAAACAGCATGTGTTTACATAGTGAGATCGCTTATCACATTCGTGTTGATTTTGTCATTTCATGGGGGAGGGGGTGTTGTAACCACGTCAAATCAAGTCCATCATCCCTCTTCAGACAATTTGGATTCCATTTGATATGAAGCCCCTAAAATATCAGATGTTCTTTGTGATTTCTGACATTTTTTTAGATTATATTAGTGCTGCCTAAATCAGTTTTGTGATCTGAGTTTATAGCGTGCAGACCTATGATAATGATTTTTCAAGCTATTCCATTTCAAGTGGCGGTCTTAATTTCTTTTGATTTTGATTTTTAGCGATATTTGTCCGATGTATATCGCATCACATTCAGAGCATTTTATTTTGTAGACACAACTAAATAGGGAATCCTTAGTGATATGGTCTTTTACATGGACAAGGTTGCTTTTTAATGTGTCTGATGTTTCGAAGAAAATTCAAATGTTGGGCTTGTTGAGTACTCTCCTGATATCGACCGACGTTTCTGATCTATATGGAATGACAGCAGATCAATTGCCTTCCGTCCAAGTCAGCGAAATAGTATAGGAGTTGTGAGGATAAGAACATACATTGTATAAGTCGTACTCCACATAAATCTCATCACTCCGTCATCTCCTGAGTGCTGCAGTCATTTTCCTAAGCTCTGAAAACTGTCACTTAAATTTTTACATGAACGAGAAGGTAATTTTATTTTTTATTTTGATTACAGCTTGAATCCACACCGTATTTTTGGTACAAGTATGGAATTTTCAGCGTGGATATCAGAAGCCCAAAATTCGCAGGCCAACCATGGATATCAGGTGTGCGTCGGCGAGAGTCCTAACCATCATCATTTACACGCAGAACTATACACAATCTGCATAAAGTCGAAATCTTTTGAAAACTGCTCCATACTTGTTTAAAGAATAATCTGTTCATACACATACTCGGACGAAAACATTTTATTCTAAGAGTGTGTAATTGTAACAACAGAAGACAAGGGCCAGGCAACAGATCGTTTATTTACGAAATCAACACATATTTATAGATTTTCATGTACATATTATAGATTATTGTTAGCAGAAAAACAGTCTTCTGATTGGTTGTTTCTCACTGAAAGTTAACCTTGCATCTCTTTGTAACTGTTTCTTGAATGTCAGATCATCTATATGCTAACTGTTTCCGCCTACGCAAAGCCTTTGTTCTCATTTTTCTCACGACCAACATTGGGGACATAAACACTGACGTAAATTACTGTCGACCAATTTTGACGAACAGCCAGCTCTCACCACATAATTACTTCTTGTATGACAGTTACAGATTCTAGTAACTTGAATATTTCGATTGGACACTAGTGACCAGTGTGACTTGTCTAGTCCTTTCTTTGGTGCAGACTGATTCTATCAGTCAGAAGGGACATCAATTTCTCCAAGGTTGCAGATACGCCTTGCTGACGAGTATCAACTAGCACGAAACCTATGTCAAGGCTTCCTGCCGAATGCCTCCAACTATCTAATATCCTCAAACTTGAATATTCCCATAATTTATTCAGAAAAAAATAGTTAGAGTGGACAGAAATCCTGTTCATTTCACTTCACTAAATACACTATTATTATTGTTATTATTATTCGGTAATCATTCACTTATAGTACTTTTAATTTCACATCATAACATCGTTATTACTTCACAATCATTATTATTGTTGTTATTTTCATCCTTGAACTTACGTCTAGTCTGTCCCATTTGTTGGTTTATGTTTCTGTAGTATTCATATTGTCTCACACACCACTGATTACACTCATCCCATCTTATACTTGTTCCACAATACATCCTGACTTGATTCTAATTTGCCTTTACTGTCTGGCTATTGTATGCTTAGATTAATGGATTTATCACTGTAGAGCCTGAAAAAGAAGAATTTATTGAAAACAATTGTTCGTTCTAACTATTTTTGTTCCGAATGATAGATTTATTTGACATGATTCACATGAATCAGTTGACGGAGCCGAAAAAACGTATAGTGAGCTCGTGCAAACCTCCAATTCGATAGTTGTCCATCTTGGAAAGCGTTAGAGAAAAGAAGTAAAATTGAATTATGTCTTCGAATAAACATATTTAGTCAAATATGCATGGATCATATCATATAGACACATTAAACAAACCAGCAACTCACTCGATATTGTGCAAACCAAAAGTTCCAACAGGATAAGAAGATAAAATTAATATAATTTAGAAAAGAAACTGCATGAAGTGCAATAAACATCACATCTGTCCCCTTCGGATGAGAATTGTGGTGGCCAAAAAACATATCAAATTATACGTTCACTGAAAAACAGTAAAAATAAGGAATTCACGGAAAATCGTGGTTGTTACGTGAGATTGAACAAGGACACCACCTGGATCCGCGTGCAACACGGACGAAGCTTCTTCTCTCTCCAGCTTCTCGCTTATCACATCTGCCATCCAACTGTGCTTCCTACCGATCGACAGATCCACATTAGGATACTTTGCTCCAGTCTACGTTTTCTCTACACAAGTGCTCTCCGGCAGTTCGCATCTAATGTGTACTTGAAGATCTGTATACTCAAGAAAAGGACAACTTCATCGTTATCATTTTGTACGTCTATATTTTGAGTATTTTGGGACTATTATAATTTTCAAATAACTCCATTTTTGTGTATATTCACTTATGTGGACTGAAAACCTTCTATATACATACATGTTAGTATTTGTCCTTCCCTTCTTAATTCCGTGTATGAACGAACTTAGCTGTTTAGGTCACCACAGAATCCAAGAACACAAATTAGCTGTAAAAAGGCATGATATGTATTCCTTTATATCAATACATGTAAATAATTACGGACACCAATTTGATGATTAGGAAAATGTAGAAATTTAAAATAGAGAGAGAATCAAAAATGCCAGGGAATTCCTAGAAGCCTGGTACTCAAGTAAATCAGTAATCAGCAAACACATTACTATAGACCAAATTTACCAGCTAATAAAAAGTAGATCACATGACAAGAAAGTTCAATTTCCAAGTGAACAAAAATGATCAACAGAGACATAAATCAACAACCAGTCACAACAGCGGTCACCAGGATATACAGTTGTATCATTCATGGAGAATTCAGTTAAGTTTATTTTATACTCAGACCTGGGCTGAAGATGTCGCCTAGAAGGATGACGGAAGCCTCCCAGATGAATCTACCAACTCAGAGAACACATTATTATTATTCCCTTGGTTTTAGAGTGGAACATATTCTATTCTCTGCCGTCCCCTAAAGCTGCGTCCATGAATGCCCATAATCTCTCATCTCCTCCTCGCCACACGATTTCCTTCATGTCATCCTCGCACCGATGACCCACTCGTCGCTTCCAATTCAGATTCCATTCGACCGATGGCCTGCATTGCTCGCAATGTCGTTCGATGGTTTCCTCAATGTGTGCGCCGACTCATCTCCACTTTCTCCTGCATATTTGTTGAGAAATTGGCTCTTGGTTGGTTTGTTCCCAGCCAGAGTTTCTTGTTACTAATTCTCCTTGGCCTGCCACTTGATCTTCGGTATGGAGCTAGCCAGGGGAGGTGGCAGCTGTTGATAAAAGTCTGTAACTTGCTGAAAATGCTTTTCATAACATGCAGTGCAAGTTTATGACCCATATAGAAGCACAGAACGACTTCATATTTATGCTGGCTGAGTGAAGCAGAAGATTTTCAAACTGGATTCATGAAGATGAAGGCGAATCTTGCCTTTCCGATTCCGGCTAGCTGGCTTTGACATCTCCATCCACTCGGTGTGCAGTTAAAGTTTCTGCAGCAGTTTGATAAGTTTTGTGGTTAAGGGTCGCTAACCCCACACCCAACCCTCCCTCTTCACTTGGGCTGGGGACTGTCTAGAAAACTAGCCAGCTAGTAAACTAGACGAGGTTCAGAGAACATAACGAAATCAAAACACATATGAATAATTTCATCGATTTCATAGGATGAAAAGAAATGCAATGCAATTAAAAGGGAGAAGAAGAAATTGTGAATAAATTGCAAAATAAAATGGTTATTGTGTTTCGTACTCCCGTTTTTCTTTTCTCCTCAGTTCATTCATTCTCTCCTTGATAATTTTTTCTTATCTGTAATAAATAACTACATTTTTAATGCCCTGTTTAACATTGACTTTTTCTTTGCTAATCTTTATCTTATTTCGAATCACATGCGCATAAATTATTAATGAGATTATCGTCCTAGTTTTAGATCACTGTTTCTTACTTAATTTTTGTACTGTTTTTGTTTTTCGATTTGAGGTTTGGAATATTCATTCTTATAGGGAAACAAAATCAACCATTCATTTCAGGAAATAGTAGTAAAAGTAGTGGGATTATTACTATTTTTATTTCTGTGGGTTCTTAGTGGAATGTATGAATTTAGCAGTACATTGTCATCTCGTTCTATCCCTTGCAATGTTTGTTTATCTAGCTGCACAACGCTCATAAGCTTTCATTTCTCCTTAACACGATCTCCTCCATATCTCTGTCGAACTCACAGCTAACTCTTCGTTTCCTATTCAAGTTCCACGTGAGGGTCTACCTTAAGCTTGATGTCACTCAACAGTCTTCCCATAGTATATTTAATCCATTCCTAATCCCTTTTATATACTCACCTTATCTTAAAATAGCTGTCTTTGCAGGCTAAACCAGAGGAAGTAAAACCCATCTTTAATTCAGTTGCCTTAGTAGCCCAATGGTTTAAGTCAGTATATAACAGAAATGAAGTAATGCAAATTCTACCGATTATAAATAAGCAAAAGTCCCTTCAGTTGTATAAATTAGAGGATGGAAAAATTCACTTATTGACGTTAGTAAATTAAGCATCTTCATATTGTAATCAGAACAAGATGATTTTGACTGAACAGTCGTTCTCGGTTACTTCATCTTCAGGCTATACAGCTATAAATTTATGAATAATAAAATACCAATAACCAGTAAATGCAAGTGAAAATGAGGCACACCATGATATATATGATATATTAAGCCGTAAGTTGATCAGATCACCTGAAAGTACTTCCACTGTTGTGGAACTACACGTCAGTTTCTCAACCAGACTGATGTTGATACAGTGCGCTGAAGATAAATTACCAAAGATGATCACATCAATGTGTGCATACAAATTCAACTGCTCATGCGGAGCTAGTCATGTAGGTCATACTCAGAAGAATTTATCTTTACTTACTGGTGAGCATGTTCCTGTTTAGTTCGGAAAAAGAGTAACCGAATCAATAAACAGTGTCATCATATCTCATCTATTGGATAGTGAACACTGAATTAGAATAAAAGAGTTATTTACGGTTTTAATATTCAGCACTAAAGAATCTGCCTAAAGATACACGATTACATCTCATAGCCATAGCTGAAGTTTTAAAGATTAGTGAGAAGAAAGCTGACCTGTATATGCAAGTAAGCACATACATTCATTTTCTTTGTTTACCTGGCCTACTATAGGATCACTAGGGATATTGAAACGGATGATGTGCCTAGGTTTTTCTTCCATACAGCGAAAACATGTACATCTTATCTTCAATGTACCATTTACACAGATCTTCCGTCTTGGGCTATTTCTGCCCTTCATATTGTGTTTCTTTGTGTTCCTTTCGCGTTTCCCAAGTATCTCTTTGATTTGTATTTTCTGACATTGAATCCATCTTCCAGATGTTTGATATTTTTATGCTGATGAAAGTCTCTTTATATACTACTGTTAAGTGTTTTCAGTAGCACACTCTGCAATATAGTCATATCATATTTTCATGTCATATTATGCCTTTCTTATTCTTTTTCACCTAGTTTACTTCACACCATTATTTTCCTTATTATTTATCAGCCTTTGTAATTTACACTAAGCTTATTATGTCTCTAGTATTTGATTACAGTTCATAGTTTAACCTCTTTATTTTATCATTAAACTAGTATTAGTATTTCACTCAGTTGTCTATTCACATTTTATCTTATCCCCTAACTGATTGTACATTTTATGTTCATTCAGTTGACAATTCCAACTAATGGACTATGATTCTATCTGATAAATATATCTCATACTATTTCTGATATAATTTTTATTTGCCTTTACTTGCTATTTGTGTTTTAATATTCATGAATTTATAATTGTATAACCTGAAGATGAAGTTACCGAGAACAACTGTTCAGTCAAAAATCATTTTGTGTTCTTATTGATGTCATATTAATGCACATATAAAATCACATCATTGGAGCATAGCGACCACAGATGTAACTGGTTCTATAACTAAATCAGCATACTGGACAACATGATATACAAAGCATCCTGCATTTTTTGGGATACCGAAAATCTGTGATAAAACTCATACACGAATTTAGAGCATTTCAGACTAAAATCGATACTTTTGTACTAACCAAATTAAAAATAACTGTATAAATGTGACATGTTCTATTGTTAAGCGTTTCTCAGTAGTATATTTTGTATCTTTTTCATTATTATAGTTTGATTCCAAACAGTACCTTTTTGGTACAAGTATGGAATTTTTACCATGTGATATTGGTAGCCCAAATTCTGCAGGCCGATCATTGATATCAGGTGTGCGTCGGCAGGGGATCGGACTCCGGACCATGTTGATGATCGGTGTAAGTCCTACCTTAACCACTGTGCCACCGATGCACACAATATGTATATATATATATAATCGTTTTGTTAAGTAACATAAATCGAATTACAGTTCACTAAAGATTCATAAATTATGATAAGCATTAAAATGTAACAGGAAACAGAATATCGAATAAAATTAAGGAATTCAAGTACTGGTTTGTAGGGAACTGGTTGGTTGGTTACAGGATTTCATCATAAGCTGACATTGGTTAGAGAACCATTGGAAAACCTGGGAGTAATGGACAGCCGTTTCGTCGTAGTTTGGGACTCTTCAGCAGTACGCACCCACCGGGGTTCGAACCCACAATTAATTAAGGACAATTAGAAACCTTGGTGACCAAGATAAAGACAGTGTCTGAACCAGCTTCTTTTGGATACATAAGTTAGGTTTCTTAATGTAGATCTTAACAGCCTCAGCAATATATGTAGTAGACGAACTCTTAAGGTAAAGTTAAGATTAGTTAGTATGCGGTAAATGACTTTATAAGCCTCTTTAACATCAGCCTTGTGTTCTGTATCCGCATTATGAGATAGAATAGCGCTATGAATGGATTTTTTTGTCCATTACTTAACCATTCATGGTGATGTTCGGAAATCCGACGACAAAGATGCCTAATTGTACAGCCTATGTAACTGGCGGTTAGTAACGTTAGTATAAATTTCAGGACATTAACAACAATACGTGAATAGCGTTCCGTATTGTGTGAATAATAACTGTCTTTGCTAATTTCATTTCAGGATAAAAGATTCTATTTCACACCGGTAATTCAAATTTTAAGGTAGACTTTTTTATAATAATTTATCTCATATTTACTACTGATGTGCATAATGACGAACAGAATGTTATAATGCCTTCCCATAATACACAATAATCATTATTTATATTTCCATTAGTGTAGTAAATTTCCCATAATGTAAACAAAGAAAGTCAATTATAAATAATGTGGTGATTACAATAATTTCTTCAGGTAACAACTTAGGGTGCTTTGTTACAAATGAAAAAAGAAGACCTTCCTTGAAGCAAAGCTACAAATAATATTCTCTGAGCACCTAGTGTTTTTAATCGATTTGAAAGACAAACTCCTATATATGACTGCCCCTGTATGACAATAGTGGTTCACCTGCTCCGATAGAGTGCCTTTTGAAGACATGTCAGAGGATTTCTAAGAAGTGGTACCTGTTCAATCGAAAGCTCTATGATTGGCCACCACATCAATTTTCGAACAGGGTCATCATTTGCAGTCATTTACAAACTAAATAGAAATATACGAAAATCAATGTGTTTACTAATTATTTGTAGGGAAGAAGCCTTCTTCATGTTCCGTCAAAAAGACAAAGCTTTGTATTCAAATGAAACTATTTCGATTTCTACATCTGCGATCGATCTAATCCTTTTTATTTTACGCTTATAGACGACTTCTTTAACATTATCCAGTAAACAGGAAATAGTTCATTTGTTGGCAAAGTTAAATTATAACAGACACTACCAAGTACCTTTTAAATATACATGATACCACATACTACTAATTGACTGAGATGAGTAGTTGTATACTACGCACATCAACCAGAAGAGCCTGGCTACCAACCAGATCGAAGTGATCCAAATATCAGACGGCTGTTTTGTTCATTTGGCAATGGCTAATATAGCTTAAGTTCGTTCATTTGTCACATTGGTTCAACAAACCTGGAGATCTAATTCCAAATCTTATCGTACAACAATTAGGATAGACCTTCAGGATATTATTTACTTTTGTTGCTCTGTTGGATATCAGTTACCTAGAAAAGATTTCTAATTTATCAGTCAATAAGCCATATATATATATATATATTATTTTGAGTAAAGCCTTATGATACTACTCGGCTGTTCAGGCTGAACTACGAGCAGTAAGACTTGAAGTCAGGACCTGTTGATTCAAAGCAGTATACTTAATCCAGTCAATCGAATCTCCACCAAATGGATGATTATTTATTGGTCTCTATGTTTATTTACTAACCAAATCATAGAGAACATCGGTTACAAGTAAATAGAACATTATTAACATCCGTCATTACATTAATTAATGGCACAAGTTGGAGTTATTTATTTTCAGGGGCCAATCATTTACATAGTCATTGTAAATAATAATAGCAGTGTTATAATTCATTTTCAGCAGCATTATAAACCACGGGTAATTAGGTCGGTGAATCGTATTTCAAAAAAGTAAAACACTTAGAATGTGGAATGTTTAAACCATGTACAGCAGAAGACTTTAAAACTGTTGTTTATTCGCTTTATCTCTTAAAGTGTGGCATGTGCTATTGATAAGATTTATCGGTAGTATATAAATAGACGTTCATGGGCATAGAATAATAGGGAGAGAGATGTATTTGATGTCAGAGAAAGCAACTGATACAACGTTGCGGAGATACATGGGAGACGTGAAGGGAACACAGAGAAACACAATATGAAGGAGAGAAATGGAATAAGGTGGAATACCTGCGTAAATGGTGCGTCGAAGATAAGGTGTACATAATTTAGCTAAATAGAGATATCAGATTACTAATAAACATTCCTTTACATGTCTCGTCTTCTACCGTTACAATTGGTTTCACTGCCTCCAGACAATGAATATTCCTTGATCGGATGCTCTTGAGGAAGGAGACATCAGGAGCTTCTTTGTAGGACCTTGAGGCCGTCGTTGAGTTGGTGGGCGTCAGTGGTCTGACGATGGATGCAGTCGTGCTGCGGACGTTACTGAGAGGCAGTAGTAATTTTAAACAGTCATGACAAATAGAGATTTACTGATTTCAGATATTGTGGGAATTTCGACTAGTTTTAGTAGAGATTTCGCCACTAATCTATATTACTTATACAACTAATGAAAAACTAAGGCGTACTCGACAGCTGTTTCATCGGTAGTGTGTATCCATGACTTCATCAACAACTGAACTGAGTGTCTTCAGATTACTATTACAGGGTCGTATTGAGAAATGACAGGGTCTACAACTCAAGAGTGATTAAATTCCGAGCCGGTGCATGAATTTTCAACAGGCCCGATCAGTGATCTAAAGGCCCTGGCTTCAATCATCAGTAGAGTTGTATGTGAATCTTGCTGAGTGGTTGTGAACTCGAACAACGTAGCTGTTTAGCGCTTCTGAATCTCATTGATTTTAACGTTTAGCAGCAAATGGATGTGAAGATAAACAGTTCTGTTCTACTAGGTAGCAGCCATTTCGCCTAGTTGACCAGTTTATTAGCTGGTCCCAAGCCCAGAAATAAAGCAAGACTGAGCATGAGTCCAGCGATCTTACCCTGATAAATTAATCCAACTTACTATGTAGTCGTGTTTTCTGAGCTGGATAGTTAATTTGCGAAGCTTTTATTGACCTACTAGGCAACATCTTCAGCGCACACTTCAATTTGAAGTGAGCGTTTAGATTTCTCCACGAGTTTATTAGTCATCTCTCATGGTGACCTTGAGAGTGATTGGTTATTTTTGTGTTTTTACACTGATTGATTCTTTGACTTGAACTTTGACACTTTGTATGTGAAGTTTCCTTCCTTGATTGACTATACACCAGAATACCAGGCTTCTAAAAATTCTCTGGAATTCTTGATGTATTTGAACGTTGGTTGTCCCAGTCGAATAGTTGTCCGTTGTTGTCTGTATGCAACGATATGAGGTAGTGGATGTCTTATCTTCTGATGGCTAATTTATGTTCATGGATACGAAGACGAAGAAGACGTCCACTTTGGCCAATGTAGTGTTTTACTCAGTCGTGAGAATTTATTTTGTAGATGATGTTGGTTTTATCTTCTTTCACTGTTGAGTTTTTTGGTTGACACAGAGCTGAGTGAGGTGATTTTGTTGGCTTATGTGCAAAATCAATCCCTAAAGGTTTGAAGAGTCTTGCAGTGATTTCTGAGATGTCTTTTATGTATGGTTTGGCGATTTTCTTCGTGCTTTCCTTGGAGGCCTTTGATTTGATAGGTTGACTTGGGGGTAAATGTCTTTTGATCAAGTTCCGTGGATATCCATTGTTACCGACATCTACTGCCTCATATTGCTCCATACAGACAACCACGGATATGAATTCAACCGGGACAACCAACGTTCAAATATTAGACAGAGGAAACACCAAGAATGCTAGAGAATGTTTAGAAGCCCGGTATTCCAGTGAACCGTCAATCAATAGACACATCGAGATAGACAGAATTTACCAACCGATAATAAGGAAACCTCACATGCAAAGGTTCGAATTTCAGGTCAAGGAAACAAATCGGTACCAATACAAGTGGCCTAGAACGTGTGAAAACACACAAAGATAGCCAGTCACGTTCAAGGCCACCTGCGAGGAGAGATAACTCAAACACTCGTGGAGAAATCTAAACGCTCACTTCAAATTGAAGTGTGCGCTGAAGATGTTGTCTAGAAGGTCAATAAAAGCTTCGCAAATTAACTATCCAGGTCAGATAACGTAGCTACACCAAGACCATCCACCTGAGCTACAAATCTTCTCAAAGATATGCAATCTAACCTCTACAGAAACTTCAGAGTGCAGCAAAAATATAAAAAAAAACTTATTCTTCCCTAGAACTTGAGATATGGAATAATGTGGATTAGTGAGAACCTTTGGGAGCTAATCAGCCGCTATATCTTCTTTCTATGAAAACAAAAATGAGCATGGTAGCAAGGAAAGTTCACACGATATTGGAAGCTGGAAAGGGTAATGACATTTTAAAAGCAATGACATATGGCTGATAGGAAGACTCTACAAGATTTTGGCTTTGCGGTCGACTTATGCCTAATGTCATATAAACTCAGAGATCTAGGGGCGAAAGACAACATACTGGCAAAGGAGGCAAGCAGCGAAGACAGGATATGAATTGAACATAGAGAAGACAATGGTGAAGAAGTTACCCTATCCAAAAACACCAAGCACAAATCAGTAGCAAAGGTAGAAATTTGAAAGTGGTTTCCTTTTGCACTTATCTAGGCAGCATCATTTCAAATACAAGCGGCACAAATGAGGATTTCTAAGCCATGAGGGATCAAGAAAGCAAGACAAACGTTCCATATTCTGAAGTCCATGTGGAAATCGAATGCACTGAGCATAAACAAAAAATTCAGATTTTCAATACTAATGTGCAGTCAGTGCTTCTATAATGGTTCAGACACAACGCGCGAGCCAAAGAAAGCATTTCCAATAGGCTCCCATCCCCTCGGGATTTTATGCGTCATTGGTTCGGCTTAGAAAGTTCATCATCCATGCATTTGGTTAGGGATTTGATCCTTGGTCGATGCACTCCTATACCTCGCTACGCCGGTATTAGGGCTTGAGGCTAGCAATCCTACCATGGATCGGACACACGCTGAGGAAACCACTGGGTGACACCGCGCGCTAGAACCTCGAGTAGGGCCTGAATGAGAAACGACAGGTCTAGAGTTGCTGCAAGCGTGACAAGGAGGAGATAGTATGAGGAGGAGACAACAGCCTATTGGGGAGTCGTGAGTCCAGTTAAAGAGGAATTCGCACAGTGGAGTGAAACGGAGATGCGTTGTTGAAGCCCTATGTTTCCCCTAGGACCTAAGAAAATAATAATAACAACAATATATGTGACAAACAGAATGACAATAGGCAGGACAGGAATCTGGTCTTAGAATAACGGCTTTTCCACATTAAAAATTCATTATCAGGCTATATATCATTCTTTTCAGTCAATCACTCCCTTAAACTGAGTCATCTTGCATTGTAATGCACTGTGTCTACCACAATATCTTGAAACATATCATAGAAGACTGTTTCCATTCAAAAGATTGAGAAATTATCGATTGTCTTATCTGTAATATAAAGTCATTATGGAAAATTCCGAGTTAGCTTTCATATGATGATCTAAAATCATATTTTTCATTTGTTATATTTCCCATTACACTGCAAAATAACACTATACAATAAAGTCTTGTTTTTGAATACCTTTTCGTGATACTCCTTAACACTACTGTATTGTCATATTCTATTCTAAACATACTTCTCACAAAAAACACCCTTTCTGGTTATATGCATTGAAGAATATTGGGTGGGGTGAGACACACGTGCACGCACACACACACACACACACACTCATAAATGAATTACCTGGCCACTGAAACTTTAAACACTGAGAGCGTAACTGTTTACTGTCACACGTTTTAACAGAGAAGTACAGAAATTGAACCATGAATATATAGAGAGGAATATTTTATGTCATTACCACCCTCTCTCTCTCCTTGTCACTGGTTAATTTTTATTCACTGTTTTCAATTAATAAACTGACATTTCCCATATGCATCTCAAATGTTTTCCTAGATTACGTAACATTTTGTAGAAGATGATGATGAAGAAGAAGAAGAGGAGCCAATCGTTGTATCTTAAAAATGTCACCATCAATTTTAGTGTTTCGTTTTCTTACTAGTCAGATATAAATTTTTGTAGGTTTTTGTTTGATATCATGAGATGAATTGCTAATTAGACGAATTAAGTTTCTGAAGTATTTCAATAATTTACAGAAAGCCTTTAAAAATGGATTTAGAAGCTTTCCACTTATTTAAAATACCATGTGTGTTTATGTGCTGCGTGGTAGAGTTCAACCATAATAGGCGGACTAATCATCTTGAAGCTGATAATCACGTTATAAACACAGATTGAGATGTAAAAACGCCACGAATGACACTGTATACTACTGACTAACTGTAATGAGTAGTTTGGTACCACTCACACTAACTAGTATTGCTTGCTAGCCTTATCAAAGGGATCTATAAACTGGATGGCTGTTTCGTTCGATTAAGGTGTAATCTGTTCGACTCAGACCAGACAGCTAAATCAGCCCAGATCACCCAATTTATGGCTAGCTGCTTAGGCGGACTGGCAATCCCTTAAATAAAATTCGCAATTTGCAATCACACAGTTCGAGGAGGTGAAATTTTATCACGGTTTACAGATTGGAGTGATCTATACATCGGATGGTCGTTTTGGTTATTCGGAGACGAGCCCACCAACCAGTTATCCAGTTTGACTTTATTCAGACAGCCAAATCTGTTAAAACCACCACCATATACTGTGACTTGGATAATTTCGCTTTCTGAAAGAAACTGTAGTGAAATTTTATCTCTAACTGTATTATTTGCAAATCGCAAATTTGATTTGAGGGAAGTAAGACTCTGTTTTTACAAGTGCAGCTGATAAGGGTTCCACAAAAACATGGCCCCCTCTTGTTATTATATTACTATCATGAAACGAACTGGAAAACTTTGTTCAAATGAAATCTATTCCAAAACTGATGAACGGCATTCATCATTCATTTTTTATTCCATGGAGTTCCGAGTGGAACATAGGGCCTCACGGTTTTGAAGTTTCAGTAGCATCAGTGTTGTCTTTGTTTACAAGATGAGGCTGCTACCCTTGCGCTCAACCTACCCTATTTTACAGGCTTACTACTATCCAATAAATTAGGTGTCATGAATAAGAGTGTCTACTGGATGTCGATACTTGGACCACATGCGTAGTTGATGAACATTCTATTGCTGAACAACAGACGCGCCACATTATTTATATTAAACTCGATTTTTTACATGCATGAACCCTGAGTGGTCGCCTGAAGGTTATCAGTCATTAGCGAGGATAATTATAGTTTAACTTTAGCTCTTAAATGAATTGACAGCTATTCACAGGCAAGTAATCAGTTACGTTATTGAGTTTTATACAGGTGTTGTGTAGTTTTTTCCGAACCTTTCTTTTTCAATTGATAATTCACTTGATAGTTAACATTTCACTTTTATGATAGGAAGGAGCCTTGAAGTATTTCCACTAACTTCTGAGTGGTGTGTGTTACTTATAGTACATTTAATACGCCTTAATTCCAAATGGAGCCTGATTTAAAAATCAACACTTTTACAAAGTGGTAGAGGTCATAAGACTGTACTCTTGGGTATGAGTGTTATTCCCTTGGAAACAACTTGAAATTCCGATTAGATCACAGGAAAAATAAAAAGATGGTTAGAGAAAAGAAAATATTTTCTTTTTGATGATGTCATCAGTTAAACTGTATGTTTGTGAAAATATAACAAAGATATGAGAAGGTTCCAGAACTATTTCCGGTCAGAAGTTAAAATATAATGTATAAAAAGATACATAGCATTGGCTTGAACTTTTGGATCACAAATGCTTGAGCTGTGCCTAAATGTCTCAATTTCTCTGCCTTTCAAAGGTTTGACCTTGTTCTGTACAAAACTCTGACGGACTTTTGAAGTGCAGCTGAATATCTTATCTGGTTCTCAAAAAGAAAATGGAAGTGTGGCTATAATTTGATAAAAGAACATCTCAAATGCACTGGAGAAATCCTTCATAGCTTTATTCCAGATCTAATCAAACCTCAGAAAGGTAGTAAAATCAAGACACTTGCGCGCATCTGGAACATTGGCGATCGGAAAATTCAAGCCGATGCTGCATGTCCAAAAGAATTATGTACGTCCTTTTTCTTTACCATGGCTATCACAAACAGTCTATTTTCTCCCTAGTTCTCAGTGGTTCTCTAGTTGACATCAATTTGAAGCACATCAAATCCGCAGATACAATGACCCCTGAAAATTAATCGGATGCTTGCTAGTGACTGACTACAAAATAAAGATGCCATGGAGTTGTAGTGAGAAGGCGTAACAAGTGGGCTCTACCAGGTTGGTTGTGAGGACAGATACTAGATAGTGATATTGGCTGGAGGTGGAGGTAAAATTTCGAGTTGGTGGATGTTAGAATTCATGTACCGCTGGATAGGGTTTCAGTGGCTGTAGCCGGAAGATTTTGAATTAGAACTCAAACTAGGAAGAAGCTGTCCAGTTTTCACTGTTTTCCAATGCTTCTCTAACTGAAATCATCGCGTGATCAAATATAGAACAAATCAAATCCTTACAAACTAACTCTTGAAGAAATAATTATTATCTTATTATTTCTTTTATCTGAACTTTCTACTTAATTTCCTTATTATTGTGTTATTAATCCTTATTTGTACAATGTAACTGTGTCTTGTTATTGGCTGTTTTCTGATCTCTTACTGGAAATAGTTCTTGAACTTTCTTATCTCTTTGTTGTGCATCCACAAATGTTTTTGATGTGGTTATGTTCTCTGAGCTAGATAGTTTATTTGCGAAGCTTTTAATGCCCTACTAGGCAACATCTTCAGCGGATACTTCGATTTGAAGTGAGCGTTTGGATTTCTTTACGAGTCTATTCACCATCTCTCCTGGTAGGTGACCTTGAACGTGATTGGTTGTTTTTTTTTTCAAATTGAAGTATGCACTGAAGATGTTGCCAAGTAGGGCAATGAAAGCTTTGCAAATAAACTATCTAGCTTGCTCAGAGAACACAACTCAGTCAAAATCATTTACCTGAGCTACAAATCTTCTCCATTATAATCACAGGTGTACAGTCTAGATGATGAGATCCTCGAAAAGAAAAGATTTTCTTCTCAATAACCGTGTTTTTGTTTTTTTATGATATTTGAAAAAGCTTCAAAGAAAATGTTTAGTTCCATTTCTGTAAACATCTTTCATATTGCTTTTTTTTGGCAATCTTTCCAGTCATTAGTATTTCGAAATATGCAGAGTACTGACATAAAACTTCAAGTGCATACAGAGAAGACAGTGATGATGAAGATATCTAGCCGACAATAAAATCAACATGCATCAGTCATCAGCAACAAGAGAAATCTAGGGGAAAATCACCTCTTTCACTTATCTAGGCAGTATAGTTTCAGTCACACGCAGCACGCATAGGGATGTCAAAGCCAGGCTACATCAAAAAGCAAGACAGACCTACATTGATCTGAAATCAATGTGAAAACCGGCTGCACAAGGAACAGCATCTGAATTTTAACCACTGTTACTTCTGTGGAGTTCAGAAACATTTCAAATAGGCTACTGAAAACTTTCATCAACACTAGCCTTTGCTGGCTAAATGTTGAAGGTCAAATGGCTAGAAAGGACAAGTGACAAAGACCTTGGCAAGCAATGAACCAACCAATGACCTATTGCCTGAAAATATGCCTGAGGGAATGGAAATGGACCTCTGAGTAATGTCACAGATACACACACACACTAGGTAGATCTCAGACGGAACTCTGATAGAAAACAACAGGTTGAGTGTTCAAGATTAATGTGGAGGAGTTCACATAAGGAGGAGATGACAATCTACGCAGCCAGCTAGAGACGACTGCAGAGAACAGGATGAAATGGAGATGTTTGTTCAAGTCTTGTGTTCTACTGGGAACCCAAGAGAATAATAAACATATAAAATATTAAATGATTGAAATGCCCCTACCAAAAGTTAATTAGTATAATGCTGCGAATTGTATTTCAGAAGAGCCTATTTTTATAATCAACATATTAAGCGTCATAAGAGGCAGTTAACTCTCAGACACCCATCACTAGGTCACACATTCATTCTTCCAGTGACTTAAGTGAAAAAGTAAAGAGGCGAAAATACAGAAGACTGATATACGCATACAAAATAACTTCAGCCGTAACAGTACCCAACTATTTAGACAACAGGTTTATCATAGGAAATGTCAAAGGAGGAAATTTTTTTAAATTAAATTTATTTAAAAACTGTTTATCTTAGCAGTTTTACTGTTGATTTTTTTCTCCCTTTGTCAGACTTTGACGAGTAACACCCTGGAACATGTCAAGGAAGTTGTGTTATTTTTTCTGACATAAGATACATTATATAAAGTAAAAGTTTCGATACAATAAGAACAGTAACATTTGCATAAGAGAAAAGACTTGATTTGATTTCATAGTTTGTTTTCAGCTCATAACAGCCTTAAATAACAGAGATCAGTTTATATAGAAATTATCCTTGATAAATTTGAACAGAGGAAGAACAAACATGTTTGACTATAAATGTTGTTTAGTCTCTTGATTTCAGATTTAATTTGGATGTTTATCTCCCTAAGACCAGATTTATTCTTTGTGTTGTACAGCTTCTCTTTTTCTCTACGAAGTTTTTTGAGATGAGGGGGAGAAAAACGATTCATTCTTTTGAAAATTATCTGTTTTGGACAGCATATATCAAGGCAGAATTTAAGATAGTCAGTCAAATTGGAAATAGTATCATCCAGTGTGTGTTCGTTGAAAAGTTCCCAGTTAGTGTCATTTAGCATACATTTTAGTGTGAGCATATTTTCCTGTGAGTAACACCTTTGCTGTGTTTTCCTGGACAGATTTGAGAAGATATTAAAGTGAGATCTGCTATATATCTTAGGTAATATCCGGATAATACAATGATCCGAGTTCATGATAGGAGCACGTCTGCGTACTTCATATATTTCCTCATCATTAATAAACACTAGATCCAGGGTTTTATCAAGTCGAGTAGGAAATTTAACAATATTGATATGACCTAATGATACAAGGAAAGAACAATTACAGCAGTTAAAATCTCCTGTGACAACTGATAAAGAGTTTTCAAGATGTGTAACGGCGAATTCAGTGAATTCATCAGCAAAATCAGATAGATCCGAGGCAGAACAGCCAGGAGTAACATAAATGTTTGTGATGACGTATTTAAACTTGGATAAGTGTCTCGGACGGCATTTGACTGTTATACAATCAATAAAGTCATTAGAGTAAGAAAAACATACATTATTTGAAGTTGGCCATTTAGAATGAATGAAAGTTGCAACACCTCCACCTCTTTTCTTTCTGGAGCATAGTCGATCTTGTCTAAACAATGTAAAACCATTTAAGGAAACCAGATTGTCATCATAGAGTTCATGGAGCCATGTTTCTTGTAATGCAACAATCGCCATATTGTGATAAGTATCAGATGATAAGAGAGACTAAAGATGCATAATTTTGTTGGGAAGTGAATGGCAGTTTGAAGTGACAATAACAGGAATAGTTGTACGATATAAAGGTGTCTGTTTAAGTGCACGCTGCCAGCCACCGTAATGTTTTCTCTTAGATTTATTAGATGCATGAAAGTCATATGGTTTGAAACGTTTAATGAATGAATTACTGTATTTTATGCGATTTGTGATCATATTTTATTAAAATTAAGAATGAAAACATGACTTATTAGATGCAATATGTAGATGCAGGAAAAGGTAGCCCAGGTGTCAAACAGGCCGCCAATAGTAATAGAAATAGCTGTATTCTGGAAGAAAAATGTTCATATACAGTAAAGAATTTTCAGCTTGTTTTTATTTAGTCCGCTTAGGCGATATTCAAGTTAAACAGCAATCTACAGTATATCATTCGACGGAATTTAGTTCTACCAGCAAAATGTTCCTACGATCAACGTATTCGTCTCTTCCAAAACATACCAAGTGGTATGGTGAAAGTATCTAAAAATGCACGTGAGTACAAAATGTTCCACAATGGTTATAAGTGGTCAAAAAGAAGCACAAGTGAGTGAATCTGACGCATTTTGCGCTGTATAAAATTAGATAGCCCAATGATATAAGCGGGTCACTGTTTAGGGCAACTGAAAGTTATCATATAATACAATTCAACATAATTTGAAGTGGGACAACAGTTCATAATTCAAATACTTTAATGGAAGAGGAAATATGAGTAAAAGGCAGTTAATACTGGCATAATTCAGTAACTGTCTAGAATAATTAACCCTACAAATTTATTTATCTACTTTTTTAAGTAATAAACTATTAGTACCTAAGGGATGGGTTGTAGAATGCACACCAGCCATTCCTGGCTAATTTCTTCCTAAACCTAGCTTAATTAACTAGTCGGCAGTAAGCCTAGAAAGGAGGAGAGGTTGAGATTGAAGTTAGCAACCTCATGTACTGAAAAGGAAAGAGAGCCGACAGTGAGACTTCAAACTCTGTAACCTTAGGCTGTTCCACTTGGAAAGCGAGGGGTGAAAAGAAAACCCTACCAACTCCATATAGTTTTAACTTCTTTCGGTCTTTAAGTCTCCTACTTTCTACTGTATTATATATCAAGGCAAATTCTAGTTTTTTTCATTGTTTAACTATCAACTGTTTTATATAATCACGTTACTCAGTCCATTGACGTGCTACAAACAATGAAGTACCTACATACTTCAAAGAATGTAGAAGTATGTCGTACTTTTACACTGAGATGTAATAATCTTCGCAATTAAGTACGCTGCTGACAGCTGAAAAAAGCTGTTAAGTGAAATATGCTCCCTTTAATCTGCAAATATAGCTATTAATTAAAATTAATCAATGGAATAGAGTGAATGAAGAGTAAATAGTGTCTGCAAATTAAATGAACACATGACGAAAGTTATCTTAAGGCTTTATATTCAATATTACACGAGAAAGCATCATATTTTTGTTTTACTAACGTCGTCGACATAGGAGTTTAGCATATATAAGTAGATAAAGAAGAAATTAGAGTAATATGTGAAAACATTATGCAAAGATACCGGTTTTTGAGAAGAAAAACTGGAGATGAATTTTAGCCTAGGTGAATGTTTCTGGTGAAATTGCGTCCTCCTAGACAGTATCTTTAGCAAAGTTGCAATATGAAGTGAATTTATTCGAAATCTCTATGAATGATGGATCTGTGTTTCCTGACGACCTTTATCGTGAATGGCTGTCATTTTTGCATCAGCTTCTGAAATAACCGCTATAGTACTGAAACCAGTCTGAATAGATTTCATACACAAATTGACACAATCACTTCATTCAGTATCATGTAGACCAAAAGACCTAATAGCAAATGAAGCCGAGGTCGACACCAACTAAAAAAGAAATTGCATGAACTGTGACAAGTTCCATATTGGTCAAGGTGAGCGTCCGCTTCGACTCCTAATTCAAGAACATAAACTAGCTGTCAAAAGACACGATATGTATTCTTTCAAATCAATGCATGTAGACAGTTGTAGACATAAATCTAACTGGAAAATTGTGGGGATTTTCAGCAGTAGGAACACCAGAAATGTCAAGGAATTTTCAGAAGCCTTTTATTCAGATACATCATCGATAACGGACATATTGTTATATATAAGTTAAATTTATCAAGTAATAAGGAATCCGATTTAAGCCAGCAAATAAGTTTCTTCAGTAAATTCTCATAAGGCATTGCACTTACACAATAAAATATCAGTCACAGACATTTGAAACATTGTGGATCAATAGAATTACATATAAACAAGAAGAATGTGAGTAGAATAGTAATAATAATGAATTGTGAAAGTAAGATTAAAATATGCACCTACGGTAAATTATTATATTGATAATGCAGTAAGTAGTAGTTAGCAGAAGAAAACGTTTATAGTTATCTGGAATCACTGCATAACTATTCTATGTTGGGGTTTAAGGCCATGGGAGGGACAAGGATCGAACAAACTTTTTCCGAATACTAAGACTAGTCTGGAACATTTCTATGACAACTATCTCAGCTATGCTTGGTAATCGAAGGCGTAGAAGTACAGGGAATTGGTTACAAGATCTCATCATGAGAACTGTTGGAAAACCTGGCAGTGCTGGACAACTTTTCGTCATACTTTGGGACTCTTCATCAGTACGCACGCACACTGCGGGGTTCGAACCCAGGACCTTCTGTTTATAAGGCAAGTTGTAGAGCATTAAGCCACTAGGACTCAATTCAATGGCCAGCCCATGAATTCTAACTTCTGCCAATTCACGACATAGCGCAACCAATGTCTTCAGCGAGTATCTGTCCTCATGCCCAACCTGCTATGAAATTGTACAACCTGATGAGAATTTACCGATAATGCGAATTTTCTTGGTTAAATTTATTTGGAACCTATTATCCTCATCGAAGACAATTCTACAACCGGTACACAGCTTCCACCAGTAGACACGACTCCAGCAGTGAACTCTTCTGTGGATTATATTAACAAATTGTAGCCGTGGACTTTAACTGTATATCCAAGTAATGTTTAATTAATATAACTCATTACTGTTTTGAAATAATAGAGAGGATTTGTAGCTCAGGTGGATGATTTGCAATTAATAGTGTTCTCTGAGCTGGTTGGTCTTGTTGCGGAGCTTTCGTCGTCCTTCTGGATAACATCTTCAGCGCAGTATTTAGCATAAAGTCAAATGATTTGAATTTTTCACGAGTGATATAACTGCGTCTTCCGGTAACCATCTTTACATATGTATTTATCATTTTCTATTGACTTGAATTTTAAACTTTCTCTTCACAAGATTTACTTTTTATTGGTTCTTATATTTTATCTATATTAACATGTTTGTTAGTTGCATATTCGTTTGAGCACCAGGCTTCTAGGAATTCTCAGGCACTTTCGGTGTTTCCACTGTCTAAAACTTCGACATTATCCCAGTTATCAAACTGATGTCCATAATTGTCTATATGCATTCATATGAAAGAATATATACCGTGTCTTTTCACGGCTGATTTGTGTTCCTGGATTTTGATTCGAAGGGGACGCCCACTTTAGCCGATGTGATGTCTGGTACAGCTCATACAACTTATTTTGTAAATAGTATTAATTTAATCTCCTCTTTCTGTAGGATCTTTCGGTTTGCATAATATCGAATTAAGCGATTTGACTGGCTTGTGTGCTATATCTATTTCAAACTGTCTTAATATTCTAGCTGTTGTTACAGAGATATTTTTAATATATGGCAGGATGAATTTTCAAATGGTCTTTAATGTTGGCTTGTTGTTGGTGTCATGACTGAAGTTCAAACACTTTTTGATGAAATTGTAAGGATATCCATTCTTTTTTGAAGATGATTAGCAGGTATTTTTCCTTTATTCTTTTCAACTCTGGAGTGCTACAGTATATTTGAATTCTTTTAAACAATGTCTGCACACAGTTTCTTTTGTGAGTAATTGGCTTATTGCTAGTATAGTTGAGTATTGGATCTGTGTGTGTGTTGATTTTCTATATACTTGTGTTACTAAATCTCCTGTGTTAGTTCTCTTGATAAAGACATGTAAAATGGGACTTTGTTATCAAATTCTTCTTCTCTTGTGAATTTGATGTCTTCAAATGTGTATGCAACTAAACCAACCAGCTCAGAGAACACTATTAACTGCAAATCATTACTGTATTTTTGATAATATGTTGTTATACTATCATCTCATTAACTTGGATTTTTATTTTTATGCCTATTATTTTAGTGAGCTCGCTAGACAGTCCCCTGCACAATATCACCGAATAAATTATGATTGATGTTTCTTATGCAGAAGCCGGAACAACTTGTTCTCTCTGTAATGTTCCTCTGTATTCTTGATTCTTCAAACTTTTTAATTCATAATACTTTCATCATCTTCACCTTCAACACAAGTCATTTACTCATTTCATAACCTTCACTTATTCGTCAAGCGATAATTATGTTACTTTGATTGATTGATTTGCTGTTTGAAACAGTGAGCGTTGGGTACACTGTCACTCAGTTAGGGTGCAAATACGTTCAGCTGAGAGTCTAAAATAGGGTGAGACACGCTCATCCTGAAATTACAGCTAGCCACTTTCAACCAAATAGCATCTTTAGTTGTATGCCTGACGTCTAGAAACAGATAACATCCAAATGCGTTTTACACACTTTTGGTTGAGTATATAACCGTGTAGACTGTGATCAGACGCCACTGCATATCTTTCGTTCATTAAAGTGCTGTCATTTATTTATCTATTGGATTACATAGGAGAGTGGTGACATAATACCAAATTTGACGTGATTGATAACAGTAATGCTGAAATCTGGGCTTGATAAGGAAATGTAGTAGGTTACTCGAAAGAAGACGAAATACAACTGTACTTCGTCAGATACTTTCTATTCCCTGAGCCCACAGGAAAATCAAAAGACAAAGTTGATCCCAACCGGCGAGATCAATTACCAGACAAAAAAATTACAGTGATATATATATATATATATATATAATGGCACCAATCAACTAATTTTATCGGCTGTGTATGTTAAGGCATCTAAATCTGTCCGATAGAATTTGGCAGAACCTTTTGCCCCAGCACACTATGGCTTAAATCGGTCTTAGCCTGTAAAAAATATATCAGCTGTCTCAAGTCTTCTTAGATGGGCACACACTTTGATAACGGATGAAAACGAAAGAGAAGAAGAAATGTCAAAGGTTACTGAAACTATCAAGGGGAATAACTATCGAAAGAGCTTCATTACCAAAATCAACACTGACATTGAATTTAGTCGAAAACGCATTCTGAAGACATGGACCTCAACAGTAACCACTCCATACAGATGAAATGTGAAACGATATCAGAAGAGTACTCAGTAACCATAACATTAAAGTTTTGTTCAAAACATCAACCACACTGCAAAGCAACCTTGTCCAAGTAAAAGATGAAAATTCCAAAGGTTTCACAATCTAATCCTGTCTGAAAAATAAAATGTTCAGAATTTAATGCAATATACTTCGGACAGACCTCGAGAGAAATCAAGATCAGATGAAATAAACACCGTGTAGAGCTTCTATTCGACCACCAAGAAATCTGGTTAAACTAGAATAGCCTAAAAAATCACCGGCTATAAGTCTACGCTCTACAAAATTACGTCACAAAATTGATTTAAACAGCACTGAAATATTCCATAAAAAATTCAGAAATCTTGAAAAGTTTCAAATCAGAAGCACTTCATATCAAATAGGATCCAAATTGTCTGAATACGAATGATGAACTAAGAGAGAATCCGACTTGGCTATAACACCCCTTCCCCCTCCCGCCTACTTCAGGTGACAAAATCAACAGAAATATGATAAGAAATCTCATTATGTAAACACATGCTGTTTTTATAATTTTATACACTTATCGAATCTAACAATCCACACATGGTATTGTGATCTTTACCAACTTAACAACGTAAAAAGCACCTGATGCTGAAGAAATGTAATCAATTCACTATATAGAAGATGAGATTTTGTAAATTCTAGTCTAAAATAATTTGATGAAGCCCTTGGTAACACTAAATAGCGAAACGTCAGTGAAACCAGTATCGTTTTGTTTTACATTCATTGGAATATAGAGAAACTTTCCTAATAATGAATATCACATAACCAAATGCCCAGAATCTTTCAAATTGTTCAAAAGTGAACTTGGTTTTGATATATATATATATATATATATATATATATATATATACTCAATCGACCCTTTGATGGAAGTTGAGATAAAGTTTTCAAACTAATGCCACTTGGAAGCAAGCGTAGGACCCTGTTGAATGATCTGTGATATCAGTTCATTCACAGAGGAGATAAAAACAACTGGGAATAGTATTCTACAGCATTACTATGTGATGCTTTTGAAAATAGTTTTCCTTAGCAAAAGTGTCACGTTTTTTCAATAACTTTATGAATAGATGTCCTTTCTTATTTATATTTGTTCGAAATAAAATCCTGTTTTCAGTCTGTTTCAATCATAACAATGTAATTTAAAAAAAACAAGTGCGTTTTCAATATTCAATGTCGGCTGCACGTAAAAAAAATACAATTTGTTTAAATGTATGTACTGTCGGTTGCGAATTATTAAACATTATAACACTTGAAGATTGAACATTCTTATAGTGATAGAATTGTCATTTTTATCACTAAAAAAAGATGGTTTTTAAACTTAAAAAATTTAACCTAATTCTTAATCATTTTTCGGCTATTTCACAGTATTTTACCTAGTTAGTTAACAGTTCAGACTAAAAGGACAGGATATCTTTACAAGTTTTTTGATAGTACACATGGTAAGGTATTCAATCTAGGGAAAGTGTGTCTGTGGTTCATGGTAGGATGCTCGCCGACCATTTCGCATGTGGTTTGAATTAGACTGTCGGCTAACGGACTCCTAAACTTCGTTTGATTGGTAGGAGGTATGGTAAAGAGGGAAGGTTAGGGGTGAGTCTAGCAACCCTATTTTGTAAAAACAATACCATCGGAGGTACTGAAATTTCAAAACTCAAGCATGAAGCCCTATTTTCTGCTGAGAACGCAAAGGATAAAGGAACGAGTGATGTGTATTTACATGCGGCTGGTAGTGTCCTACATGTTAGGTGTAAGGCGGCGTTTTGGCGATGTCAATGGATAGCGGCCGAATTATATGTTGCGAACTGAGAGAGGTTAGACGTTACAGCTATAGCACAAATTGCATTCACACACCTACAAGTTATAAGAGATAGAGCCATACTCTCAGGCTGACTTATCTCCTAGTAACACAAAGACTGTTCTCAATATTTATATAGTTTTACTATACCTATGACAAATGGGAAAGAAAGATGAGAATTACAAATACTAAGCTTCTAAGTTATAGAGTTGCATTTGACAAGATTATGGTACAAAAATTGTGTTTCGAAAAGTGCCTATTGTCTTGTACAGTTTCATTATGTGATCTATGTAATCAACAAATTATCACAGTGCTGACGTGCCACCCATATTATCAATCAAGCTAAAACTACTTCAGTTACAGAAATAGCCATCTTCTCATAAGACTATTTATAATTAAGGATGTTAATCGACAGAATTAGGCTTTGTGTTTTCTTAAATCGAAGTGGAAATTTACGCAGTTCGTAGAGGTGATTATTTCATTATAGTTTCCTATGGAGAATGAAATTTTTCGAATCAAAATTTGTTATTTTCTTGGTACCATAAATGCCAATCAAGAAAGCAAGCATAAATGTGTAAAACTATATACTACTGGTTGACTGAGATGAGTAGTCGGATTCCATTGTCATTAATTAGTATTTCTTGCTAGCCAGCTCATTGTGATCAAAACAATAGACGGAGATTCCGCTCATTCCGGTCCGAGTTCATCAGCGGTGTACCCGGTTTGACTCAAATTAGAGAGACCAGAATCACTTCAGACCGATTTCTTACCGACTACTTTCTTGTACAACTAATTCAATAGTATGAGATTCAACTGGAAAGACTCACTATAGAAGTTAGTGTGGAAGTTGACGAGTCACTAGTTACTGACTAGTTTCCAGTCAAAAACATCTAATACAGTCCTACAGGAGGTCAGTCAAAAGCCTGAATAGCCCAGTGATTGGTGATCGCAGCACTGGGTGACGTGGACTCATATCTCAGAAAGGACATGAGTTCCTGCGGGGTTGCAGATAAGCCTTGCTGACTGGTGAGTGGCAACTGGCACAAACCTTAGGTCTAAAGCTTCCTGCCAATTGCCTCCAACCATTTTATACCAAAGCTGTGATAACATGAAAATATTTCCAGTTACATAATAAAACGAAGCAGTAAGAATATGCTATTCGGTAGCTAGTAGGGGAATCCAAGATGTGTGTTTCGTAAAGTCTTTAATTTTCCTTTGGCGATCCTTGAGACCTAGTAAACCATGTTGTTCTCCCTGCGAATCGAACACAACACCCACCATTTCTTGGAAATATTAATAAATTCATTTGTATAGGAAATAAATCCAGTATTATAGGCTTGGTAATGTGTTTACATCGGTTAGAGAACCGCTGGAGATCCACAAGGCACTGGGCTTCTGTTTCACCCCAGTTTGCGACTCTTCATCAATACGCACCCAGTGGGTTTCAAACCCAGGACCCTATGGTTACAAGGTGAGCTCAGAAACCATTCAGACACCAGAACTCAACCCAGTGATCCATGAATTTCAAATTTGGTCAATTCGTGATTTATATGCAATGCAACTGCCAGTCAGTGTTGTAGGCGACTTGGTGAATTCCACCAGTTGCGACTATTCAATGGAACTCCAGGTAACTTCCTGTATACAGGCAGTCAATAAGCAGTATCAAAATAATTTTCAAGTGTAGATTTGCAGGGATTCAATTAGTTACAAGTATTCAATGATTTACTTACTGCTATCAGCTTGTGATCACACCTGTAACCAATCAAATCCTTGGTAACTAACACCTGCAAATCTAATACGCCCAACCACCGATTGGTTGAACATTAATCCTCATACAACGTTGTCAAGTGTAGAAATAGATAGGGGAACAAAACATATTTTCATATAAAAACAAATATACGAAAATATCAGTAGTTTACATTGATATTAAGCCGTGAGAAAATCATATTTACCGCCATTTTTTCATTTGAATTCTATTTACCCTAGTACATATAACCAAACAAAAACATCTCTGTATTTTCTACTATTGTACATAGTGAAGAATGCACTATTTTCAAATTTCAAAGTGAATAAATTTATCCATGAAATACATGAAGCACTGAGAGAACAAAGATTATTTTAAGATAAAAATGGGGAAGAATTAACAGTTTTTCTTTCTACTGACAAATGATGGCGTTATTTATCTTTCTCTTCTTTTTTTCCTACTCCTTCTTTGTATCCCTTTGTACTCCTTGTTTTTGAGGAATTTTAGTTTTTACGTATTTTTGCTTTGTTCGAGAAAATGTCATAAGAAATTAACAAAGTACATAATATATTTTTTTGAAAGAAAACGCTTCCTTTTTTTTAAAGAAAAATCAACATTGTTATTTATTTATGTTTATGCACTTACTAGATAATTGAAAAGATACTTTCGAAATTCATGGATGATGTTAACAATAGAATTGTATCATAAAGTGTCTAGTAAGAGTATTCTATAGGAGTTTTAACGGAGTCAGTTTATTTTGAATAAGGCATTAAGAAGACAAATTTCGCGAGATGATATCATTTCGTAGTTTCTTTACAACCGCTTTACAACTAACAAGGTTAACAATGATAAAATAAAGTTCATGATAATTACCAGTTAAATAAAAACAAAAGTACATACTAATGACCAATCATGAGTGACATATTGATGGATGAGCTTCGACATATACATTCAGTTTTACTAGCCAATGGTTATCCAGAAAACTTCATCAATTGTCACGGTAAGGATAGACCACATCTTGAAAAGACAGCTTCTGTACCAAAGAAAGCCATCTTTATTAATCTACCATTCAAGGGCGACCAGATTATGCAGTTGACAGCTCAAAGACTTCGGTCAGCCATCAAACGCACATTCTACGCCGCCACATCTCTTTTTCTCACTTGCCGAACATTTTCGATCCCTGTACCTACGATTAAAGGACGAAATTCTGTGGACTCTACTTCAAACTGTATCTACAAGTTCACCTGCAGCTGCGGTGACACCTATATAGGTAGAACTAACAGAATGTTCCAATGTCGTCGAAAAGAACATGTTCCAAAATGGCTAGTAAATCATATCGAAAATCCTAACGCGATTAATCTTAGTAGCGATTCAGCATCATCCATTGCAAAACACTTATTAATGTCTGATCACAAAATCAATATTAATGACTGTTTCACAATTATTTCACATAACTCTAATTCAAGGTTATTGAAGGTGATGGAAGCACTTTGGATTAATCACATACAGCCTAAACTGTGTGTACAAAAATCAATAAACTTCAATCTTCGCCTACCCTGGACTGCATGACCTATCTTAATATGATTGGTCACTAGTATGTACTTTTGTTTTTATTTAACTGAGTAATTTTCATGAACTTTATTTTATCATTGTTAACCATGTTAGTTGTAAAGCGGTTGTAAAGAAACTACGAAATGATATCATCTCGCGAAATTTGTCTTCTTAATGCCTTATTCAAATTTATCAAAGGGACTAATTGTTCTAATTTTCTCAGTTTATTTTGTTTATTTGCATGGAGGATTTCATTATGAGCTGACATCAGTTAGAGAACCACGGGAAACTTGGGAGTACTGGGCAGCTGTTCCGTCCTACTTTGAGACTTTTCATAAGTATGCACCCTCACTGCGGCATTCGAACCCAGGACCTTCTGGTTACAAGGCGAGCTAGCTCGTAGTCCATTAAGCCGCTGAAACCCTATCCAATGGCCAGTCCATGAATACTAACTTCTTCCAATTCGTAACACAGCGCGACCATTTCGCAATGTCTTCTTCGATGAGTTACTGACTCCTCTTCAACCAGCTCATGATGAAATCCTCCGTGCAATCAAACAAAAATCCCTGCAAAACCAATAATTGAATATTTTGTTTATTCTCAGATAGATTATGCCATCTTAATTTAAAGTTTACAACAGAACACGAGGGAAGTGATACTATTAGACTCCTAGGAGTTTCCTTTGTTGAAAGGATTGGTGCCATGGTAAGAAGATCTGTAATTTAGAAAGTCTTCATGGATGAGACATTATGCACATTTTAAGAGTATAAAATAGAAGCTTTGGGGGGTATTTCATTTAAGAATGCATCCCCTAAGAGGTTTATTAAAAAGTAATCTAAAGAAATAGAAGCCAGCACAAAAGTTTCAGAAAAGGCTGTGTGTATTAGTCTGACATTTAAGGGATACGATGTACAAGAAGTTGTGAAATGAGCTTTTGATAAAATCACTAGAATAAAACGCATTATACTGTATAGTTTTTATTCCTTAGGGGGGTGCTTAGACAATCTGAGAAAGACCAGTTTCCAATCTTCGACACTTTAAACTGTGTTTGTCAATCTGAATGTGTTTTGGAAGCAAATACATTAGTCATACGGAAAGGTGATTCTCTACTTGCATGTGTGTCGGTGGCAGAGTGGTTAGGACTCTCGCCGATCATAAACATGGTCTGGGGATCGAGCACTCGCCGACGCACACCTGATATCTATGGTCGGCCTGCAAAATTTGGGCTACCGATATCCATGCTGAAAGTTCCATACTTGTACCAAAAATACGGTGTGGAATCAAGCTGTAATCAAAAATAAATAAAAAAATAGATAAAAATAAATGATGAAACAGCTGCCCAAGTATCTGAACAGTTCAACAACAAAGAGTTCTATAGACAATGGATTTGTTATTAACACTGTCAAGTTATTCACTGTTGTAAGGGGACAAAAAATTAAAAAGGATGCCTGCAAATGAAGAGGTTTGTGCAATTAATGCTTATAAAGCCGGTCTTTGTTAGTACAGAAGGAAATGATAGTCACTACGGTAATATCTTTTACTGAATAGCTTTTGTCATTATTATTAGTAGTATTGTATCCAATCTCTTTTTATTGCTCTTGGCTCATTTAAAACTACCTTTTTCTAGCACCACAATCTCAAGTCTTTTCTACAATTACTATTATGTGGTGACTGACTATTTCTATCTCTGTATTGTTTAAATACTTACTGTTGATTGTTAATATATTTCTTATATGAATTGAATTATAATTCCGCTAAATACAAATTCCTGAATTCCGCCCTCTCTGTGTTTTGGTTGGATTCTTGTAATTCGGTCATCTCGAAATACTAATACTACGATTACAAATAATTATAACATATTATTATTATTATTATTCAGCGTTCAGCTCCTAACATCTTCAAGGTCTTTCTCTCATAACTAATTGTTCATTATACTGGCGTTATTGAACCGTAATCCTTTATTATCTTAATCTTTCATACCTTTTCCACCTTACCTATCTAAACTTGATCTGTGAAATATTCACACTCGTCGTCTTGCATGATTAATTCACTGTCAGTGTATGTACTTACCAATCACTTATCTCCCAATGTATTTCTAATAGTATACATACATATATATTTAAATGAAGTGTTTTACTGAAATTTGATTAATTCATTAAATCCTGCTTTATTAACATTTGTTGGTTGATTAAAATAATATAACTGATATAATGATATAATTGTTTTCAATTAACCAGTAATAAGATGGAGAAATCAAGATAAATTGCCTAATTCCGACCATACCCATATGCATTTATCAGTTTGACAGTTCCTGTGGGCTAAATTATCATTGAATTTTTAAATATTACCCATGTTGGATAGGTAGAGAGCTAAATAAAGCTTTATGTTACTCTATACCAGCTTATTTTGTCAGTAAAAGACATCAAACTGACGCTGACAGTTATCTATCATATTTCTCTTAGCCTTTCTCGTGATCTACCAGTTTGACTTTTTTTTTAAATTGAGGGTAATCAGAATTCATTTGAATAGACTTGATCATCCACTTAATATCCTCAGAGTCTTACAAATGATTTTACCCTAACCTTGTAACTATCAACTGACAGTATTTGCTACTGTTACTCCTGTAATTATTATTATTATTGTAGCTAATTTAATCGACCTCTTCGCATCTTTATTTTCTTATATAATTATTTAATTAATTCACTCACTTATTCTTCTCCTAAACTGTTATTATTTTACCAATTATTGATTAAGCAATATATAACCTGTTGCTAACTACTGTGAGTTAACTGGTCTTGATTACCTTAACCAGTTTCACTTCTATCCGTACCATATTGACTAAGACATCAAGGTATAATTTGTATCACTTCAATAAAGAACTAATTGAAAAGGAATATGTATTCTTCTTTCATTTCCTCGTTTGTTTTCTAAATGTCTAAATTGGAAACTTTAAATTCGTAAAATATAAAGTCTTTATAGGAGAATCAAACACAATTGACTCCTGTACTCAATAATACATATTTAAATCTAAGTAAAGATTTGCATTTTTATTCAAAATTTCATCAATACCTTGTTGATTATTTTCAGAAAGTATAAAGCTTACAGTATATAACTTCCTTCTAAATGAGTCTAATCATCACATACAAAAAACAGATTGTAAAGAGTTGAAGTCAATTGTTGGATAGTGACTAGCGATGGAATCTAGGATGCGCATCTCGTCCTATTTTGGACTCGTCAGTTGGATGTACCTGCATTCCCCAATGAATGGTGGTGTTCCCACCGGGCTGGAACCCAGCGCCAATAGTTTCAAACGCCAAAGCGTAATCCACAAGACCACTTGGGTAACGAAAGCCATCTCTTGTGCAACGGGTCTTATTAATTATTTAATTCCACTTTAGATTTTCCCGTTGATTGAAGGAATTGCAGTGCTTGGTCTCAGATTAAAGTGTAGGCTTCTTGTGGTCTTGTGGATAACGTCATCATTCATTGGGGAATTCAGGTACGTATGCAGATGACGAGCCACAGATAGAATAAGATGGGCATCCTAGCTTCCACTGCTAGTTACCATCGACCAGTTGACTTCAAGATGCGTGACCAAACATCGTCAAAGCATCCGCAAACAGAGCCAACATGTCAGCTTCTGTTATGTACTGGTCGAGTAATTAATAGTCCTGACGCAAGAAGGAGGAAATCAGAAAACCACCAGGTTCACGATGATTCTTGTATTTTTCAAAACAACAAGGAAAATCAATGTCACACAAGTTTATGAGCGAATGTTCAAAAATGAACGAATCAATAGACAGTCTTAACATGATTGTTAATTATAATGGAATATCGATCCATATATACATAGCAAAACATAACGGACTGTCAAAAACAAAACACATATTATGTGGATACATATCACCTCTCCTTTTGAGAAGATTGATGATTATCTGGAACCGTTGAGCTTGTTGTTGACGTCTGTCGCTTCGTCTGCCTGTTGGGTTTGCGGCTTCGGCTTCGTCCGGAATTGTCTGACATTTTATGCTTCTTGACTGCATTGCATAGCGAATTTAGTGGGACATCAGCCAGATGCAAACGATCGAACCAATCAAGTCCCAAAAGATTTAAATCACTCTTGGTGACGTAACAAATTCCTGTGAATTTGATATTGCGGAAGGAAACAGAACATTTGAGTTCACCAATTAGTTTGAGCCGCCCACCACAGGCGCTGACAAGAGTCTGGGAAGTATTTGTGATAGGTGGTCTGCCAATATCATTCCAAAGTTTCTCTGATATAACAGTAATATCAGAGGCGGTATCTAGCTGCAGACGTGTATCATGACCATTCATCTGAAGATCAAGATATTTCCGCATACCTGGTGTTGTGACTTGACAGGTTGCGAGTAGACTCATTGACTCTTTGGGATTTAGGACCAACAGTTTGTCGAGCTTTCGCTGGATTATGATATCTGTGTTTGCGTGGCTGACAAAAACCATTTTTATGACCGATGATTTTGCACTTGCTGCAACGATGATTTTTGTATGGGCAAGACTTTACAAAGTGCCACGCGCCACAATGCCAGCATGGTGATGGTGGGGTCTTCTTTGCAGTATTTTGTGAAGTTGGACGAGTATGTGTAGATTTCCGCGGAACATTAGAGAAGGTGGGTCAGGAGTGGATGATGAGAGATTTTTGCTCTTTCGTAATGCATGAATATCAGAGCTTCTCGAAGGTGTTGATTCGACCAGGTGTGTGTCTTTCTGCAAATTAATCAGCCGTTGATATTCATCAGCTATGTCATGTAATGTTAACTTAGGATTTTGTTCTAGCTGATTGAGCAGTCGAGTTCGGATATCTGTGAAACGAGGAGATTGAAGACTGCATATGAGAATCAAGGCTTTGAATTGATCATCTGTTAAGGACCTGAGTCGAAATCTCTCACATTCTCGGTTGACTGTGCCAACGTGAGTAAGAAAATCATCATTTTCATTCATTGTCAGCTTGAGGCAACGATAACGTATGCTGAATAATGAGGAGTGGTCTCCAAAATGTTCACGCAGCAGCTTTATTGTATCATCGAAACACTTGTCACGTGGTTTTTGGGGTAAAATTAGGTTGCAGTACCTTTCATATTCTGCGGGACCCAATTTACGTAATAACACTCGCACCTTCCAAGCATCGTCTTGTGAGGCGAGATCAACTGTGAATAAATCCTCATAACGTTGATACCATGTGTCAAAAGTGACATTAGCATCTGGATCATAATTGAACTGTGAAATACTATTCACAATGCCGTCGACAGATGGTAGCATGGTATGATTGGGATTGCTTGAAGGTGAAGTTGAACCAGTCTGTTGGTTGACAAACATTTCCATTAATTTCATGATTGTTAATTATAATGGAACATCGATCCATATGTACATAGCAAAACATAACGGACTGTCAAAAACAAAACACATATTATGTGGATACATATCAGCTTCAGACAGAGCAATTCGGTTAAATCAATCAACGGGAAAATCTAAAATTGGATTAAATGATTATAAAGAGTGTTAAATCTATGTCTAGATAGAATCTGGTGATCATGTCTCATCTAATCATTGTAGTAAATTTGAAAGAACTCTATGGGTTACTGGTAAAAAACAACCGTATAAGAGAAATCGGCCTTGTTATAAAGTATGATTTTCATTTGGACCAAATTTGCTATTTGTGAAGCATTGTCAGTTGATGTGAGGGGTATCCAAATACTCACATCAATCAATCAGTAGTATGTAGCACCAGGACTGCTTTCTTTATTGCCACTTATAGTATCGAGCCTATCAAATATTTTGTGATCTGAATAATTTCGGTTTTTGAAGAAGCTGTGGTAAAATTTCCACTCGAACAGCGTAAATTACGAATGGCGAATGAACCTTCAAATAAAATAAATGATCTCAATTATGATTCGTTCATCCAATTAGCTAGCCAGAATTTAGGCAATTTTAACTAATATAGTTGTCTGATTTAAGTCAAACCTGATACACCGTTGATGAACTCGGCTCCAAACAATGAAAATTTTCATCAAATGTTTAGATAGCTTCCAGATGGTTAGCAAGAACTACTGGTTGTTAGGAGTGGTATACATCCTCTCATATTAATTAATCAATCAGTAGTGCATAGTATAGCCTTCCTTTCTTGTGAAGTTACTCTGAAGGTTATCATAGATAATATGTGAAATAAATCTTATTAACCATTTCATTTCATCAATCACCACTGATTTAAAAAATGCCTGAACCAGTCTTTATCTGTTCATCAGTTCTGTCAAAAGATAACACATAATAATCTGTTATTAGATTCAAGCGTGTACAAGTAGCCACTGAAGAAGGTACACTGGGTAAAACAGAAAGAAGAGCCTATCCTAGACTTTCTGAAAAAGCACCGTGAACTATATGACTAAAAGGAAGTACGTCTTTGGGCAGTATGGTGATGAGACATATGACTGACAGGAGATCCTGAATTCCTGTCCATGTAGAAGTTGATTTTTTCTCACTCTTACATAGTTACATTGGTTACTGGTGGCCCAGTGTGATCGTAGAACACAAGAGTGTTGTGTGCTTGTTTAAGAAGCATCGTTTATTTTGTCCTTTCGCCATTAAATCTATCTCTCCGCTGTTCGATATTCTTGCAGGTGATAAACATATATTTGTATCTGTCTCCGTTCACTACTTATAAATCTTGTCAGTAGTACATGCCAAACTTGTTTCCAGCCTCAGTAAAAGCACCACCAGCAACTGGATATCCAGGATCATCCAGATAACGAGTTGGGTAAGGAACGAAACACTCATTCTGGTCGAATTGTCCGTATTTAGACCTGAAATATAAATAAAGATTGATAAGGCTAATCCATAGGAAATTCAAAATTATAACTTGAACAAATTAATTATTACCTCTTAGATCACTACTGATACATGGGTAATTCACTAAAAGCTTAAACAATATTAAATTTGTTTATTACTTTAGGAGATAACACCTGTTTATTTATTCCATAATTGGTAGGAAACGAACAAATTTCAAGATCTGTATAAGTATATATACGTACTTTTGGCACAAGTAATTACTTTTACTTTCCAAAGGTACATGTTCATACACTTTTGTCACTGTTTACTGGTATACTACGACTAAGTGAAAAAGGAAGTCATATACAACAACGATCTCCTCAGCGTTGGTTCAGTCCATCTCCTTTCCCCCTTTTTATATTTTTTTGGAGGGGGGGATAGGTTCTTGATAGGCTTGTCACATACCAAAGTCCCTCGTTGCTTATCTTTTCTTACTGGCCATTCGATCTCAAGGATCAAGGTAGTGAAGTTGGGTATTCATCAAAGTCTGCATTGACCTGTCAGGAACAGTTTTTTGCTTCACGCTTGAGCTGTTACTCTGAACTTCCTATGACGAGTTTAGCAGATTTCCACATTGATTTTACAGTAATGAAGGTTCTCTTTGTCTTGCTTTTCTGTTCCTGGCTAGCTTTGTAATCCTGATCTATACCGCCTCTAGTTAGAAAGATGTCCAAGTCAATGAAAGAGATGACTTCCTCAAAATTTCTCTCTTTGATGGTGGTAAATATGTGTTGTTGTTTGTTGTGCATCTTCATTACCTCTGTCTTCTCTTTATTCGCTTGACGTCCTGTCTTGACTGCCTGCCTCTTCTGCCCACTTGTTGGTTTTTACCTGTATGTCTTTGAATTTTGTGAGACATTAGACTGAAAAGCATCCATGAAGTCTTGATCTTCCAATCTCTTCATCGGCCCAGTGTATACCCACCTACTGACTTCCCACTTCACCACAGGCCGGGATATCATCTGTAATAGAAGACAGTCTTGTCTTACTTCTGGTATATACCATTGATTGATGTGGTTAGTTGGAAACCATTCATATCAAACATCAATGGTTGCTAACTAGATTGGAGGTTATGAACACTTACCTCTAACTGCATCATTTGCAAACGACGAATTCAATCCTGTGCATTATTATTATTTTGTTTGAGTAGCTGATGCGAATTTGAGTGACTTGGACGGATCGGGTGGTGTAAGATGAGTTATAAGCTCGGCTTCAGTTCAAATGAAAAAGTCATCTGGAATTTAAATCACTTCGATTTGGTTAGCAAATGCTGCCATTTGATGCGAGTAGTTACTCGCTACTCATATCAGTCAGTAGCATCATACCATCATGATAAACTGTTCCTGGTTAAATTGACGTTTAAAATTACATATACACTAAATACGTCAATTGTTTATTTTATTTATAATCGTGCTGATAACACTAAAAGATGTGAAAGGGTGGTTGTCTGTATGAAGTACTTACTAATCCACTAAATTCCACAAATGTTGATTTTTTGAGAAGCAGATTACTTTTGAGGGTTTGGGGTCTATCAAATTCAACATAAGGGTATACAATTACCAATGACAACGGACACTTTACTTCGATATCGCGAATCAACAGAAATTAGAATGCACGGCCAAGTGGAATCCCAAACCTGTGGCTAAATAATAAACGTGCTCCCCCTATAATCTAAAGATTCTTGGTTCAGTTACTGGTTGTGTCATGTATCCACCACTGAAGAGTTCTAAAATCTAATGAAATGACTGTTCAGTACTGCTGAGTTCTTTTAACCGACGCTGACTTTCGACGAAGTCTGCAGCGATCACTTGAATTCATAATACATCATTTCGGAGCTGGATATTTCTCCAGTTAAAGTGATACTTCATCTGTAGTATTCTGATAAAATTTGAGCGGAGGAAAAGTGGGCTGATCACTTTAAATGACTCCTGAACTTACCATCACTTGCAAGTAGTCCAGAAATACCATCAGCCACATAGCTGAAACTTAACACCAGTCCTCGGACAAAAGTAGAAGTCTTAAATTCAGTCAATCTACTGAAGGTCAGAAAGGCATTGGGACCTGATGGACCTCTTCATAAAGTACTGAAAGTAGGTTTCAATCCTCACTCCAATACTGCAGAAAATCTGCTAGGCAAGAAAGGTATCTACTGGCTGGAATAAAGGCTACCTTGTCATACTATCAAAGAAAGGCGAGTTAAGCCTTTGCAAGAACTGGCACAGAAGCATCTTTTTGCTGACGTCAAGCAAAATGTTGATTCTCGTCACCTTGCAGAATCAAGAATATATTCTGGTTGCGAAAAACATCCCTGGAACAAGCTGGGTTCAGAATAATCAAATCATGATTTGATCAAATTTTAAAGCTATTCATCATCATCACCATCGAACAGAGCGTAGAACGGCAGCTAAATCTTTAACCCAACACCAGAAACTTTCAGAGGCCATCGACAGTGCCGACGGTGAAGTGATCTGGAAGCAAACTCAACAATGTAGCGTGCCCTAAATATTTATCAACCTCATTTAACGGCTACATGGTTAGGCCACATGTGAAGTGATGTGCAACGGAAAGCTCAGTGAAGCCTTTGAAGTCAAGACTGGGATAACACAGGTCTGCCTACTATCAGGGTATGCTTCGCTAATCACTATAGACTGGATGATGTGATGAACCGTAGGCACTGAGACGACAACCAAATGTTGAACAAACGAAAAGTCACTCGGAGATCTCATCTCTTGCAAACGCGAAGTTACATGAATGAAAATCAACAAATGCTCAGAAGAAGCAGCAAAGGCAGTGAACATAGAGAAGTTAGTGGTGAAGATACCTAGCCAAGAACAACCACCAGTCAACACTAACAGGAGAGGTTTATAAATGAGTCACTACCTTCGCTTACGTAGGCAGCATCATTCCAACTATAGCCAGTTAGCACGGATGACTGTATCAAAAGCAGGAGGCAAAAATCAAGTCAGACCTTCAATAATTTGAAATCAATATGGAAACTTGCTATAGTTAGCCTAAAGAACAAAGATTCCGATTTTCGATAGTAATATTGAGAGAGTACACATCATAGAAAGTGTTTTAAACAGCTGTCGCCTCCGCTCGATAATGAAGATCAGATTGCCGGTAAGGATTAGAAACGACAGACTCTGCTCCTTAGATCATCAGCTCAAGTGAATTCCCACCTCGAAATGTATAAACTGCAGACGACGAATTTGATTTCTAGGATTTTAAAATCAAAACAAACGATGAATAAATACACTAGTTTCACTATTCATAGAATTCATCAAATAAACTATTCTTACATCATACATGGAATATGGAAAGTTAGTCTATGTAAATTTGTTTTCGGCTACTGATGGAAGGAAAACTGCACGTAAAATACATTAGGTTGAATAAAGGTGAATTCGTCAAAATTAATTAACAAGATGCTTCTTCTAGTTTATCTTTTTTTCTGCTGTCAATTATGTAACACATATCAGATTAGAATAAAACGCATATATTATCAATAAATGTAGGTACATGGAAAGAATCAATTCATTTTTTTCAACCATAGATTGCATCACGAACGAATATGACTTAGAGAATCATTGAAAGAGAAGAAGTTCTGAATAACTGTTCCATCCTAGTTGAAAACTATTCAGCAGTGCACGCCTTTGACGCTATCACAGATCGAACTTAGGACCTGCAGATTATGAGATAAGCACATTAAAACTCAGCCACCCAGTGACTTTCATAATGGTGGAAGTGTCACAGACGAGGATTATGCTGTATTATACTATTATTGTTACCTTGGGTTCCTAGTGAAACATAGGGCTTCAACTGCACGTCTCCACTTGCTTCTGTATTCTGATGTACTTCTCTCCTGCATCCATGTTAGTCCATACTGTTTCAACTCCTCTTCACACGACCTCCTCCATGTCATCCTTGCACTGACGTCCCATTCGCCGCTTCCTTTTCGGGCTCCACTTCAGCAATGGCCTGACGCGCGCGTGATGTCACCCAGCGGCCTCCTCAGTGAGTGTCCAATCGATCTCCACTTTCTCCTGCATATTTGTTGGGCGATTGGTTCTTGTTTTGTTTTGTTTGTTCCCATAGTTTCTTGTTGGTGATTCTTTCTGGCCCGGCCATCTGATCTTCAGTATAGAGCCAGAGAAGACAGTTGTTGATAAAGGTCTGTAACAGGCTGTCGGGAATATTTTTTGTGACCCACCCGCCATGTTTGTGATCCGTATAGAAGAACTGACTGACTTGACGTTTGTATTGAAAATCCGACTGGATTTTGTTGTTGATACTGAGTTGAGTGACGAAGATTTCCAGATTGGTTTCAGGTTGATGAATGTGTTTCTCGCTTGCCTTCCTAATTCTCGATTTGACATCCTCGTCAGTTCCGACTGCATGTAGTTGAGACAATGCTCCCTAGATAAGTGAATGAAGTAACCTCTTTCAAATCCCTCCCGTTGATGGTGATTGAAGCTGGATGTTTCTGCTGTTGTTGTTGTTGGTTGGTTATTTTCATAACCTCCGTCTTGTCTATGTTCACATGGAGTCCTGTCTTCACTGTCTGCTTCTTCGACCAGTTTGTCGGTTTTAGCTTGTAAGTCTCCGATTGTGTGTGACATCAAACATAAATCATCCAAGCGCGAAATCCAGGTCTTCTAGGTTCTTCGTGTCGGTCCAGGATATTCCTGTCTTCTCATTTCCCCCTCGCTGTCTGACGCATGATCCAGTCCACCAGTAGGATGATCCTGTAGGATCGGAATATACCGACTCCTAGCTTTAAAATAAGTAGAAAGTTGTAAAGGCTGTTGACTAATTCACCTATCTGGGAAGCTGCGACAGTCCTAGTAGACTGACTGCTGAAGAAATCTCAGTAGTGATATAAAAGGTTTGTATTCATTCGCCAAATTACAGCAACTCTGGTGTAGACGTGATATCCGGCTATCAATCAAAGTAGGTGTGTACTGCTCAACAGTTTGCTATCTCCTACATTATGGCTGCGAGACATGGCTATTGAAAGTGGAAGGTATGAAAAGGTTAGCTGTCTTTAATAACCGACGTTTGCTTTTTATTCCACGCGTTAAGTCATATAATAACGTGAGACATATTGAGGTTAGGCGTAGGGCGTTAGGTAAGGAGGGGAAGTTAACCAGTGAGTTTCTGAAGCCACATCGATTGAGATGGCTAGTTCATGTTAAGCCATCGCCTTATTTGATGGGTAGTACTAACTAACATGAGATAATCCTGAGAAAGAGGTAAGGGTGTTCAAAGTCTTTGATATTTCGTGTGAGTCATGTAGGGAGGTGCAGATTGCCTGATTGGGGTTCAAGGAATTCTAAAAAGCCATGACTACAGACTATTAGTGTAATGGCCTTAAGTCATTCTAAATGGAACAGATGGACTGACTCTTGTTTTTCAGTCACATTTCTGCCTGTTATACCTCTTTGAATCTCGTTTTTCTGTGTTTTTTTCTGCCTTTCTCTGCAGCATTTAGTATGACTACTTGAATGGCTACACTTTCGTGCAAAGTTCTATATTGAAACAATTATATCTGTAGGAGTTAGGCATTTTGGTAGTATGTAATTCCATATTAATTTTTTATTAGACCTGTCACATCGTGAAACACTATGATTTGAGGGATGACATTTCGAACACAGTTTATTGCTCATTATGGTAACATTTCATACTGATAGTAATAATGGTGATAACGATAACAGTAATGACTACATGCGTGATAAACATCCAAAGAGTGATGCCGACACCAGAAACAAGGAATACAAATTATCAGTAGTACTTTCATACGAAGAAGGAACTTCAAAGACCCTAATTAGAATTCTTAATAATGCAGGAATAAAGGTAGCATTCAAACTGATAAACTTAGAAACAGTGTCGGTTAAAGGATCATGTAGAGCCTGTTAAACAAGACAATACCCTTCAGTCATTACCAGGTTAAATATTTCGGTTAAAGTAGTAGATGGTGGCAGTGAGACTTGCGGAGCAAAACATCCTAACGAAATCTAGATTGGCTGTCACTAATAAGGTAAGAAATCTTTAAAATAGCTCAACCATTGCACTGCGTGCAATTACACACCAGTATACAGTAGGACGGGATCAGACGACGGTTCCCAAATCTAATATAACAGGGCGGAGGGATAAACTGATAGATAACTGAAGCTTGATTTGTCCAATCAACTGAAAATAAGCGCCTGTCATGAACGTCTGAAGGATTCTGCTACCCATAAAGAGAACTGTAAAACAAACGTCTCGAAGTTGTGTGATTATAACTGATATGCTTATGAACGATAAATTATATTCGAATACTGTTTCATTGTGTGATATATCTAATATAGGGACTAATATGAAATTCTACGTTGAAAATCAGTTAGTCAGTCAATCCACTGATCCTTAGTTTTCATGGATTCTGTAACTGATGAGCACTGTTCACTTACAACTACTATAGAATTGGGTCTCCGATTCTTAGGTTAGAGATTACATTTTTCAAATTTAGTCAACTTCATTTTTTTCTATCACTATCTTAGTTGAATGGGAATGAACTCATCAGGAGACCGATTCAGAATGGGAAATTAGGTACCGATATCTGAAGAATCTAGGCCAAGGACAAAACATGTGACTATCATGCAGTGATTTGAAATGAATTCTTGGTTAATCAAATCTTTAATGAAAGGAATTTATTTTGTGTGCAACTGATATCAATATTTATTCGTACTGACATGCATTTGATAACTGACAATTGGAAAAGTTCAGTGAATTTCGTTCGAAAATAAATTATCTTTCATTTACAAGATACTGACCTTTCTGTAGGTTCCCTTGTCTTGGAAATCTAAATTGTATTGCTGATGTATCATTGGAAAATTTCAAATTTCTTCTCGTTTTAGTTCAGAACAGGCAAATCTTTATTTCAGCATTTACCACAAGGGATCATTCCCAACTAAGAATTGAAATGCCAACAGAAAATTCGGTGTTTCGATGTAGTGGAGTGAAGAAAAACCCAGACAGTCATTTCATTCATTTAAAACCATGCTCATCAGCGATGTACCTAGTTAGAATAGAATAGAATAGAATAATAACAGCTTTATTCCAAACGGTATTTGTATTAGATTTGGGAACCGTCGTCTGATCCCGTCCTATTGTATAGTTGTGTGTAATTGCACGCAGTGCAGTGGTTGAGCTATTTTAAAGATTTTTTACCTTATTAGTGACAACCAATCTAGATTTCGTTAGGATGTTGAAAATTCCATCTCGAAATAAATAATTTATAAATCACGAATTAGATGTCTTATCAGAAAATTCTCATTTTATTTCCGGTATATGGATGACGCCTTTATTCTTTGCGATAACGCTCCAGATAGGAATATAATAATAACTCAATAACAACTCAATGAAGTATATTCTGATATGAAATTCACGCGCAAAGAGGAATCCCTGAAAAGAATCGCCTTCCTAGATGTCCTCCTTACAAGAAAAACAAAAAAATGGTAGAATAAAGAGAAATTTGCAAGGAAAAATCATATGGACAAGACAATATACCCATATTCATTGCTTCGTTCTTCTTCAGTATAAAAGACATTTAGTAAGGACCCTCAGCCACAAGGTTAGAGTTGTATCCTCAGAAGAGGTAAATGAAGATGAACTAAAGATTGTATATGATACCCTAATTTAAAATAGCCATCCAGACAAATTTATCAGGGAACATATGACTAAGAAAGTTGAAGAGAACTATTCGCTATCCATGATCAGGAAGCCTTTATACATATGATTGCAATTCAAGGGTGATATACCTAGTGAAATAATTATGAAGAGGTTAAGAAAATGAGTTCAAAGAACTTTTAATACTGGTAAACTAAAAGTCTTATTTTCTACACGATCGGATGTGATTCCTCAAGTAAAACATGAAATAACTAGACTAACCACTTGTAATTCTATCTACCAATTCAACTACGCTTGTGGAGCGAGTTATACTGGTCGTTGTTCTAAGAACTTGATTTCTTATTCTCGGGAACATCTCACAGTATGGCTAAATAAAGGTGTAGTAAAAACCAGCAACAGTTCCATATAGGACCATCTGGTCTAAACCAGCCACAAAGCTATCATTGAATAATCCTTCTCTGTCATCTAGCGGGTACCAAAGAAATTGCCAAAGTACCCAGGTGTCGAATACTTCAAACAGCAGAGGCTACTGAAATCCGCCTCAAACAACCAGTGCTCTGTGTTCAAAAGAAGCAGGTCCAGACCCTACTGCTGTCCTGGCCTTCAGTAGAGACTGTAAATTCATGAATTTGTATCATTATCTTTCCTAATTTTTCTGACATTTAGTTTATTGTTAAGTTGATGCTGTTGAACTGTTATCTGTTGGTATTATTGATTCGATCTTATTTAAACAACATTAATGTTGTTATAACACTAATTCATTCACTGTTATGTATATATAACTGTAGAAACTAATGAGGAGCAGGTTATCGAAAAGAATATTCTCTTTTCAGTAAGCATTCTTTTGAAAATCGTGAATTAGTTTGCATGTCACAAATGTGATGGAATCAAGCAATAGGAAATTCAATATTTCAGTATATATTGGTTAGAAAAAATCAATTATTACTAGAAAAGAATGTTTCTTCCTAGTTTGGGAATCATCGGCAATACGCACCCACTGAGGTTCGAACCCAGAACTTTCCGGTTACAATGGTTCTCTAACTGATGTCAATTCGTGGTCATACTCGAAAAACAAACCTAATCCTTACAAATCAACTCTTGAAATGAAAAGAATGTTGTTATTTTGTTCAGGTAGAAACTGTGACCTTCAGAATTAGGTAGAATTAGTTTGTTAGCATGATTTTTAACTTAATTCTTTTTCTGTTTTTATTTATCGAATCATCTAAAGTACATTAGAATAGTAGGAAAACTAATAAGCAAAAACAATAACCGTAATTTTCAGACATGTTTATATTTATCACTATTTACATTTTTGTTTTAAACTTTCCGCCATATTATATTGAACTTTGAATATAGCGTTATAAGTGTTTTGTTTGAAAGTGTATACACCAATCTTAAATAAGAAAAACAAGGAATTTTGGTGGAAAAATCAAACTATGAACTGTAATGCATTAACTTGTAAAGAATCAAATATACATTGATTTTAAATATCAAATAAGATAACATAATCAGTAGACTAACATTAATAATAATATTTTGAACACAATACAGATTTATACTCTACGGTGTATGTAAGTCATGAAAAGATTGTTTATATGTTTATTATGTGTATATGAATGTGTGTAGGCAGTAAAGGTCAGTCATATAGTCAACAACACTCATTTTGACGTTTGGTATTGATACGCCTACATATATTGTTCAGCATATGTGTAAGACTTCGGAATTGTGGTATTATGTAATTCCAGATCCATTTGTTTATGGGATACACAGCACACAGTGGAATAGTAATTATTAACTAGACGACGTTTTCACGAATACACACAACTTCGAAACTCCTTTCTAGTTCTTCTTTCCGATTTTTTTAAGTGTAGTAGAACTTATTTCTAAATATCTTGAACAGGTGTTAAATCTTTTCTATTGGACACAGTCTCAGTTGATTTGAAAAACAAATTTTCTTATATGATGGTAGAGGCTACAGATCGATTGAAGTGAGAAGTTAGGTACCGTATCCCTGAACTCCTGATGCCTGCGAGTCAGATCGAAATCGTCTAAACTTGGGATTGCTGTTTCTTTCGTTCGCCACCAAACTCATCAGGGATGTATCCAGCTTGAGTTAGTTCAGGGAATCGAATCACTTGAATCCATTCGAAATCTGGCCAGCCACTTTGACGAACTGAGAGTACATTGAATCCAAATAAATCTGAGGTTTGTAAATTACACATTTCGATGTGAAATTATCTAGATTTCTTATCTTTGTTGGTGTAGTGGAATAATTGTTTAGAAAATTCCTCCTGGAAGATCTAATTACTATATTGAAAGTTATTTAGATGTTTCAACTAACTTTGTAATTACTATTCCTTTTTCTCCCCTAGACTGTATACCATTTTTCTTATATTTTCATGTTATGTGTTGACTTAATCCTCATTAATTCTCTTTCTCGCCGTTTTATCTCTAATTTTAATGCTGCTCTTTGTGGTTGAGCAATACATTGATAATGTTTTGTTTTACGTTGCGACTTTGTTTGACTGAATCGAGGTCATTCTGACCTTGAACTGTCTGACTTACTAGTTTCAACATAGAACTTTTCGCGGATGTGCAGAAGTTCGATTTACCACACCCCATGTAGCACACAAAGCAGCAGAACAGAGTAGAGATAGATGCAAACGGCAGATAATAAACAGAATTGCGACGGAAAAAGAATATTAATATGGAAGAGCAATATAGTTTTATTGGATATTATAAATTACAAGGAGTGAATGAATCTGAGCTAGCCACTGAGAACAATTTTGAGCCATATCACCAATTGTCTCTAGTTTTCATTGGTTTCTACCTCCCCGAGGACCCCAACTAGGAAGTCTACACCTCCCGACGTGGCTGGCTTAAACTAACTGTTGTGGATTTTCATGAACTGATGAAGCCTTGTTTTCGTTTGACAACCACTAGGCCTTTTTTCAATCTTATCCTGTTTCAGCTAACACTTCCAGTGAAGAAAGGTGATAGCTAGAAATGCATGCATGATACATATCCTAACCATCTCAATCGGTGTAAATTTACAGCCTCGTAGATTGATTTCCCTTCCTTACCTATCTAACTTGAATGTTGTTCACCTTATTATGTGATGAGAGTTGGCTACTAGCCAAAATTGGTAGACAGTATTTTACGTTAATGTTATGTCCCCAATATTTGTCGTGAGAAAAAAAATGAACAAAGACTAATTCAATAACCAACCACAGCAGATTTTGCGTTGATGGATACAGTTAGCATATAGATGATCTGACATTCAAGAAAGAGCCACAAAGAGATGCAAGGTTAACTTTCTGTGAGAAACAACCAATCAGAAGACTGTGTTTTTCTGCTAACAATAATCTATAATATGTACATGAAAATGTATAAATATGTGTTGATTTCCTTAATAAACGATCTGTTGCCTGGCCCTTGTCTTCCGTTGTTACAATTATACCACTTCACAAAGGAGATAGATCTCGGGTACCTATGATAAAAGACAGCTAGACTTTTCATATCTTCCACTTTCAGTGTCCAGGTCTCACATTCATAAAGAAGGACAGAGCGGAGTGCTGAGCAGTGCACATGTCCTTTGATCGACCGCCGGTTATCCTATCTACGTCAGATGGCGTAAGTTGGTGTATACCAAACGATCCTTCTGTATCCGTGCTGAGACTTCGTCAGCGATCAACCCATAGCTGACGAAATCTTCTCCTGGACTGTCTGACGGAAGCATCGGTGTGCAATTCTTGTGGACAGAGTTTTATCCCCACTTTGATGCGAATATTCTACTTAAATCTAAGTATTTCTTACAGCTGGATTTTGGTCAGCTAATTTTCTTCGACAGTACTTGTTTTATACCCAGAAAATTACCCTGTCTGTATAGCAGTGTACAGCAGTGTTGGGGGAATTTGTAGTTTTCGATGTTGCATAGAACCATATATAGATTTATCAACAAATAATAAATTTTTTGCTATCTTTACAGCATTTTCTGACTATGCACCTTTCAGGAAGTTTTGTCAGCTATGCAGTAGAACGCAAAGATCGGTTCCCTGCATTCAGACCTCAACGAGTTGGTTTTGGTCGTCTACTAGCCTAGATTTCATGAAGATTCATTATTTTCTGCTTGTCCCTTGTCCACCACTTCTATCTACGCTTTTTACCTCACGTTTATTGCAAGGTATTCAATAAACCAAACTCTTCTGTCTAACAGTCTCTGCAGGATCCATTGTCTGCTATCATCTGTTTTTAAGTGAATTCGTGCATGCTTCTAATTACTACTTTTATTTGTGCCGTGCTAAGACATGTAACGTCATCCAGTTAGTACAACTGCTTCAATGTGTGACATACATCTAATATACAAATAGTTATTAAGCTGTGTTTAAGAAAATAGTATTAATCCAGCATCGTCTGACTATGACAGACAATGTTCAACCTGTTGGCGTAATTTGTTTTATTTTGGGTTTTTTTCTTTTTCCACCTATACAAAGTTGACAGTCATATCATGTCACTTGGCCTTTTCATGACTAACTTTAATCGTATCACAATAAAGGTCCAATTATGAAGTTGAAATTTAAAAATTACTTATTAGATAAAATGTCTCTCCTGTCAGAAATTAGACGGTTGTCAGTATTGTTATAGTTTCTTTTATTTACTGTCTAATATGTGTATGCTTGTGTGCGTGTGTCGATTTGTGAATCCTTGTCATCCCCCCGTTTGAAATAAGACAGACTTACCTTACAGTGCATATCTGATACCTGAATACTTGGCTATATTGGAAACAGAAGTACCTTTGAAGTTAATTCCTTCACATTCACACTTTTTATTAGGCTTGAGATTTTGACGACATATTCCGCCTTGATGGATTCGAAGAAGGACAGTAGCCAATTATTCGTTTAAATGAAATCTGTTTATTCTGTTGACCAATTGGACCGAAATGTTTGGCTACTGTTGATTTGTCTGCTCCTTGGTATGGGTACTTTGATGATTTGTGAGGACTAACGCGGCGTTATTTGATTGATGATGACTGGGAGTGATATTCAAGATGCGAATTTCACTCTATATAATACTTATCAGTTGGATGTAACATCACTTACTGGGTAGTGCAGGGACATGCAGTTGACAAGTCCTGTATGGGACGAAATTCACTTTCTGCATTCTGCTGTTAGTAACATCTATAAAATAATACAAAACTCAGGTTTAAAACTTTTTATCTGCAGTTATTTATTAATTATTATAAAATGGAAGTATCACTGATTTCATTGAATTAATCACTGGTACTTGAAAATGACATCATGCACTTCAACAGTGCTTTCTGTTTCTTTATCACCACAGGTAAATATGAAAAATACTTAAATCTCCTTAGTTGATAGTGACATTAACTGTCCTTAAAAAGAAAACCATTTATCACTAGATAGTTGTTTCGTCCAAATTTTAAATTCTTCAGTGTGGGGGGAGGGGCTCCAACGAACTAAGAATGTAAGGTCTCGAGATTAGCCCGTTGACCGTTCAACCACTGACTCGTAATTCCAATGGTGGGAGAATGAGAAGCCACTTGAATAAAACAGTTGATTAAAGTTCTTCAAAATGGTGCTGAAGATGAAGTTGAGAAAAAAGGTGTCACTAGGTACATTTTACGTTGGTAAATAAAATAAGGACTATTATAATTCATTCTTTGACTTCGGGGTGGAATGCAGAGCTTCAGTAGCATATCTTCATAAGACTGTATTCTCTGTTATCACTCTTAAATGGTTCCATTACTACCCACCAGCTTTCATTTCCCAGCATATAATCTCCATGTCATTCTTGGACGCCCTCCTCGTTGCTTCTATTCCGGTTCAACTCAACGGACTGATGTGTGATATCACTTGATAGTCTTCACAGCATATGTCCAATCTATCTCCATTTCATTTGGCATACTTGTTGGTTCATTGCAAGGGTTCCTTGTCGCCTATGTTCACCAATCTGATCTGCAATATATAGCGATGACAGAAACTGATGGAAAATGCTGTTGGTGACATACCAAGTCTTTGAACCATGTGGAATCACTAATTTGACATTTATAACAAAAATTCGGATGTTATCCTTTGTGCTCATTGCTATGATGTGGATCACCACAGTGATTCCAGGGTAATGAACTCCTGTTTTCATTTCACGAATCGTTCCTGACTGAATTTGACGCCCTCTGCCTGTAGTTGGAACGATGTTGTCAGTTCAGGTAAGTGAAAGACACTAATTCCTTATTATTAGTATTTATTTTTGTTGGATACGGTGGCCTGCTTAAATAACGGAGCTATCAGGATTTCCATCAAAATGCTTAAAATTTTCTGTATTTCTTATTGTTTCAATCATGCAGTTAAATCAAGTGATCTCATCAAGTGACCTCATGAACTTGCTTACATATTTAATTGGCTTTCAACAAAACGCTGTGCAATCCTCAGAGGAAATGAAGAAATAAAAAAACAGATTTGGTTCTTTCTTCATATGCAATAATAATACGTCACATGTTATACTTCAGATTATTACCTTACATGTGAATCCTGTGTGGAGAAGAAATATTTTGGAACTAAATACACTGGAAGTTTATATACCATTTGTCTATATAATGTCTGAAATTAAGCTTTTTATTGTTATTAAATACCCACACCGCCTTTATCTTTTCTGGTGTTCGCCCGAAGTCTTGTGTTGATTATCCCCTCTGTCGGCTTGCAAGTATTCCCTTGTCCAGCTTGTAAAGTATAAACCATTCATGAAATCTTGATCTTCTGGGCTTTTTTATGAGTTCAGAATATGCCCATCCTGCCAATGACTATGGTCTTTGACATCATCAAGTCCACTGTAATCAGGAATATAAGTGAGAGTAGTCAGCCTTGCCTTGCTTCTATCTTCAATTTCAAGGCTGTGTTAAGCTTCCATTTCCTAATAAATTGGAATTTGTCTTCATCACATAGCTTTCTAATAAGGTTTATCAATATTTGTGACATTGCACTTCGCAATTTTGAAATAGTAGCACAATTATTTGGCAGTCGGAGCTACCGAAGACTTTTCAGAGTCAATGAAGTTGAGTTAGAGAATTAACTGTCATTCTATGCTATGTTTTTCTGACGCTGTGTTTTGTTGTGCTTTGGTTGGCGAATATCACGTTTTCTCCGAATTCAGACTGTTCCAGAAAAAGTCTTCCACCCAAAGAATCTTTTAGTTTCTCTAGGATGAGTCAGATTATTATTTTAGCTGAAGAAGTCAGGAGTATGATTCTACGCTAGTTTTTGCCTCTACTTACTTAAGTCAGTCTTCCTTGACAGTCTGATGGTGTAGTCTTTTTTTCCCAGTAGGCGTGTATCTTTTCTTCCTCCTACATCTTGTGCAGTAGTAGAGTAAGCAAGTCCAATGGCGTCTGTTAACCCCTCTTCAGTGCCTTTATGGGAAATTTTATATGATCTGGCTGCTTTCCTAGCTGTTAACAACTTCATGTCCTTCAATACTTATGTATCTCTCGGAGGGTTGATATTCATGGGTAGTTATGTGTGAGTTATAAAAGACAATAGATTTTTCGAAGCTTTGATTTCTTGTCTTTTTTGCTGGAATGAAATATTTTAATAAGGAATAATTTGGGAAAAGTATGACAGTTGTTTCTGACACAATTTTGCATAATTTCACACTAAGAATTATTGTGAAAATTTTTCCCCATAATCGTATGGATATATTACATTCTTATGATAATTCTCAACAAGTCTAAAAATGGAACGAATGTATGATCATAGTTGGCAGATCTGTGATCGTATGGTCTAAATTCACCTGTTCACTTGAATTATAATCCTGTCAGGAAAGAAGAAGATATCATATGTGCAACTGATCTGTAAACTTGACATTTGACCCTAACGTAGATTAAAAGTTATGTCATTGGATTTTTATTCGTTCATACTACACAGTGAGAACATACTTCTCACATCTTAATCTTTCAACTTGTTTCTCTTCTAAAACTATACAACTTCTACTATTATGGTGTGTGCTACTGATAAGATTTATCAGTAGTATATAAAGGGATGTTCATTGGCTTAAAAACATCGAATAGCAGGGAGAGATTTGATATCAGAGGAAGTAAATGATACAACCTTGGGAGACGTGAATGGAACCCGAAGAAACGCAATATGAAGGCCAGAAGTAGCAGGCACAACACCGAAGATCTGTGAAAGCGGTGATTGGAAGATAAGGTGTACGTAATTTCTTTATATAGAGATACAAATTGCAAAAAACGACATTCCTTTACCAAGTTCCTGTTCCCTCCCATTACACTATCACTATTATTAGATGAACCAGTAGTGCTGCTAGTCAGATGGAAAGGACAAAAACTCAACAGTGATCTTGGAACAAACAGCTCTGTTTGAAGGCAAATTTTGTTCCCTAAGTGGACTGTAATCGCAAACTTAATCCTGACCTTAATCTTTCCCTAACCTAACGTAAACTAACCAGCCTCAGGTTTAGAATTACTCCACTTCATTCAACACATTTTTATATGAAGACGGTGTTATTTACCTGGGAAGCATCGTTTCAATTACAGGCGGATGGAAATGATGAGGATATCAAGGGGAGGATAGGCAAAGCAAGACAAGCCTTCATTACTCTCAAGTCTGTGTGGAGGTCAACAGCACTCAGCATGAAAAATAAGATGTGGATTTTCAGCTCCAATGTGAAGTCAGTTAGTGCTACTTTATGGCTCAGAGACTTAGCGCGTCACGAAGGGCACTTCGAACAAACTACAGACTTTAATCAACAGCTGTCTTCGCTCAATACCAAGACAAAATGGCTAGACAAGGTCAGCAACATGGATCTGTGGGAGCGAACCAACCTGCAACAAATCTGCAGGAAGAAATAGAGGTAGACTGGTCATCAGACGCTAGGCTCTCTCTCTCTCGAGTGGAACCTGAATGGGAAGCGGCGAGTTGGTCGTCAGTGTGAGGGTGACATGGAGGAGGTTGTGTGGAGAAGAGATGAAAGCATGTAGGCAGACGTGGAGTCAGGTGGAAACGTTGGCAGAGAACCGAATGCACAGGAGACGTGAGGCTGAAGCCCTATGTTCCTATAGGAATTAAAGGAAAAAATAATAATATAATATACCTGGCTCCACCGCTTTGTTGTGACTAAGAGTTTCAAAGTCATCGGTGCATTCGCGCTGTTAGATATCTAGAGTTTAGCTTCACTAAAATATAAAAGAAACATGTTTTTTTAAATAATTTAAAAATGAAAACAAAAAACCCGAATTCTGTGCATTTGTTCATTTAAAATCAATGCAATATTATCATCATCTTATTATCTAACTCAGTAAGTGTTCTGTGTGAATCATATCCAAATAAGGTGAATTCAAATTGGCCCATATAATCTTTACTCTCCTATCACATTTCACCTAACCAATCAGAATGAAGAAAAAAAACAAATTGGAAGTCTAATGCACAAAAATTAATCAATAGCTAATGTATATTGCCTAATTTATAGTTTCTGTTTGGCCCAGTAGGGATAAACATGAAAATTTATGCGTGTATTACTTACTACCTGATAGAAGAACTACTGCAAACAATTCACTGTGTGTTCTTATGTATATAAATGTATGTGTGTGTGTCGTTGTTTTGTTGTAAGCACTAACGTGGGTTGGACAGAGTGACAAGGGAGGGAGTTGGATTAGCCGATGGATTAGTAATTTGTTAGGCAAAAGATACTACACAAGAGCATAAAATATGGATAGATAGCTGCACAATGTCTGCACAAACTACACATCATGCTTAGTTGAAAAGTAATCTAAAAGAAAGGTGTCTGTGTGTGTATGTGTGCGCGTGTGAAATAATGGAATACATTCATTGTTAGTCAGAAAAAAAGGTGAAAAGGGAAATTGTCTACACATTGATTTTGTATTAATTTTATTACTAAGTCAAAAGGTGTTAGTTATGCCTCACACAAGGTGATGGTGACGATGTTGATGCTATTGATGTGATATAACTTTTCGTTGATCACATTTTTTTTTAGTGGAATCATATTTTTTTGAAAAAGACATAAATGTTACTGTTGATTAGCATACATGTTCTTCGAATTCTTCTTCATGTTCAACTGATACAGTGTGTATTTACTGACTATTACTGCTTATAATCTCAGGAAGATAATCTCAATTGACTACTTTGTGAACATTAATTTTCATTACAATTAATACGTTTTCCTTTGTAATTCAATAAATAACACTAACTGTCATATTCAAAATGGATGTGGCAAAAACTACTCCACAAAGAAAGTAAGTATCTTTTTGTAAATTGTTTTGTTTTTTAAAAGAATTGGATCCAGAGATATTCACTTTCATTGAAATAACTGAGGATGTATGTATATAGTTCAAAAGGATTTATAAGTTTCACCTCTTATTATTATTGTTATTTTATTGATCGGTCATTCCTTGCATTCCGAGTGGTTGAACAGAGCCACGGCAGGACATTTTCATTCCATCCGGTTGTCTGCCATCACTTCTCTCTTATCACGTGATCTTCTCGAAATAATCGTGGAACCCAGGCCAAAAAATGACCCCTCCTACTCGGATATCAGTCAGCCGCCTGCCTGACGTGTGATTTTACTCAACGATCTCAGTGTGTGTGTGTTTTCAGTCTGTCTCCGTCTTTGATTGGCCCATTTTGAGAGTTCATCGCTGCTAATCCTTTCCCATTGACGATCTGATCTGAGGTATTTGGTGAAGGCAAGTGTTGATAAAAATCTGAAGCAGTCTGTTGGAATTAGTTTTAGTGGTTCGTGTACCAAGTCCCTGAAACATACAGAAGTGTTGAGTGACTTGACGATAGTATTAAAAATAATAATGAAATAATAACAGCTTTGATCTAGACAAAAAGATTTGTGTAGTGTAGAGAATTCCCAGTGTAATTTGTTACGTAATATTTTTCCTTCATCTAGGATCTACAGGCAAAAATAACACTCTATAGAATTTCATGTGATTCAGTATTGTTCAATTTGAAGCATATGCTAATCTCTCATAATATTTTTCCTTTATCCCCGAGTATTGCACAACAGTAGCAGTGGGTGATAAACGCTGTAACAAATCAAACTTGTCGCGCTTTCGTTCTATTATATCTGAACAGGTAGAACAGCGGGCAGTCAACTGCTATTTGAATTTCCTCACATAGTTGTTTGTGTATTACGGGTCTATAGGAATGTTTCAGTCATATCCGTTATGACTTTTACCATGCTGAGAGCGAAAATACCTCACGATAACCTTCATCATCACTCCAAAAGTAGCCTGAGCGCCAATTAAAAATGTTTATGGGTACATTTTTGCGACTCACAGACAAAATTGAATGAGTTGTGATACGTTGTGTTGAATGAAATTTCGGATAGACTAGTGATTCAAACAGACTACTTGTTTCGATCCATTTCATTGTATTAATTGCTGTAGATCTCCACACTGAAATATACTCATCGATGTGTGAATAAAGGAACGATTTCATTTCCAAGTTGTACAATCACTTGTTTTTTATGTTACTTAAAAAAAGTTTCATGACACTAAAAAATTCTCAGTTAATATCACTCATTAGATTTTTGTCACGAATCAAAATCAATTAGAAAGACTACGGAACAGTTATGTTGTCCTAAACCCCAAACCTTTAGGTTATGAAACCAAGTTCATTGACTATTCAGTCACTTGGCCTGGAATTCAGTGATACACGCATGATAAATAAAGCAACTCATATGATTTTAAGAGGCTAAAGTTGAAGTGGACGAATTACACAATTCTGTCAGATATTCAAAGAAGTGAATAGGTCTGAAAAGGTTTAAACTGCGTCGATGGAAGTTAATTGGTGGATGGTGATTAGCAGTGGAACCCAGCAAGCGCATTTCGTCCTATTTCAGACTCTTCAGTGGATATACCTGCATTCCGCAGTGAACGATGATGTCGCCACCCAGGCTCGAACCCTGTGCCCAAGGATGCCAAATAATGCAAAATTACGATTATGGTATAACAATAATGTTAGTGAAGATAAAATGAAGTGGAGTTAGATTAACCAGAAAGAACATTAATTGCTACAACCATAATAAACAAAATGTTTTTTAAATATATATCGTCTAGATTTTTGTTTACCCCAACTGTCTTGGTTAAGCATAAATACTGAAAAAATAACCTTTTAGAATGATTGACAGTAGCCATGTATAACTGACATTAAAAGGTAATATCACGCTAAGTGAAAGATTCAACTGACTGTACAGCCTTAAAACTGAGGTCATCGCAATGAAACAATTTTTTCACTTAACAAATCGATGTATTTCCTTGCTTATTATTGAAACACAGGCCACCTATAACCTAGACGTCACCTAATCATTTCAAATTAATATGTTCATTTGGGTAAGTTAAACTTTAAGCACCAATAGGTGCCAATGGAGTGCGACCGCACCAATGACCTTGAAATGCTCAACGAGCAGGTTAGTGGAGCCTGACAAATAATGTTGTAATAATCATGAATAAAATATGCTTATTGAAGTGTTGCGTTATTAAATGGTATATGGGGCAAGTTTCAGTTCAGGTTTGGACAAGATTAAGTTAAGGTATAGGCTAAGGACAGGTTAGAGTTATGTTAACCTAACAAGGGCGACATTAGGGTTGGTTTGAGTTCAGTTAAGGCTAGGTTAAGCAAAAGATTAGGGTTATTGTTAGTATTAGAATACTAGATAATTACATACAGAGAATGTTGTTAAATCACTCTGCTGACACTTCAATACAAAAGTGAGAGGTGAGAGAAAGGTATCCTGTGTAACAGTTTCATGCTTTTTGATTAATTATTTTCATGCATATACTTATTTTGTACGAAGAAATCGCCTTTATAATGTGGTTGGTGCGTTCAAGGTGATTTATTCGTTGGTACTTACTGGTGCTTAAACTTTAACTTTGCTATTTATTTGTTTCATAACACTTACCCAGACAGTGAAGTAACCAAGTGTTCAAATCTGCGTTATTCTGACACCAGTTGGCTTGGCAAAATTAAGGAATATAGTAAGAAATACCTCAAGAAAAGATAAGAATCACCTTTCATTACATATTTTTTTTTAGAAATCGGTCAAGTAAAATTATTTTTACTTCACGTTTGATCACGGACTGATACTAGTTTAAGAACCACCAATGGAACATGTTTAGTTATAGTTTGAAACTGTTCAGCGCTGATCATCCTTGAAATCAACTTAGATTGAAGTCATGACCTTAGTTGACCAGATGAGCTGTTTGAGAACTCACATAATGGGTCGGAATCCAATAGCCCATGAATTCTAACCTTTGTCCCCACTGCTGACCTGGCAGACCCTACCGATCACAACTTCTCACTAGAACTCCAGAGAACGTTTTCCTGTAATCAACTGCCTCGTATCCTGATGGTTCTGGGTTCGTTCCACAGTAGAATCATAGATGTGTGGCGCTGGAGAGATCCAAACTGAGACGAAACAGTCGACTAACTCTCCCTGGTTTTCAGTTTTTCTCTAGTTGATTTCAATAAGTTATCAAACCTGAAACATCAAATGCCTACAAACTAACTCTTGAAAAGAGATTCTGGACTTGTTGCTTCTTTAAAGAAATTCGTAAATTGTGTATATCATATCATAAAACATAAAATCAATCATAAGGTGAATAGTTCGGTGGAAGTTTCCTGGTATCGACTCTGAGCATTCTTACTACAAAATATCAAGGTGACATTTTTTTCTCTAGATTGAACATCGGATCAAATGACTACAGTCCGTCTCAGTGTGTTGTCAGTTAAGTAAGAGTCAAGCATCCAGACATTTAAGATATAATTCTATTATTTGCATTACATCAAGTTATAGTGATTAGTTTAAGAATGAATCTTTTTAATTCCATTGCGTTCCCCCAGTGGAGTAAAGGACTTCAAGCTAGAGGCTTGAAGTTTCGCTAGCAATGGTATTTATTTGTACAGGATAGGGTTGCTAGCCTCATGTCCAACCTTCCCTCTTTTCCAGTCTCATTACTGGCTTAGGGAGGATTGGGAGTGCGTCGACCGGGGATCGAACCCGGAACCACATGAGGCTTGGTTGGCGAGCATTCTACCTCCGTGCCACCAAAACGCACCTTGAGAATAAATCACAAGGAAAAAATATATGAACTGCTTGTTATTTTTATTTTCAAATTCATAATTTACAAATTAATTCGCTATTTGAAATTTCATCACAGTTGGATGCAGGTTGTGTCCAATTACTTATGTCAATCAGTCAGTGGCATATGTTATCACGTATCACTACTTGCTTCCTCGATTACCATTTATAGTATCAAGCAGATCACATATTGTGATCTGAATAATTTTCGTTTCCAAAGGAAATGAGGGTGAAGTTTCAAGTGGAAGTGTATAAGCTGCATATGGTTTTGAAACTGTGAATTTTATTCAATGTATCCTCACTTTGTTCATGTAGATAACCAGCATTCAACTGATCTGAACTGACTCGGCTGTTTGAGGTGAGTCAGATCGGGTACACTGCTGATGACCTCGACTTCTAAAGAGCGAAAGAGCCGACAGGCGTTTAGATCGCTTCGATGTGGATACCATGAACTAGTGGTTCATACGAGTGGTGTCCAGCTACTTATATTGATCAACCAGTAGTATACAGCAGTAGATATCTTGATTTTTTGTTGATAAATTCACCAGATTTAATGGTTTCATCATTACTCATGTATATGCCGTATAAGTAGGTATCTAGGTATTGCTTGGACTTAGCTGTGCTATTGTTTATTTAATGGTTAACACTGGTGAAAATAAAAATCTGCATTTCGTGTTATGTGCGACTCATCAGAGGTTTCTATCTTTATTGATGTAGTTGTGTTGTCTAAGCTGAGTGATTTGTTTGGAAAGCCACAGTTATCTTCCGAGGTAAACTCCTCATTGCTGAAGTTAATATGAAGAGAGTTATAAGAATTCTGTATGAGTTTATTAGCTGTCTGTCTTGGTGACTCTGGAGCATGAGTTGTGTAGGACTGATATATTTTCACAGTTGAATTAGTGTCCGTAATTGTCTACGTGCACTGATATGAGGGAATGGATATCATATCTTTTGATGGCCAGTCTATGTTCGTCGATGTGAAGATTAGCACAACGTTCATGTCAGCCAGTATTCAGTTTTTCACAGTTGTTACAACCTGTCTTGTAGACGATGTTGATTGTGTCTTCTTTTACCACTGTATCTTTTGTTGATATATTTTTAGGTGTTTTTAGAAAAACATTGAATTTTTTGCGATTAAACCATTCAGCTTAGGGTACATAATTACACCAACCTCATCACCCTGAGCCACAAATTGTTTAATAATACTTTTGTCTTTATCTACTAAAATGATTACGTTCCAAACTAAGCACTAAATAGGTGTAACTCGTTTTATGCATCCAGTTTCGCTGAACAAACTAAACAGCGGGGAAATTATATTTAAACAATACTAAACAGTATTAGTACTCCAGTAGTGACACGTGTTTTATGGTGGCATAGGACTCTCGTGGGTAATATATTGTTATTTAGAGCAACGAGTCTTGAATTCGATTTTCTGAAGAAGCTACAATATTGCATGAGATATTTGATTTGACTGTCAAACTTTTGTAGAATTAACAACTCAGTATAATTAAATTAAACTTGCTAAATTCATAGATTTACCTTTGTAGAGCTATCGGAATTTGGTGTTAGAGTCTGAATTCAGACAATGATAACTGTTTAAAATTTGTCTGCAGAAAATATAGAGTTATTTTAGCATATATTACCGATTAAGAAATGTGAATAATTGTAAAAACTACTCACATCAAATAGTACTGCTTGCCAAGCTCACTACCAGTGTGACCTGTCTGACACATTTCACAGAGTCAGATTTGTCCAAAGCACCTGAAACCTGACTGTCGACTTCGGAGGAGGGGGGACAGTAAAACATAAAATCAAATCTATCATTTTTAAGTAACCCAGTTCCAGATGGAAACTCACAACCCTTGAGCTTTACATCACTTTGACATGGTTAACATACACTACTATTCTAATATGAGTAGTTTCTAACTAATCTATTACTCAGCAGTTCATACCTTCATGTTATATTCCTTATGCTCTTGATTACCACGTGTATTTAATACCAACAATATCACCCATGTGCTCCTAATGGTGAATGCAGTTCTGACGTATTATTCTATTAGACAACTTCTAAGGTGGTCGTTAAAGTGACAATGGCATTTTCATGAATTGTTTTACAATAATCATTCTGTTATTCACTAATCTAACTCGATATCTTTTAGTAGATATCGATTTTGTTTATGCATAATTGAAACAATATGAGAATTTATTAACTAAAACGTTCTCTTTTCAATATGGTTGTGTTCTCTAAGCCGGGTGGTTTATTTGCGAAGCTTCAGTTGTCCCGCTTCTCGACAGCATTTTCAGTGCACTCTTCAATACGAAGTGAACTTATTTGCATTCTGTCCATGAATGAGATAATCTCATCTCCTGACCTACTTTACTGTGACTGGTTGTTAGTTTGCATTAGTATTGATTGATTTATTGATTCGGAGTTTGACTTTTTTGTAATATGGCTTATTCTTTATTAGTTGATAAATTCGACAAATAATAATTTGTCTACTAATTACTGGTAGTAGGCTTCGAGAAATTCCTCTTATATTTTGTTTATTTTGTCTAAAACTTCTAGATTTTCTCCATCAAATTGTTGTCTATAAATGTTAGCATGTTTCAGTATGAAAGAATGCATGTTGTGCCTTTGGATACCTAATTTATATTGTTGGAATTGGAGTTATGAGAGATGCCTACTTTGACTGATAAAAGGCTTATAACAATTCGTGAAAGTTATTTTGTAGATGGTGTTGATCTTATCTTCTTTTACTGTTGGGTCTTTTTGATTTGCATAGTACTGAATGAAGTAATTGTGTTGCTTTGTGTACGATATATATTCTGATAGCTTTAGTATTCTAACGGTTATTTCAAGTTAACAACCAATCATGACAAGGGTTACCAGCAGATACAATTATATTATTTATAGAGAGAATTCAGATAAGTTTATGTTATATTGCAGCTTATACTGAAGATGTTGTCTAAAAAGGCAATGAAACCCTCGCAATCCAGCCATTCAGCTCAGACAGAATAATCGCATTGAAATCACCCACCCAAGCTATAAATCTCTCTCATTATTAAAAAACAATTTCCTCTCAACCAAAACTTAACTTATTATTTAGCTTTTCAAGTGTTGGTTTGTAGGGATTTGATTGGTTTCAGGATTTCATCATGAGCTGACATTAGTTAGAGAAGTTGGCAGAAGTTAGAATCCAAAGACGATTGGATCGGGTCCCAGTGGCTTAATTGTATACGAGCTCGCCTTGTAACCGGAAGGTCCTGGGTTCGAATCCCGGTGGGTGCGTACTGATGAAGAGTCCCAAACTAGAACGGAACAGCTGTCCAGTACTCCCAGGTTTTCCAATGGTTCTCTAACTTTTATTTAGTTTAATTATGCATTAATTATTCCTTTTGTTTACATTCGGAGTGTTACATAGAGCTTCAAACTTTGAATTTTCAGTAGTAGTGAGTTTATTCGCTTTTCTTAGGAGGTCGGCTGGCTAATCCCATGTCCAGCCTTCTATCTTATCTGAGCTTCCTGTGGGCTAATCTAAGTTTGAAGAGTGAGGCAGCCGGTGGTTGAATCGCAAACCATGTGTGTGCTTTTTCGAACCCTCGGCAAACTTATTAACTGCAATTGAAATCTAGAGACTGTTAATTTTTTTTATCCCGCAGACATTTCTATAAATTGTGTGTGTAGCTATGATTGCATTATCGAATACTTCTTTTTCTTACCTTCAGTTATGTCCCTGCTGTTATGCATTCAGTTTAAAATGTTGGATTATTGAACTAGGTAAAGGAAATTCATTAATTTCTTCAAAAGAAATCTTTATCTCAGACAAAGTAAAACTTTCCGAAAGATACCAATAATCATTATAATAGTAATAATAAAAACGCATCTTCCTAGAATGTCAAATTCCTGGCCTTTTCCTCTTCCACCAATTAGTGTGTGTGTGTGAGTGAGTGGAATAAAATTCATGATGATTAAAGGATTTATAGTTTTTACCGTGAAATATTTAGCAAGAAATTAAAATCAAAGAGTTTTATGCTACTTTTAAAAGGTAAAGACCATAGAGTTATTTACTTCGGTTATTCTGTACGATTTCCATCGATGTACTATAAGATAATTGTGATGAAATCTAGATTGTCTTTTGTTTTTCGTGAGAATCCACTGGTTAGATGTGCCTCCATCCCAGTGATATACGGTGTTTCCTCGGAGAATGAATTCCTGCGCTCATTGTTTAAAACAGCAAAGGATTTTCTACTGGGTTACGAGTGCCCACTGTTGTGTAAGGTATGTCAATTGAACTTGTTTTGAATTCCTTTGTTAATAGGTCAATATAACGAAACGTGCATCCTGAAATTCACTTCTACACACCATCCATCAACAAAACATAATGGTTGTTTCAAGGCATGTCAGGGCTTAGGTAGTAGCAGGAGACGTATACACGTAGACTGAGAGTTTCGGCCTAAAATAATCTATCAAGGCGAAGTTCAGAACAAATTTTGGAGGAATAATTTGGCTGAAGGATTATCATTATACTAAAAAAGCTATGAATAGATAATTAGATGGCGAAAAATGACTCACGTTGTTTGCCAGTGGGATAAGCTAAAAGTTGAATGGCATTCTAACCAATGTCACTTGGTGATATAACTTGAAATCGGTCAAACCCTGCAAACTTACATGTAAAAATTGATCTAATGCTCACAAGTAACTGACTATAGGATGAAGTTACTTGGAGTTCTATTAAGAAGTCGTGACCAGTGTGGTCCACAAATACTTACCGATGACAGTGACTCAAGTGGCACTGTATATCGCGAATTGGAAGAAGTTAGAATCCATAGGCCATTAGATTCAATCCCAATGGATCAATGATCATGAGGTTCACTTATTAACCTGAAGGCTCTGAATTCGATCCCCAATTGAGCCTTGCGTGTGCACTGGTGAGAAATATCTTACTGTTTTCCAGCGTTTCTCTAAATGAAATCAATTTGTAATCTAACCTTGAATCATAATCCCTCAAACCAAAACTTGTAAATTCTTAGTGCTTTCAACTTTTTACCAACACATAAGCAACTTCAGAGACGCGCAGCGGATGCTCTATGTTCCTCTAGGAATTAAAGGAAATAGTATTAATAGTTGCACATATGTTGACACTCGTTCAGTTTGTTTTAATCGATTAAGTTTTGACCTCTAATACGGGTATTATCTACTCTTGCGGGCGTATTTTCAAATGTTTACAAGCTCCTGTTTGATTCTCAAGTTCCTACTAAACTTGGGTGAGGGCCTGATTGTGGGGTTGGCAACTTGTTCCAGTCAATACATGAGATAACTGTTCTCCAGTTGTTTCACTGGGTCTCAAAATGTACTTTTGAACATCTTACAGTTGACTTTCAACTAGATCGATATCGTGGATTTCTTGGAGGAATGAGACAAAGCAGATATATCATCATAACGGAATGATTTGTCCTGCAGCTCAGCGGTCATTATATCACAGGAAAGATTTACTGTCAGTTAATTAATGTTCTACTTGAAGATATTGTACGAAGATGGAAAATTGTGTACATTTTATAAATAATGTTCAGAATAAAGATGTTATTATTATTACTATTATTATTATTATGACTGCTCCTGCCGGACCAGTTCCATATGGTATACCACTATGCATGTTTATTATTGGATTTCCCAATGTCATCCTGCATATTGGTTAGTCAAGGAACAAACAAGCAGTTATATTAGCAGTACATTGTTTAGTTTTTAAAGATCTTACATTCTTTTAATTGAATTTTTAATTTTCCCGCCGATTGATTGGACCGAAGTGCTCGGTCTCAGGTTGACATGTCGGCTTCTTGTACAGATGCTTTGACTACGTCTGGGCATTTAATTAGTATTTAATTGGTGGATGGTGACTAGCACTGGCATCCAGGATGCGCATTTTGTCCTATTCGTCCTATTATCCACAAGAAGCCGGCATGTCAACCTGAGACCGAGCACTTCGGTCCAATCAATCGACGGGAAAATCAAAAATTCAATTCAATAATTAATATGACCCGTTGCACAAGAGGTGGTTCTCGTGGCCCAAGTGGTCTAGTGGATAACGCTTTGGCGTTTGAAACTATGGGTACTGGGTTCGAGCCTCGGTGGGAACGTCATCACTCACTGAGAAATGCAGGTACATCCAGCTGACGAGTCCCAAATATGACGAAATGCGCATCCTGGATTCCACTGCTAGTCACCATCCACCAATTAAATAGTAAATGGGTTGGCCTGGCAACTTGAGGGTTTTGAGTTGGATATCTGGTGGGGTTATGACACATATTGCTGAAGAGTCCCTACGTGAGAGGAAACAGGTATTCAGTTTCCGTGGTTTTCAGTAGTTCTCTAGCCTAACAATTCCAGCAAATCAGCAGCTGAGAATTCATTTTTATTTCTTTATACTATTCCAGATTTATTTCTTCAAAACTTCGTCAAATTTATTCAGTAGACATTGAACAACTTTCCCTCATATTTAGTCATACTTTCTGGTTTCTCGAATTCCACACTTCGCATGCTATCTTCACCGCGTTTTTCATAAGTACGTAATCTTTTCATGCCTCAAATGTAATTTTATTTGGACCCTGAACACTAACGTAACTGACACAGCTTTGACCGTCAAAAGAGAAGTAGAACTAGATTTCCAGCATTGAAATTTACACAAAGGTGCACCGGATCAAGTCGTTTTACTCTAACAAACTAGACATAGTGCTAGAGAATAAAGGAAATACAATTAACCCACTCAAAATAGTGACCTGCAGCACTCACATTATTGTGGGAATTTGATGAATCTGGAAGACCAAAACTGGTGAATATATCTGCACAACTGAGATAGATTTTTCATCCCTATAACCAACAGTCTCCAGGAATTAGAATTTAGCCTCCCGTGGACCCGAAACAGTCAGCCTAAATCTCTCTACGTGACTAAAATCAACAACCAATGTCATTGGTAAAGTGTTTTGTGTTTACGATAGGGAAAATTAGTTCTATATTGATTTTATCCAGCCAAAAAGACCACACAGCGAAATAATGTTATTTTCTGAATACAACCCTAGGGAATAGAATCAACAGAAGAAAACATTTATTGATGAATCACCCTTTTATTATTTTTAGCTATTTACCAGGTCTCTGAAGTTGCTTATGTGTTGGTAAAAAGTTGAAAGCACTAAGAATTTACAAGTTTTGGTTTGAGGGATTATGATTCAAGGTTAGATTACAAATTGATTTCATTTAGAGAAACGCTGGAAAACAGTAAGATATTTCTCACCAGTGCACACGCAAGGCTCAATTGGGGATCGAATTCAGAGCCTTCAGGTTAATAAGTGAACCTCATGATCATTGATCCATTGGGATTGAATCTAATGGCCTATGGATTCTAACTTCTTCCAATTCGCGATATACAGTGCCACTTGAGTCACTGTCATCGGTAAGTATTTGTGGACCACACTGGTCACGACTTCTTAATAGAACTCCAAGTAACTTCATCCTATAGTCAGTTACTTGTGAGCATTAGATCAATTTTTACATGTAAGTTTGCAGGGTTTGACCGATTTCAAGTTATATCACCAAGTGACATTGGTTAGAATGCCATTCAACTTTTAGTTTATCCCACTGGCAAACAACGTGAGTCATTTTTCACCATCTAATTATCTATTCATAGCTTTTTTAGTATTAATGATAATCCTTCAGCTAAATTATTCCTCCAAAATTTGTTCTGAGCTTCGCCTTGATAGATTATTTTAGCCCGAAACTCTCAGTCTACGTGTATACGTCTCCTGCTACTACCTAAGCCCTGACATTGCCTTGAAACAACCATTATGTTTTGTTGATGGATGGTGTCTAGAAGTGAATTTCAGGATGCACGTTTCGTTATATTGACCTATTAACAAAGGAATTCAAAATAAGTTCAATTGACATACCTTACACAACAGTGGGCACTCGTAACCCAGTAGAAAATCCTTTGCTGTTTTAAACAATGAGTGCAGGAATTCATTCTCCGAGGAAACACCGTATATCACTGGAATGGAGGCACATCTAGCCAGTGGATTCTGACGACGGAACAAAAGAACTACAGTGAATTAGTCATGCAAAACAACTATTTTGAATATTTCATAGATTAAGTTCAGATAGATAAAGAGGAAAAGATATAAAAGATTACAATTGAGATCATAATGGATCACCGTTCATAATATCACTACAATAAACAGAAAGTTATGAGGAAAAGAGCTTGAGAATGTCAGGAATGGCGAACTGAATAAAAATAATGATAATAGTAATGATGAAACGATTTAAGATAATGGTAGTGACAGAGAATGGTTTTAAATGAGTCAGCAGTAACCATAATAGAAACGTAATAATATACTAATGGCTAATAAGTATATGATATGATGTTATCAGGCTCAGAATGACCACTATTTCATTTTGTGCACAGAGAGGCCGCATTCATAAGTCGAATCGCACAAGCCTCATCATCTGTGAACATCTTTACACTTGGCATGGAACTTTTAGGTACCTTGATTTCAGCGTGTTTCAGCCACTTGGGTGAGTGCTCTTGTTATTATTCTTGACTCAGTTAAAACTATCTTTTGCCGGTACCATTATCTTAAGGCGTCCCACAGTTATTATTATTATTTAGTTTGCAGTTCCTAACACTTTCAGTTTCTTTCCTTGATATCTAACTGTTCATTATTAGAGTGATGTAATTAAGATATAGTCCATTATTATCTTGATTATCTTAAGCTGTCATTCCCCTTTTCTTTCTGTCTGTCTGAACTTCATTTGTGAAATGTTCACGCCTGCATGTTTGATTCACTGCGGTTTAAGTACTTATCAGTCACATATCTTCCCATTTATTTCTCATAGTATGTATATATGTGACTGTATGTAGAATATTCAGCTGAAGAATTCCACCGAAATATGATGAATTCATTATATCCTGTTTTATTGACATTTACTACTTTTATCATTTTATTCCTTTGTATCCTGAGTGAAGCATAAGAGTTCCAGCCTTGACCTTTGAAGTTTCAGTAGCAATGATAATATTCTTTTTTTACTTGGTGGAGTTGCTAGTTCAACACTCAACTAGTTTTCTTTACCAGACTTACTAACGACTATTCAAGTATTGGTTTTTGTAGGGATTTTTTAGTTTGATTGGTTGAAGGACTTCATCATGAGTTGACAGCAGTTACAGAGCCATCGAAAAATCTGCAGAGAGTACTGGACAGTTGTTTCACCAGCCTAGTTCTGGACTCCTCAGCAGTACGCACCCAAAGCCACGATTCGAACCCAGAACCTTCTGGTTACAAGGCTGATCCAACTTCAGCCTGCTGCATCCTACTGGTCATGGCTTCCCACTAGGTGAGGCAGTAGCTCATCGAAGAAAACATTGCGAAGTTGTCGCACTGAGTCATGAATTAGCAGAGGTTAGAATTCATGTACCATTGGATCAATTCACAGCGGCTTAATGGTCTATGATTTCGCTAGCCTTGTAGCCAGAAGGTCCTGGGTTTGGACCCTCGTAGGTGGGTGCGTACTGATGAAGAGTTCAAAACTAGGCGAAAACAACTGTCCAGTATTCCTTGCAGGTTTTTCAATAGTCCTCTAGCTGATCTCAGCTCATGATAAAATCTTCAAATTATCTTACTAACGACTAAGCGAGGTCTAGGATTGCGTCGGTCGGGAACTGAACCCCGGAGCATATGCGTCGTTGGAGAGCATTCTACGGTGAACCACCAACGCATTTCCTACTTATTTTCAATTCGTATCGGGAAATAAACGTTTCCGAATACAGGTAAAGTAGTAATAATGCTTATAATTAAATATTATAATAATTTGTTAGCAATCATAAGAAGTGCTAATTTCTTGCTAATTATACAACTTATAAACTTACAAACTATTCTTCTTCTTATCGTTTCTATCCTGATAAATATTTCGATCGTTTTTAAAGGTTATTATGTGGAAATACAGCAGTTAAATGTCTTAGACTCAAAGTGTAACAAGATTACACAATAACTGGTCATTTTCATTTCTTTGCATTATTTCGACTTAAAAGAACAGGTAGAGTTAAAATCTCTTATGCACATCAAAATAAAAACTCGAAATATATAATTCTCGAAGAGTCTTGTTAAATTTCATGTTAATTATTCATCTTGTGCAATTGCAGTATCAATCAATCAATTTCAGTACGCATTTGATCTTTATAAGCGAAACACTTATTTTATTCTCTTAGGTTCTGAGTAGAAGAAAAGACATCAACAACACACCAACATTTCAATCTGTTCTCTGTAATCTTTTTGAGCTGGTTGCATGCTTTCTCATAATCTTTTATTTCCTTCTCAAATGATTTCTTCTATGTCACAATCAGATGTCCATTAACCTTGAGGAGAGTCCGCATCCATCCCACCTGCCCATTCAGATTCTTAGCACTTCTGTATCGTATCTCTTCATATCTTTGGAAAACTGAACAGCTTTCTCACCTTCGAACATTATGAAGACATTCATGTCCCATGCTTATTTTTGTTTTAATTGAAAGAAGACAAGTAGACTGGCTGGCTTCCTTAAGGCTCTCATCGGCCTGTATCATTCCTTCTCTTTGATTGCAGCGAAGAATAGATTTATTTTACATATTTTCTCCGTGAATTGAAGTTTCTATGGCAATTTGGTTGGTTTTCCAAGGTGGGGTCGTTAATCTCACGTCAAGCTTCTTCTGTTTTTTAGGCTAAGGATCAGCTAGTAAACTAGGCAGGGTTTTAGACCATGACAGTAGGTGGAATATCTGTAAATCTTTCGCATAGTGTACGCACACTGAACACAACAGGATTCACACAGTCGATATATTTCGTATCCCTTGATTGGTTCTTTTGAGACGTCAGATTCTAATACGAACAATTCAACGATATCGGACAGCCGGCATGATGATATTTAGTTCATAATGTCAAGCAATGAAACAATAATTCCAAGAAACACTAACTGATACCAACTACACAAGACGTAGCCCTCGTCACGCATTGGCTTAGTTGATAACGCGTTGTCATTTGAAACAATAGGCTATACGTCTGAGTCTCTGTGTGGAATCTCCATTACTCACTGACGAGTCCCAAAGAGGGGATGAAACGCATATCTTAGACTCCACTGATAGTCACTGTTAACCAAATAACATCATTTGCATAAATGTGTTTGTAAAACTGTAATAGATTAAGCCACCTTTATTCATCTTATAATCAGGGCATTCCTCAGATGAACACCTTTATAAATCTTACAGTTAACCAAATACTGCCATTGCATTCCTTTTTTTTTCTATGCGTCGAATATCTAATGCATTATGCCAGTATTGAAATAATTTTTCAGTGAATGTAAATTACGTAACAGAGAATGCCATCCCAGCTATCATGTGTGCTACAATGTAAATAATCAGTAGTGAATATCGCTTGCCGTAAATAAACATATTCAGTGATTTTATTTTTAGATAAAATGTCAGTAAACTAGGTAGGTAACCAACTAAGTAACTAATTGATAAAGGTTATTCCTGATAAACGCATACTTAATTATAGTCATATGATCTGTCAATGATGTCAGTATTACATAACACCATATACTGCGAATAATCATAATTATTAGTATTATGAAGCAGGAAAATGATTCTTTTTCTCCTCTCAGGAAAAGTTGTTCACCACCAGGAAAGAAAATATTTTCTTAGTTCTTAGGTAGATTTCGGTACACCAATTAGAGAACTCTTGAAAATCATAGAGCTCGGGACAGTTGCATCGTTTTACTTTGAGACTCTTCAGAAGTGCATATTCATGACCAAATCACAGGTAGAAACTGAAGTCTGTAGATTATGAAGTCAGCTGTCCGACTATTCAGTCATTGGATTGAAATTCTAAGACCTGTGAATCTTAGATACTGTTGAATTCTAATATAGTGCTATCGCCAAACAGTGCCACATGAATATATATCAGAAGTTAAGCACAGAACCTACAAGTTATTAGGCAAGCGCGCTACCACGAGTTGGATCCTGATCAGTAGCTGAATGGTAAGCGTACTAGATTCTTAGTTTCACAAGTTACGCGATGATTATGGAACACGTAAAACTTGCTCAGTGCTCCATGGATTTAAATTATGCTATGACTTATATCAAGCCGTCAGCGAATCCACCTAGGTATCTTTAAGATTACTCTTTTTTCTATATTCATGGTTTTGTTTGTTTTATCGCAGAGATAAAGATTGTATATGGATTAATAATTCATTATTGATTTTATGACTTCTGAGGATTTCTACGGTGTAGAGCCCAGCTTTATGAGCTAAGTATTTTGCTGTAATCATAACATTTGTTATCTGACAGCACTCGAACCTACATCCAGTACATCTCATTTGTTTGTTTTTACTACGTAGCATTCATTTATTCATATACTCAACACTGAGTATAACTCACCAACCCCCAAATCCCCATGCAACTAATATTCTGTTGACCGTAAATAAATTTGTATGTTATTTAGTTGTCTTTTCAGGTTCTATCTTGCTGTCTAGATGACTATACATTTATATACATTCAGCTGACAACGCTAACTAACGGACTATTATTTCATCTAATACATGTAACCCAATATAGTTTCTGATACAGTTTTCATTTGCCTTTACTGGCTATTTGTATTTTAATATTCATGCATTTATAACTGTAGAGTCTGTGGAAGAATTTATCGAAAACAATTGTCCGCTCAAAATCATCTTGTTGTAATTAATTACTTAAGACAATCGAGAGTCTGGTTACCTAAGGTTATATGTGTGACTGGTTTTGTTTATTGAAATGAATGATATATGACCTTTCATTCAGGCAGAATAACTAGTCTTGTAATAATCCGTGTGTTTAACTGAGGAAAATATTGGGCAGCTTCATCAATAAATGCTACTATCCTGGAACAAACAACTGCAGATGTTGTGGTGATAAGATTCATAGGATGGTGTATCATTCCTATGGAAATATTTATCAATGTATAGCAACTCATAACAATAATATTCTTTATTGATAATATGAAATAAATAAAACGTTTATACTCGTAACAAGTAATCAACTTCATGCTTTCCCAAGTTCTCTGAGTAAGATGTACAACTGTCGTGGACTGTCGAAGTTATAGCCCAATTGTTGACAATTATTATTCCTTTGAGGTTTTAGTGAAACATACGGCTTCAGCAGTACATTCCCATTTTACTCTCTTTTCTGCAGTCATTTTTAGCTGGTTCTATGATTGCCCATAACCTTCCGTTTCCTATTCTCATTATCTACTCCATGTCAACCTCAGACACACAACCAACTCATCATTTCACATCCAGTTTCCACTCGAGGGCCTGGCGCTTAACGTCACTGAGTGGTCTCCTCAGCATATGTTCAGTCAGTCTACGTATCCTTCTGTATATTTGTTGGACAACGTGTTCTTGGTTGGTTTGCTGCATTATCACAGTTCTTTGTTGTTTATCGCTTCCGGTCGATCATATGATCTTCAGCATCGAGACAATAAAGGCAGCTGTTGATGTGAATCAGTTACCTTTTGAAAATTCTGTTTATGAATTAAACACCAAGTCTCTGAACAATGAACTGGTAAACTAGGCGGCGTTGCTCAACAGTCAACAAAACACTTATACACCGTCAGATTAAAAAGGGAACTGCTGAAACATTATGTAGAATTTTCAAGTATTGGTTTTGTAAGGACTTTATTTGATTGCTTGGAGGATTTCGTCAAGAGCTGACATCAGCTAGAGAACATTAGGAAGCCTGAGCAGTACTGGACAGCTGTTTCATCCAAGTTTGGGACTCTTCATCAGTAGGCACCCACCTGGGTTCAAACCACATCTAACCAATCAAACAAAGTCCCCACAAAACCAATACTTGAAAATTATTCTGATTCTCAGTAGTGACTAACCTTGTTCAGGCAGTTAACCCAGGTCTCTAGTAGGAAGTCTTGACCAGTAGGTTAGAGCAGGTTGAAGGTGAGGCAGTAAATCATCGAAGAAGGCATTGCGAAGTGGTCACGCTACGTTGTGAATTGGCAGAAATTAGAATTTATGGGCTGCCATTAGATCGGATCCCACTGGCTTAATGGTCTACGAGCTCGCTAGCCTTGTAACTAGAAGGTCCTAGTTCTGAATCCGCAGTTTGGATGCGTACTGATGAAAAGTTTCAAAGTAGGACGAAACAGCTGTCTAGTACTCCTAACAGGTTTTCCAATGGTTCTCTAACTGATGTCAGCTCATGACGAAACCCTTCAACCAATTATGTAGAATTCCTAACTTGCTAGGAATAAAAGTGGCATTGAAACATATAAACTCACTTGCAACAGATAACGTCGGCAATAGATAGGAGACAACTAAACTAGCGGCGTAGAAAAACGTAGCGAAATCTAATTTATCTGACCTTAATAGGATAAGAAATCCAGAAGATAGTTCAGCTACAGTACTTTGTGCAGTTACACATAACCATGATATAGGATGGGAAAAAGTGACAGCTAGAATGTAGTAAAACAGACTGAAGGGGGTGTTTGGCTACTAAAGCTTTATTTATCGACTTTACTGAAAATACGTACATTAGAAGTGACTGAACACCTGTCCTGGAAATTGAGAAAATTCTGCTACTCTTACGACAGATGGAAAAAGGGACAAGAACTGTAAAAATCAAGTTATATCATTGTGAATTTACAATTGATATGACTATGAATAATAAATTGTGTTGGCAACGTTATTCAGTAAATAAAAATGTACACTGTGTGTGATATATGCATTATGTGATAAAAAAAGGTTAACACGTATTTTGACCATTGGTCTGAAGTCTATAATGAACTTATTAAACCTTCCTGCTTCAGTTTATGTAACAACAAATATTTATGTTGAGGACCGTAAATGGATTTACGTAAGCTTGATCTCACTAGGGTGGATACAATCATATCCGATCTTCGTCTTTTTCGAAAATATAAGAATTCGCATTTGATCATACTTTCGTAATTTTTTCAAGAACATTCCACCTATTTTCGTTTCGTCATCATTGGTTTTATTTCCACAGTCTTGGATACGAGACATGAAACCCCTGAGTATTTACTTCACAGTAATACTCCGTCTTAGACAAACAATAACTACCCATCTGTCTGCTAAAAAATAAATACATGGGATTTCATTGATGTAGGAGAAAATTTCCCAGAAGACTTCAGATGTCAAATTTTAGCCTTATTACTCATATACTTTGAAATTTATTTCTGTATGACATTTAAAACGCTCTGGAAACTATGAATACTGTTTTACTAGCAACACTGTGATATTTACAATAGGTGGATTGGAATAATGTTAACTAAACAGTCATGAATTATGAAGGCAGAAGAGGTATGCGTTACATCTGTGTGTGTGTGAACAAAGGGTGAAAACAAATATCAGACTGATTAATAGCAAAGCAATCAAGATAACATTTGCTAAGCTTCATAAACACATAATATCATCAAACACTTGTGATTATGAACACAATATTCAGCGAAGAGACTTTATTTAAAAAATTTATCATCAAGCTGTACAGTCGCATATATTTATGGATTCTTTTAATAAGAAAGTATATACGAGAACATTCCAGAGGTAAAAATGAAGGGTATGCGAACCTCTATTCTAGAACACTTGGTCTACTCCTGTCACTCTACCAACCCTGATCATGATTTTCAGATCACCTGTGTAATTCATGCCAACTTGCCGGCTGCATCTTTTCGTTATAAACTACTAGTGATAGCGGAGGCCTTGGCAATTCATGACTTCAAGCCAGACCTCTGAGTAGAAAAGGAGTATCTACAATGCCTACTTCTGCCTTGGCATTAGAGGGATAGACATTTATTCATGCTGTCTATTTAGTTAATCTATATACCTTTGCCTCATTACTACAACTATTATTATCATTATGATTATTACTATTTCCACTTTGAATTGTTTCCACCTGTTCTACTAATCATTTAAATCCAGAATTACTTAATCGGCAGAGTCGAATTCTATCTTATCAAGTTCCACATCATGTTATGTAACATTTTATATTTGTCTACTGACCCTATAACTATACACCTCTTTCAAAAATCCATACACTTTATTAATTATTCTATATATGACATGAATTGCTTTTCCACTTGACATTTAAATATGAATATAATCACAAACATTTGAATTGCATTTCATACTACTATAATTATTTCATGTATTCACACCTTTGATTCAATTCCCTCACCGAATATAATTTCTTAAAAACCATATATATATATATATACGATTGTACAACTAATTAATAAATTCGTTGAAAAGTGTCTCTTTGCTGAATATTGTGTCCTTATTGTTACAATAGGAATTGTTAAATTGTTTGGAGGATTTCGCCATGAGCTGACATCATTAGAGAACCATTGGAAAACCTGGGAGTATCGGACAACCAGCTGTTTCATCCTAGTTTGGAACTCTTCATCAGTACGCATCCACACTTCGGGGTTCGAACCCAGGACCATGTGGTTACAAGGTGGGTTCGCAGACCATTAAGCCACTGGAACCCAATTCAATGGCCAGCCCCTGAATTACAGCTTCTGCTAATTCACGACATAGCGCGACCACTTCGCAATGTCTTCTTCGATGAGTTACTGCCTCACCTTCAAACTGTTGAAATACTCCAACTAATCAAACAAGAAAATCCCTACAAAGCCAATACGTGAAAATTATCAATTATTAAGAACTTGTGATTATCTTATTTCAATATGAATAGTTTCTCTTGCATTCCGAGTTTACGTCTTTATTTTATTTAAACTTCACTTAAATATATCAACTGGTATTTGAAAGTTTTGCAATATTAAGTTTTATTTTCCTATCAAAACTTCATCTAACCACTATGACTGCTATTCAGATCATTGGACAACAAGTGAATAGACGAGTAAGGTAGACAATTACAAAGGAAAAATAGCCGATTGTTTTAATGCATGTACACACTGGCATATTCTGTTTATCCTTAGATGAAGAGACAACAGACATCAATGTGTTGTATCATAATATTATTGCTTGTCATATACAGAGTTACTTCTCTCTTTTTTACTTTGTCTCAATTTCGAAATTTCAGGTGTATATATTTACTAAGATTTATTTATTTTCAAATAAATAAATTCTTTTGTTTAAATAAACATTGAACAAATGGTAGACATTCGTACTTTCTTTTTTTGTAAATTGATTGTGATATCAAAATGTCTCGAATTATGTAATAAACACTGACACCGACAATAACGAAAACAGCGCGCGTGCACACACAGACATGAAAGTGATGTTCCTACACGCTGACATCGAAAACAGTCAAGTTATAGCATCAAAATAACAGGACATAAAGAAAATCAAGACTGGATCATAAATGTAGTTCTAAACAAAAGCCTACCAAATAAAGTATGAAGTAGGATTAGAATCTTATGCATCAGTGGTTCGATAAATCGCTTTTATTATTATTATATCCTTTAATTCCTAGCGGAACATAGGGCTTCAGCTGCGCGTCTCCATTGCTTCGGGTTTCTGCCAACGTTTTCACTCCGCTCCAAGTCTGCCCACATGCTTTCATCTCCTCTTCACATGACCTCCTCCAAGTTACCCTTGCACTGACGACCGACTCGCCGCTTCCCTTTCGGGTTCCACTCGAGCGATGGCTTGTCTAGTGATGTCACTTGATGGTTTCCTCAGAGTATGGCTAATCCACCTCCATTTCTTCCTGCCTATTTGTTTCACAATCAGTTCCTGGTTGGTTGGTTCGCTCATTGCCAGAGATCCCTGTTGCTGATCTCTTCTGGCCATCTATATAATCTTCAGTGGTATTGAGCGAAGAAAACTGTTGATGAAGGTCTGTAGTTTGTTTGAGATGCTCTTTGTGACGCGCTGGCCAAGTCTCTGATCCGTATAGTAGCACTGACTGACTTCACATTGGAGTTGAAAATCCAGATCTTATTTTTGATGGAGAGTGCTGTTGACCTCCACACAGACTTGAGAGTAATGAAAGCTTGTCTTGCTTTTCCGATTCTGGCTTTGATATCCTCGTCAGTTCCGCCCGCCTTTAGTTGAAACGATGCTTCCCAGGTAGGTAAAGGAGGTTGTTTATTTCAGCTTCCTTCCATTTATACTGATTGGTCTGTTAAAAAAATAAGTCTCTTGTTTTTAATTTATTATATGGCCAATTATACAATGTGAGGTTAACATTCGGAACAGTTTTCTTTGGAAGCCTAAAATCGCTTTTAACTCAACAAAATCTCATACTCCACCTAGCCAACATTAAGTCCGTGGAAGAAGGCAGTTTGAAATAAGGGCCAAACAACCGTACTACCTCGTGAAAGGAACAACATTACAGCTATTGGAACTTCAAAGCTGGAAACCTTGTGTTCCACTAAGAACAAATAGCATAAACATGAAGTTAGGAGATTTAGTCTGTTTTATATTCTATGTATGTAAACCTTGAGCACTGTGGTAGTGTTTAGCGCCATATTCATTTGTTTACTGAATATATTATACACAGGAGAACAGTATTATTGTTTGCTGGATGACGTTTCGAACACATCTTATGGTTAACATGATCATATCAGTTATAGGGTTTCATCGTAAGCTGACATCAGTTAGAGAACTATTAGAAGACCTGCAGGGACTACTAGCCAGCCAGCTGTTTCGTCAACCGAGTGTGGGACGCTTCAACAGTAAGCACCCACCGGGGTTCGAATCCAGGGCCTTCTGGTTACAGGCTGGCGAGCTCGTAGACCATTAAGCCACTTGGACCCGTTCCAATGGCTAGGCCATGAATTTTAAATTCTGTCATGCTGAAGAATTTCGAACTAGGAGGTGGAAACTGTCGTCCAGCACTTATTGCAGGTCTTCCAGTGGTTCGCTAACTGATGTCAGCTCCAAGAAATCAAACGCAATCCCTCCAAAAACTAATACTTGAAAATACTCATATCAGTAGTAACTATACAACAGCCGAACCTGCTTTTTATAGTTTGCTTTCTTCCTCCTCATTTGCTGTGATTTAGCACCTGTTCCGGACATCTAAAAATAAAATCTACTACCCCAACGACAAATGGGAAGGAGTAAAGAGGACAACAGAATAAAAGAGGGTTACAAAGTTGTGTTGTTACAGTTAGTTTGAAAATGAATAGTCGAGTGTGTTCAAAAAGTCATCTGTGTATGCGATATATCCAACTAAAAAATCCAATATGGAATCGAGGTGTTTTCATTCCCTCTAATTCTCTACAAATTGAGCTGTTAGAAAAAATTAGTCTCTTGTTTATAATTCATTATATGGCCAATTATGCAATTTGAGATGAATATTCAGAATAGTTTTCTTTGGAATCCTAAAATATTTACTTCACAATGTGTAATCCAGCTGACACTATAAAAAAATGCAAGCATAAAAATGTTCCAAAAAACTGAGGTGGTAGATACTACTGATTGACGTGAGTAATTGGAAACTGCTGACATCAGTTAGTAGTGCTTCCTAGTCAGGATTAAAAGAATTGCCTAATTTATTCAAGAGCTTTTAGTGAAGTTATTAAGTTGAAGTTTTCCCCACCTGTATACAGTAATATCTACTGATGACGTTTTGAGCACACTTTGTTGCCGCTCATAATCATATCAAGGTACGCACACAACTCTCCTGCGTTTTGCTTCATAAAAACGAAGCAAGAAAGTTGTATGAGTACCTTGATGTGATCGTGAGTAGGAATAAATTATGCTTGAAATGTCATCTATTAACATTACCGTATAATTTTATTTTATTTTTGATTACAGCTTTATTCCACAATGTATCTTTGGTACAGGTATGGAATTTTCAGCATGGATATCGATAGCCGAAATTTTGCAGGCCGACCATAGATATCGGGTGTGCGTCGGTGGGGGATCGAACTTCAGACCATCTGTATGGTGGGCGAGAGTCCTAACCACTGTGCCACCGACGCACTGTGTCATGGAATTATTATGAGAAGAAATGACTAAAATACACACAATAATGAGACTAACATTCGAAACAGAAAATAGATAACATTATTCTCAAATGATGAAATCAGTGCGAAATCTGTCACTTGGCTAATATTTTATTTGTATTCTAATCCAGTTAAGTCAGTAGTGTGCGTCTGTGGCACGGTGGTTAGGACGCTCACCGACCATTCACATGGTCTGGGGTTCGATTCACGGCCGCCAACGCACTCCTTTACCTCGCTAAACCAATAATAAAGCTGGTAAAGAGGAAAGGTTGAAAATGAGGCTAGCAGCCCTATCCCGTAAAAATAAACACTGCTACAGAAACTTCAAGCCTCTAGCTCGAGGCCCTATATTTCACTGGGAATATGAAGAGATAAAAAAGTGCTTCAAATTAGATATATATATATATAAATTTATTTTAAGTAAGGGATACACTGACTTTACTTCGTGGTCTTTCATATTTTCTGTCAACTTGTCTGGTTTTGAAATTCACCAGTCTACCTAGTAAACAGTAATAACTATTTAACGTTTTCACTTTCTAACTCTACATATCTTCTACGAGTGTGTGCTATTTTCAAGTTTCTACTGACTATACACTGTGATATGAGTATCCTTCGGTTACATAAGGTAACTATGATAACATCACGTGCTTACTTTGCAAGCACTTGAATTAACTTGAATTATTCATTGCTTTATTTAGTGTCAGTCGTTCACTAGTAGAATGCTCACCAGCCAGTCACGTGGTTTAGAGCTTGATTCCTGTTCAGTGAACTCTCAATCTTTGCTTAGCCTGTAGTTCACAATCGGAGCATAGTGTATTGTTAAAGCAACAATAAGTACATATTTTAGGCGGGTAGATTAAAAGTACGTGTTCAGTTCGCCTAAATTGTAAGATAATTGGTATATTACATCCGCATGACCCGTATTTACAATATAAGAGAAAAAAATATGGTTATATCACAGTTACAAAGCGTACACATGCTAGTTTCACATGAGTTACAAATTAACCTTTCATTCATTCTATTGTTTGCAAATAATATCAACTATTCTGTGTTAGAGATATGTTTTTCTGTATTTTATATGACATATTCAGTTATTCTAAAGATTACAATCGTATGTTATTCGCTTTGTCGGTGGTTGCTTTGCAGGTTATATTTAATGTGTCAATACTCTCTCGGAAGACAGTGGAATAAGTATCCTTCGTGTATGTTGTTATATTATTATTACTATTTCCTTTAATTCCTAGACGAACATATGGCTTCAACCGCGCGTCTCCATTGCGTTCGGTTTTCTGCCAGCGTTTACACCCCGCCCCAAGTCTGCCCACACGCTTTCATCTCCTCTTCACATGACCTCCTCCAAGTCACCCTTGCACTGATGACCAACTCGCCGCTTCCCTTTCGGGTTCTACTCGAGCGATGGCTTGTCTAGTGATATCACTTGATGGTTGTTGTTGCTATAAGTAACACGTTACACAATACTACTAGTAATACAAGGCAATAACAAAAAGTCTTTTTGCCTTAGTGATACATTTATTTATTACTTATGTCGCATTTGTTACCCATTTGTTTGTATTCTACCTGTTGGTACTTAAGTTAAACTAGAGTTAAATGAATTTCATTTAGGTTGTTCTTATTCTTCTTAATCAGTCCTGTAAATCACTGCATGTACATATTTGTAGGCTTATATGTTTTTCCCGAGTTAAATACGCCGTACTTTCCACGTGTTTTCAAGAAATACACCTCCATTTCTTGTAATGGAGAAATATTATCCAATGAGTTAAGTGTCCTTATCTTCAAGGTCTTACTTAAGCGCCATTTATGTTCTATTTTATATAATTTATTTTCTGGGAATCTACTTGCTAATTGCAATAGATATGATCTAAGCTTATTGTATAATAAAAGCAATAGTAATAATAAAAATAATCATAAATATGATTACGTAGATGCAAGAAAATATTTTTTTTACATTCCACTATCAGTGTTTTCCACCTGTCATCATTTTTTAATAAGTCATTTTTTCACATTTTCACTATTTCGTAAGATAATCGTGTAAAAGTTACAAATAAAGCAGAAGGCTGTAGAATGGAATGTGTCCTATTTTCCACCTATTTATAGCAGAAATATTTGGCATAACAATATGCAGTAATATCGCTTAGGATTATAATAGTAATATTATGATGGTGAAATTATCATTGTTAGTAGTAGTAGTGTAGTGAGAGCTGTCTGCAAGCCAAAATTGTAGACAACAATTTATGTCACTATATACATCCCGAATCGGGGTCATGAGAAAAAACAGTTACAAAGCTTAACCTTGAGGAACTCACCAACCAATCATAGCAGACTTAACGTGTGCAGATACGATTCGCAGATATGTGGCTTAACTTTCTAAGAAACGGTCACGGGCATTGGAGGAAAACCTTGAACAAAAGAACGACCAATCAGACGACTCTGCTTCTCCGCTGATAATAATGTGTATAAAAATCCATAAAAAGCTGTTGCCTGGTCCTTTTCTTCTATCGTTACAGTAGTAGTAAAATCAAAAAAAGATTCTCTATAATTCATAAATCACATTTTCCTATCATATAATTCTGATTAGAAAACGACACTACACACTACTGACTGAATGTAATGAGTAGCTGGACACCACTCACATCAAACAAAGTAGTACCCGCTGGCTAGCCAGCTAGAAGTTTCACTTATTTTTGGCTAAGCTCATCAGTGATGTGTATGGACTGACTCAACTCAGAAAGCAGAATTAATCGATCTGATTAGCTACTTTGGACGAGTTGGTTCCATCTGAAGTCGAACTCCCAATTCGCATTGCTGACTAGTCCCGAAGTAGTACGAAACGGATGTTCAGTGCTCCTTTGTTCTAAATAATCCTCTAACTGAAACACGTTTATAGTAAAACCTACGTTGAACTTCATCCAAATCCTTACAAAATCCAAAATGTAAAAATCTATGATTAGTTTTATTCAGGTGTTTCTGTGACATGGTAATTTAAAATAAAGAAATAATAATATATGCCTAAATAACATAATGGGAAAGAATAAAAGTTATTGTTAGGTTTTTTGGTATCCGTAAAAATGATTAATAAGTATTCTAGAATTACGAATGGTCATTCAAATAATCTAGTTGTATCAAGGTTGGAATGGGATCTGATGAAGAATACAGATAAAGACAAAATTAGACTACGAAATTACTCTGTCAAGACAGAATATAACTGGATTACAAAATTGACAAATACAATCTCTAACAACGCAAAGTATAACTACCAAAGTGAAGGAAGATTAACAGTAGTTTTCTTTCAGATGTATAAATTTAGTCTTAATCGTTTAATGACGATTGTTTGAGTCGTATACAGCAACCTGGAACTGTCTTGAAATTTAATTACTTTCAAGGATTTGAATGCATTGATGTTCATGGCCACTAATTCACAGTTGGTGAGCGATAGATCCAGTAAGGAATCTCCCAGCTTTCAGAATCAAGTTTCTTGGAATGTACTTGGACATACGGTGACAAATCCTTATTTTTGTCCATCCATTGTATATGATTTACCAAGTATATGTAAATCGGTATATGCAATTGGAGGTAACATAAAGGGGGAGGGACCTGTCAACCAAGCCTTAGATTGTCTCGATGAACGTTCAATTTTGTCAAATTGTGACTAACCTGGCATATGGATAAGTTCACTTGAAACCAGCATTTGTTCTTCTATCACCTTTGAATTCAAGATTAAGGAAGGCTAGTTTCTTTTCCAAGGTACTTTTTATTTTCGACATTCTTTTTTGTCAAGGATAAGTTTGTGTGGATCCTATTTGTTTAAGGTTAAACCATGGATTAATATTAGTCGGAGAACCATTGAAACCACCAGAGAGTAATGGACATCTGTTTCATCCTATTTTGGGAATCATCGACAGTACGCACCCACTAATGTTCGAATTCAGGTCCTTCCCGTCTCAAGGCAAGCAGGTATGCTATTCAGCCACTGGTATCCAATTGAATGACCCATGAATTATAACTTCTGCCAATCCGTGGCAAAGCTTGACCATTATTCAACGTCATTGAGAAGTATCTGTCATCACACCCGACCTTCTGTACCTTATAAACCATTTCTTGAAAATTTACTTGATGTTCTCTAGTGACTGACTACACGAAGAAGTTGCCTGTATCGCTAGTAAGAAGTTGTGACCAGTGGGGTCCACCCTGTCTGAATTGAGGACAAATACTCGCCGACGACATCAGCTGGTGCCTAGTACGATCAAATTGTGAACTGGTAGAAGTATTAAGTTATAACTCATGGGTTGACCACTGAGTCGAGTCCCAATGGCTAAAATGGTCTACGAGCTTGACTTATAAATGGAAGATCCTGGGTTCGAATCTCGATCAGTGGGTGTGCATTACTATAGAACCCCAAACTGAAAAATGGAACAGTTGTCCAGTACTCGCTGGTTTTCAACCTTTGTCTGTCTTATACCAATCCCTAATCAAACTTAAAACAAATAGAATCCCTAAACTTGTGAAGATATCAGTTGTCTCGTAAATACTTTTCAGTGGTAGTGAGTTCATCATTAAGTCTTACCATTGAACATAATTTTGCATTTCGGGGGAAAGTTCAGGTTTATCAAGAGTAATAACTGCATGAACATTAGATTACAAAACTACATACTACTTATCGGTTGAGATAAGTAGTTGCATACCATTCAAATCAACCAGCAGTGCTTGCAAGCCACTTCGAAGTGATATAAACATCAGACTGCGCGTTTTGCCTCATTAGAACCAAGCTAATTAGTGGTGTAACCGGTGCAACTCTGCTCAGAAAACCAAATCGGATCAAGCTATCCGATTTCTGTTTGGTTACTTGATCTACAGTTTACACAGTTCAAGGTGGTGTAACTTCACCACTGTTTTTTGCAAACCAGAATTATTAAGACCACAATGCATCTGATCTGCTTGATACTATAAATGGTAGTCGGATAACATTCATATCAACCAGTGGTGCTTGCTGGCCAGCCATATTGTAGTGAATTTAACACTGACCGATGGCTTCGCTTATTTGGGTTACATCCCTGATAAGTTAGTTTATCGATCCGTGTAATTATGCTTGCTTTCTTGGTCACTATTTATGACATCAAGCAGTTCATATATCTCATGGTGTGAATAGTTTCGTCTTCCAAGGTAAACTCTGGTGAAATAATCACCTCTTTGGACTGTATATATCGCGAATTGTGAATATGTTTTGACCTCTCATGGTCCAAGTAGTCTGGTAGTCTGGCATCCAAAACGATAGGCGTAGGGTTTGAGTCTCAGTGTGGGGCGACACCTATTGTGGACCACAGATACTGTCTAATGAGGAGTCCCAGACGAAACGCCATTTACTTTCTGGATTTCACTGGTAATCACCATCCACCAAATAGGTTGAAATATTTTGCTTTTTGCACTTAGTTTGGATGTAAGTGATAAATTTAAGTTCTATCAAACTTAATAACCTTGAATTGGATTTAGGTAAACACTGGAATATTCTACTGGTTCTACCAATAGATACGTGTCCCTCATGACTACTGGTAAGCCTGTTGGTACCATAGAATTTCATTCTAGTTTAAGACTCTTTACAGTGCAAACCCTTCTCCCCCAGAAGACTCGAACCCAGTGGCTTTCAGGTCACAAGGCGAGCTCATGGACCTTTCAGTCTCTGGGATGGAATTCAACGGCCCATCAGCTCTAACTTTTGCCAGTTCCCATAACATAACACGAAACTGTTTAAGCACAATCTATCAATATATAAATCATCTATATACCACCGACATCATCTCTAGCTTAAGATATTATGACACCGATCCCCGTTTCATTCATGAAAATAGCCATAATCGGTTAGAATATTCCAGGACATAAATGAAACACCAGTATTCATCATTATTCCCAGCCATTACACCGATAACAAAAATATTCCATCAGACTGACACAGAAAAACATATTCATACTAAATTAATTTATTACAAATGAAACCAGACATTTAGCTTCTTTCGAAGAAAAAAAAATAATAAATATCCCAAAGATTTTTAATTTTAGACATAATAATAAAACGCAACATTTTTTCTTTCCTAAAGGGCTAAACATTCTTTGAACAAAAAGGACAGAAAAGAATTCCTGAAAGTTAGAATGACAACTAACTGATATTGTTATGACATATGTCAGATAACTACTGTGAGATAGATAATGTAAAGGTACTTTTTTTACAGTTCAAAATGTATACCTTTCCAATTTGTTTAAAATGATGACAAAAATGATAATCAATAAATTCACGCGCGTCTTTTCATTTGTGTATTCATGTCTGTGTTAAAAGTACAATCTGAACTGGTATATTTTATATTGTAAAGGAATGAAGAGGAAACAGAGTTAATTAGGGTATATTAAGGTATTGATTTTCCAGTTGGTTAAATCACATTCACAGTTCGTGATATATTCAGTTACAGGAGGTGATTTCCTTTGGAAGACGGAAACATTCAAATCATGAGATATGCGAACATATATATATATGTACATTTCCAATGCCCAAATTTTTTCAAACTATTAATAATGAACCTGGTTTGGACATATGTTATAATGTCCACACATTAAAAGACTGATAGTTATGCATTACATATGCTACGCCTTGGTTCACAAGTTGATTTTGCATGTAAAAAGTAGTTCGTTATCCTAATTCTGAACGAATACAAGGTAATTTGTTGGTCATAAAAGGAAAAATAGGCAATTATTGATTTGTTTTACCCAGCGGGCGGTCTAGTCTTAAATAACTGATAAGCTCCATGTTGACTGTTGGTCCTAGCATCAATTATATTTTTCTTCACAATACTATCTCTTGAATTCTTAAAATCTGTGGTATGCTTTGTTTTTAAAATTCTTTTTTTGATAGCTAGTGTTATTCAGAAGTGTCTAACAAAAGTCCTTAGACATATTGTTTGGCGCCTATCATGGTTTGGGCTTAAATAATTAGAATCATTCGTCACCTTTATTAAATTATGAAGGAGAATAAACCAGTAGCGAGAGTTTACTCGTCATTCCCTTCATACTTATGAAGCACGCACGTTGTCCACGGTTCGATCTCCAACTGAAGTACTTTTTAACCTCTTATAGCCCGTCGTAAGCCTAGAAAAGAAGGGCTGAGCGTGTCAGGCTGGTAATCTGACCTCTTAATAAAACAAACACAACGGCTACTGAAACTTCAAGCCTTTCAGTCTCGAGCCCTATCTTCCACCTATTGAAAACGCGAAGAACGATACTTATACATGAAATCAGTTGTCATGGTGAACATATTCTGGTGTACTGAAAAGCAATTTACTAGAAGCATAGCTAATCGACAGTTGGGAATTAACACACAGGCAATATGAAACGATCTATTTTTCTCTCTACTTAGTCATCCTAATACACACTGACATACACATATCTTGTTTTGTTTTTGTTTTTAATTCCTTGGTAAATTCCTGTTGCTTTGAAAACACATTTGTAGTGCTGATGTCATATTTTTGTCTTGATTTGCTTGATTTTTGTCTTCTTATAGATATGTAACTATGTCTTGACAGTGGGTTAAATTTAAGTCAAATAAACAGTCGGTCTGTCCGTTACACTTTTGCCAACAAAACTTGATGAGATACACACTGATGTGCTAGTCATGCATTGACAAGATACTTATTTAATAGGATAAGTGAGTGGAATGTTGATAATAATGATTGAAGAAGTAGGAGAATTAAGTCTTACACTGTAAATGTTATTTCGGTCACCCTTCAAGCAAAAAAAAATCAGGAAGAAAAGTAAAATAAAGAATTCTATATGATTCACAAGTATTGTCGGTTGTCATTTGCTTATGACAAGCAAAACCCCGAATTTCACATTTTATATAGCCTCTTTACAACTTACGTAACCAAGTGATAATTATTCCAAAGACATTTGCCACTTTGAGACACATTTAAGATAACTTGGGGGATTTCATCATGAGCTGATATCACTTGTAGAACCAGTGGAAAACTTGGGAGTACTGGACAGCTGTTTCGTCTTAGTTTGGTACTCTTCAGTAGCACGCACTTGCACTGATGAAGAGTTAAAAACTAGGACGAAACAGCTGTTTAGTACTCCCGGGTTTTCTATGGTTCTCTAACTGATGTCAGTTCATGATGAAATCCTCCAGCCAATCAAAAAAAAAAATCCCCACAAAACCAATACTTGAACAGTTAAGATAAAGATCCGAAATTGATGAGTCTAATTAATCACACAAAAGTAAATGGTATCAAGTTCTTCACGAAAATTATTCACAACCACTCCTTAGTTTCTCCTTCTCTGTGTGTACCTGTCAGTTTGATTGTTACTGTGGAGTCAGTTAAACTGGGCGAAAAATTAGACATATTCATTATCAGATTTCTAAACACCATCCTACTTGGATGAGCAAGCGACAAAGAAGATCTATTTGTAGCCTTGTTTTACCTCACCTTGTAGACTATGCCAACAAGTTTTTCATAGTTATTTACCATACTCCGACCAGTCTTAGTTACACCTTAAGAATTCCTCTTTTACATAAAGACTGAAGCTATTGGAATCCATATGAAGAAGTTAAAGTTATAAGTTCAGAAGAATCTCGTACAGACACTTTCCTTACCTTCTTACCCTAAGCAACTAACATGCCATTATTTTAACTATCTTTAATTGTTGTAAAAGTTTTTGTATACCTGAATGAATGAAAAAACAAAATAAAATTGGTTTTACTGACGTTTCAATGTTTAATGCTGCTAATAGATTTATCAAAGTATTGTTAAACCAGAATTTACAAAGTCTCAGCTTGTATACAGCAAACCGGATTGTCCCTCTTCAATATGATATAATTTCTATGCTGTTGTCATCTTGGACTCACCATCTTACCGACCCATTGACTTTAAATCTCTCTAAATACTTATCCTTGATACTGAAACCACTCCAAAAAGGACTCTCAAAATGCTATAAAAGACTCATATGATTTCAAATCTAAAACAGAAAACTAAGAAATTGTTGAAGAAGATATTGTGGTAAGCTGTGATATTAACTCATTATATACTAGCATTCTAATTATCAAAAGTCTTGATAACATTTTCAGTTTACTAGAATCAGACACAACCCTAACAGAAAGGTGTCCACTGCACACCATTGAAATAATTAAGCGTCTAAAATTCTGTCTTAAAAATAAGTGTTTTACACTTAAAGGGAGTTTATGTAGACAAATGCTGTAGCTACGGTTCACCAGTTTCCCCAATAGTCGCTGTTCTTTTCATAAATGCATTTGAAGAAAATATCTTTTCAAGCATACTCACACTAAAAGTATTGCTAAGGTATGTTAACGACACTTTCATTGTGGTAAAAAAAAGAGATCTACACAGTTCATTCTTGGAGAAACTGAACTGTCCGTCTCCCAGCATCCAGTTTACTTTGGAAGCAAACTGCATATTAAGAGGAAGTAAAACAGATATTTCAATATCCAGATTTATATTCAGAAAGAAAATACATTCCTACAAAGTTTTAGACTTCTGATCATCGTCCATCTTCAGTGCAAAGGTATCAGTTGCTTGAAGTCTACTTAGGCGGGCAAACTCTAATAAGTGATGAAAAGGAATAAGAAGAAGAAATATCGAACATTACCAAAATTGTAGGGAAAAATAACTGTCCAAAGAACTTCATTACCAAAATCAAAACTGACATTGAATATGGTCGGCAACGTATTCTGAAGTCAGCTGTCATTCCATGCACACCAGAAAAATCAGTCAATATTAGAAGAGTACTGAAATACCACATCAGAGTTTTCTTCAAAACTAAACTTTAACATTAAAAAACAACCTTGTTAAGGTGAAAGATCGAATTCTAGAAGATTCACAATCTAATTGTGTCTACAAAATAAAATGCTTGAAATGTGATGTGATACACATCGGAAAAAAAAATCACAAGAAATCAAATTTAGAAGAAATGAACACCGTAGAGCATTTGTCCGACAACCGAGAAATCTAATTGTACCAGAAAAGCTGAAAAAGTTATCAACCATAGATCTACACACAAAATTCATTTTGACAGCATTGAAATAATCCAGAAAAAATTCAGAAATTACAAACAGCGTCTGATATCAGAAGCACTTCATGTCAAATCGAATCGAAATTGTCTGAATGCGAATGATGGACTAAGAGAGAATTCGACTTGGCTATAAAACCCCTTCCCCCCTCCGGCCTACTTCAAGTGACAAGATCAACAAAAATATGATAAGAAATTTCATTATGAAATTCAATAATTTTATACGCTTATCAAATCTAACAATCCACACATGATATTGTGGTCTTTACAAACTTAACAACGTAAAAAGCACCTGATGCTGAAGAATTGTAATCAACGCTCTATACAGAAGATGAGATCCTGTAAATTCTAGTCTACAATTAATTTGATGAAGCTTCTGGCAACATTAAATAGCGAAACGTCAGTGAAACCAGTGTCGTTTTGTTTCTCATTCATTGAGAAATACCACAATTTTATGATCTCCAGACATGGTTGAAGAGTCTGCACGTAACAGCCAACTTGTCAGGATAAATGAAACATTTCGGCTCAATAGAAATCAACCGTTTAGAAGTGCGTGTTTCATGGCTTAGTGGATGGGTGCTGGGTTAGAGTCTCACGGAAACGACATCAGTCACCAGAATACCGATAGATCCAGTTGACTGACGAGTCCTAAATAGGATGAAACTAGCGTCCTGCACTCATTTATTAGTTACTGACAGGCAAACATCACTATGTGGACGTACTGTAGGTTAGTCAAGTATAACCTCGACTTGGTTTATAACAAAAATATCCTATGATCATTAGCCAGCCAATATATGCTTGGCATAGTGATTATTTGTAAACAAAAGATAGACTAATCTAATAACTCCATCATTAGTAGGTTAGATTTCCGGTTTGCGTCTTTATCAATTCACTGTTGATCACTTCGAAAATCAATAAAAGATGACGATTGAAGTAATTCTTATAGTATTCATCAACCAGGATAGTAAACTTGTCCGTTTTATACATATTTATTCTATAGAATAATATGGCACACTCTATCATGAACCAACGTTAGTTAGGGGGTCACTGAAAACTAAGGAGTAATGGGAAACGGCTTCATCCTAGTCTGTGACTCTTCAGTGGCAAGTACTATGACCCTATGAGGAATAGTACCCATAAAATTTGGATTATCAGACAAATCCGTAAAATATTCTACAAGTGGGTTGGAATTCAATAAACCATGAAGTTTAACTTGAGTCCAATGATGATTCAGGAGGAATCATCTGTCCAGTGATTCCTTGATTTCAGTTGTTCTTTAACTAAGGTTCAGTTCTTGACTAAATCTACTTTTAATAATAATAATAACAACAGATACTGTGGAATATTTGAACGAATTACTTGGCATTTATGTCTTTTTACAGTGAAAGGAGATGGTAAATGGCAAAATTTAATTTAACAAAACTTACCCTTACAAACTAAACTATAGAAAATTAATCTGATGCTTGCTAGTGAATTGCTACAGAATGGAGTTTCCTGGAGTTCTAGTGAGAAGTCGTGACCACTGAGGCCCATCGAGTCACGTGTGAGGATGGATGTCCCACCGACGACATCTTACCGAAGGTGTACATATCAAACTTCTTCATACCACAGAAGCAATGACAATATGCATACTCTGACTGGACACTAGTAACTAGTGTGATGTAGTGCAGACTGAATTGTATCAGTCACCATGCTAGGTGGCTCAGAATCATGATATAATTTGATTTGATGATATAATATGGTTGGAGGCAATGGGCAAGAAGCCTTGGACCCAGGTTTCGTGCTAGTCGGCACTCACCAGTTAGCAAGGCTTATCTGCAACCTTGAAGGAACTTATTTCCCTCCTGAGATTCGAACCCGCATCACCCAGTGTTGCAGTCATAGATGTTACCACTGAACTATTTGGCTTGTAATTGACTTCCTGTAGGATTGTATTCGATGGATTCCTTCAAGGTCGCAGATACGCCTTGGTGAGTGGTGAGTGCCAACTAGTACGAAACCTAGTCAAGCAAGGCTTCCTACCGATTGCCTCCAATCATCTAATATTAAATAGGCGACACACATGTCAAATCCCAAACTCTACACACAGAAGAGGTTTGTCCAGTCACTGAATTAACTAATAATATTGACATTTATAAACGTAGAAATGTGAACAGAAAGTTGCCTCTCTTCAGGAAACTTCTTTATATAAAATTCAAGCCGAACAAACAGTTGCTTGTTTCATTTCTTAAAATTTTAGTCTCACAATGAACACAAAAAATGTTTGCATTACAGCATTATGAAAGAAAGAAAGAAAGAGCATCTGTGGTGTTTTGTTTTTCATTTCTTTTTAAAAAGTCTTTGTCAGTAACAGGATAGAAGTACTTTAATCCTGCGTTATTTTTTTGTTTAACAGTTAGAAAAGATCCTAGTTTATTATTAGCATACATTTTTTTAAACGTGTTGTTTCAACTAAATAGCTTAATTTATCATCTTGATTCCAGTTAATTATTGAGATTAGGATATCAAAATCCTGGTACATCCGCGCGCACACACACACACACACACAATGCAGACATGTATCACAGATTAAGATACTACCTTCAACGTGTTTTCTCACCTATGGTAAACGGCTCCAACCTGTCATATAACCATATATACATGTTTACAAAAAAAATTAGCTGTTGTCTCTTTACTACGTTTATATCGTGTCACATGACAGTTTGTCCGGTAGGAATTGAAGCAGTGGTGAAGTTAAACTATTTGTCATAGCCAAGGTTCAAGGTCTGTCGAAAGTTGACCTTCAAGAGCCAATCAGATTTAGAGAGCTCCATGAAATATCATATCATACTACATTTATGGATTTGATGAGGGTAGGCTCAGTATTCTACTTATTCCCTAGGTACGTTTTTCTGTAAATTTAAACTGTGAGGTAGAGTTACGGGGCGAAGTTCAACAATAGTGTCCAAGGTGGGCGAACGCTCCAATAACCTTGAGCGCATGCTAGCCGTTGGTTAACGGCACCTGTAACTATCATAGCAGAAATATTAAAGCTTTTCACCAACAAATTTCACCCAGATCACATTTTTAAGTACTGTTTGGACGATGTGTTAATAGCTCGTTAGGGTTAAGATCAGGGTCATAATTAGGATTAAGGTTAGGCTAACGATTAGGGATAGATTTAGAGTTGATGTCATTTATTTTAATTTGTTTCATTATCCACATTTTCTTGGTGAGTAGTCGTCGATTGTGTTACTGGAAATCATAGTAATTTAACCAAGGGCTTTTGCTGAAGACTGCACAACAGGATAAGAGAGATAAGTGGTTCACTAAAGCAGTTCATTTTCAGTCACCACCTCGATGAATACATGTAGAGAAACTAATCTAAGCTAACAACTGATACTCCTCAGTATAACTGGGATGTATTTTTAAGTCATGTCAGACATGACGAGGCATGTGGCCAATACGGTTCACTGTATTTGGGTGAGACTGATAATTATCGATAACATTGGCTAACGGTAGTGGAATTATCGCAAACTGACAGAAGTTTGTATTCCTCGGTCATTGAATTCCAGTCAAGTAACTGAATAGTCGGCGGACTAGCTTCGTAACCTGAATTAGTTGGATCCAATCCCTTAGTGGATGGGGTCACACGTGCGTACCACTAAGACATAACAAATTTGGACGTAACAACTGCCCAGTACCCCCTGATTTTAAATATTTCTCTAAATGATGTTTATTTGTGACGAAATCTTCACTTTGGAATCCAAAGTTTGTTTTGGCAAATTCTTGCTTTTAATTTACGAGGAAGCAGTACTGAACACGATGTATAAATGGAAATGGAAAGTCCTACTAAAGGGGAAATGAAAGAATCACTACTTTGGATTTGGACTGCATTGATTCTCAGAGATTTGATTGATTTCAAATTTGATCAAGAATTAATACCAATCTGAGGACCAGTAAGAACTAATGAATACTGGAAAGCTGTTTTATCCTAGCTTGGTAATCTTCAGCAGTACTCATTCGCAACTTCACCAGGGTTCGAACCCAAGATTTTTAGGTTACAAGGCCACCTAGTTGACATTCAGATAAAGAGGCTCATCACTTCTAAATTCTACCCATTGGCGATGTTTAGCTCAATGACCGGTCAGTGTCACTCGTGATTATCTGTCCTTACATCAAATTTGGTGGACGCCACTCATAAGGACAGACACTGGTGAGCACTAGACTAATTTTCAAATGGTGGTTTGATTGATTTCTCAAATGAACTTTAAGAGTATTAGAAGGCATTTCTTTCATAAGCTATATTTATCTTACCTATTATAAATGTTTCACTATATAATGCAATTCTTTATCCCCTATTTTCTATAGCAGTGATCAATAAGAGTACAGAATCTCAGCCTGTATTGCAACGGAGAAACACACAAGATTCTTCTACAACTGCACCAAAATGTTTACCAGCTGAACCAATATTACGTAATGCAAGTAAAGAAAATCGTCCAGGTAAGCTTAATATCAGTAACAAACTAGTTAAATACTCTTTTGATCATATTAGTTATTCTCTGTTATACCAAAAATTACGTCACTTGCTATGAGGGTCTTTATGCGGGGGTAAGTTTCTTTTAACTTCGAAAATATGTCTGATGTGAGAAACGTACGGCATTGGGTGGTGACCGTCAGTGGAATCCAGGGTGTGCTTTTGTCTTATCTGAGACTCGTCAACCGGGTGTACTGGATACATTCCCCAGTAAGTGATGGTGTTCCCACTGGCACTCGAACCCAGTAACCTACATCCATACTAGAAGCCAATATTTTAGCGGAGGTCGATATTTCCGTCTAATTAAGCAATGGGAGAATCAGAAGTGACTTAAATAGAAATAAAACTTGTAATCCCAGCTGATGTTAGAAAACTGTAAAAGGTGTTTGAAACTAGGTCGGGTTTACACAGATCAGTCCTTCCTTCCTTCCTCACTTCAATTTCTTTCAGGTTTAATTAGTTGTTTTTCTTCAGTTATATAAAAACAAACTATTTTCAGAATAATATTATTTGTACTATTTAAGGTAAATCGGTAAGGAAAAATGTTTGGGTATAAATGTCACATGAAACTAATTGACAGTTGAATAAGATGAACACTTATTTATTATTATTATAATATTATTATTCTGTTGGGTTTTAAGTGGAACATAAAGGCTTCCGTAACTGTTTTAGACAGCTCTACAAATGTCTATAAGCTTTCATTTCTTCCTCACTGCTTGATCTCCTCCATGCCTCCATCGGACACACGTCCAACTCGTTGTTTTCCATTCAGGTGCCATCATTCAAGAGTTTGCCTGGTGTGTGATATCCCTCACCAGTCTCTTCAGTGTATTCCCCATCTATCTCCATTTCCTTCTGCATATTTGTTGAATGATAGGTTGTTTGGTTGGCTCTTCGTCTGCTGGAGAGCTCTCCTTGTAACCAGAAGGTCCTGTGTTCGAACCTTGGTGGTGAGTGGATAGTGATGAAGAGTCACAAACTAGGCTGGCGAAACAGCTGTTCAGTACTCTTTGTTAGTTTTCCAATGGTTCTCTAACTAATATCAGCTCATGATGAAATCCTCCAACTAATAAAGCAAACACAATCGCTGCAAACCCAAACTTGAAAATTAATCTGATGCTCACTATTGACTGGCCTTTTCAGGCAGTTACCTGGGGTTCTAGAGGGAAGTCCAATGGGAGGACAAATACTCGCCACGGATGACATTCGCTAGTATTCCTGCTATGTCATGAATTGGCAGAATTTGGAATTCATGGGCTGGTCATTGGATTGGGTCCCAGTGGCCTAACGGTCTACAAGCTAGCTCACCTTGTAACTAGAAGGCCTTGGGTTCAAACTGTGACGTTGGATGCGTACTGTTGAAGAGTCCTAAACTAGGACGAAATATCTAGCCATCCAGTAATTCCAGGTTTTCCAATGGTTCTCTAAATAATGTCAGCTCATGATGAAATCCTGTAACCAATCAATCAAATCCCTACAAACCAATACTTGAATAAGTTCCTTATTACTTATCTTGTCCGACTAGCCATCTAATCGTTGTTATTAGATGGTTGCAGGCAGTTAGCAGGAATCCCTGAACTTAGGTTTCGTGCTTTTTTCCATTCACCAATCAGCAAGGCGTATAAATAAGTTATTCAGGCTTGCGATTGACCTCCAGTAGGAGACTGTATCAGATAATTCTATTGGACACTAGGAATTGAGTAAATAGTGTCGTGCGTGTAGTCCTTTATTTGTTACACCATGATGGCAGACAAGCCACTTAGCATGGTGGCCACATTAGCTACTTATTCACTAGTGTTCGATCAAAGTAGCCATCTGATCTTCAATATCAAGGCAGGGAAAACAGTTCTTGATGAAAGTTTGCACTAACCTGTTGGAACCGCACAGATGAACACTTATACAGCACTAAATTGTAGTGAAAGCTGTCTGCTAGACAAATTGGTAGGCACAAATTTACGTCAATATTTACTTTCCTAATCTTGGTCATAAAAAAACAGGAACCAAGACTTTGGGTAGGCGGATATGATTCGCAGATATGTGGTATGACCTTCAAAAAACGGCAACAAAGAGATGACAGATTAACTTTCAGAGCGAATACAGCCATCAGAAGACGCTGTTCCTCGGCTAGTAATAACGAATATTAATGTCCATAAAAATCTGTAAGTATTGTTGATTTTCCCAATAAATGATCTGTTGCCTGGCCCTTGTCTTCTGTCGTCACAAAATATTCTCTTATATTCACCAAAAGGATGACTCTTATTTACTCTGTGGCACAGATGCCTTAAAGGTTGAAATCTTTATGTAATTAATTATTTGCTTCAACTGATAGGCACTTCTTTGAACATAATATCACACTGTAACTCTAGAAGATGAAAGACTTGGTAAAGGCGTGTTTAATAGGAATTTGGTATTTCTATAAAGCCAAATTATGTACGCCTTATCGTCAAATCACCATATATACAGATCTTTCGTGTTGTGCTACTTCTGGCCTTCCAACACATTGTGTTTCTTTATGTTCCTTTCACGTCTCCTATGTATCTTCGGAACGCTGAATCATTCGCCTTCTCCTACATCAAATGTATCTCCATGATATTTAATGTTTTTATGTTGATGAACATCTGTTTATATACTACTGATAAATCTTATCAGTAGCACTCGCCACAACACCATATAAGATTTTGTAAAATAAAACAAATACAAACTATTGTCCAGTAAGCTTGTTATCGCTATACAGCCTTGTCTTTTTTTGGATTTAAACAAGAATGACCTTCAAAAGGCTTGAATAGAATTCTTTATTACATATTATTCAAAGTCTTATTAGAATCCGTTTTTTGTATGTGTACTATATATATATAAGAGGTAGTCATATGACATGTGTGAATAAAATACCATTAAAAAAAGAGAACACAATTCAATCAAAAGCCATTAAGGTTTGGTGAAAAGCATTCACTCACTCGCTCACTATAAAATGAAATAAATTTAAATTTATCAGATTAATTAATATATTTATTCTCTCTAAATAGTGAAATTAGAACCCAGTGGTAAAGTAAAAAGTTAAGAAAATTGATCAGGTGGGATTATCTTTCTGTTTCATGCAACTACACATGACTGTTGTTATCGATGGTAGAAATAATAATAATACTTATACTAATACTAATAATGAGGAAAACAGATGAGAATAGATTGTGATATTTTGCTTTTAAAACTGATTCGCATTATTGATTCTCTGGCTATACGTTTAACTTCAGTCTAAAAAAAGAGTTATGCGAGATTAAATCTATCGTATATTCTCATTACTTTAACACACAACGAATATTGATCCATTTCATTCCCTTTGAGTTCCAAGTGTCACTAAAGTGCTCTTCGATTTTTGAAGTTTCAATAGAGGCCGCGATGTTTTGGTTTTTATGGGGATGGGGATCCTAGCTCAACATGATCGACCTTCCCTTTATTCGGGCCTTTTCTTATCGATTAGTAAACTAGGCTAGGTTTAGGTGTACGTTAGCTGGGAATCGAACTTGGCGAGCATTCCTACTACTGGACATTGGATGCACACTGCCAAGGCAATGGTATATTAAGCATTGAAGATTATTTTATCCTTGAATTATTTGTTCATCTTGAAGTCAATTGGTGGGTGGTGACTAGCTGTGAAATCTAGGATGCGCATTTCATCCTATTTCAGACTGGTCATCCGGGTGTCCCTGCATTCCCCAGTGAGTGGTGGTATTCCCATCGAGGCTGGAACCCAGTGCCCGTAGTTTCAAACTCCAAAGCGTCATCCACTCGACCACGTGGGCCACGAGAGCCATCTCTTGTGCAATGGTCTTAATTATTATTTAATTCAATTTAGATTTACTCGTCGATTGATTGGACTGAAGTCTTCAGTCTCAGGCTGATATGTCGGTTACTATTGGAGATTCTACGACGATGTCTGTTCATGTAACTTGAAGTCAGCTGGTGGATGGTGACTAGCAGTGGCGTTTGGAACTAAGGGCACTGGGTTCGAACCTCGGTGAGAAAACCACCACTTACTGGGGAATGCAAGTACATCCAACTAGCTGACAAGTCCCAAGTAGGACGAAATGCGCATTCTGGATTCCACTGCTAGTCATGACCACACATCACCGAATCATCTGTAAAGGACTTTGGTCCAATCAATCGACGAGAAAATCTAAATTGAATTGAATATGTGTTCATCTCTTTATCTCAATTTATCTAATCCCCAAACACCAATTGTACTTCCCCCTCCCCAGGCCTTCGCTATTTACTATGCTCTGATAAGAGACATCTGTTTCATTACAAATGAACAGATGTACTTTGCAGTACAAATATCATTATTATTATCATTATTATTTTTTTACTTAGTAAGAACTATATAAGTTGTACACACTACTGATATCTTGGAATAATTACACATTTCTTTATCAAGATGTGAATGACTGTGTATATATATACAAAGAATTCATGCTGTATACAGTTCCTAATGATTTTAATTATCGTTTTCTTTTTTAATGTGTGAGTAAAAATGAAGATTAAAAAGAACTGTAAAACCTCAAGTCATTCGAAATACTCTATTTGGATTTAATTTCAAAACCATTCGATGATCTTGATGCTGTATCGAAAAGTAGCTGGTTTCACCGTCTGTTTTCACCTAACAGGGAACTTCTTAGATAAATTTGAGTGGTATATCGCTCATAAGCTGGTTATATTTTGGACTCTAAATTTACTTCATGAATAATCTCCATCCAGGCATATTAATGAAAACAAAACACGTAGTTTAGCAACGAGTCTCATTTCGGTGGAGAATTCATTTTCTTAGCTGCACAATCGCAATTATATTTATGACAGTTATTTTGTATGCATGTGTACATTAAGTTTGTCAAACAAACTACAAATTACAATTGGTTATGGTTACTTTTTAACTAAACAGGTGAAAATTAAGAAGTTTTTGGTGGAGTTACGTAATACAAAAACGGTCAAGAAAATTGGGTGTTAATGAAACTAGTGTAGTAACAAAGGTGGAGTTGTCACAAACAGTTGTTAAAAAAAGAAGTTACGTAATAATATGAATAGTTGGATGATTGAGCTGTACTCATATACACAAAGGAACAAAGTAGAGAATACGAAATTACGGAAGAGTTCTAAATGAGTACAAGAATCATAAGCAATTGAAGAAACAGGTAGACAAACAAAATTAAGTCATAAAAAATCAACAAAGTTGTTATCATGATAATAGAAGTGATTGAGTTATTAATTCTCTTTTGTATGCACAGCTTCGGTTTTTTCAGTGTGAATGACCAGAGTTTCAGCGATACAAAGAAGGCGAAACTGTTATGCCTTTGGTAGGTTATTCTTGACTCTGTAGACTACTTTGAAGGAGGAGGCGATTGTTGAGATGGAATGATCAGTGTTAACCAGGTGTTCAATTATCGCACTCCTTATAGCACTACTATTGCCTTTCACAATCATGTTGGATAGTGTTCTTGAATCTTGTTGGACAGGATGCGCGTCGAACGATATGATATATGCAGGTATGGGTGGTGGTTCAGTGGTAGAATACCCATCAATTCGGTTCACAGTCAATTCTCGCATAGACCTCGCCTAGTTTACCAAGCGATTATAAACCTGGAAAAGAAGGCATGCTGAGTTGGTGATATCAGTCCACGCTAACTCCTTAAAAACCCCACCACCTCTGCTGAGACTGTAAAAGCTTAGAGCCCTCTGTCCTACATGGAATGCGAGGAAGTAAACAAAAACAAATTGCCAGCAAACTCCTCCTTAAATTGTCTGGTAGTGCGCTATTAAGAAATCAAACTGTTGCTACAGTTAGTAAAATTACGTAGGCAAACAGATATTTCCCAGAATTTCATAATAGAATTCTTTCGTTTTTCAAAATTAACTTGTCTGAAAGATTTACTAGGTCAAGTGAATAGCGTTAAACAATCCTCTCTATCTATATTTATTTTTTCAAGTGTTGTTTTGCAGGGATTTTCGTTTGATTGCATGGAGGATTTCATCATCAGCTGACACTGCTGAAGAGTCCCAAACTTGGACGAAACAGCTGTCCAGTACTCCTATGTTTTCCAGTGGTTCTCTAACTGATGTCAGCTCATGATGAAATCCTTATTGCACGGGATTTCATTGGTTTCAAGTTTAATAACGGAATGATATCAGTTAGAGAACCATTGGAAACAGATTAGTATTGGACAGGTGTTTTGTCCTAAGTTTGGGAAGCACCTATGACCCCACCGAAGAGTGAACCTAGGAATTTCAGGTTACAAGGTGAGCTTGTTGACCATTCAGTCACTGGGATGAAATCCAGGGGTGGGTTCATGAATTCTAACTACTGATAATGATTCACTGAATTCATATCTAGTGGACGAATCCTATTATGTTTGGTAGACGACTTCACAATTATGGATACAATGTTGTGTTGAATTGTAGACAGTTCAAAGGAAGCATTGTTAACGTGTTATTAATGGTGTAAAGTCATATAATACAGTGTATGATTCTTGAAGTAGAAAATGTTATCTGGAACTATAAATTCGTCTGAATGATGAAGTGGCTATAACGAGTGACCTACCCATCTGATAAATCATTTATAAAGCAAATTCAAAGCAACACACGTAAGCAAACACTATAGTGTTTTCAGTCAGATCACATCATGGTTTACCCTAGTATACATAACTTTACAAATAAATGTGAAATGTTGTTGGTATTAGATGGTTGGAGGCAATCGGCCACAGGAAGCCCTGCTTGACCTAGGTTTCGTGCTAGTTGGCACTCATCAGTCAGCAAGGCATATCTGCAACCTCAGAGGAACTCATGTCCCTTCTGAGATTCGAATCCGCGTCACCCAGTGCCGCCTGCGGTCAGAGATGTTACGACTGAGCTATTCGGCGTCGCGACTGACCTCCTGTAGGACTGCAGTGGATACTTTAATTGGACACTAGTCAGTAACTAGAGTGATTTGTCTAGTCCTGTGTTTGGTGCAGACTGAATTCTATCAGTCAAGTTTGTGAATGTGAAATATAAGATTTCGCATATAGATTGTGCAATTAGTCATAATAATAATAGTATTAATAATAATAATTCTATTAATAACAAAGATGAAAACCGTGGACAGATTTATGATAACAAGGACAATGAAAAGCGGCATGATTAAACAAATAAATGTTCATATAGATGCAGTAGATAAAACCGTTTCTCATTACAACTTGTTATCGCAAATTGCTCCTTTTTTCATCTTTTTATTTACTAGACATTATTATTATTATGACTAATTGTACAGTTTTTATGCAGGATCTTATCATCCAGTCGAAAAATTACCTTGACTGGTTTATATTTAATATTTTCTAGTAAAGTTGTATATACTAGAGATCTAATTGGAAGCAATACTAATCGCTAACTCATATCCATTTTTGAACAAACTTGAGATAATTTGAATAGTGACGAAATAATTCTTGAAAATTAATGTGACGATCACTAGTGGTGACTAGTGGAGTCCAAGTGGTAGTGTAGGACAGCACAAATGCTTGCCGATGACATATGCTTGTAGTGGCTCTCAAATCGCGAATTGACAGAAGTTAGAATTTATGAACCGACGACTGTATTCTGTCCCAGTGGTTGAATGACCAACCAGCACCTCCTCTCTTTGTAATCTAAAGGTCCTGGGTTCGATCCCCATTGAGATCATGGGCATGCATCACTGAAGAGTTCCAAAACAGGACGAAATGGCTGTTCAGAACTCCAGCAGTTATTTCCACCAGTACTCTAAGTGATGTTAATCCATGACCGCATCCCTACAGATTAATTTTTGAAAATTGTTCACTTCAATGTGTTGTTTTGAATTTTACTATGGGAATCTTTAATATTTTGATATTTCAGTTTACACAATATCTTGATGTTGTTATCGTTGTTGTTTTTCTTTTCAAAGAATCCAAACAGCCTGTTGAGCTTGCGCGAACAAAATCCGTCGACAGTTCATTCTTGTCAAAACCAACTCAACCAGCTAAACAGGTAAGACTCTAATTATTTTCTACAGCAGGTCAGATGCGAGGACAAATAGTCGCCATGGATGACATTCGCTAGTGGCAGTGCCACATTATGGCCAGTGGATAGGGTCTATGAGCCCGTCTTGTAACCAAAAGGTGCTGAGTTAGGACCGTTGTGGTGGGTGTGTACTACTGAAGAGCCCCAAACTAGGATGAACAGCTGTCAAGTACTCCCTGCAGGCTTTCCAATGATCCTCTAACTGATGTCAATTCATGATGAAATCCTGAATATTTTCCCTGCATTAGCTCATAGCTTATATGGAGTAAAGAAAAATGTGCTGAACCACTGGTTACTTCACCATTGATTGATATTTCCTTTTTCTGGGTTTCATGCTTTAGCATCATCATAATTTGTTTTCTATGAGGAGACAGTTCAGTGTGTATAGTAGTAGCTTGGTATTGCAAATTTAAGCATCGGTAGCTCTCAAGGCATTTATACATGCCTCAGTTATGACATAATAATGATGAAAACAGCTCAATTCTGAACAATATTTTTACACGGCACTGAGTTCTTAGTGCATTTTATCGCATAATGGCTACTCTTAATACAGGATTTTCAGGTAAAGTAGTAACATTGCGGATGCCATGCTGTTCGAGACGAAGCATGGATCCAATCTCTTAGGATATTTTTCCTAATGTCACTTTAGAAATGACATCTAACGAATCCAAAGATATAAATAATTAGATGATGAAAAACAATAAGAAATGATAAAAGTTGACACAAACAGCTGGATTCAAATTTAAGTAGTCTAATAATCTAATGCGTCGGTGGCACAGTGGTTAGGACTCTCGCCGACCATGCACATGGTCCGGGGTTCGAGCCCACGCTGGCGCACACCTGATATCTATGGTCGGCCTGCATAATTTGGGCTACCGATATTCATGCTGAAAATTCCATACTTGTACCAAAAATACAGTGTGGAATGAAGCTGTAAATCAAAAAAAAAAAAAAAACAGTAAGACAATGCTTCCTATTATCACTGATGATATTCCTAATTGTGATGCACTGGATTATGCGTCAGACTGTGCATTGAGAGTGAGAAGAAAAACACGTTGGACCTATATGAAGACTCTAGGAGATCTGGATGTCGCAGGTGATATATGTTTAATGTTACACAAACTCGAAGAATTGCAGGCGAAAACACAACAAACTGACTGAAGAGGCAGAGAAAACATCAATCACTATAGGTGAACATGGAGAAGACGGAGGGGTGATGAAGATGACCAACCAACAGTAGCTGCAACAACTACCAGCAACAGTCACCATCATCGAGAGAGATTTGACAGGGGTTAGTTACTTGCTTCATTTATCTAGGAGGCACGTGGTTCCAACCACAACATTTGGAACGAATGAAGATGTCAGAGAGGGCCAGCATGGATCGGAAGGGGCAAGATACGCCTTCATCAACCTGAAACTAGTTTAAAATATTCTCTGCACTCCGTAGAATAAAGAAGAAGACTCGGATTTTAAATACAAATGTGAAGTCTGTCGGCTCCTCCATACGGATAAGAAACCTGAACTATGTATCACGAAAAGTGTTTCCAACAAGTTACAGACTTTTACCAACAGCTTCCTGCTTCGCTGCCTCCATAGTGAAAATCAAATGGTTGGCTGGCAGGCCAGAAAAAGAATCAGCAGCAAGAAACTTCGTCGATGAACGAACAAACCAAGAGGCGATCACTCAACAAATATGTAGGAGAAAATGGAGATGGATCGGACATACATTGAGGAGCCTATCGAATGACATCGCACACCAGGTCAATGCTCGAATGGAATCCAAATAGGAGGCAGTGAGTAGGTCGTCGGTGCGAGGGTGACATGAAAGAGATCGTGTGAGGAGGAGGAGGAGGGGATGAGAGATTATGGTCATTCATTGACCCAGCTGAAGAGGACGGCAGAGAATAGAAGTGGAGATGTGTTGCTGAAGTCCTATGTTCCACTGGGAAACTAAGTTAATAATAATAATAATAATTCAAACCGGCCACCGTATCACTTAAAGAATCACTGTGTAACAATCCTCTACTGAATTCGTTATAAAACTTGCGAAAGAATTATTGAAAATGAAGGATTACCATAGTTATGATCGGTACTATACACTGTTTTATTTAACACAGTACTTCGTCTTTGTGTCAGATGGTATTTTATATGAGACATATAAGTAGATCGCATGATCTGATAAGAAAAGTTAATCGAAACGTTAACGCTGACATTAGTTTGTGAATAAAAAATAATGAAGAAATCAAGACGGAGAAAAAGTGTGAATCTGTTATCATTATTTGCCCTTAGGGTTCCTAGTAAAACATAGGGCTTCAGTAGCACACCACCATTTCACATGGTTCTCTGCCATCTTTTCTTTTTTGCTGGCTTGATGATTGCTCATGAGCCTTTAGTTCCTCCTCACAAATTGAAGAGTATGATATTTCGAGTTAAATAGGTTAGAAGCAAATGAAGCAACACTACGGCAACTAATTTAGTTTTCAAACCCTAAATATTCTCTAAAGTCTAGAATGACATCGAGGTGATACTGAGATGTCACAACAATCCGTCTTTTGAAAACCATCTACTTCAAGGATAAACATCTTCTCTCAGCACTGAAAGTTTTACTTGTCCACTGATCATTTTCACACGCATCACTCACTGCCATGTAGAGTCGTCCATGCTGTGTGAACGTGGTGTTTTCTTCCGTATACACAATTTCTTGTCTTCATGGGAACATGAGTTCTCTTAAAATTACAAATATGTGCAACTATTGACTACTGTTGACCAACTAATAACCAACGGATGGCATCATTTTCTCATAGAGAATAGAATTCATCCTGTGTAGGAATTTCACTGGATTGTCAGGTTCGTCTAACTTGACTAGAATGCTTCTCTAGAACACGACACTATTATCAACTGATCACCTGAAAATATCCCTTACATTGGGATAGACAAAAATTCAGGTAGGGAAAAATGACGACTCGAAGGAGAAAACAATGTACCTAACAACCACGACAACGTTTGTTTATCAGAGAAAATACATAGTATATCTTTAATTGAACACTAGTAACTAGTGTGACGTGTCTAGTCCTTTCTTTGGTGCAGACTGAATTCTGTCAGTCAAGATTGCAATGTGACCACTACTCTAGATAGCTCGCCAACACGGTGCACATTGATTTGGTGATATTGGATGGTTGGATTTAAGTCTGCACCAAAGAAAGGACTAGGCACGTCACACTAGTTATTAGTGTCCAATGAAAATACCCAATCCAGTCCTACAGAAGGTCAATTAAGAGCCCGAATAGCTCAATGGTCACGTCTCTGACTGCAGCACTGGGTGATGCGGGTTCGAATCTCAGAAGGAACATGTGTTCCTTTGAGGTTGCACATACGCCTCGCTGATTGGTGAGTGCCAACTAGCGTGAAACCTGGGTCAAACAAGGCTTCCTGTGGCCGATTGCCCCAACTACGTAATAACATCGTATATCATATTTACAAAACCTCAGGAGTTTAAGCCACAAATAAATAAACAAACATCCCTCATAAAATCAGACCATTAATAAACTAATCAAAAATAATGTCCAAGCAGGTCGCTATATCTGTGAACGCATAAACCATGACTTCACGTCTAACAAAGAAGGCTGTGCTTCCCAACAAGTTGATACTTTATTTACACAGTGGACTGTACTCTATTTTCATTTGACTGATTTAAAACTGTTCACTGTATTCCTTGTGTTGTTCATCTACCTAAATGGTTGAGAAGAATATTTCATTCATATTTCTTTGTTTGAATTTTACATAATATATTGTCTCTGCATTCATTCATCATAGACCGTAAACTATTTTTTCTCTCTATTTAAGGCATCCAGAATTTCACAAAATGTCAAGGTACCACCTATTGAAGACAAAGCATTGTCTGATTTTTTCACAAGTAAACCAGCCGTTGAGTTGTCTAATGAATCATCTCCCGTCCAACTACCAACTATGTCTGCACAACCAGATAAAGAAATGCGGAGCATGTATGAAAGGTGAGAAAATATAATCTATGAAAAAACAAACAAACTAGAAAGCAGTACGAAATTTGCATATATTCAGAATTCATTTCTTTTGCTAATCATTCGAATATTTTGTAATTGCGTATAATGGAGGTTAGATAACAGTGAAAATATTAGAAAAGTGATTACAAAAGTACGTGTCACGATTGACAAGCTACTTTGTTAACCATGATTACTGACATTATAGCCTGAGTGAAAAGTTTTGATTCAAAAATTTATAGATTTATACCCATTTATGAATTTGAATAGGACAAGAAAAACAGTGGTGTGTACAGAATAAAATGGTACCATCTTTTATTTCGTTGGCTTCTCATCAGCTGCTTCCAGACTGAAGTCATTATTAAATATATCTACAGAAATAATTTTAACATACTTGCACAGAGTTCATTTTTAAACAAAAATCAATCAATATATGCATACAATCCTAATAATAATAATAAACACTTTATCCCAAACAATAATAATCATACACAATGGAATCTTTTGACATTACGTAATCAGATGAGAGAGAGGATGAAAACATCCAGTTACCAGGGTAAGGAAAGACTGATAACCGCTTCGTTCCGAACGCATAAATCGTATTTCAAGCGCTTGATGGAGATCGCTTCGGCAAATTTAAGGAGAATTGAACTCTTTTGCCTATTGATAATTTTGAACGATCGTCCGACGTCCACCTCATCACCTGTGTCAAGGAGAAGCCTGGCGATGACACTATTGAAAGCATTTGTTCCCTTTAAAGACAGGCTTTTCACTATATGTTCAGAAAATTGGAGGTATGCCCTTCTTTCTGTTCTCCCAATGTAACTACTCTAGCAGATACATGTAAATTTGTATATACAGTTGGAGTTAACATGAGAAGGATGTTTATCGATTTTTGATTGCACCAAAGAGCAAGTTGTTCGATAAGCGGGAACAAGCTTAGCTGCAGGATAAGCTCTGCCTAGAGACATTCTCGATCTTCTGCTGACAACTGCTGTAACTTTTTCACCTTTATAATCAAGTTGAATGTAGATGGGCTTTTTCTCCAGTGTGATTTGTTCGACATTTGAGACTTCAGATCCTCCGCACTTGTTAATGAACCTTTTAAGGTAACTGTTGTTTTTCAACATCTTTTCGAGAAATTGTTACACAAACCACTGTTGTTCTTGTTTTATTCAAAGCTTAACTTTCTGAGGGTTTGTTAAATATAACCATACCAAGTTGAGTGTCTAATATAAGTTGTCGTTTTCCTTCTAGTCATCGTTTCCCCCAGTTCGATTTTGTTTCTGTTGTAGTGTGGGAGATATTTTTAAGTGGATATAGCGTTGCGTTGTGGAGACACATTTTTGTGAAGTTACACAGAAACCACAACCCAGTTGTATTCTTTCATAACAGTGTGATAAAAGTATTTTAATTATAATTCGGAGTTATTTGATGAGTATTCCTGTTATTGTCAAGGTTTCTTGAATACGTGCTCACCTTGCATAATTTTCAAACTGTCAACTCAATTGATTTCAGATACTTGGTTAGTTAGTAAGAATGTTTAATAAGCTTGATTTTGACTACTAAAGAGTTAAATCTGAGGATGAAATGACAGTGTACAAGTTTTGTACTATTTCTACTGTCTGATACCAACTGTTTTTAACATACTTAGTCCTGATATTGATCGAAATCTTGACAAACAGAACATCCTTATGTTTAGATAATCTTCAAAAGATTTCTGGATAGTTGCAATGAACACCAGTACTTATTCTGTTGGAAAATTAAGCCTTACCTTCAGATAAAGATTTCATCAGTGATACCAACAGCAAAACTTTGATGGTATTGGCATAAAAGTGAACTTACAGACCACTTGATGCCGATTATCATCTAAGTTGGCTTAAATATTGTTTCTACAAATTCGGTTTTAAGAAATATAGAGATTACTTTTGAGAATAAAGTATTTGTCTTAAGCTTGTGGCACACTGACTATACACTTAACTTCCAGCTAAATGGATCGTGGGTTCTAACTCCACTCCACTCCACCTACGGGGGTTGAGGCAGGCAGGTAGAGTATCACAAACCTTCGCATAATTAGTCTGGTTTATTATCTCAACTACATGTAATCACAAATGATTCCTAATGTTCATTGGATAAATGTAAACGAAGTAGGGTGAAGAGACAATGAAAATATGGATTATAGTTTAAGAATTTATTTAAGCTAGATCGAACTGTCATTATCAATGTTCACCACATGTTTTAAATGAGTGTAATAGGTTATTGTGATGTTTATTTATAGGTTTATCGAGAATTTGCAAACATTTTGCATTAGAAATAATGTGTAGAATAGTTTAGTTGGGCTTACAACATGAGACACATTCAAACACAATAGGAGGAAGGTGAGTGTGAACTAGTTATTTGACTCGATTTATTCTGATTCACGGAAAGTAGCCATCCAGATATGAAGATAAGAACAAAAAGTTCAACGAAACAGCCTCTTTTCGGTGAATTCATTCACTCAGCTGCACAATCACATTTATAAATAATTATTTCGTGTGTGTGTATGTACATTAGAGTTGTCAAACAAAAATAAAAAAATAGAAATTAGTTAGGGTTATTTATTGTCTACGTCATCAATGTGTATCAAAAATGTGATGAGTAATCAAATTGTAACTAGCGGATAGGGTTGGGGTGAAGATCGGTTAGTATTGACAAGGGTCAGGTTACGTAATACGGAAGACACCCAGAAAAATAGAATGACAATGAAAAAGCATGGAGACAAGTGTGCAAAATAAACTGTGTAGTGGGTAGAAAAAGCAAATAACGGGTTAGCTAACAGAAAGGTGTTACTAAGACGTCATACGAAAATTTAAAAAAAACATTATTCAAAAGAATGGATACTGAAAAAAGAGTACTCTTTTCGATAACTTCATCATCAGGCTCTACAGTTATATATACATCATAGTGAATGAATGAATTAGCGTTATGAACAACATTAATGTTTAAATAACATCAAATCAATAATATTAATAGATTACAGCTCAGTAGCATCAACATAAAAATAAGCTGAATGTCAGAAAAATTAGGAAAGATAATATTACAAATTCATGAGTTTATAGTCTCTACTGAATGTCGACCAGGGAAGTAGTAGGGCTGGACTTGCTTCTTTTGAACACAGAGCACTGGTTGTTTGAGGCGAATTGCCATTGCCTCTGCTGTTTGGAGCATGTGGTGCTTCGATGACCTTGGCTTTTTATTAGGCATCCGGTAAATTATAGAGAAGGATTCTTCCACGCTGGCTCCGTGGCCGGTTTGTACCAGATGGTCCAATATCGAACTGTTAATGGTTTTCACTTCACCTTTACTTAGCCATAGTGGGAGATGTTCTCGAGCACGAAAAATCTAGCTCCTAGAGCAACGGCCGATATAACTCGCTCCACAAGCGCAGTTGAATTGGTAGATACAATTTGAAGCGGCTAACTAGTCTAGGTACTTGATCTTTCAGTCGAATCTTCTCGTAATTATCTCACTCGGTATATCGCTCTTGAATTGTAGTCGTACATAAAGTGACTCTTGTTTACTAGTGGTAGTCCTTTCCAGCTTTCTTTGTCATGTGTTTTTTGATAAATTTTCGCGATAGCTATTTTCGATCAAAGTATCCTATACAATGTTTAATTCATCTCATTTACTTCTGAGCATATAGCTTAACTAACTCTGTGGCTGAGTTAGGGTCTTCACTAATTTTTGTACTTGATGAGAGCGAAGCTGTGAAAGTTTGATGCTACTGAATGAATCTATTGATATTATTGATTATGTTATTTAAACATAGTTGTTCATAACACTAATTCATTCATTCACTATAATATATAACTGAAGAGCCTGATGATGATGAATTTATCGAAAAGTATTCTTTGTTCGTAACCATTCTTTGAAAAAAAATTTTAATAGGCATTTTTAATCAGTTAAAAAAGATTATTCACAAAGTTGTGGAACTTGGAGAAGTTTATTCTGTTTATATAAATCAGGGTTTTCTATCCGGATCACTAAGGCCTTGTCAATGCAAAGTATACGGAAGCTTCTTTTGATTTAGTAGGTGACTTTGAAGGAATTCGTCGAATACATTTATTGAATGACCAGTGTTGGCTATATGTTGAATAATAGCACTGCTTATTGATCCACTGTTGTATTTTCGTAGCCAAGTGGAATGGTGTTCTATCTGCTCCACATGATCAAGTGAATTGGCAGATATACATAGAAGTGGTGAAATGCGATACTTTATCTTTCGAGTTGTTGAAGAACAATGGGCGGCTTGAGGATGCTAGTCGAGATGTAGGAGGAGAGAATGTTGTTTTCTGGTCGTTAGGTATTCTTCTCTTTAAGATGCCAGGTAGAATGTTGGATCTGAACGCCGCATTCATGTATGGCATCTTCTTAGACATAGAGTTGCGTTGTTATTTGTTGATTTTCGCCTTATGTTATGTATAAATAGCCATTCTCAAACGATGTCTTCTTCAAATGAGTTATCTCTCCCTCTAATTATTCGGGGCTGGATATTCCATGGATTGTAGTCGTAAGAGATATTGCCAGGCATCGCTTGCGATTCAACATTAACTGTAAACATCTGTCAGGTGGCCGTTCCACGTAGGCTTTCAATATATTGAACTCCTCAGAGTCCCATCAATCTTCTTTGTTAGTTGGACGTCTAGAAATGACATTGTCTCTCTGGTTTCTGCTTCATTTGTAAATCTGATGGCTGGGGTAGCTATTAAGAACTGAAGGACATCATTTAGGTCGCATATGTTATCACAGATGACAAAAGTGTCATATAAACATGCGCTTTGTACAGAGAGAAATCGTCGACTGTCGGTTTCAACGGACCATTTTCCCAAAATTGCCATGAAAATATCTTCAAGTAATGAGCCTAAAGGTGAACCTATAATCACACGATCTTTCTGTCGATAAATAGTGCCATTGAATGTGAATTGGACGTTCAAAGTGTATCCAAGTAGAAGTTCTTCTAACTTGGTTGTAGGTATATTCCGATATTGTAGTTGTTGTAAGAAGCAATAAGTCTCAGTAATCGGGACATTTTTGAAGAGAGATTCGACATCAGTTGATATCACGTGGTTGCTTCCCACTTTCACATCTTTAATATGAATAGACCTACACCCATATAAACCTTTTTGAAATCTGTTTTCCATTTTTAAACGTACCGGTAGAAAATAAAACAAGTATCTAGAAATTATAATTCTGTATTTGTTTTTGTCATTCCTTTGAAATCCGGGGGAACATACGGCTCCAAACTTTAAGCTTTGAAGCTTCAATAGAAGTGTTATTGTTTTTAAGGTGGTGGAGTTGCTAACCTCATGCCTAAGCTTCCTTCTTCACTGGGTTTATCACTGGCTAAGTGAGATTTAGGCGTGTGTTGACCGGGAATAGAACCCGAACTGCGCGCAAGGCTAGTAGGCATTCTGACTCACTCTATGTCTGTATAATGTAACTTAATTACCATAAATCTGGTGTGGTTATTGCTACTTATCTTAATGGTAGTGAAGAGATCATGGAGTACAGTGTGTTATACTTATTATCACATAAAAGTGATCAATATTAGGCGAACAGGTAGAATCACTGTCTGTTGTTATTATTTCTAAAAGTTGCAAGTGGAACATAGGGCCTCAGCAGTATATCTCCATTCTACTTGCTTCTCTGTAGTCTCTTTTACCTTCATGAAGGACTGCCCGCACGATTTAATTTCTTTCTCATATAAACACTGTGTTATCCTCGGACTAACTCTCAAGTCTTCATTTCAATTTGAGATTACACTTAACGCCTAGTGCATTACATGACTCTACAGTCACCATAATGCTTGTCCCATTCATCGCCGTTAACTTATGCATCTTTTTTATGGGTGACAGCTTCTTGGTTGTTTCCCTAAGTACTAGATTTGCTTGCTTCTAATTCTTTCTGACCGTCTGATCTTCCGTGTGGAGCGAAAGCATCTGTTCATAAAATTCTGCAATAGTTTGTCACAAAAGCTTTGAATGATGCCATATATCAAGCCTCTGAACCAGACAAAAGCAGTGGCTTGACATTAGTGTTAAAGATTGGCATTGGAGTGCAGTAGATTCCCAAACTGATTTCACAGTATGGTCTGCCTTGCTTTCTCTTGGCTTTGACATCCTCACCGATACTGTCTGTAGTTAAAACGATGCTGCCTGAATAAGAGAAAGAGATGATTTGCTTTAGATTTCTCCCATTGATGGTGACTGGTTGTTGTTGGTTAGGTATTATCGCCACCTGTCTCTTCTATGTTTACTTGAAATCCTGTCTACTCTACTTCTCCTGAAAAATTGTTGGTTCCGCTCGTAGACCTTCAAGTTTGTGTCAAGTACCCTGCATAGGTATCTGTAAAATTCTGAAATGTCTATTTAGTCAGCGTTGATGAGTGAAATGTAAGTTACTGTATGTGTACCTAAGAAAATAATTTATAAAAATATTGATTATCTAATTGATAGATGGTGACTAGCAGTGGAATCCAGGATGCGCATTTCGTCCTATTTGAGACTCGTCATCCGGATGCACCTGCATTCCCAATGAGTGATGATGTTCCCACCGAGGCTCATTGAGGAATGGAGGCACATCCAGATGACGAGTCCCGAATGAGACAAAACGCGCATCCTGGATTCAACTGCTAATCACCATCCACCAATTAACTTCTAATGACATGTCCAGACATCGTCGAAGCATCTGCTCAAGAAGCCGACATTTCAACCTGAGACCGAGCACTTCGTTCAATCAGTCGACGGGAAAATCTGAAATTCAATTAAATATTGATTATTTCCTTATTTCTTACAGGATTGTCGATGCTAGACGTGCAGCTAGACCGGAAAAACGTAAACCTCCGAAAGACTTTAAAAATCCCCTAAAAGCATTAGAACAAAGAGAAAACATCAAATCTAACTATGAAGAAGTACGTACAAACAAAACGACAGAACAACAAGCCAATACAAATTTAACACCATTTCAACCATTGTTACGTGCTGTGGATCCATCTTTAAAAGTTGGACTAGGTAAAAATTATTCTTTTTTCCTTTTTTAAATTTACTACTAAATGTTTCAGATGACTATTGAAATCGTTGAACATTTTTGTACAGATTTCAGGAAACTGCGTTTGAAAGCTGGGATGTAGTCATTCATTGCATTCCAATTGAAATGACTGAAACATTCCAATTGCGATTTGGTATCTCTATATAGCCAAATTATATACACCTTGTCTTCAACGCGACAGTTGCACACTGCGTTTCCTTGGGTTCCTTTCACGTCTTCCATGTAACTATGAAACGCTGTACCATTTGCTTTCTCTGACATCAAGTCTATCTATCTCCTTGCTGTTTGATGTTCTTTGGGCCGATAAACATCTCTTTACATACTACTGATTAATCTTATTGGTAGCACACGCCACAGTCGTCCCCCTATCAATTAGTTTCGTACAGAGTCGCTGCAACCTTCTTGGTTCTACGCCTTCATGTTGTACCTTCGTCTCAGATTACTTATCTCACTGAATACATTTCTGCAGTCGGATGATGTCAATCTGTTCCGAGTGAAACATACGGATTCAAACCTTAGACTTTGAATTTTCAATAGCGGTGATATCGTTTATATTTTCTCAGGACAGGGTTGCTAGCCTCACGCCTAACCTTCCCTCTTCTCCAGCCTTCCTATCACCTGGTAAAATACACTAGGTTTAGGAGTGCTTTGGCCGGGAAACGAATCCGAACCACATATGTGATTGGCGAGCATTTAATCAGTGAACCATCGAAGCAGTTATTCAAAGTAGTCTGAAATATATATGAAAACTAAACATTGGTTATGGTGACCTATATCAGTCTTGTTCTCGTCGACAGGAAATTCTGCAGACTGATATAATATACAAAACGGCTGTGTAACAAAGGCAAGTAAATGTATTGCACTCCTAATTACTTGACGTCGAACAACACGCTGAAGACTGGATAGCTTGTTATATCGGCTATCATCCAGACATTAGTTCGTAGAAATGTTACTGATTTCCATTGAATGTTACAGATTTCTGTTCTGTCCTCCTCTGTTCATTGTAAATGTGTTTATTAGGATTCCTGGAACAAGATGTAATTTAAAAGTCATCTCATTTCATCTTATTAGTCAAGCCTGAAAACAAGTATACCTCATATCCAGGAACCAAAGAGGCCAAAAGTGTCATTAATCTGAATGTGAAAATAAGGCTTGATTTTTTCTTTTTGTAGAAGTTCGTAGGTATTTCTGCAGCTGAGTTTTCCTAGTTTATTTTCTACTGGAATCTTCTTCATCCTGACTCAAAATATATTCAGTAATTCAAGTTTATTCAGTAAGTGACTTTAGTTAGAAAACTAGTACTAGAGTATTGAGATGTTGTTTATTCCTAGTTTGGGATATGTATTATCAAATCAGGGGTCGAGCCCAGGATCTGTATCGGTACACAGCGAGTTTGTGGAACATTCAGCTATTGGAACGAAATCCAATGGTGAGCTTATGAATTCTAATATCTGCTGATTTGTGATGTATCAAAGCATAATGAAGAGATATATAATATTTACATTCTCTTTCTTTTGAATAAAGCAAGAACAACCAACAGTTTGTGCAGAATAATATGGCACCATCATCTATTGCATTGGATTTTCATCAGCTACCACTTACAGCCTAAGTAAATTATTAAGTTTATCTACAGAAAGTTTTAACATATTTGCAAATTTATATGTTGTCAGTTGACAGGAGGTCTCAGACTTAGTGAGCAGTGCTCAGAAAGTTGCACTTATATAGTTTTTGCACAGGTAGTTCAAGTTTAAGCAAAGTAGAGGTACAGGTCGAATCCAAAGATTACATAGTCAAATGAAAGAAAGAATAAGAACATCTAGTTACCAGGCGGGCAAGGATAGACTGACAACTACTTCTTTCTGAACACATAAATTAAGTTTAAGGCGTCTGATAATGATTACTTAGACAAATTTGAAGAGAACTGAGCTTTTTCGCCTATTGATAAATTTAAAGGATTTTCAATTTTAACCTCATGACCTTTGCACTCATGGCTTTAACCTCATTCTCCCTTGATCTAGTATAATTTTGCTTGTCTCTTGTTTCTATGATTTGAAATGAACTCAGTACATTGTTACCCAATTTATTTGTCACTCAACATTCTACTCATCTCTCCTCATTATTACGTAACTGCTTTACTATTGTATGCATACACTTAAATACACTTCAAATTGAAGTATGCGCTGAAGATGTCACCCAGTAGGGTGATGAAAGCTTCGCAAATTAACCATCCAGCTCAGAGAACAAAACCACATCAAAATACACTTACTTTGTATAAACTTGTACTCTCTATGGAAAAAAACTATATGAGCACAATTTTATGAGCACTACTCACTAAGTCCCAGGCCTCCTGTCAACTGATATCGTGTAAAATTTGCAAGTATGTTAAAACTTTTCTGTAGATGAATTTATTAATTTCCTTAGTCTGTAAGTGGTAGTTGATGAGAAGCCATCAAAATAAATGATTGTACCATATTATTCTACACAAACCGTTGGTTGTTTTTGCTTTGTTCAAGTTTATATAGGGGAATAGATGTATGAAATTTTGTTTCTTCTTGCACATTCGACTTTATTTTATGATTTGTGAATATCTCATAACTTCAATCTGTTAATGAGTAGCAATTAAAATACTTCAAAGTTTTCATCTTATTACTAATGTGTGAATAAGGTTGTTATTTTAGCTATAATATAGACATTGTTTATCTCTATAGTCACCTTTTGACTTATTCATCTAAAATTTGAAGAAAACAACTCCCTTTTAAGCTTAAGCTGTTTCTTTTTACATTTATGATTCCTTGCGTTCCGAGTGAAACATATTGCACGAATATTCTTTATTGCTTTATTGCAGCATTTCAATTCTTAATTAGACAGTAAATTCCCAAGGGGATGGTTGTGGTGTATATGTGCTGGTAGGGAATGGGATCTAAATGGAGTAGATTTCACACTTTGAAAATGAAAAGTCAAGAAAGTTATCACTTAATTGGAGAGAAATCTAAATCTCTATAATTCTTACCTTTTGGATATAAAAGTTGACACAGTAATAACATTAGTTTACTTAAGAAATATATTTTAGACAAGCAGTTTTGCCTATCTATGTGCAATAGGTAGTACATACAGTACAACGAAAAAGGATTGTATGTCCTAGACACTGATTAGTGATAAGTGTAAGCAATGAGCATTATAACCTATTATTATTATTGCTCCCTTGGGTTCCTAGTGGAACATAGGGCTTCAACTGCACGTCTCCATTTTCTTCTGTCTTCTGCTGTACTTTTCGCCTGCATCCATGTTAATCCATATTCTTTCAACTCCTCTTCACACGATCTCCTCCATGTCACCCTTGGACGTCCCCACGCCGCTTCCCTTTCGGGTTCCACTCGGGGGCTTGGCGCGCGAAGTCACCCAGCGGTCTCCTCAGCGAGTGTCCGATCCATCTCCACTTTCTCCTGCATATTTGTTGGGCGATTGGTTCTTGCTTTGTTTGTTCCCATAATTCCTTGTTGGTGATTCTTTCCGGCCTATGCTTCAGTAAATCTATATATCACGATGATAAAATTATAAGTGAATTACTTAATAGAAGCTATGTAGATGATTGAATTAGGATTATTATCAGTATAAGGGAATCGAGTCTTTCTCTCTTTACCTCATTGTTCATGATTGTAAACACTTGTGAAAAAGATATATACAAAAACAGGAAGTTTAGAGAAGAGGTTCTATTGGGCGACTTTAGTCGCATTCGTATATATACAGTTGTTTTCCGAAAAAATAGAATCGCAATGAAAGAGATGAACTAGTGTAAACGTAGTTCTTCATATTCATCAATACATAAGAGAAGTTGAATTAGGTACTTAATGAGATAAATTATTTATTCATTGAGTTTCAATCAAGATTTACATAAAAATAGGAAGTGTACGCACGAATTCAAAAGAATGGAAAAGTTATAAAGGTTATGAGAATAGTAGAAGTGACTGAAGAAGTCGCTATTTCGCATTCAGAGCTGCGGCTTCTTTATGCGAATTGCTAGAGCTTCAGTACTGCAAATTAGGCGGATGCATACTACCACTTTGAAGGCAAATTGTGTTGACAGTGAGGAATGGATAGTGTCAACTATATGTTCAACTCTTACACTCTTTATAAAACTCCTATACCTATAGTATTTTTGCACCCTTTTAGCCAGAATAAGCATTAAACAACCGACATACTTGGCTTATAGGAGTAGGTGAACTGATGCACGCATGAGGATGAGATAAAATGAGAAATTTCATCTTTTATACTTTTAGACCAGTAAGTAGCTGGAGAGCACTGTTCTTAAAGATCCTGTTGTATTAATTTTTCAAAAATCTGTATGTAAATGAGGTTGTACACCTGAATAAGACGAAATCACTGGAAAGGGTTAGAGTCTTCACTGAAAACTTGGATTCAGGGATGATTCATGAATAGTAAAAATTGTCTTTAGTGTTATTAACACTGGAACGCAGTTATTTAATGAATAAATCTCAACTAAAAATGGCTGTGATTCTGTTTTCTACATCAACAAGACTGACTTTCACAAATACATTTTCTTTTCAAGAAATTATGTTGATAAATTGTTTTAGTTTCCATATTATTGCAGTCTAACTAAGTATTTCCCTTTAAGTATATACTGCATATTAGCCTCTACAACGAAAGTCATTCAACTCAAAGTGACTGATAAATCACACATCATAGTCAAAAATAAGATTAAGTATATGACTATTTACCTGAAATAATCCTGAGAAATTATGCCATTTATCTTTGTTGCATTGAAGTACTCCCGTTATTAATTTATTTGTTGAAGACATGTCAACTGTTTCGCAGCCCAGGAGATGTATTTGAGAGGACTCATAAATCCCTTGTGAGCCAGAAGGAGGAGCAGACTTGAAACGCCTTATCAACAATTTCCTTCAGTCATCATAAAAATCAGATTAGACCACGGATTAACATCAGATAGAGAACCATCGAAAACCACCAGAGAGTACTGGACAGCTGTCTCCTCTTCCTAGTTTGGGACTCATCGGCAGTACGCATCCACCACCTGGGTTCGAACTCAGGACCTTCCGGTTACAAGGGAAGCTCGTATACCATTCATCCACTAGGACCCAATTCAATGGCATTCTATGAATTCTGACTACTACCAATTCATGATTTTAGTGCAACTGGCACCAACCAATGTAATCGGCTGGAACTCCCTATTCACTTCCAACTGGTCACTACTTCTCGCTAGAACTCCTACAGGCAACTTCGTTCTGTAGCCAGCTAGTCAGTCACTAGCAAGCCGCTGATTAAATTAATTCAACTATGACTGACCTAATGAAGGAAAGAAAGATAGAACTGGAAAAAACTGAATTACCACATTTCAAAACAGACTAATTAGCTTCAATGAAATCAAAACAAAAAAAGGAGACGTTGAAAACACAGTCGTGATCTTTACTACACTATCAGTGTTAATCTACACTGCTGTTGGTTTGAACATTGTTTTTGTATTACCTAACAGGTACTGATTAGTTTGAAAAGAAAGGATTTATAAACAGAAAAGAAATTATGACAGGTAGTAGTAGTAGTACTAGTGTTCACTGATTGGTATTCAAAATGATTGGTATCAATATTAGTGTTATTGTTTTTCTTCAAGATACTTCAAGCTGTCTAAACTAACAACTATGGGGGGTGGGTGGGTGGTAAGACGTCTGTATATGTGAAGATGAACGAAAAATGAAAGTGTTGGGTATACTGTTGAGGTTTATAACAGATGAATAAAACAACTATAAGCACAAGTATGCATAAAAGTTTGATGATCCAGTGAAATAACTTAAAATTAAGACATCAACAGGAAGAGGAGTGGGTAGATAGAATTTCCTGCCCAACTTGTTGACACCAGTTATCTACACCAATACCTTGTCTTGATTGCACTCTTAAGCAGATCTGCGCATAGCCAACATTAGATTCATCCTAATGAATTACACTAATGACAGATAACAATTATATCATCATTTTTGTCCCCTTGAGTTTCAAATGGAACATGGTTGAAGCTGCAACCAGCAAATGACCAATTCACGATTTTATCTACAGTCATTTTTATGCTGGTTGCATTACCGCATATAAGCTTTCATTTCCGGCTTACGGGATCTCCTCCTTGTCAGTGTAGGATCACCGCTCAAATCATCGCTTTCCAGTCACGTGTGATGTCTTTTAATAGTCTCAACAGCGCATAATCAATCCATATTCATTTTCTACGGTGTACTTGTTAGGCGATAAGTTCTTGGTCGGATCGTTGCCTGCCAGGGTTTCTTGCTGTTTGTTCTTTCCGACTGGCCAATTTACTATCGAAAATGTGGAGTCTATCGAAAGCAGCTGTTGACGAAAGCTTGTAGACCCGTTTGGGAATGCTTCTCTTGGAGCTGTAATTGTCTAAACCGCACAGAATCAATATTTTTTAATTAGTAACGAAGATGTGTGGATCTTGTTCCACATAAGAAACTACAGTTATCTGTTCAAATGAGTCAATGAACAAAAAACGCAGCAATATTCATGATCTACTAAGTAGAAACGAATATCCGACTAAATTCGTAAGCAAACGCATGAATTCACAAAGTAAGAAGTCGAAGGTGCCCATTGTTCCAAGGAAATCAGTCTTCCTAAGATTACAATCCACCGGTGATGCCAACAGTGAGATCTTATCACAACGTCTGAGAAGGGCCTTCAAAAGGACTTTCAACACATCTAAGCTTTGCTCTTTGTTCACTACGCAACCAATACTTAGTTCAAGAAATAAAGATAGATTGCTCTGTTTCACCTCTTCCATGTGTATTTATCAGTTTAACTGCCAGTGCGAAGCTAGTTGCATCGGGCGTACTATCAGGCAAGTTCATCGTCAAATTCCTGAATACCTCTCATCTTGATTTGGCAAAGGTCCGAATAAAGCTATACGCAGCTCAATATTAGCTCATTTTGTCGATATTGGACATCAAGTCGACTCTCACAAAGCTTTTAAAGTTATTTATTGTATATCACCCAACCTCTCACACGGTCTAGGAGTACGACCTTTACATGCAGCAGAAGCAATTTGAATTCATCTGAACAAGCCTAATCTGTGTGCTTAAAAGAAATTTGTACAGCCCCTTTCTTTGCCATGGTCAACTACATAATATGTATTAAGTTTTAAAAAAGATTTTCTCTCCACTCTCCTTGCAACTATCTCGTGACCATGTTAATTTTTACAATTCTAGTTAATTCCATTAACTTGTTTGTATTTTACGTAATTCTTATGAGTCATTCTATTCATCTAAGTCACTTTTATTTCACAGACTTCTTGATTGCGTAATAACTTGTCGCTAATGATTAAGAATTAACTTATCTTGAATTCCGTGAATCATTTTCACACACCCCCATTTCAGAACTTAGATACCATGTTACTAACAGCTAATAGTTAATCGTTTAGATGACCTTTAACCTCTTAATTTCACCTCCTCCTTTACACCTTAAACTGATTAACTAAAATAACCACTTATTATTTTTATTATCATTATTGCTCCCTTGGGTTCCTAGTGGAACATAGGGCTTCAACTGCACGTCTCCATTTTCTTCTGTCTTCTGCTATACTTTTCACCTGCATCCATGTTAATCCATATTCTTTCAACTCCTCTTCACACGATCTCCTCCATGTCACCCTTGGACGTCCCACACGTCGCTTCCCTTTCCGTCTGGTTCCACTCGAGGGCTTGGCGCGCGATGTCACCCAGCGGTCTCCTCAGCGAGTGTCCGATCCATCTCCACTTTCTCCTGCATATTTGTTAGTTGGCGATTGGTTCTTGCTTTGTTTGTTCCCATAATTCCTTGTTGGTGATTCTTTCCGGCCATCTGATCTTCAGTATTGAGCGAAGACAGTTGTTAATAAAGGTTTGCAGCCTTTTGGAAATATTCTTTGTGACCCACCGCCAAGTTTCTGATCCGTATAGAAGAACTGACTTTACGTTTGTATTGAAAATCCGAATTTTGTTGGTGATGGTGAGTGACGAAGATTTCCAGATTGATTTCAGGCTGATGAATGTGTTTCTCGCCTTCCCGATTCTCGATTTGACATCCTCGTCGTCCTCCTGTAGTTGAGACAATGCTCCCTAGATAAGTGAATGAAGTAACCTCTTTCAAATCCCTCCCGTTGATGGTGATTGACGTTGGATGTTGTTGCTGTTGTTGGTTGGTTATTTTCATAACCTCCGTCTTGTCTATGTTTACCTGGAGTCCTGTCCACTTGGTTGGTAAAAATAATTTGGTGTAAAATGCAAACATTAGTGTAGAGCCACGCAATGATGAGGAACTAATTGAAATGGAATGCATATTTCTCCGCTAAATCTGTCGTTTTTTCTAAATGCATAAATGGAAATTCGGAAAACCACTGATGCAATGAAATCTCTTCTGTAACTTGACTTATCTGCCAGAGTTTAGTGAGTCACATGAGTGTAATTTTTCTCCTCGCTTTCTTTTCCTTTTTCCTTAATTCTTCTAGATTTCAATGCGAAAAATTCAATTCTTGCTGAATCAGCAAAAGCAGGTTTAACAAGCACTGAGGACATCAATGAAGCAAAGAGTAATTTACGTACAGTTCAAGATAGACAATCGTTTCGATTTTCTTCATCTGGACGACTTTTACCATACAAGTCACCAATGTTGTTACACATAAAAGGTAATTTTTTTTCAGAAGAATTGAAATTTTTCGGACTTGTGAACTTGTAGGTAGGGGGGGGGACAAGTGGTGTCTAGTGCGTCTTTTTTATTACTTTACTTTCCTAGTTAAACATAGGGCTTTGAGTTAGACCTTCGAAGTTTCGGTAGCAGTAGTGTTTATTTTTACGGAATGGGGTTGGTAGCCTAGTGCCAAACCTTCCCTTTTTACCAGTGTATAACTGGCTTAGTGAGAGAGCTGTCTGCTAACAATTTATGTCAATGTTTACGTCCCAAATCTTGGTTATGAGAAAAGAACAAGAACAAAGACTAACTCAACAACCAATCACAGCAGACTTTGAGTGGGCGGATACGATTAGCACATATATCAACGGACTGTCTAAGAAACGACAGCAAAGAGATAACAGAATAACCTTCAGCAGGAAAAAAAACCAATCAGGCAACATCACCTCTCTGCTAACAATAACGAATAATAATGTACATAAAAATCTGTAAATAATTGTTGATTTTCTCAACAAACGATCTGTTGCCTGGCCCTTGTCTTCTGTCGTTACACGTCTACCGAAGGTTGAAACCCGTACGACATGCGTGGTTGGTGAGCATTCTACCGTTGTGTCTGGTGTAAAAATGTATAATGTAACACAGAAATAGGACACTGCTAGTTAGTCGTCTTTTTAGTTCCTCAAACTACCTAATCACCTGAACCATCTTAACTACCTGCGTGGTTGAGCTTGATATCTTGACATAGAGTGTTTTTCAAGCTGGGTCGTTGTGTGTTACTGGTAGTATAGTGACTTACTTGTCATTTACGTGGAGTTGTCTGGGTTGGCTTTTCAGCTGACTACTCATCCGTAAATCTCGCCGATTTTGCCAATCGTTAGTAAGTCCAGAAAAGAGAGAAGATTAGGCGTATGAAGCGAGAAAACTAAGCGTCATGAAAACAAAATTACATCTTTACTGAAACTTCAAAGCTTGGAGCCCTGATGTTTCACTCGGAAAACAAGAATTGAAATACAAAACAGTCTGGTGTCAGATTCGCGTTTAAATCTTAATACAATCTATTGATGATGCATAGAAAAATGATTATGTTCAGATTAACATATGTAATGATAAAAACCAAATATAAATTCTTTTGTGGTAATAAGAAGAATGCATACGTGATAAAGTATTCCTAATCTATTTAAACAACAGCTTAAAAGGATGAGTATTCTGCACTGAAAACAACTTAATAAAACTAATCTACCAGGGGTTATGTTCATTCTACTTTTATAAGAGTAAATAGGATTCACTTATATACACACTGAATGGTAAGATGGAAAGTGTTAGATGGTAAATAGTGAAACATCAATCTATCCTTTGAAAAGTGTTATAAGTTTTGAAAACAGAACTATCTTTACTCTTAAATATATTGTCACCTAGTAGACTGAACAGTGCTCAATATTTGTGTATTGATGTCTTCACCTCCATGACATTGTAGTTTTAGAGGAGTGAATAAGTAGCTTGTTTGCTTTCAAGTAATATGAGTAGTCAGAATTAGCTTTCAGCTCATCGAATCTACAGTGTCATCTAGTTGCCATTACTTCCGTTCCTTTCATCATTCTTGTGATAATCTCAGGCCATGTTATGCAGTTTCATCGGTAATTCTGGATTTGAACTCAAGACAAGAAAAACACTGCGAATTACTGCTTTTCTTTGATTATACACTAGGCAGCAACTAATGTTGTGCATCTAATCCTCCCTTGGTTTGATGCAGACTAAATTCTATCAGGCAAGTCAAGTTTGCAATGTGGCTATTATACTAGATGGCTCTTCTTCATAGTGCACTCGAAATTGCTGTGGACTTAGGTTTCGTGCTTGTTGACACTTGTTAGTGAGGCATATCTACAATCTTGAACGAACACATATCTCTTCCTAGATTCAGACCCGAGTCACCCAGTGCTGTAGTCAGGAGTATTAACTCTGAGCTATTTGAGTCAGTAATTGACCTCCTGGGTAATCTGATTGGACACTAGATACTGACTAAATTCGTGCATCTAGTCTAACATGAAAATTAGGTCCAAGGATTTCTACCGATTGCCTTGAAACGTCTAATAAAACTGCTGTTTCCCGTCAGATTTTCTCAATGTTTTTGGAATTCATTCAACTTCCAACTCATATTATTACCCTGTGTTGTTGTGATCAGAGGCGCTTAGAAAGTCTGTTGTTAGCAAATTTGAGGGTACAGCTGACGTATATGATAATGGAAGAATCCTTTATATTTTAATGTTATCCACTGTCTTTCGAATGTAAAAAGCTTCTGTCAGTTAGTTTAGCGAAGATAATCTTAGGCCGATATGTAGAAATTTAACACTAATCTTTGATTTCAGGTTACGCTACGGATTCATATCAGTTAGAGAACCACTGAAAACCAGTAGTGGAGTACTAGACAGCTACTTCGTCCTGGCTTGGGACTCATCATCAGTACCTACTCGCTAGGTTTGGAACGCAGGACCTTCCGTTTACAAACCTAGCTCGTATACCATTCAGTCACTGGGAACCAGTTCGTTGGTCAACCCATGAATTCTAACTTGCATCAACGAATGTCATCGGTGGGAACTCCATCTCCACTCCTGACTGGATGTACCCTACTGGTCACGACTTCTCCATAGAACACTTCCAGGCAACTTCATCGTGTAGCTGGCCACAAGCGAGCAGTGTCTGCGTAGTACTGATGAGTCCTTAACTAGGACGAAACTACTATTCATTACTCCCTGTTTTTCTATTCGTGGTGTAACCTGAAATAAATAGAATCCCTACAAACTAATTCTTGAAAATTAATGCTTTAATTATAGTGTATCATCAGTAATGCCTTGTTTGGAATTCATTTTAAGCCAACTTTTATCTGTTGTACAGAACAATTTGATATGGTTTGACAATTAATTTTAATGAATTGCATGAACAGTAACGTTGTGTCTATTTACCCCCTCTCACCTTATCCCTCCATTAAAAGTCTTGCGGGATTACCAGTTGAATATTTGAATAAATCTTTATAAGATATGGGTTTGTTTTTAAACTGCATTTTGTTTTCTCCTTGATTACATATCTGTGTATAGGTCGACGACATGTTCAAGTGCGTTTAGTTGCACCATCAGCTAAATCTATGAATTCTGGTGATTGTTTTGTTCTTATCACAACAAATGATGTCTTCGCTTGGTTTGGTGAATCGGCGAATATTGTTGAAGTGAATAAAACTCGTGAGCTGGCTTCATGGATTTATAAAAAGCATGAATTATCATATCATGGAAGTTTAGGTGAATCTGTGGCTAACACAACCAATGGTTATATTTCAGTACATGAGAATGCAAATGCCACTGAAGATGATGATGATGGGGAGTTAGATAATGAAAGTTATGTAGTTATCAGTGACAATGTAAATCGATCCTACTCTGCAACTTTGAAGTTTTGGAAAACTTTAGGATATGATTCACCACAAAAGGTTCATCGTAAGTATTTTTAATTTGTGTAAAATTACAGAAATTTTGAGGGTTTTAATTTTAGTTAACTTGATAATTTTTAACATTAATTGAATTTATTTTAAATGTATTGAAATATATCAAGTTTTGTTAGTAGATTTGTTAGTAGTGGATATATATCAGATTTTCAGGGTGTTTCGAGCTTCGGTATACTAGTGACTGATTCACATGAGTAGTTGGGTCCCATCAAGTAACAGTGGTTACTTTCTAGCTAGATCGCCCAATGTGGGGCTCGAACCCACAACCCTGATATGGCTCAAAATCGTTTTCAATGGTTAGTGCAGATGCATTCACTCCTTGTGACTTTAATATCCAATAAAACTATATGCTTCTTCGATATTACTATTCTTTTTGTCTCATATCTCTGTTTACTGTCTCTATTTTGCATTTCTTTTTGCTCTTTTCTCTTGTTTTGTGTGCTAAGTGAAGTGTGGTGACTCCAACTGCTGCACATCGGTGCAAAGTTCTATGTTGAGACCAATCAGTCTAGCTTGACTGAAGTGATTTAAACACTGCAAAGCTGGTTGCTCTCATTTGAGGCTGGTCTCATCAGCGATGTAAGCAGTTTGGTTTAGAAAACCACCCGAATCGGAGCAACCTATTTGGGCAAACTGATCTCATGTCAAAGTGAATTCCGCATTTTTGGAAAATTAATTCGTCATTCTCAGTTGACACAGTTCAAGGTGAAGTTTGACTACAGTTTCCTATGGAAACTGAAATCGATTAGATCACACAATATGTGATCTGCTTGACACCATAAATGGCAAGCAAGAAATTATCCATAAATGCTTGTGTGTAAGTTTGCTCTTAAGCTTTTCTTCATTCAGTCTGTTGTATGCAGTTCAGACTATTATGTATTGGATTAGTTTACTTCAGTTTTTCAAATCATGGAAAATACCCATCGGAACATTAGATTGAAAAGAACAAGAAGTTCAGCAAAGATGGCGGTCTTTTCGGCGATTTCATTCTCAAAAGCTGTACAATCGCACTTATATAGATTAGTTTACATGGACACAATTATTATTTGTTTAATTCCGCATAGTAACGGAGGTGATAATAATATTCAACTTGATATGAAAGTTTGAAGGTGCGAATATAGATTACAAGGAGGTTAGAGACAAGATTGCATAGGATTAGAAAATAGTTACAACGTATGCAAAATTAATATCTGATAACTGGAGAGATAACTTTTAAGGCAAATTAAAGGTGATAATTATTTTCAACTTGATATGAATTACAAGAGGCTTAGAGACGCAGGGATAGACCTATAATTCGTTCTATCCCTGCGTCTCTAAGCCTCTTGTAATTCATATCAAGTTGAAAATAATTATCACCTTTAATTTGCCTTAAAAGTTATCTCTCCAGTTATCAGATATTAATTTTGCATACGTTGTAACTATTTTCTAATCCTATGCAATCTTGTCTCTAACCTCCTTGTAATTTATATCGCTGAAAAGATATCTTTACTTCAGTTTTGCAGAATCAACCTACCAGTCTTCAAATTATAGTAGTAAAAGTACCGAAGATTAGCGCTCAAGTATAAGGATGAACAATTGTCTCCACACTATACAAATGGACACATAAATGAGAAGAAACTATAAAAGCAAGAAATATATGGAGGATAACAGAGTAATTACAATCTACTGAATACGGGAAATCACATAGAGTGAATTTACCTAACCCACTAAGAGAGATTTTGAGCCATATGACAAACAGTCTCGAGTCGTTGGATCTTACAATGCTGAGAATCCTAGCCAGGCAGTCTATGTCACTCTCTGTGTGGGTCAAACCAACAGTCAAAGACTCTGCAGATTGATGTCATGCTTTGATGTGATCAAGCCAAACCCTTTTCCAACCAATCTTTTGTCTATAAACTTCGCATGGTCAGTGTGGGGGGGGGAGGTTATGGCCTGACATGTGTAGCATGCGTCTGTAGCTTCACAACCTTATGGTTTGACTTTCCCTCTCTTACCTGAGAGTGTATGCCTAACCTCAATATTACTGACTGTATTATGCCATATAATGCAAGAAATGGAACAGAAATGTACACTACCAAAGAATATCCTGTTAAATTTTTCTGCTGACATATAATTTAAAATTTCTTATTGTAAAATGAAAAATTTTGTTCACCATTTAGTGGTGTCTTAGCATGGAAACTGCTGAAATCGGCAAAAAGTAAAAACTGTGAAACAAAAGAAATGAATTAGGTCAATTGAGACCAAATATTTTGTTCTCTTAGTTCTAATTACCTATATCACGAGATAATAGTACGACGATTTCGTCATTACTATTTACTAGGCAAGCGTCTACTAGGGTTTTACAACTATGTAAGCTAATTAGTGAGAGTTTGAAGTTGCATAATCAGCAAGTAGCATAGTTAATAACAATAGACGGTGATAAGTAAATGTGGATCTTAAACCTAGACAAAGAGTTTGTTTGTACATTCAGATTAACAGTTAATTCTAGTGAACGCAGTAGTCATACGACCAATATTGCTCAGAGTTGTTTCATGTAGGCAGGTGGAATGCCATTTGAAAGTATGAGTGGTGCGTTTGAGACTGTGCGACAACACCATCACGCACTGGGAAATGCAAGTTTATCCAGTCAACTAGTTCAAATACGATGACGTGACCACCCTGGATTCTACTGCTAGTCACCATCCACCAAATAATATATCATGTAGTAATTGCGAAATGAATGTACGGTTTGAAAATCAATGATAAGATTCATTCTCTCTGGTGGTATTTGTCACACTAGAGTGTTTTATCAGTCATCAAAGGGAATGTTCTCATCTTTGGTGCAAAACAAAACATCATGTTTCAATGTAAATTTTGTCGTGAAGCAACATCAATTAGACATCACTAGTAACAAAGTAGTATTGGAGAACTGTTTCGTCCCCATTTGAGACTCTTTAACGGTCTACTTCCACTACACCATTATGGGTTGAATCCAGTACTTTCCGTTGAGTCGCCAGGAACTGGAATTCAATGACTCATAAATTCTAATTTCTAGCTACCCATGATATAGCAACACCTCCAAGTAATGTCTTCGATGAGCGTGCGCTCCGTTTTGATATGATGAATCCTAATTCTCATTATATAGCCTCAGGACATCCATCTAATGGCTATCAGTGAGTTGATGTTTGACATTTATATTAAAGCCTTGATAATGAAATCTCGTCTCATATAGCTTGTCTATCAGATTCATTCTTCACTTTGTCTGGATTATTTAAACTAAATTTCCTCGACGTTCACTACCAATATTCGAGGATGTCAAACTATAATAGTCGTCGATCGTATAAGTTTGAAAGGATCTGGAACAACTAATTAGAAGAAAGGCGCAAAAGTGTTTGGAAAATTGTATTTTAAAACATAGTTTATTTTATAATAGATCTCTGGTTTTCCACAGGGTGTAGAAACGTCAAACTAGGTCTTGTAAGCAACGCACCCTTGACATTTATGATTAATGTGGTGATTAGTTATCTCAAGTTCCTTTTTGAAGGTCCATTGATCGTAGTAACGGTTATTATTATTATTTAAAAACGCTCAGAACTCCTTCCCTTTTCGCCTTTATCTCCCAATTATTCCTTTTCACAAATTCCTCATACACTGAAATTACACGAGAGTGGGGATGTTTAGTTCTAATCCCCTTCCCGCGGATGTTAGCACAGGGGGTGAAACCAATGGTGGTCTGACCAAAACATGGCAGCAGTCAATGAAGTCCAGAAAACAATTAGTTTAAGCCAGTTACCTAGGAAGATGTAGACCTCCTGACTGGTTTGCTTCCTCGGGATGGTAAACACCAATGAAGGCAGGAGACAACTGGTGATATGGCTTAAAATCGTTCTGAATGGCTGGTGCAGATGCATCCACTCCTAGTGACATATGATTTCCAATGAAACTGTTTTGTTCTTCGTTATTACTATTCCTTTGTCTCACGCCTCTCTTTACTGTCTCTGTTATGCATTTCTTCTACTTCTCTTCTTTTTGTGTGATACATGGAGTGTGGCGACTTGAAATGCCGCACATCGGTGCAAATTTCTATGTCGAAAACAAACCATATCACCCAAGAGTTAACGCCCAGCTGGTGGCGCCCCCCATTCAGATTCCATTCAAAGGCATATATGATGCGTCTGGTTTCACTCAACAGTCTCCAATCCACCTGCATTTCCTTCTTTATATTTGTTGTACAGTAGATTCTTTTTCCTTTCATTGCCTGACTTCCTTATTGTATATTCTTTCCAACTGGACATCTAATTTCCACTGTCTTGAGTTGGCGAAGGCGGCTGTTGATGAAAAGTTAGCAGTAACCTGTTGAAAATGATTTTGTTGACGCGTACGCCCAACTGTCTGAGCTTGACTTCGGTTGGTATTGAAGATCCAGATACCGTTTGACACGTTGAATACTGCAGATTTTCATACTGTTTTCAGAACGATGCAGGTTTGTATGTTTAATTATCCCGTCCACTACACGACAGAAGGCTCCAGAGAATGATTTTTCGTTTATATATATATATATATATACGGTTAAGTATGTGTGTACAGGTTGTCTGGCATCTTGATTTTTGTGTTCAATGCGTAAGTTAGAAAGTGTTTATTTCTTGGTTTTAAGAAGAAAGCGAAAAAATAAACCATATGTCAAAGTCTGAAAAACATAAAAAACACACTGGTGAACAGATGAAAAAACAGATCAATAAATATATACCTGGATGGATACACCGAAATATTTCTCAATATAGTGAATTTCTTTGTAACCATGTGCTGTTAATACACCAGAAACAATAACAATCAGTACTGTTTTTATGATTATAACAACTATTATCATTATTATTATTATTATTACTACCAGTAATAGTTTGACTACTTGAAAACTTACTGTTAATACCAGCGGGTGGTAGGCTTGTCTTTTGCTTTTGAAGTAAAGTCTACCATTGACCAGCGTGTTTCAAGTGAACATTAAGACTGTCTGTTAGTCATCTGGAAAGTTATAAATGCAAACTGTCAACATCAGCCATAGATATTTGTGTCTTGGAAGGATACTCTAGGTTTGCGGCTTTACAACCTGACAGTAATCATCACACACATCAAAATGTTAAATGTCATTGTTTTTAATCATTTAAAACCTTTGGAGATAAGCAGATTTTCAAACGGGAGAATATAAGACTCATCTCCATTCTTATCTAGTAAAATATGTAATCATTGTTTTTCTATCATTCCCCTTACTTTTATGTTGTTGTTTTTATTTTTTGTTATTTTGGCCAACTTTGTTTTTACACACTTCTTTTTTAGCCGCTGGTCCACCTGAAGAAGATGAACGTTATGAATTGATGATTCAGCGTACAAATCGGGTGTATCGTGTAACACCGAATGAATTAGTACCGTGTGAAGAGTATTGGGGTAATCCAGTCAAGTATAAGATTCTGCAATCAGATCAGGTTTGTTCAAAAATTTGAATTGTAGACAAAAGTTGCTGTTTTTTGTTTCTCGTGTAAAAGCAGTAAAAGCAGTACTACCATAATTAAACTGTATGGGATTACCGTAGTTAGCAGGTTGATTACGTAATAAAATGATGGGAAAAGTGATAATATCACTAATAATTAGTTAGAATAGTATAAATGAAGACAAGTTCAACTATGAACCTGTGAAAATTTACCAGCCTGGTTTAGTAAGGGTAGAATTAAATGTATAAAACGTTCAATTCTGTCACACTAGGCAGATATAAGATGTCATATATGACGCTGGCTTAACGTTCAAGGTTATATACCACATTCCACAGTCATCAACACGCATAGTTCGCCTACGTCTTCGACATAATAGCTGAAAAACACGTTCAGGCGCTGTTAATACCTTAACCAAATCGGATTAAAACTTCCCTTCTTAGAGTTCTTACTGCTCTTATCTCTTTTGCTTTTTCTGAGTTTGTTAAATTTTTTTTGGCTTATTTTATCTTCATGAAAAATCCCTATTCGAAAATTAATAGAAGGATGAGCAGTAATTCGGCGAACAGTCTTTTTTTGGCGAATTTATTTTCACAGCTGTATAATCGCAAATATATATGGTTATTTTGTAGGTGTTTGTATATAAAATTTGTCGAGCGAAAAAAAACAGTTATTAGGTTTTTGTTGGAGTTACGTAATACAAAAAGCATTCAGAGGAATTAGATATTGATATAAGAGGGTAGTAACAAAAGTGATGAGTTGTCACAAACGAGTATTAAAGAAGAGTTGCTTAATAACATGAACAGTTTAATGAAAGAGTTGTCCTCAGGGTGAACGTGGAAACAAAATATAATACGGAATTACGTAAGAGTTTTTGAGGGAATACAAGAGTTCTAAGTAGTTGGAAAAACAAACAAAAGTTAAGTCAGATCAATCTAGTTGTTACCATGAGAGTAGAGAGAAATTTCTTATGGAATTTTATCCCAAACTATGTAAAAATTGTTATAATTGTAACTCAATTTGCAATTTGTGAATCTGATTTAACTCATTATTAGTTCGCTCGCTACAGTTAGTCAGAATCTGGTCTTCTATATATAACTAAAGCTGTTGTAATACTGTGGTGAGACCTGTCTGCAAGCCGAAATTGTAGACAATAATTTACGTCAATGTTTACGTCCCAAATAGGGGTCATGAGAAAAAACAATAACAAAGCTTAACATAGAGGAACTCAACAACCAATCACAGCAGACTTAACATGTGCAAATACGATTCGCAAATATATGGCTTTATTTTCTAGGAAATGGTCACAAACAGTACAGAATAACCTTCAGTAGGAAAACAACCAATCAGAAGATGTCGCTTCTCTGCTAACAATAACGCTAATAATAATGTACACAAATGATCTGTTGCCTGGCCCTTATCTTTTTGTCGTTACCATACGATTGACTAAACTGGAACACTGTTTTCTAACAACAGAAAAAACACGTTCAGGTGCTGTTTCTAACGTGACCAACCATTTCTTTGCTTATCCAAATCGAGTTCACTTTTATGAGATCATCTCTAAACAAGCGAAATGGCTATCCAGTGTTTAGATCACTTTGATCTAGTTAGCCTGGGAGCACTACTGATTTATGTGATCGGTATACAACTACTCATCTCAATCAATCAGTAGTATATTTGGATCATAAAATTCAACAACTTGACCTTCTGCTTTAATAAGAAGTCAATAATAATTGTGTATTTTTTTTAGAAATTTTTATTCCGAAATAGTTGTACTTTTCTAAGATTCAATGTGTTATACAAGTAGAGTGGAAACAAGGTCAGATAAATTCGCATGAATTTCTCTTCTCTTTCAACTGTTATTATTATATTGTCAGTGGCGAGCAACCTTGTACTTCACGTGACATCATTGTTTGGATTACAGGTATAAACAGTTTAATGCCTATATACAGATAAGTGAAAGATGTGTGCTATGAGGTTAACATTGTTATCTCGATTGTTGCACACTTTATTTGGTTATTAAACTGAACACTTATATAATAAATAGGCAGTTAGACTTAATATGATCACTAGTATCCATCTATGGATAAATGGTACAATATTGTCTTACTTTGTTTCACGTGATTACAAATGATTACAGTTGTATGTTGTAATTGAAATAGACTGTATACTTTTTTCACAAGTGAAATGAACTGAAATTTTTAATTTAAAGCTTTGCGCAAAAGTACATCAGTTTGAAATTGCCATAGTTCGTAGAAGCATATGCATAAGCATAGGGAAATATGAAAAAAGGAAATTCAAGGAGATGTAAAGAACGAAAATGTTGCGGAGAAGGGATAATTACATGGTGAGACCAGTAGTTCAGCCAAGAGTCTCTTTCCGGCGAATTCATTTTCATAGCTGTACAATCGCAAATATATATGGTTGTTTTGCATGTTTGTGTATATTAAATATACATTAAGATACTTGATATGAAGCTTGACTTCAAAGGTGACCTACTCAGTGATGTCCTAAGGAGGAGAATTTTGACTTATTTAAGAACTTTCGCGGCAACACTGAGGGTAGTGTTCTCCAGGTATCCATTGATCTGCCGAAGCCCAAAGGATAAGACTCCACACCTGACCACTTCTATGTGTATATGTCAGTTCACCTGTTGTTATGGAGCCAGGTACATTGGTTGTTCGATGCCCATTCTATCAAAAAGAGTCAAAGAACACTATCCAGCGTGGCTGTAGAAAGGAAGTAGTGGCTGTATAAGGAGTGGAATAATCGAACATCTCGTCAACACTGGTCATTCCATCTCAACAAACGCCTCCTTCAAAGTAGTCTATAAAGTGAGAGACAGCCTGCCAAAGACAATACGTTTCCGTTATCTTTGCATTGCAGAATGCTTAGCCATTGAGTTGGAAGAACCAGAAGTATGCATACGAAAGAAAAATATTCAGCCACTTCTACTATCATGGTAACAACTCTGTTGATTTGACTTAACTTTCGCTTGTTTGGTTGTTTTTTTTGAACGACGTAAAACTCTTGCGTAATTCTGTATTTTATTTTGTTTCCATTTACACCCTGAGCACAACTCTTTCGTCAAACTATCCATGTTATTAAGTAACTCTTCTTTAACAATCGTTTGTGACAATTCATCAACTTTGTTACTGCCTTCTTATATCAACATCCAATTCACCTGAACTTACTAATTGTATTTTCGTTTGCAATCCTTCTTACAATATGCTTAAAAGATGCTAAATGCATTTCTTTGAAGTTATATAAGGGACTACTAATTGGAGAAAAGGGATTTCCTGGAGTACATATCTACTCCTGTGACTGTGTATACCCAGGTCTCTTTGTGTTGCTTTTCCGATAGAAAGCAGTGCAATGTATACAGAGAAAAGTTTTCCACTGCTTTGGTTTCTTCCTACTGTGTGTCCTTCAAGGTGCAATCCTTCCTTTTAACATGACTTGCAACATCTTGATGAAGCCAGTTGTGTTCAAGCACGCTAGTGACCTGAGTACTTCCATGCCTGTTAACTCCCGATCAGATTGTTCCAAAATGAATAATCTTTTTATTAGAAATTATCTGATGGTTCTTAAAATAAATCTTTCTAGATTTCAGACTAATATTTTCACTTTCAGACACAAACGTAATTTACATCGACCTGTTCTTTCGCATGATTCTTGTATCAATACAAGAAAATGAAATACAAACGAAGTCAAGTGTTAAGTAGCTCGGATCAAATCTTTTCTCTAATCTTCCCTAGTCTTCACATATCCTGTTTATTTATGGTAAAATATTTCGTCGAAAGTTTTACATCAGAAGAAACTAAGACAATCTGGTATCACTTAACTTCACCTTTTACGGATTGTTATGTCTCTTGCATTCTGCCAATTCTTCTTTGTCATTCCCGCTTCATCAGTCTTGGGTTAATTCAAAAAAGACTTTGATACATTATAAAGCGCACTAAAAAGTGTTGATAGGGTGTATGGTGTGCTGCTGAACTAAATCCTTAATACTTTTTCGAACAGATACTTGAAATGAGGAAAGAAATTAGCAAAAGTCATCATGCCGGATGTTGGTGCAGATACAGGAATCGAACTTTGTCATGTGAACCTCATTTCATAGTTACGTTTAAGAGAGAACATTTCTTTATTTGGTTACAGGATTTCATCATGAGCTGACAGTTGTTTCGTCCTAGTTTGAGGCTGTTCACAGTACACACTCACCTATTGCTAAAGAGTCTCTAACTAGGCTGACGAAACAGCCGTCCAGCACTCCCTGCAGCTTTTCCAATGGCTCTCTAACTAATATCATCTCATGATGAAATCCTGTAACCAATCAATCAAATCCCTACAAAACAATATTTGAATTTCTTTATTTCTTTATTTTGCTTTTCTCTGATAGGCATTTGTTTTCGATTTTGGCTCTGAAATGTATTTATGGACAGGTAAACAAATCACATCAGAACTACGTCAAGCTGGTATTGAATTAGCCAGAAAGCATATAATATGAATTATGATTTTCGTCAGTGTCAAGTGAATCCGCTGGATCCAATGAATTGTAAGTGTGTATATATATATATGTAATCAATAAGTGGTATTATACACTATGTAAATAAATTTACACTTAGGTTATATGATTAAAATTTTTTATTTTATCATTACCTGTTTATTATGTAAAGTAAATCAAGTCATTAAGTCACATGATCTTGATCTGTTTGTTTTGATTTTCCAATAAACAAAGTATTTTACATTACTTAAGTATCGTTGAGAGTGGTGTGATCCAGTAAGATACAATTAATTTTCAGGCAATACACAGGTTTTTCAAATATTGGTTTACCTAGATTTGATAAGCTCATGCATGGAGTGAAGTCAGATAGAGAACCAGTGAATACCAAGAAGAGCTGAAGAGCGGTTTCGTTCTAGTTTTGCGAATGTTCGGCGGCTACCTATCACGACCCCATGGGGTATAGAACTCAGGATCTTCGGTTTATGTAGCGTACTCAACGATTATTCAGCCACAGGGAAAAAAACTTAATGGCCAGTCCATGAATTCTGAATTCTGACAACTCGCGATATGCATAGTGAGAGCATTTTTCCTACCACTCAGCTTTATGGACACTCTTGGTCATGCCTTCTGACTAGAACTCCACACAACACAGGTGCTGAAAAACCAGTAAGTGCTTGTGAAAGTAACTCATCTAAGAAAATGTTGCGAAGTGATCACGCTGTGTCATGAATTGGCAGAAGTTTGAATCCATGGGTTGGCCATTGGATCAGGTCCCAGTGACTTAATTGTCTACAAGATAGCTCGTCTTGTAACTAGAAGGTCCTAGGTTCGAATCGCGGCGGTAGGTGCGTACTGATGAAAAGTCCTAAACTAGGCTGACAAAACAGCTGTTCAGTACTCCTAGGTGGATTTCCAATAGTTCTCAAACTGATGTCAGTTCATGATGAAACCCTCCAACCAATCGAATGTTTATCTCTTCGGATTTGATTTTGATACATTTCCTAATCGAATGTTGATCTAACTGATGTCAGTAAGTGATAAATTTTGTTTTATACCCTTTTTGTTAAAATTTGAAAGATACATCTGTATGAATATTTTTAAAGTAAATATTATATAAATAGTATATGTCATGGATGTATTAAAAGAAAATACTTTAGAAAAATAATAGAAAACGTATTAGTCAAATATTGACATCAGTTGTGTGAAAACAAGAATTCAACTTGAAATAAAATAAATTTTTTGATGTTGACTATTTACAGACAGTTAGAGAACCATTAAAAACTAGTACTGAAGTGTTGGATGTCCTCTTTTATCCCAGTTCGGAGCTCTTCAGCAGTTCGCATCCAATGATCACACCTGAAGATGTGACCATTGACCAGGAGTGTCCACCAAGTAGAGTGTAAAGACAAATAGACTAGCGGTTTTTCTGCATATCATAAACTAGCAAAAGTCAGAATTCATATGCCATCGGGTCCCATCATTGTAGCTGAAAGAATGGTCAACAGACTGGTCCTGTGCGTCGGTGACACAGTGGTTAGGACTGTCGCTGACCATGCACATGGTCCAGGGTTCGAGCCCACGCCGACGCACACCTGATATCTAATGTCGGCCTGCAAAATTTGGGCTACCGATATCCACGCTGAAAATTCCATACTTGTACAAAAATACGGTGTGGAATCAAGCTGTAATCAAAAATAAAAAATAAAAGTCCTGAGTTCGATCTTTGAAAAGAATTTGTACGCTTGAAGAGTCCTTATTGATATAAGTATAAACTTGGGCACTGTGGTAGAGTATAACTCCATTATGGATAAGATTTTATTTTGATAAATCACTGATGACGTTTCGAGCACAAACTATTGCTCATAATCATATCAAGTTACACACACATGTATATAAATGAAAGAAAAAAGTTGTGTGAGTAACTTGATATGATTATGAGCAATAGTTTGTGCTCGAATCGTCATCAGTTAATATAACTGCACAACACTGTGTGATTTATCAAAATAAAATCTTATCCATAATGGAGCTTGAAGAGTCCCATAGTGAAATAAATGTTTCTTCAACTGATCATAATCCATGATCTAAATTTGAACTAATTTAATCCTTGCAAGTCAACACTTTAAATTTAATAATTAGTGTTTTGTATGGAAGTCTGAGACTAAAATAAGAGTTTCACAGATTTAAAGTCTCTAATACCACTACTGAGGTAGTATAGTTAAAATCAGATTTTCTACGATTACATCTATTGAATTCTATTGGTTCAAGGGACAATTTGGGTATCGTTATTAAAAGCTTTTTGTTAAGGTTTAGTTAACAATTTCTAAAAATCTATAACGTTTCTTTGAAATGAGTTTTAGAATCTCTCCAAAATCTCCCAGTTCATTTTATCACTTAGAATGAGCCTCTTGGCTCTGTTAAGTAACTGATATCTGAGAGTGACGTCTATCATGAAACGACACAGCTTACTCAAAGATTGATAACTAGGGATATATTTTTGAGTCTTACTTTGAAATTCCCAACATTGTTGACTCATCGGAGATCAAACTTATGACGGTTTCATAACTACAGGTGTATAATAACTTCTATCTAAAGCTCTTAGTTGCATATGCACATTAGGATGTGGCGTGACTGACTGACTAATTAACTAACTGATCATCGTATGAGTTTTACTGATACCCTGACCTATAAAATACTTGATAAACAAATTAAAAAGGAATGTGAGAAAAAATCAATTCACGCTGTGTTACTGAATTTAGATTTATTCACTTGACAAATTATTCTTGGAACAGTAGTTCAAATTTTTTTGGTCAACCAAGTAATGAAGGTTCTAGGTCTTATTATCACTATACTATACAGGAATTCTCGAATGAGTTAGTCTGATTACCAGTCCAGCCCCAAAATCATCAGTCTAATCGCAAAGATCACATAGACGAGTGCTTAACAAACATAGGAGGAATATGTGCCAGTTTTAGTTTAGATGCATAAAGTGTTCGCTGTAAGGAAGGAAAGTCAATCCATGAGGTGGTAAGTTGTATCGGCTTTAGCCTTCTTTACTGAGCGATGTTACTTGCGCATGCCTAACCACCGCCTTCCCCGCGGGCATTGCTAGCTGATATAGGTGCAGGTTGGAAAAAGGTAAGTGGTGGCCAAACAAAAACATGGCCTCATCAATCCATGAAATCCTTGACAGTTAAACTGAGTCGGTCAGGTAGGGAGATGCAGACTTCCGGGTTGGGGCCCTCGGACTCTAGGAATCAATGGCTGGAGACAATAGGTGACATGGCTCAAAATCGTTGTCAATGGCGCAGATGTATTCAGTCTCTGTAATCTTTCATATTCCTTTCTACCAAAACCCATTCTGTTTCGCTCTTATACTTGTCAAACTGTATTGATTCTCTTCACTCATCTTCTTGTCTACCTTTGTGTGCTATTTGGAACGTGGCAACTCGAACTGGTGCACTTCGGTGCCAAGTTCTATGTTGAATCCAGACAGACAGATTAGAAAGAGTTAGGGGAGATCAAGTTTGTATTTATACATGAAGTCTGTGACTGTTGATCTGAGTTAACCGCTGACATGTAAACTGTCTGTTGGGGGTCCTTGGTACGCTAAGAACCAATAATTAAAGACTATTGATCTTAAGACTAAAGGCTTTACTCATTGGGTCAGATGTATTTACTCTATGTAACCTATTAGATCAATTAGATTTTTACTGTTTCCCATGTGTAATTATTCTTTCTACTGTACATTCTCATTCAGTTTTTGTAATCTACGTTTATGTGCTATATAGAGTATAGTCACTTGAACTGCTTCACTTCTGAGTAAAGTTCAACGTTACAAATTCATTTAGTCAATCAGTATGCATTCTAAAAAAAGGTCAGAATATGAATTAGATAGACTAAAGTACCCAGTCAATTATTGTACAAAGGTTGATGCTATTAACTACTTTATAGTTTGTACTTTTAAACAATTTTCAATTACATTACATAACATTACAATTTATCAGAGCTATTAGCATGAATTAGCAAAAATACTAATTGAATCTCTCTCTCTCCCCTTCGATATTTAGTTAGTTAGTTATTTAGTTGATTAATTGTAATCAAAGGTAGGAAATCTTTCCAGAATTGTGACGCAATCACTCCGACATTAATCTACTATGTGTTACTAAACTTGGAACTTTTAGCAAAAAAATAAAATGAAACAAAAAAGAAAAAACAGATGAAAAAAGAAAACACACCAAGAATGGTTTTTACCCTTTCAGTTGTAAAAAACAACAACATATGATGCTGTGAGGATGTAAAAAGTGAATGTAACATTTTGCCTTGCCCTGAACTATTTCCACACTTCTGTTGTAAGAGAAAATCGGCTTAGTTGTAACTTCATTTTCCTTTTAATTTGTGTGCATTCTTATATTTATTATTTTATCGTAATATATAATGATGTGTATTTTGCCGTAAAGTAAATGTCTGATATGTTGTGCGTTGGGGGTTTAGTGGTAGAATGCACCCGTCCTTACAGTCATTTAGGTTTTCTGGGTTCAACTCTCGGTTGATTATTATTATTATTGTTTCCTTTAGTTCCTAGAGGAACATAGGGATTCAGCCACACGTCTCCATTGCCTTCGGTTCTCTACTAACATTTTCACCTGGCTCCATGTCACTCCACATGCTTTTATCTCCTCTTCAGATGACTTTGTCCATGTCACCCTCTCACTGACGATCATCTCGCGGTTTACCATTCGGGTTCCACTCTAGAGCCTGTCGTATGATATCATTTGATGGTTTTCTCAGAGCATGGCCAGTCCATCTCCATTTCTTCCTGCATATTTGTTTCACAATCGGTTCCTGGTTGGTTCGCTCATTGCCAGAGATCCCTGTTGCTGATCTTTTCTGGCCGGTCATCTGATCTTGAGTATTGAGCGAAGACAACTGTTAATGAAGGTCTGTAGTTTGTTTGAGGTGCTCTTTATGACGCGCAGTGCAAGTCTCTGATTCGAATAGCAAGTAGCACTGACTTCACATTGGAGTTGAAAATCCGGATCTTGATTTTGATGGTGAGTGCTGTTGATCTCCAAACAGACTTAAGAGTAATGAAAGCTTGTCTTACTTTCTCGATTCTGGCTTTGATATCGCCATCAGTTCCGCTGGTAGTTGAAGCGATTCTTCCCAGGTAGTTGGATGGGTAAAGGAGGCTGCTTCTTTTAGATTTCTCCCATTTATGCTGATTGTTATCTGTTGTTGTTGTTGCTGTTGGTGTTGGCCAGGAATCTTCATCACCTTTGTTTTATCTATGTTCACCTGAAGTCCTGTCTTCTCTGCATGCTTCTTCTGCCTTAATTCTAGCCTTAATTTTAGGCTTCAAGTTTGATCATGAACTATATCAATTAGAGAACTATTGGAAACCAAGCAGTACTGGTGCTCACTAGTGACTAACGACATCGAGGATTCATGACCAGTGAGATGTGCTAAGGTTTTACAATCGCCAGTGGCATTGCCTGGCTTCGGTGGAGCTAAAATTGTGAACTGATGGAAGTGAAAATTCAAAGATTAAGAATTGGATTCTGCCTCAACAATCAAACGATCTGAAAGTCCTAGGTTCAACTTCCGGTAGTGGCGTCATGACTATATACCGGTGAACTAAACTAAACTAGAATGAAACACTTGTTCAGTATTCCGGTTATCTAACTGATATCACTCTGTGATCAAACCTGAATTTATTCCTTCGTGGTAGACTTCTTTATAGCACTAATTATTTTTCAAAACATTTCAGTAAAACACCACCACATCCTGGTTCCTATATTCTACTGTATAACTGAAGAATAGCGTTTATACTGTTTATCAGTCAACCTGGAGTTTTCAAATCGATCAATGTTTTAACAAATTGACAGATTTTTAAGAATCATGTATTCATATCATATATTCTGACAGTTACACTATCACATTGTGAATCTGAATCATTTTATGCCTCTTGTGATTGTTTACGAATAAATGAAAGAAAAACAAAAAAAATTATGTTTGATTGCGGTAAAATTTACCTACTAAACTAATGGCTACCATCACTTCTTTTGGGTTTTTTTGAAGTGATTTGTTTAGCTTCACCAATACTGTAGGATGGATATGAATCTGTCATAAATTGATGCGCATAGATGAATAGTATTGATAAGAAAAGGAAATAGTTTTTCTGTGTAAGCATTTGATGACATTTTAAAAACTGGACATTTTGATTTGACGAATAAGCATCATCTCATTTGGTTAAATAGTCACTAATACTACTACGACGACGAATGGATAGGTGAATTGATTGACAGATGTAATCAGTTGTTTATGTGTAACAAATAGAATATGTTTACTTATTGTACAGTTAAGGTACTGTTTAGCGTTTCCCAATACAGTTTAGTTTTGTTGAGTAGGTAGCCATATGTGGAAGTGGATTCAAAGACAAATAAGACAGTGGAGAGATTTAACCGAAATGCTTATGTTCTTTCCATCGATTGACTTCTATTGGAGTGAAATGCCCGGCATCAGTTGACATTTAGGCTCTTAGTACGGTTGTGTTTCAACAATATCTAAAGGTTAATGTAGCTTTACTTTCTCAGTTTGTTAATTCTTGTATTCTACCCATCCTCCTTTACTGCTCCCCATTAGTCTTTCCTGGACTACTTAAGAAAGACTTTGCTTCGCTGAGAAGAGCACTGAAAGCTGTTAGTAGGGCAAGTGGGATATCGTTAAACCAACTGGTGAACACTATTGTAGATAGACATATTATATCATGTAAGAAACTAGCAAATACAATATTGTCGGACCCCAAGCATCCTCTCTATACACATCTATCTCCTTGCATTTCATCTGGTAGAACTAGAAGCAGCTATAGGCGGCTATATGCTAGGACTACCAAATACAAAAAGTCCACAATACCATATCTGGCACAGCTGTTATGTGATGAGAAATCCGTTAGGTATGACACGATAAACTTACTGCGGCACTCTAACAAATAGTCCCATTAGTTTTTGTTTTCCTTTCCTCGTTACTACTACACTGTTGTTCTCATTTACTACCACACATCAACTTTATATTTCAAATCCTGTGTTGCATTGTTTGAAATGAAATACTCTACGTTGTTTTTTTTCTTAATTTCTAATATTTATTTATTTTATTTATTTATAACTTATTTATTTTATTTTTATTTATTTATCTTTGATTTTTAAAAATCTTATATAATTTATGAGGTAATTAGATGCAATATACTGTAATATACTGTAATGCACGCTGAAAATTCCATACCTGTACCACAAATACTGTTTGGAATAAAGCTATTATTATTATTATTATTATTATTATTTCGTTCATGGTGACTAACAATGGAAATATGCATTTTATTTTATTTGTGATTACAGCTTGATTCCACACCGTATTTTTAGTACAAGTGTGGAATTTTCAGCATGTGATATCGGTAGCCAAAATTTTGCGGGCCGACCTTAGACGTCAGGTGTGCGTCGGCAGTGGATCGAACCCCGGACCATGTGCATGGTCAGCGAGAGTCCTAATCACAGTACACAATGCTTCAAACTTCCAAGCATTATCCGCTAAGCCATTGGGCCACGAGAGCTGCTTCTTCCGGAACCGTTATATGCTGTTAATTTTTTGAAATTACTATTTTACAATTTCTTGTTGATTGACTTTATGGACGGAAATGTTCAGAGTATCTGTTGACATATATAAATTAGCTTCACTGTATGAAAACTCTCACCCTCTGCATAGGAGGTGATTCTCATCTCCTAGTGCATAACATTTTGGCGTTTAGACAATGAGTGCCTAGATTCTAGTCTCAGTGAGGACAATATCGCTCGCTGCAGAATCTGGTATATCCGACTGAGGAGTCCTAAATAGGACGAAATGCGCGTTTAGGATTCCACTGCCAGACATCTCTGACCAAAGAAGAAGAAGAATCCAATTTCGTAAAATCACTAGTTTTGTTTAAAAATTATTGCGCTATCCACAAATTAGTATGCAATTGTCAACATTAAGGTTCTGTGTAGCTTGCGCAAGTTCAGGTGGCAATAGTTATATGGAAAATTGAATCTCGCTGAAAGAATCCAGTTAATTTAGTAGTTAGACTTAAAATTTAGAGTCTACACCTCTTGACTGTTAAGAGAATTTCTTGATTATTATTATTATTATCGTTTTGGGTTCCGAGTGGAACAAATTTCCTCAACAGCACATGAGAATTGCTCTTAGTTCGCCATAGTCATTTTTAGCTAGATCTAATACTGCTTCCGGTTTTTCCTCACATGATCTTCTGTATGTCACCCTTGACCCCTCACCCAGCTCGTTGCTCCTCATTTAGGTACCATTTGGCGGCCTGGTCTGCCTTCTTTAGCGTATGTCCAATCCACCTCCCTCTCCTCCTAGATACCTGTTGAGCAGCAGTCGGTTCTTCGTTGATTCCTAGGTCAAAAAGATGGTCTAATTACAGTCTACAATTTTGTCGACCTTTCTCAACTCTCTATTCCAGACAATTAGAGCGAGATTATTTGCTTATCTAATTCAGTAATACGTTCCCAATATGACACAATCATCTTTTATTCGCCTACAAGCTCCTTACACACTAGCCACTTCAAGACATTCTCCTGGCCATATAACTACATATTGTAAACTATGACTTGTGTTTATATATGTGTTTATGAAAAGAATTATGTATTTCGGTCTTAATTTAGGTGAACAAAAAGAACAGCGTTTTAGTTATGTAGTAATAATAATAACAATAATAATAGGAGATACGTCCAGAAGGTGGTTATGTCTTACTGATAAAAAACATCAGAAGTCCAGCTTCTCTCGTTTTTGTAAACTGAGAACAGTTCTACTTGGTAGATTGGTTTTTTTCAGAGATAGTGAATTGATTGATCCACATTCAACAGAGGATCCACTTTCTGTTCCTCATAGGACTATTTCATTCTACGAATGGAAGGAAATCTAAGGGATTTGTTTTCATGAACAAATACTATTGGGTGGGGGAGGGAGTGACGGGGGGTTGAATCACATGCAGCTCACAGTCTAGTAACTATCTTTCTTTTCGCATAACACAAACATACAGAAGTAATACAAAATATGCACAAAGGCTTAGCTACACTTACAATTTTGTGATCGCATGCTTAGACATAATATCGACTTACTTAGAGTGTTAAACATTCAGAAATCAATTTTAATTGTTTATTTCATTGATTACGTTCACTATACCAACATATGGAGTGATACAATAGCGAAACATTTGTAAATCTGATTTTTTAATCTTATTCCACTGTTGTCTGTGTCTCTACGTGTGTGCGTGTGTGTGTGTGTGTGAGCGAATGAGAGTCTGTGCAGCTGTGTACACCCTGTTTTTCTTTCTGTGTTCTTTGTGATTTTTTCTTCTGTTTCTTTGCTTTTCGCTTTATGCGAAAACTTCAGCTGTATGAGCAGTTTTTGTCATTCAGCTTGTCGGTTTGTGGTATTGGAGTGGGGTGGTGTTATTTTTCACCTTGAGATAAGAAACAAAAAAGAATTTGTCCACTCTGTATGCTAAGTGCTAAGTGTGCATATTGAGGTTGAATTGAAAGCGAGTGTTTTTTCACAAAATCCAGTGAACAGTTTACTTTCTCACTATTACAAAGTAATATGATGAAATATGTGTTGTAAAATAATCATGAGAAAAAAGTTGACTGTCTTTTTTACATCGTATGAGTAAAATAATGCGCTCACAAACACAAACACATACGCACACACAGATTCACACATGACCACACTTCTGTGACCTTGTTGCCTTTGAATTATTTTCTATAATCAGGAAATCGGGAAGTGTATATTTTTGCAGCATACTAGCTGTTGAGTAAATGAATTGGTAGAAGTTAGAGTTGATGGACTGGCCATTGGATTGGATCCCAGTGGCTGAATAGTATACCAGCTAGCTTTGTAACCAGGAGGTCTTGGATTCGAAGCCCATTGGGTGCTTACTGCTGATGATTCCCAAGCTAGGCTGGCAAAACAGCTGTCAACTACCCCCAGCTGGTTTTTAATGGTTCTCTAACTGATATCACTGCGTGGTTAAACTTGAGAACAAATCAAATCCTTATAAATCAACTCTTGAAAAGTAAACGATATTAGTTATGAAGTGCTTTTTTCACAATTTTTGTAGCTTATGATACGATCAGTCAACTACTATCACCGATGATCTTCCTGATTATGTTAATCTGAGCCGTGCAACAGACCGTAGTGGAGGCGAGGGGCGAGAAGAAAGACAAACGTTAGAACAATAAAAATACCCTAAAAGATATAGACTTCTTGGATGATTTATCTCCAATGTCTCACAGACTCGTAGATCCACAGGCGAAAATCAGCAACTGAATAGAAAAGATGGTGAAAACATGACTTCAGGTGAGAGAGAAAAAAATCAGCACCAGTCACCATCATTAGGGGGGAAATTGAAGGACTTCATCTGTTTCACTTGCCTAGTCAGTATCGTTTTAACTAAAAGCTGTAAGACACATGACAATGTAAAATAAACGAAATATTCCCCAACTGAGTAATGAAAAAGACGTAAACAGCGAAGAAAATTTTCTTTTTGATGATTCATTTTTATAAGCTGTACAAACATAATTACATTTGATTGGGTGGAGGGTTTCATCATGAGCTGACATCAGTTAAAAAACCAGTGGAAAACCGCGGGAGTACTGGACAGCTGTTTCGTCAGCCTAGTTTGGAGATATGTAGCGCTTTTGATTGCAGAGGTCCGGTTTCAGATTCTTAATAGCCAATGATTCAGCTGTGTACAGGTAGTGAATTCGAATTCCTGTCATACGGTATTTAGAGACTTCAAGTACGTTGCGAAACGGATGAGGATGCGAAAGCCAGCGAGAATCGGTAGAAGAGGCAGGACAGACCTTCATTAATCTGAAGTCAGTGTGGGAATCTACTTTAATTTGTATGAGGAAGAAGGTTCGAATTTCCAACACCAATGTCAGGTCACTACTTCCTCCATATGGTTCAGAGACTTGATGCCAGCGTCACAAAAAGCTTTTCCAACAGCCTACTATAGACATTCACTAACGCTTGGAAATTAAATGACCAAAAGCGTTAAGCAACAAGGAACTCTAGCAACGAGTCGAACAAGAACGTATCGCTCAGTAGATATGCAGAAAGATATGGAAACAGATTGGACATGCGTTGAGGAGACTGTTGACTGAAATCACATGCTAGGCTTGCGGTTAAATGGAACCGGAACGGGAAAAGAAGTGTTAGGCATCGGAGATTGACTTGAAGATCGTGTGAAAGGAAAATGAAAGACTACACAGAGCAGAGTAAAATGGAGATGAGTTTCTGAAGTCCTACATCCTCTTAGAAAATCAAAGGGATAATAATATATCAACTTGTCACCTTTAACTGTTAAGTATCAAGCATTATAAAGATGCCGAATTTCATACAAGCCATGCTGTTTTGCGCTAACGAAACCAATAGTCATGGATTCTTTGTTAATAATGCATATTTTCAAGTGTTGGTTTTGTAGGGATTTGGTTTGATTGTATGGAGGATTTAATCATGAGCCGACATCAGTTAGAGAACCACTGGAAAACCTGGGAGTACTGGACAGCTGTTTCGTCCTAGTTTGGGACTCCTCAGCAGTACGCACCCACCGGGGTTCGAACCCAGGACCTTCTGGTTACAAGGCGAGCTCGTAGACCATTGAGCCACTGGGACCCGATCCAGTGGTTCTCGAATTCTAACTTCTGCCAATTCACGACATAGCGCGACCACTTCGCAATGTCTTCTTCGATGAGTTACTGCCTCATCTTCAATCCTCCATACAATCAAACCAAATCCCTACAAAACCAACACTTGAAAATTAATCTGATGCTCACTAGCGACTGGCCCTATTCAGGCAGTTAACCTGGGGTTCTAGTGGGAAGCCGTGACCAGTAGGGTACAGCAGGTTGGAGATGAGGCAGTAAGTCATCGAAGAAGACATTGCGAAGTGGTCGCGCTATGTCGTGAATTGGCAGAAGTTAGAATTCAAGGATCATTGGATCGGGTCCCAGTGGCTCAATGGTCTGCGAGCTCGCCTTGTAACCAGAAGGTCCTGGGTTCGAACCCCGGTGGGTGCGTACTGCTGAGGAGTCCCAAACTAGGACGAAACAGCTGTCCAGTACTCCGAGATTTTCCAGTGGTTCTCTAACTGATGTCGGCTCATGATTAAATCCTCCATACAATAATGCATATGTATTAAAGGTGGTTTATATTATCGAAGTATCTAGCATAAAAATCTAATTCATGTTTGAATAATCATATCCTGAACAGTGTAATAACTCCTTCTTTGTCACCGTCATTTCTGGCCTAAAGAAAAATCGACTTAATCAAACTCTATTTTGTTACCCCTAGTTTAATTCTCTCTAAGAACGTGAAACTAAGTAGCCTATTTTGTCATTTGACCTGAAGATACCTAAAAAGTTCCCTCTTTATGTTCTATGATACTTTCATATTGTACTTGATTTCCAATTAAATACGCGTATATAGTAAAATTTACAGAAGTTCCCTAAAAGTTAAACATCACAGGGACAAATTGTATCCATTTATCTAAAATTCATTAAACATCGAAATCCGAGATGATGTAGAACATTATTACAAAACATCTCACTGCTTTACACTGATCATCAAACAAACAAAATTGTTTGATAGGTTAGAAGTTTTCATCATGAGCTGACATCAGTTAGAAAACCATTGGAAAGCCTGGAAATACTAGACAGGTAGTTACCTAGGGTTCTAGTGGGAAGCCGTGACCAGAAGGGTACAGCAGCTTGAAGGTGAGGACAGTAACTCGTCTAAGAAGTCATTGCGAAGTGGTTGCGCTATGTCATGAATTGTTAGAAGTTAGAATTCTTGGGCTGGCGATTAGATCGGGTCCCAGTGGCCTAATGGTCTACAAGCTAGCTCACCTTGTAACCAGAAGGTCCTGGGTTTGAACCGTGGTGGTCTGATCATACTGCTGAAGAGTCCCGAACTAGGCGGGCAAAACAGCTATCCAGCATTTCCTGCAGGTTTTCCAATAATTCTGAAATTAATGTCAGCACATGATAAAATCCTCCAAGTAACCAAACGAAATCCCTACAAAACCAGACTTGAAAATACATTTCTTCACAATAAGACCAGGACAGTTTAAACTTTAAGAAGTTAACCCCTACAGGAATATTCCCTCCTATACAATTCAAAAATGTTCTTGAAACCACCAGATATAAAAGCTTCATGTTTTATTTTTAACAACACAAAGATGAAGAATACCAAGGTGTATTATCACAGTAGACATTATAAAGATCCAACCAACAAAAGCAAAAAATTTCTTTTTGAAAATAAAATCTTGATAAATTTGTTTCACATGACATTTAGAAAGTAAAAATCACGAGAATTCTTCTCCCCTTGTCCCTCTATCTTCCATTTATTTTGTCTGAGGATCTGTTTTTGCATTTCTCGCATGTGATACTTTGTTTGATCTACGTCAACTGGATCAAGAAAGGTACACAAAAAGAAAAATGGTATTAGTAATAATAATATTAAAATTCTATCACATCTATAGCAGCTGACTTTTAAAATAATATTTCAAATGCACACACACACGTGAACGATTTAGCTGTTATTCAACAGAATATCATGCATTGAATTAGTTTAAGTAGACCAGGAAGGTTGATATTAGCTATCAAGTAAGATACTAGTAAAATGGTCTCTTAAGTCTTATGTAACTATCATTTCTCAGATCACTAGTGGTATGCAACAAAGATCATGTACACTGGAGAAAAGAGAAGTTGACATTTTTGTTATTCTTACTATTGAACATTAGTTGTTTTTAACAGCTGTCCCAATTCACTTTGGATAACGTTATATCCATGTATGAAAGTTTTCTGTCCGCTTTAGAGCGTAATAGATTACTACTTTACAAACAGAAGGACAGTTTTGGAATCTTATTGAGGTGGGATGGAGGTAAAATTTATTCAGATGTAGATGAGTATTACAATATTCAAGAATTAGTTTGTAGGGATTTTATTTGTTTTAAAGTTTAACCAAAGATTCATATCTGTTAGTGGAGTAATGGACAGCTATTTCGTCCTAGTTTGGGAATCATCGGCAGTACACACCTACCAATCGGGGTTCGAACCCAAGACCTTCTGGAGACAAGGCAAGCTTGTAGACAATTCAGCGACTGGGACCCAACTGTTATACTGTGACACAAGCATATGTATTGAATGCATAAATCGGGACAGAACTGTCTTGATAAATGCTCATTACTTTTCTCACAAATACTTGTTCTGTGACTGTTCCTTTCAGTCAGTATAGTTTGTCAGTATAGTGTTATATGCATGTCTTCAACTTATCAGAAATGAATAACTTACATATAGGCAAAAATCAATGCAAAAGAATTTTAGATCACTGAGCTTCATAGTTCATTAAAGACTCAGGGAGATCAGTATCATCAATAATACATTTAAAAAGGAACAGTCTTGAAAAAATAAGGGATGGCTTTGTTTCATTTCAGGCGAATAATAATTCCAGTTGTACATTACATCATGAACAACACAAATTAGAGATTTTTTAAATTCAATTTAGATTTTCCCGTCGATTGATTGAACGGAAGTGCTTTGTCTCAGGTTGACATTTCGGCTGTTTCTTCAGATGTTTCGATGATGTCTAGTCACGTAACTTGGCGTTTGAAACTACGGGTACTTAGTTCGAGGCTCGTGGGAACACCATCACTGTCACTGGGGATTGCAAGTGCACCCAACTGACAAGTCCCAATTGGATGAAATGCGCATCACTGCTAGACATCACCCAACAATTGACTATAAGTTAGAGATCATCGTAATATCAGTCTCTAGAGTACTAAGGGCCACTGGATGGATATTCTGAAGCTGTAATGAAATGTGGCGACTGGCAACTACTATGTCAAATACGAAGTGGATGTTTACCTAAGAAATTGGTTGAGAATGGCTCTCTTTCACAAATCGACAGAAGTTAGAATTCCCGAGGTTTTGGATTCCAAGCCTGCTGACTGCATTGTCAGGAGCTTGGTCTATTCACCATGAAAGATCCAGGATTTCATCCTTGGTAGAACCATCATTGTACACTGCTGCAGATTTCCAGACTAAGATGAAAAAGCTATCCAGTGTTTACTAGTTTTCAATGATTATAAAACTGTTGTCGTTTCATAACGAAATCTAAATTAAAGATAATCCCTACAAAGAACTCAAAATCGAAATGACTCTTGTAATGGTAAGTGATTTGATAATAAAAATTAACTTCCTAAACAAATAATTATCAAGTTATATTGATCATGAAGCGAAATCAGCTATAAAATGTTTGAAAAGCAAGGATTACTGAGCAGTTCACATTTTTCTAGCAGTAAGCATTTATGACCTCGCCGGGTATCGAACCCAGGACCTTACAAATTAACAGTTTTATTACAAGAAACAGTAGTGGTTTGAATGTAAACACTTATGGCTTAATTGTCTAATAATTTTACAACGTGAATCACAATTGAATCATCCTATTCCCTAGGTTTCAACTATGATCTTTATCATTCTAGGGGAACTTGAATGACTGGTTCACGTAATCATCGTTTTCTTTGATTGGACACCAGTAACTAGTGCTATTCGTCTAGTCCTTTCTTTGGTGCAGACTAAATTCTATCAGTCTATCGTTTTCTGGTCAAAAGCTTTCAGAAGATTACTTTATGGCATTCTTTTATATTTAGCGACTTTTCAGAATGTTTAACTTTCATGTCATAACACCGCAGCACCTAAAATAACCCAGAGATCATGCAGTAATTCCGTATCTTTATCAACTCTAGCACTGAACAACAATATTTCTTTCCCAATTAATGATTTTGTTAAGATTTATTCATTCATTCATTATTATTATTATTAAACTTTAGCCACACTTAACATGTTTTTGTTTTTCTCAATAAATTAATTTAGCCCACAACAGTGATATACTGGCTTCTGGATGTAAACGACCTGATTGGACTATATTAGGTAAAGTAACAGACAAGGGTGAAACTGTTCTATTTAAAGAGAAATTCTTTGACTGGCCTGATACTTCACGTATACAGCTGAAGTCATTAAAACCGGGGAAATCAGCTTCTATGGAGGTAATGCCTGAAAAAAATTAATTGTATTTATTGATTTTTTGTTTTCTGCAAAGAGGATATATACATTATTATTATTCCTTCAGTTGAACATTGGCTTCCAGCATCAGATTGTTATTGTTCTTTGCAGATATTTTAGCTGGCTTTACTGTTGTCTAGAAACGTTTCTTCCCACTTCCGGTGATCTATATCCATGTCACTTTCGGACATACACCAAACTCGTCATTTCTCATTCGGGTTTCAGTTAACTTTCTAGGATGCAATATCATTCAGCGGCCTCCGTTATTATTATTCCCTTGAGTTCCGAGTGGAACAAGGGCTTCAAAAACACATCTCCACTTTATTCTATCTTATGCCGTCCTCTTCAGTTGCGTTCACGGTTTCTCATAGTCTTTCATCTCCTCCTCCTCTTCACACGACCTCCTCCATGCCACCCTAAGACGACCCACTTGTCACTTCCCACTGGGATTCCACTCGAGCAATGGACTGGCATGCATTGTAACTCAACAGCCTCCTCAATGTATGCCCGATTCATCCATCTCCATTTTCTCCTACATACTTAATCAGCAATCGGTTCTTGGTTGGTTTGTTCATCGCCAGAGTTTCTAGTTACTAATTCTTTCCAGGCATCTGATTTTCTGTATGGAGCCAGCGAAGACAGAGGCTATTGGCGAAAATCTGCAGCCACCTGTTGGAAATCCTTTTCGTGACATGCTGGCCAGTCTTTTGACCCATGTAGAAGGACCAACTTGACATTGGTGTTGAAAATCTGAATCTCGTTCTTTATGCTGAGTATAAAAGATTTTCATATTGGTTTCGGGTTGATGAAGGCGTATCTTGCCCTTCCAATTCTAGTTGGCTTTGACATCCTCATCCCTTCCGACCGCCTGTGGTTGAAACGATGTTTCCTGGCTGAATAAGTAAAGGAATTAACCTCTATCAAATCTCTCCCATTGGTGGTGATTAGTGCTGGTTGTTTTTATCCATGTTGGTTGGTTGGTTATCTTCATTGCCTCCCTCTTCTGAATGTTCACCTGAATTCATGTCTTCGCTGCCAGCTTCTTCATCCAGTCTGTTGGTTTCCGCCTGCCTGTAAGTCTTCGACTTTGTGTGACATTAAACGTAAGTCATTCTAGTGAGAAATCCAGATCTTCCAGTCTTCCCATCGGTGGTCCAACATACTTCTGACTTCTCGTTCCACACAGTCTGACGCATAATCCAATCCGCTGCAATTAAGAATATCATAATAGGCAACCAGCTTGTCTTTCTCCTGTGTTCACTTCGAATGTCTCACTGAGTCTTCCGTTGTGGATCACCTGACACGTGACATTGTCATATAGCCAGCTGTTGATAAGGTTGATGATGACTTGAGTTTCACCGTCCAGTTGAAGCAGTTTACAAATTACATTTCGGTCAACACTGTCCGGTGAAGGCCTTTTCAAAGTCAGTGAAGTTGAGGTAGAGGTTTGACTGCCATTCTGTGCTTTGTTCGGTGATGATGACGATGCGTAGAGTTGCAATTTGATCAGTATATGATTCGCCTTTCATCCAGTTTGTTCCGGGTTAATGGAGTTCTGCACTAAGTGCATCTTTTATTCCCTCCAGGATGATGCGACTTAGTATTTTACTTGGCTTGGACAAGAGCATTATTCCATGCCAGTTATTGCAGAGTGAAGAGTCGGTCACGCTTCTTTGGCAGCTTTTCAGGGCAGTCAATCTTTCATCCACTCGGTAGGTACCTTTCCACCCTTTCAAACCTCGACAGTGTCTGTCAAGTCAATCTCCATTTCCATTTGGATATTGATTAGACGGTAGGTTCTTGGTTTGCCCCCTTATCCTTTTCGGTAAGATGACCATCTGATCTTCATTAGTGAGGCATCAAAGGCAGCTGTTGATGAGAGTCTGCAACCGCTTTTTGGAAATGTTTTTCTGGTCTTTTACAAACAAACTGCTTGTTACTTCAGAAGCGGTAGATATTTTTGAAGACAAAGCTGTAATCTGTGTCATTTCTTTTCCATAAATTGACTTAGAAGATTATGTAGAAATCTGGAACCAGCTTGGTAGGTATACTGGGGGTTGTGTTAGGAGACTGTAGTTGTTAATTTTCAATCGACGATGAATTTACACTTGTCCTGACAACTGAAGTAACAGTAGAGAGGATAAATCAAGATTTCAGAGTCAAAATAACGTAGAGCTTCACGGACAGCAAAATAATCTTTCTGAGATGAGATGATATTGTATTCCTGTTATATCAGCTGTTGCAGTTTGTGTGTTCAGTACTTAGAAGTACTAGACAATTAGTCTGAAGACTAGACACTGATTACTGACCAATTCAACTAATTCAGTTCATGAGAAATGAAGACAGACTGTTCCCATCCGGTAGGAACAATTCATTTTATCAGACTTAAATCCAACACTTATATATGTAACGATAGAAGACAAAGGCTAGACAACAAATTCTTTATTAAGAAAATCAAGCTGTATTTATAGATTTTTATGTTCATTATTGTTAGTGGAGAAGCAAAATCTCCTCATTAGTTGTTTACTTGCTGGGAGTTATTCTGTCATCTCTTTGTGGCCGTTTCTCAGAAAATCAAGCCGTATATCTGTGAATCATATTTCCGCAGGTTAACTCCACTGTGATTGGCTGGAGATTTTCTCAAGGTTAAGCTTTGTTATTGTTTTTAGCATGCCTTTGATTTGGGACGTGAACATTGACGTAAATTGTTTTCTACAGTTTAGGCTTTCAGCCAGCTCTCACAACATATACATTATGCAACCTTGGAAACCTAAGCCATTACAAATTTGAATCAGTTGGTCGTACAAGGTCGGGCTTCAGAGTTTTTCTATCATATTATAATAAATATTCTAATTCAGCCCAATGGTTTAGTTTGTCTAAACTGGTATAAGTCAGTGTAGAGATCAGAGAGAGTTTCAAATAAGACACTATCATTAAAGGGATAAGTCAAGTCGATTATTCAACAATTGAAGCTGAATTCACCCACGATCAGCTAAACATAAAAGCCTTAGTAAACAAATCCATTCCCTTTTGACAGTGTTCTTTTTGTTTTCGTTTGCACAGAGTTCACCTGCCGTTGCTTCATTAGCAATGGAACCGTATTCAGCTGTTGAATTGTACGACAGTACAATCAATAATCCACCTCCACCTCCAAATTTACTGACTCTTGAAGGACGTTACGTTGGTCGAGGTGGTAGAGTATGCCGTTATGAAGATGGTATCTTACGACAGTTTTGTGTAGAAACAGCTGAATTACGTGTATGGCATGTGTCTGAATTTGCTAGATTTGAAATGCCTATAACAAGTCATGGACAATTTCATAAAGAAAATACTTATGTCATCCGATGGTCGTATAAAATAGCTCATAGTGAGTAAACTACACATTTTTTCGGTTTATTGAATTCAGATTTCAATGCTGTGATGCTTTTTGTTCTACTGCTTAACTTGTGCCTGTTTATATCTGACTCAGATCAAGAAAATGGTCCAGGTTCGATTCCTGGCAGGTGTACTGCTAATCCCCGGCTAACCAGTAGTAAGGCCCGGAAAGAGGAAAGATCTATAGTGAGGCTAGCAACCTTTCCAAGTAAAAAAGCATCATCGCTACAGAGAATTCAACGTCGCTTAGTTTACTAGCCTGTGGCATAGAATGTATGCATCATGTTTCAGGTCCGTATGGCTGCTCAGACTGAAAAAGAAGTGGAAAGATATAGTATAGAAGTGTAACGAATCTATGAGAGCAGATGTAACATATGAGGACTCTAGAAATTAATAACTGATCAGCCAGACGATAACCATGAACACAGTGAGGGAATGGCTATAATGATAGCACCGACATTGGCCAAAGCACTTATGCAGTGGTAACCAATCTCCTATAGGATAATGGCAACAAGATTCAACTCAAAAAGAAGGAAGGTGTCAACTATCAAATGCTACATACCTACAAACAATTCGTGACAAGAGAAGAATGCAGATTTCTATCGACAGCTGTAGACAGTAACCGTTAACACCTGAGATTTTGACATCCATATCTTAATGTGTAATATGAATACTAGACTAGAAACAGACAATACATTGTCCCTCCTTTATACAAATGCATCGGTTTTTCAGTTTTATTTGGACTCTTATTTCTTTTGGAAAAATCACGAATTATCCAGAAATTCAAGATTTAATGTTTTAAATATACATTGGATTTTGTCACAGACTGATGGATATGCGACCACGGGGGCATTGAACAAAACAGCTGTCCAGTTCTCCAATCGTTCTCTGATTGCTGTCATTTACTGGTGTAATCCAACCTGAAACCAATCAAACCCCAAGAAACCAGCATTTGAAGATTAGGAATTAGTTTTCAATACTCAATAGTTTCAGACCTTAAAATCTTTTGACTGGAAGTGATTTGTCACGCTGACACATTACTCTTCCACGGCAACGAAATACAGACCACAAGAAGACTGTTATTTTGTAAAATTATAAACATTAGTTAATGAAGTAACATTCAGTTGTCATTATTATGTGACAGGTGATATTTGCTTATAGCTAATGTTTACAATGTAAATCTCAATAATTTTACGTGTTAAAATGTTATTTATGCTGGACTTGCTAGGATTTTGTTCAGTATATATCCATATTACTGTTTCATAGTGAAACAGTAGAAGACGAAGACTTGGTAAAGGAATGTTTAGACGAGTCGATCACGGCTTGATATTAGTTAGAGAACCATTGAAAAGCAGGTAGCACTGGGCAGCTGTTCCATCCTAGTTTGAGAATCATCGGTAGTATGCACCAATTGGGTTTCGAAACTAGAACTTTCCTGTTACAAGGTAAGCTCGTATACCGTTCAGCCACTGGACGCGATTCGATGGCCACTCGATGAATTCTAATCTCTACCAATTCGTGATTTTCAGAGCGACTGGCACTAACCAGTGTCATCGTTGGGACATCCATCCTCACACTTGGATAGATGGACCTCACTGGTCACGACTTCTCACTAGAAATGCAGAAAACTCCGTCCTGTAGCAGGTCACTAGCGAGCGTCAGATTAATCTCAAGAGTTGGTTTGTAAGGATTAGACTGATTCTGACGAGTTGATCGCGGATTGATATCAGTTACAGAACCAGGGGCTGAATGGTAGACGAGGTTGTCTTGTAACCGGAAGGTCTTGGGTTCGAAACCCAGTGAGTGCGTACTGCCAATGAGTTCCCAACTATGAGGTGAAAACAGCCATCCAGTACTCCATGGTGGTTTCAATGGTTCTCTAACTGATATCAGTCCATGATGAACTCGTCAAAACGTATCTAATCCATACAAACCAACTATGCAAAGGAATGTTCCTTGGATTTAGATATCTTAATATGGCGAAATTATGTACACTTTACCTTCAGTGTGATAAATCTTATCAGTAGTACTCGCCACAACAGTTGACTGATATCTACATATCTGTTTTGTTTTTTTACCTTACTTTTCCAGATAGTGTACGAAATGGCAATAAGCGTAATAGTGAAAATATTCGAGAACATTGTGCTTATTTCTTTTGGCAAGGATCACAGAGTAAAATCACGGAAAAAGGCGCAGCAGCTTTAATGACTATTGAATTAGACGAGGAAAGAGGTCCACAGGTTAGCCTTATTTCTTTTATACACTTTGTCAAACAAAAATTACTTTTGTTTGTAGTAACTATTTTTTTTACTTTTACTGTCTGACCAGAGTAGTTATTATTCCAACGGAGAAAGACAAATTATGCATATTTTAACATATCCACAGGGTTTTAAGTTAATGTTTGTATTTCCCGCTGACTGGACTGGAACGTTAGGTCCTTGTTGACATGTCAGCTATGAAAACGGACGCTTCAACAATGTCTGAAGACTAACACATGATGTTATATCGGTAGACGGTGACCACTAGCACACACCAAATAGTTTGGCCCAATATAATCGAAGTGCAAAAATCAACTTAAAAATAAATAATAATGATAATAGTAGTAAATGATACGCGTTGCGCAATAGAGAGGCGGTTTTTATCGTCCAAGTGGCATACTGGATAATGGTTTGGCGTTTAAACTGAGTGATCAGTTCGAGTTTTAAGTCACTAGGGATCTCAGCTATATCTAACTGATGAGTCCAAAAAAGGACGAAAGCATACTTCCTGGATTTTATTGCTAGCCACCACCCACCAAAATAATATCTCATAAGTACTCACCATTTTGAAGACTACTTAAGGTCACCTGGAAACAATTTTTCAACTGTTAAAATCATACTACAGTAAATGTTAGGATCAAATATCATCGTTGATCTATATACATTATCAACAAAACGGCTTATGAGACGTCATCAGATAACTAGACGAAAGTAACTAAACTGAGTAAATCAACTTTCCTATATATATACATATCCGGTTGAAAATGTTTTATGACACCAACCTTCCTAAAGTATAGTAATCTGTACATCTTTTGCGCATCTAATATTTTAAAGAACTAAGAGACGTCGAAAGGCGCCTAATGACTTTAATACTTGAATACTTGCTTGTCTTTCGGCATAGAGTTTCTTGAGTTATGCCCCTTAAGGTCGGATACAAGTTTCTGTCTAACTGTCCTTCCTATGTACATTCTACCATGTATCTGAATGTAAATTTACAAATAAAATTGGTATTGATATCATCAGGATACTTATCTAATTTCTACTGATTTCATAAGGATATAGTATTACATACTTATGCATATTGGCTTTTAACAAACTTCATTTGTGACACTTCATTCTTGTATCGGTTGTTCCCTCCCGAATGTCTCATGCTGGAATCCTTTCGTTGTATTCTTCGCTTTTATTGTTTCGTCAGACTAGCTGTCATAAAAAAAGTTTAATTTTCCTCTTAGAATAACTTCCACCTTCGCTGACAGTGATACTCTTTTATACTGAGCGAAATGATTCTGTACTAAGATAACAGTGCCCACGTTAACTCAGACACGTTTCACTAATTCTATCTTGGATAAGAATGGTGCAAAGACTTGACTTCAAAACAAAAACAGAAACAAAAATGTCTTAGTGAATATAAAATTAATACAAAAAACAACAATAGCGTTTTCAAACACACACTAATATTCAGTTCACTAATAAGAAATCTCAATGTTAAACGGCTAGAGTAAGTACTTGACTTAAATCAGTTAGTTATAAGTGATAGTTTGCACGTATATTTAAATGATTTCAAGATTGAACGCAAACTAAATTCATTTATAGAAACACATAAGAAACCAGAACTGTAGTACTAGACAGCTGTTTCTTTCTAGCTTTTGAACTCTTCAGCAGTAGACACCCATGATGACATCAACAGGGATTGATCCTGGGGTTTTCAGGCTCTAAGGCGAACTCATTGACCATTCAGCCAACTTGGACGGAATCTGGCGCGGTTCTCTTGTTACCTGAAACTGATGCACTCAACTTCTACTGATTATACTGTGATTAGGGTGAATTCCAATTTGCCTATTTTATTCCTTCACCTTCCCAGTGGAACACAGGGGGCTTCAAGCTATAGGCTCAAAGTTTCGGTAGCAGTGGTGTTTATTTTTTACGGGATGAGGTTGCTAGCCTCATGCCCAACCTCCCCTCTTTACCAGTTTAAGTACTAGCTGAGCGAGGTAAAGGAGTGCGTTGAACAGGGGTCGAACCCTTGAACCCCATGAGTGGTTGGCGAGGATTCTGCAGCTGTGCCACTGACGCACGTGTGTATTTTACGCTAGTTGTAGTTTTTTGTAAATTCTTCATTCTTGACTTTCTATTGGACATTAACTAGTATAGTGCATCTGGTGCTTTGTTTGCTACAGACTGAATTATGCCTGTCAGGTTTGCAATGTTTTCCTGGATTTACTTTCATGTTTTTATGTGGCAAAAATGACTTCACCTAACTGATTATACTTTTTTTGTGAAGGTTTGACTAATATTCAGAGTATTATTCACAGATCATGACAATATTTAATCGGATGATTAACTTGTCACAACATATTTTGTTTTATAACTCTTCTCTGTTATTATGTTAAAAATAAAAATAAAAAATATCGTAACCTGTATTTTATAAGGTAAAAGGAATGTCATAATATGTGAAAGTCCAACTATAACTACTATATACTACTAATATTAGTAATAATGTGGCCTTATAGTATTAGATGTTGTTTTTCACCTTGTTTGACCTTGCACTTGCTTTTGTTTTTGTTTTTGTCAATTAAATATTATTAATAATAACAACAATCAGATCAGAGTAATAGAAGGAAAGGAACCGCCAGTATTTTGTCATTTATTCAGTGGCAGAATGATTGTACACGATGGAAAGAGAACAGCGCCGAAACTTGTGAGTGTTTTTATCAGTTGAATATTCTAAAGTCTTTATTGTGATGATAGCTTGTTTTCCAATTCCTTTAGGTCGCAAAAGGAATACAGAGCTTTAAACTTTACGCTTGGGATTTTCCATTGCGGTTGCGGGGTTATAAGGAGTGGGTTTGGTAACAACACAACCTACTTTCCTTCTTTTCCAGGCTTGACACCGGCTACGAGAGGTCTAGTAGTGCACTAGTAAGGAGTCGAAACCTGGACCACGAGGATGCCTTACAAAAATTCTTCCCCTAAACCACTGACTCGCTATGATGATCATGACAAAGTATAAAGTAATGGACAGGGAATGAAATGAATCAGCGAAGTTAACATCACCATCTTCGTTGTTTCAGCGTTTTAAAGTGTATGTTAAATTCACTTGCAATCGAGAAGATTTTGACATCTCAGTTATTATTTCTCTTGGAATAGAAATTACACGAAAACTCCGTGGGGGAAAACACAGTCTTCATCGTTAACAATATCCCAGAGGGCCACAATATATACTTCGAACCGATTGTGATGAGTAGTTGGTTACTACTCATAACAACTAAGTAGTGCTTACCTGTTAGCTAGCTAGAAGTGATTTAAACAACAGATGGATGTTTCACTCCTTTAGGACCGAGATCATTATCACTATGCCCGGTTTGACGTAAATCAGACGATGTAATCAGTTCAAATCATCCACCGAATTCTGGCTGTCTACTTGGGTAAACTGGCAGTAAGTTAAGTCGAATTCGAAATTTACAAATTAGTTCAAGATTTGCTGATGAGATCGAAACGATGAGCGAATTAGGCATCTGGTGTTCAGAGCACTTTGATTTGGCCAGTAAGCCCTGGTTGTTGTTAATAGTCTCCAGCTTCTTATCTTATTCAATCAGTGGTATATAGCGTCATACATTTATGTTTCACTTATTGACCCATTGTGATCTTGAATAATTTCGGTCTCTAAAGAAAATTGTGGTGAAGTGTCAACTCAAACTATGTAAATTGCAATCCATGAATTAAATTATGAATCTTAAATTCGATTTAATATCTCAGAACGCCTGAATGCCAATATATAGTTTCTGGGTGTCTCACAAGACTACTTGAAAAATGTTTTTCACAAACAAAATGGTTAAACGTTATAGGCCTGTATAAAATTTCATAAACAGTTGGAGGTTTGACGTTTTATGAGTAAATTCAGTGTTTTGAAGCGCTTTTGACCTCACCATTGTTCACTGTTGAGTCTTGTGTTTTCAGGTAAAACTCCTACAGGATCTAGTATCTCAAAGTATGGCCATTAAATTATCCAATACATAAAACTATACAGTGTAATATCATGTTTAGAGTGGATTTTAATGTATTTTTCAACGATTATGCGACTTTTCTTCTGTGTAAATGCTGATTGGTTATTCAAGGCCATTGTGGTTTTAGCTGTGGTAGTTTAACTTTACCGCATCACCTACTACGTCTATGTGGATGTTTGTTTATATAGTCACATGCAGTTTTTCATTATCCTTGTTATCACAAATCGCTTCATCTTCTCATCTCTGTTAGTAGTAGAATTATTATTATTATGTCTAATTGTACAATTTGTACAGACAATCTTATCATCTGTTGGCACTTCACCATGACTAGTTTATATCTTAATATTTATTTGTTAAGTTATGTATATTACAGGCCTCCAAAGCCTCAGGATGGTCGGGGGTGGGTGCCTTGCGCTGCGGGTTGGCCACCCCTCCGTCAACCTCTTGAAATGCTCCCATATGACCAGGCGTCTTATGTAGCCTCTCCTGAGGAAGTCCTACTCACTGCCTTCACGTGGCGGAGGTGTTTTTCACCGAAGTGAGTGGGCAAAAGCAGATGCCCGGCGCTCTTCACCGGGTTGACTGTCCATTGGATGACAGTCTAGGGGAGATGGCTAAACCCTGATTCCAAACCTCCAACGACTGGCGTATGAAGCGCACCGGAGCTCACAGGCAGACGTATGGACAAAGGGCTTATTGGATGCCCTGGATGTCTGGCCCCATTCAAAAAGGCATATGAACCAGACTCTGGTCACTGGCTGCCAATGGATAGTGGACTCCCTACTCCACTCCTACTGCCTTGTAGGTCGCACTTGATTGTGTAAAGGCTAGAGCTCCACTCTCAAACAAAAGGTGGAGCGATGCAGGGGACATCACTCGTACCTAATTCCCATGAAACTTCATGAACTCTCTACAACATCAACCAAATTCCAGTACTGGTCCAACAACGTCACCTTCTGTGGTTTGGCCATGTTCTGCGCCGACCAGATGACGATCTGGTCAAATTAGTTCTAAATCCCTCGCCATTTCCATCTTGGCGATGTCGCAGGGGTGGAAAGCTGAAAACATGGCTTGGTACAGTCAAGGCTGATATGGAGTGCCTGGGGCTACGAACCGTCTACGGACTCCGTCTGTGGAACACGAATTGGATAACCCTGTCGCAAAACCTTGCATCAGATCGCTGCACCTGGGCAGCAATGATTCGAGATGTTCATGAAGCCGGCTCATCCTCCCGTAGGAGATGGCCGAAGTAAAGTAAGTATATTACAGCATAGAGCGCCTGATAAGATCTATTTGAAGACCTTACATATGTTGTTCTAAATTAACTTGCTAATGACTTATTCAACTCTTATTCGTTATGGCCTCTTCATTCACACGAATTCATAGTTCCAGCTAATAAAATGATTCTGAAAGGGTTTTACAGTGGATAAGATGACTTTATCATCAAGAAAATGTTTTCCTCGGAAATGCCTACAATCCCACACCAAATGGTATCTAGCATTGTTAAGTCTCCTAGTGAGCACAGTATGACTCATCCAGTAGATATGAATTCAGTAGACTGACATTTGTAAATAAGTGATGCGCGGTAACAACAGTTTTATTTAGTTTACAGGCATTCAGTGAATACTGACAAGTCTTGAAAGTCACTAGAATAGTTTTCCATTACAAAACAGAAAAAATTATCTTCAAGTGTTGGTTTGCAGGGAACTGATTGGTTACATGATTTCATCATGAACTGGCATCGGTTATATGACCATTGGAAAACCACCTGGGAGTACTGAACAGCTGTTTTGTCCTAGTTTGAGATACTTCACGGTTCGAACACAGGACCTTCTGGTTACAAGGCGAGCTCGTAGACCATTATCCACTGGGGCTTGATCCAATGGCCAGTGCATGAATTCCAACTTCTGCCAATTCATGATATAGTGCAACCACCAGAGAATGTCATCAGTGGCGAGTATTTATCCTCACACCAGACCTGCTGTCCTCCCGTAGTCGCGACTCCCCACTTATCATTATCTTGAACTATCTGTAAGAAAGAGATGTCAGTGCACAACTCATTCATCTAAATTACTTCCAAAAGTATCAATTAAGTTCAGCATCAAAATGTGAAGTTGTAAGACAAGTACTGTGAAATATTTTAAATTTTATCCTTTTACATTCTTGGTGGAACATAGATTTCCAAGCTCCAGCTTTGAAGTTTCACTGGGTTTTTTTTGGGGGGGGAGGAAAGCGGGATGAGGGTGATAGCCTCAAACTTAAAATTTCCTCTTTTCTGAGTTTACCTCAGGTTAAGTGAGATTTAGGAGTGAGCCGGAGAGGAGGGGTGTATTCGAACCCGGACTATGCTGTCGGTTGGCAATCATTCTAACACAAACACAAACACAGTTAAACATTATTTCTTATTCAACGCCGTCTGACCTTAGGAGACAACACCCGGGAAAACAGTTGTCCCAACTTTTATGTTTTGTATTCTTTTTTATTTATATATTTCTTTCCTAATATTTTCCAACTTGATGAACAATACTTCATTACAAATCAATCACTCTGAACCTTTGTCTATTCTTTCTTTTTTCATAAAGCCTAGTCCACGTATGTTTATTGTTCGTGGTGAAGTAATGGAAGAAGGTCATCTGATTGAAGTTCCAGTCTCATTGAGTTCATTACGTCCACAAGGTGTATTATTTTTAATACAATGTAAAAAATTGTTGGCTAACACAGATTCACCACAAATTATTAAGGCTTACTGTTGGATTGGTCATTTAGTTCCAAAGGCTAATTTAATCACTGCAAGATATGTTCTTAGTCAATTAAAGAAATGGTAAGTTTCAAATAGTTGGTCATTTCATTTACTTGTTCACTGGTTTACTAAGGCTGTAAATAATAAGCAGTCAATTACATAATTTATATTCACGCTTCACCTATTCATGAATATCGAATTGGCTGCTAGTCTGAACTGGACAAATAATGTGTTTGCTAGTGGCTTTTATTCCTAATATGGTGTACAACTCCTGTCAACTGTGGTTTCCGCTGTCAAGTGTTTGCAAGCCTATAGTAAATGTTCACCAAAAAGTTCTTGTACGATCATTTGTGGTGACCATTTTTAGTTAAAACGTATTCATCATCATCATCATCGCCATTAATCTGAAGCTTAAAAAGGTTGATGGATAACTTACCAATGACAGTATATATGCCTCATATATTTCCAGCATCATTTCAAACGATGTTGTTAAAGAAACATTCCAACACAACTTCATTCAGATGGATTAACTAATGCTTTTTTATTTTTTAAGCTCAGTTGATATTGTTAAAAGATCTTTTCTCTTACTTATGTTACTGTGATGTAGAGCATCACTGTTGTAAATAATGGAAACTGTTAAAAGACGATTGCAGCGAAGGAAATTTTCTTTTTGACGAAGTCATCAACTAAACTGTACATTCGTGTATATATGGTTAATGGCTGAGAAAGTTCCAGAATTATTTCTGGCCAAGGGGCGAATTAATACAGTTGCAAATAGGGATTAAAAATATATAAATGACAGGAAACAACAGGAAGTTTGAATAAAAAAGGTAATAAGATAATCTTCAATCATTGCAGAAGTTAGAATTCATGGACTGGCCATTGGATCGGGTCACGGTGGCTTAATGGTCTACAAGCTAGCTCATCTTGTAACCAGAAGTTCGTGAGTTTGAACCCTGCAGTGTGTGTACGTACTGTGAAAGAGTTTTAAACTAGGCTGATAAAACAGCTGTCCAGTACTCCCTATCACTAATCACTATTGAGAGGACTATCTTCCTATAATGGCCATGGCAGAGATCACAGTTGGATACATTGCGTCAGCTTGAAACTTTTGGTGGAAGAGGAAGAACCCAAGTTTGTATGTAGGTCGACAGCTGAACAACTAATGAACTCAAGACATGCAGCTCTACTTGAAAAGTCTTTCAAAGTTATATACGAGATCCGATCAAACCTGTCAATGCGGGTGAGATCAATGCTTTTAGATGTATCTGAGGCACTGGTAGTCCAAAGGTTCGAGTCTACGTTGTGTATCCAAAAGAAATACTTCCCAGTGTTGTCTCTACCATGGCCATTATAAGATATCAGTTCTTTCAATAGTGATTATCTTATTACCTTTCTTATTCAAACTTCCTGTTTATTTCTATCATTTTTACGTTTTTAATCCCTATTTGCAATTGTATTAATTTTCCCCCTGGCCAGAAATAATTCTGGAACATTCCCACTTCTTTAATATGTATATACACGAATGTACAGCTTAGTTGGTGACTTCGTTGAAAAGAAAAATTTTTTCGCTCCAACCTTCTTTTTAATATACCCTGTGATCTAATGCTGTATAAAAAGAAACGATAGTTAACCTAAGCGGCATACTGGAGTTTAAATTATATTCACTCAGTCGCACTTGTTCAGTTATTGAACATCAAACAGCAATGGATAATCTTCTCGGTATACACTCTCAAACTTTATCAGGCTTCGAACCTAGCACCTTCACACTACAGTGCAAATCCGTCGACCATTCAGCCACCAAAAACCATTCTTCTGGCTAATTAGTGCTGACAGAATGGATATGCTGAAGTTCCAATGGAAAGCTGTGACCACTGCCATCCACCATGTCAAGATGAAGAGGATACACATCGATGATACTACCTGACAGTAGTACTATATATCCTGCGCTGACATAAGTTAGGATTCCATTCCAGCTGCTGTAAATGTCAACGAGCAATTCTCATAACCTGAAAGTGCTGGGTGTGAACCCTGGTGGTTTTGTTGTCGCGAAGAGTTCAAAACTAGGACGAAACATCTGTTCATTTAGCTTTACTTTTCGAAGGTTTTTTAAATACATATATTCGACAAATTCTTCAATGAAATTAGGAATGGATTTAAATTCATGATAAGGAAACAGTGATCTTTAGTTTCTCGATATTTTCCTACTGTTATCATGTGCTAATCTAGTTTCATAGCTTTTCAATAATTACATCATGGCATCTAATATTACGCAGTCCTTTGTTATTCTACTACGAACTGTCATTCGTTTTGTTCCTTTGACATTACATAATTTACTAATAAGGTATAATATTTGATTTTTGTATACATTTTAAAGCTGTCCATCGGAACTTGGTACAGATTTAGGCGATATTTTTGAAATTCATCAAAATGATAGAAATGAAATGTCCAAAGAATTTTTAAATATTCTTCAGTTAGAGGATCAAATCTCAGGTCCATTGTGTCTGGATGCAATTAAGGGTAAGAAGTTATTATATTGTCTTATTAGTTCAATATTTTAATAATACTGTTCCCTTGGGTTCCGAGTGGAACATGGGACTTCAACAGCACACCTCTATTTTACTCTGTTCTCTTCATTCCTCTTTATTAGCTGTCTTAAATATTGCCCTTAAGCACTCATCTTCTCACACGATTTTTCTCCACATCATTCTTGGACTACCAACTAGTCATTTTCTTATTCAGGCTCCCTGCGAGGGCCTGCCTAGCGTATGACGTCACCCAACAGTGTCCCTATACATATTTGTCAGTCGATAGGTTCTTGATTGGTTTGTTCTCAGAGTTCATCGCTGCTAATCCTTTCTGGCCATCCGATCTTTAGTATGGAGTAAAAGTAGCTGTTGATAAAAGTCTATGGTGTTCAGTGGGATATGCTTCTGGTGGCGCTCCAAGTCACTGATGCAAGTAGAATGGCTGACTAAACTCTAGGGGTGTATATCCGAATCTTATTCCTTGTACTTCGGTGCAACAGATTTTCATACTGATTCAATAGAAATAAAGACTTGTCGTGCTTTTATAGTCCTAGCTTACTTTTAAGTCCTCATCCGTACCATCTGTTATTGAAACGATCCTGCTTAGTCAGATAAGTAAAAGAGATGACTTCTTTTAGATTTCTCCACCTGCTGATGACGATTGATGCTTATTATTGTTGGTTAAGTATTTTCATTTCAGTCTTTTCTGTGTTAACCTGAAGTCCTGTCATCAACTTGTTAGTTTTCACTAGTAGATCTTCCAGTTTAAGTAACTTTTGACATAAATCATCCTTGAAGTCCAGACCTTGTAGAGGCTTCATGTTGTTCTAGTGTATGCTTGTCTTCACACACCCCAGAGTCTTCTGTGTGATCTAGTCCACCATAATCAGTGATATCATCAGTTATAGTAGGCGGTCATGTCTTACCTGTGTATTCACTTCGAAGACATCGCTGAGTTTAATGTTGTAAATCAATTGACATATGGCATCATCATATAGATGTTTGACATGACATGAGTAAAACAGACTATTCGATAAATATCACTCATGGTATAAATATCGTCATTCGTTGACGTTAGATGGAGAACCAATGACAGAAGTTACGATTTTCCTGCCATTAAATTCTGTACCGACGACTAATCGTCAATGGACTTGGCCTGAAGGCCCGAAAGGTTCTTCTTTCAACCTCTGGTGTGGTCATGGGTGAGCATTACCGAAGAATACTCAACTAGGACGAAATATATATGTCAAATGCACCTTGATTTTCAGTGATTTGTCAGCCGATATTAGTTCCTTACGAAATTTACATTAAACTTGAGCAAAATCGCTGCAGACCTAAAATTCGAATAGTGTTCATTCTAAACGCCATTCCTTACAACACTAATTATTTCTTTGTGTATTAGGTATCAGGATATCCTACATGGGAGGAATCATAAGAAATGTTACTTCATCAATGGGTGCAAAGAAAAAGCGAATCTATGCTTACAGTTTATTTTGTAGAATGATTCTTCCATACTAACAGTACATCCACACAACAGTAATATAGTATAATAGCACACGTAAATATATACGGACAATACATGCTTTTCGTCTTTGTTCATCGCTTGATGTGATAATCTAATAACGTCAATTTTGAACGTCAATACATGGTTTATGCTGCCTTATATTCCTTTCTAAATGATACACATAAACATATATGCATACATTCGATAAAAAATATGTTAATGATAGATGGATCGAATACTTTCATCACCACTAGTCTGTATCTGGGCTGCAGATCATCAAGGCAATTTCTCTGTTGATTTGTATGTGCGTATACGTGTGTGTTTGTGTGTGCGTGCGCTTATATTTGCACATGTGTATTTGTCTCGTTACTAGTTCTTAGGTATTCCATTTGTGATGTTAAGGCAATTAAAAGAAAACGGCTGACTTTGTATAACACAGAATGTTAACCGCTTTAAAAATACAAAGAAATATCAGTAAACAAGAATTTGGACTAAGTTATTGCTAATATATTTATTTGAATAGCCTAAAGCGTGCGGAATATCAGCTAATTAAAAGTGTAAACCTATCCGTGCTTATACTTCTAGAAGTACATTGATTTATCACTAAGGTTGTAGCCAGCGGCATGTTTCTACCAAGTTAGGAGACTAGGCATCCCTGTATACCTGGAATAGATGCTAGACAGTTGGAGGCAATCAATGGGGAACGATGGTATTAGGTTTTGTGTTTTTGTTGATACTCCGTCTGTAAGACTTATCTATAACATCAAAGTGACTGATAACACATTGAAGACTCGAACCCAGATCACTCATAGCTGCAGTGAGAGAGAGAAGCGTTACTACAGTGCTATTCGGACTGTTGATTGCTTTAAAATAGATTTAAAGAGTTCTTTTTTTTGTTGTCTTACTTTATGATGTATTGTGGGTTTTGTAGAGGCAAAAAATGCTCCTCTGACAATCATTTTGGGCCATCCAGCCAATTGTTTCTAAGCTTCGGCGGCACAGTGATAGAATGCTCGCCGACCACTCAAATGATTTGGTGTTAGATCCCCAGTCAGCGCACTCCGTTACCTCACTAAACCAGTAATAACAGTGGTAAAGAGGAAAGTTTGGTCATGAGGCTAGCAACCCCATCCTGTAAAAATAAACACCACTGCTACGGAAACTTCAAGGGTCTAGCTTGAAGCCGTATTTTCCACTAGAAACATAAAAGAATAAAAAAACCATAAGGACCCTATACCTGACTAGGTTACTCAAGCCAACCACTTTTACCTAAATAGAGATTGATGGTCAAAGATAGCCAAGATCTTATATACAAGCTTATAAGAGCGTTCTACACGCAAGTTACATAGTAAAAACATTCACGAACAAATCATTTCCACCTATTCTAATGCATAAAGTACATGTGCTACACAAAGGCGTGTTCAATCAAAAAAAGTCGGATTAAGTGATTTAATTTATTTAAAGGAGACACAAGAGATCCACTGAAGACCAAGGGGAACTCAACAGCCATTTCGTCCTACTTTGCGAGTTGTCAGTAGGATTCTTTCAGGAGTTAACTAGAGACGTAACCCAGGAGCTTCAGAACATGAGGTGAGCCCTTTAGCCACTCAGTAACCGGGTTAGCCAAAGTGTTCTATGTTCTTCCAATTCGTGATAAATCACCATTGTCATCTAAATCATTGGTAACTGACTTCGCACTCGTTTTGGGAGACTCTACGTGTGTCGACATTCACTGGAACTCTAGGAAGTCTATCATACAGGTTTTGACTAGTCAGCAGTAGAAAGACACATTAGGACAAAACTGTTGCTCAGTGCTATTAGGTTTCAGCAAATGTGTAGCGTAGGATAAGACAGACGACGGCTGTTATGCTGCTCACATTTTATCACTTTTTTCTGTGATCCGAACTTTCTTTCATTCCTTTACGTTCTGGGCAAAACATAGAGCTTACTAATGACCAAACGAGGTTTGGGAGTGTATCGGTCAGGAGTTGAACTGGAATGACATGAGTGGCTGGCGTGCATCCTACCCAGAATCACTGACACAGCTTCAAAATACTACCACGTTATTCCGATTTCTTCACTACATCTGTGGCACTACATCATTTTGAATTAGAAAACACGTACAAATGAACATGGCTTTTATAGTTTACTTTGTTCAATCAAATGACTATTGCATAAATAATGTAGTAAATAATTAAACTTTTTACACTGATAATTTTTTTTGCTTTGTTAGCTCACAGTCGACTAGATATCTGGCAGTTCACTCATCATCGAGGACGTAAATTAGGCGTTGAACGACTGAATTATGCTCTTCAACCAGATCCTTCAAGTTTACCACTGGATGATAATATGTCAACAGCAATAACTGGTGAAGGTATCACTGAAAGATTATTAGCTACAAAGAACTTAGTTACCAGTCAATTATCTAAAGCTCCAATAGAACCAGCATTTCCATTTCTACTTGGTGATCTTTATGGTATACCACAACCGTGTAAGTATAAAGCTATTTTGTACTGTTATTTTCTTTTATTCCTTTGATTCCCCAGTAGAAGTATATGGCTTCAGGCTTTAAGCTTTGAAGTTTGACTAGCTTCACGTTCAATATTCCCTCTTTTTCAGGATCACTATTGTGACTAGTAAACTTAGATTTAGTAGTACATCAGCGGAGGATTGAACTCCGAACCACCTACTTGGTTGGCAACCTACCGATGCTGCTACATTAGAATAATTCATTTTGAGATACGTATAATTTTGCTACTCTCATTCTCGTTTTGTAGTAAGGAATATTCTGACGAAAGTGTCACTAAGCCTGGAAATGAAATTCATGGAAAATTTCCCATTGTAACATATAGAAACCAAAACAAGTGATTCAGCAAAGAGACTCTTTGCAACGAATATATTATCAAGCTGTACAGTCGTATATATATGGTGTTTAAGAAGTTATATCCGGTGAGGGAATTGAATCATAGGTGTGAATGCATAAAATAATAATAGTAGTAGTACGAAATGCAATTGAAACATTTGTGGTTATAATCATAGTTAAATGTCAAGTGGCAAAACAATTAATGTTAGATTTAGAAGTGCCGACACACTTCGCTTTGGTGCGTCGGTGGCACAATGGTTAGGACTCTCGCCGACCATGCACATGGTCCGAGGTTCGATCCTCTGCTGACGCACACCTGATATCTATGGTCAGCCTGAGAAATTTGGGCTACTGATATCTACGCTGAAAATTCCATACTTGTACCAAAAATACAGGGTGGAATCAAGCTGTAATCAAAAAAAAAAAAAATAAAATTCATAGGATGTATAGAACTTGGAGAAGGTGTGCAATTATAAGATTAGTAGGCAAATCTAATAAAATAAAAACTTTACGTAATATTGTATGAAATTTGATAGCATAGAATTTAATGTTGCGAAACAAAATTGATTGAGAATGACTAGTGGAAGAAGTGAAATAATACTGGGGACAGTTCAAAGTGAGGATAGTAATAGTAACAATTGACGTAATAAAGGAAGAGTATACAAATCGAATAGATAAAATGAAAAAAATGAAAAATCGGTAGAGCCAAATTACGATTAGGTATTGCCATACTTTAGCATATAGGGATTAAGACCATGAAAGTTGGAGGGGTTGAACGAACTTTTTTATACACAGAGATCTGGATTTTCTGTTTCGGTAGCCAAAGATTCGGCAATACGGATGAGTCGGGTACGTAGGGTAAATTATTTTTTGTCTTGTAGATAACCTTAAAGGCGAAGGCTATAGAGATATGGTGACCATTATCGACAAAATGTTCAATGATCGTGCTTCTTACTGCTCCACTTTCACCTCTACGTAACCATGCAGGATAGTGTTCTCGCACCCTCTTGGACAAAACTCGAGTCGAACGACCGTATACCTATCCACACGAGCAGGTGAACACACATACAGTTGATCAACAGCGGGATCTTGTCCTTCAGGTTATCGAACAGTAATGGTCTACTAGTAAAGGCTATTCTCAGGAATGCAGCAGGGAATGTTCTTTTCAGGGACTGTGATATCCTTTGTTTCATGATATTGGAAGCTAAGTCATCTCTGAACTCTTGGGTGCGGATGATTGTATATTCTTGTGTTATAAATCGTGGTGGAAATCCATTTTCTATTAGGATATTCCTCAAAAGGTATAACTCATCCTCCACAGTATCAGGGCTACATATGCGCCGAATGCGATTGGCAAACGACCGGACCAGGTTTCATTTTCGTCCAATGGGTACCCAGCTGTAGAAATTTGTCAGTTGACCATTCCATGACACCTTTCGATAAATCTATCTCTTCAGAGTTCCATCGGTCCTTCTTGATAAGTTCACATCAAGGAAATGAATACTAGACTAGCTCTTCATTTCGAGTGTGAATTTCACCACTGAGTGGCAACTATTAAATACATTTAACATATTATTCAAATTACAATTATATACGATTGTACACCTTGATAATAAATTCGTTGAAAAGAGTCTCTTCGCTGAATCACTTGTATTGATTTTCTTTATGACAATGAAATGGCTGCTAATAAGTGTCAGAGCTTATAAAACACCAAAAGTATTGTTAGAGTAGGATTTAACCACTTCTGTAGAATATAACTTCCTATTAGATAAGCCTATCTGATACAACACATAGGGATACAATATTATCAACTGAATGACGTTTTAAATACAGTTTCTTGCTAAACGTATTCACATGTCTGTATAATTTACCATGTAAAAGAAAGGCCACCCACTTGAATCAGTGGGCTACCTAAATTTCCATCTGAGATATTGCATCTTAATTTTTTAATCCTTAATGTTGTAATTACTCAGTTATGTCCGTGGGTTACCAAACTTACTCATGCTCACTTTTAATTTGTGTGCAACCTTTCGTTGCGCATTTCTGGGGTTCACAAAGAAAAACACCATAGAGGATAATTTTGTCCTTCAGATCGAACAGTATTGCGTCACATGATGTACTGGAGATGGCTGTTTTACTTGATAATCCTGCATGAAGAGAAGAAAACTATGCAATGAACTACTTTGAAAATTATGCATATTGTGTAAACTGATTGTGCAGAATAAAGCTATTATTATTACTAGGAGACCTACACAGAATTCTAGTAATGCTGCAGTTAATGGCACTTAAACCAAACAACTCACTCAAAGACAAATTTTGTCAGCTAAAGGACCTGATTAAGAGAAATAACATAATTTACTAAGCACCATGTAGAAATTGTGAGGATAATTACCCGGTTTAATCTAGTAGAGCAAGGTCAGTTAGACTGTCAGGACATAGGGATTTAGCTAGATCTAGAACGATTGATCCCGCTAAGTTGAATAATCTAAAAAAGGGCTCGGCCACTGCAATGGATTCATTTGTTTGTCTTCACATAATACTGAGGGATACGGTGGAAGTATGAAAAAGTAATGTAGTCAGATGGAGAGGGAGGTTAATCATCAAATCTTTGTTCATCAGCTCAACACTGAAGGAAGAAACGCAGTCGAAACGTCCTTTTTTCGCATCTGTACTACAAACCATAAAATTTTTCAGTTACGCAAAATAGATACTTTACAGCTAATCGGATAACATTAGAATACAATTGTCAGTAGTTTGAAGTTTGAATAAATTATTGATTTTACAAGGCAGCATTAAATATGTTTACTCAGTCTTCAAAACCAGAGAATTTAAGCACACTCTGATTGCTTTCAGTAAGCACTGTTAGCTGATAAAAGATTAGGTTGATAAGGCGTTAGGAATATTTAAACCGAAACTTGGCATCAATCTATGAATTCGCCGACTGTTGGTTTATGCCATATAGGGAGGTATAGACGCTGCCTGGTTAGAGTCCTCGGGATGCTAAGCACCAATGGCTGTGCTCTATTTTATGTACTGTAAGGAATTAGGCAACTTAAACTGTTGTACTTCTGTGCAGAGTTCTTTACTGAAACTTTTTAAGTCAGATTTTGGTGAAATGATGGGTAAAAGACTTGGTTATTTGGTATGGATTTTTGTCAACCTTCGAGGTTCTCTGTACTGTTTTTTTTATTTTTCGTATATTGTAAGCATAATAAGGGTTCATAATTTGTTGAAGTATGCAAAATGCAGTGTTAACCTCATACAATCTTCTTCATGTCTTAAATACGCTATTGGGAAATATTCATATCAATCTGTAGTGGTTTGTAAGCAAATTGAGGTGATCACGTATTGGTTTCTGAAGAAAACCGTGGGGAAACCCCCCCCCCCACGTATATAATTTACAGCTGACGAATTTAATTTCAAAGAATACCAGTTCTTCTAAGTGGTTAACCAGAATTTGGGTGATCTGAACTGTCACATACATCACTTATGAGCTTGACTCCAAACGAACTAACCGTTATCCTCGTGTCTGGATCCTTTCAGTCTGGTTAGAAATCACAACTGGTTTGTGTGAATGGTTTTCAACATCTCATATATCAATTATCAGGGTATACCATCATGTTATTTAGTATTTTATAATTAATACGATCGAAATACATTCTGAAATGTATAGATTATATACCTATGATTGAACAATCCCTAGTGTCATGTGTCTAGTCCTTTGTTTACTGCAGACTGAATTCTGTCAGTCAAGTTTGCAGTGTGGCCATAATTCCACGTGGCTCACCATCACGATACACCAGGAGTGTTGATATTAGATGGTTCGAGGTAATCGGCAGAAAGCCTTACTTGATCTAGGTTTCGTGGTCGTTGGCACTCACCAGCCAGCAAGGGTATCTCCAACCTCAAAGGAGCTCATGTCCCTTCTGAGATTCGAATTCGCATCACCCAGTGCTGCAGTCAGAGATATTACCACTAAGCTATTCGGGCTCGTGATTAACTTCCTGTAGGACTATATTGGAACACAGTTTTACCTACTGATCGTATATAAGATTTAGAGGAGGTCCATATTGCTTCTCCAGTTTAATTAGAGGTCATTACATCTAACACAGTTGAACTGTTTATGGAGATTTTTTTTGGTTGGTTTCTTATTTGATTTAAGGTAAAAGGTTTCCTGGTTAAACTCACTTTTTTAACGGTCAACAGAAATTTATGCAAATTTGTCACTTCTTGCATCAGTTAAAGCTAGTTATGATCCAGTCTAATTTTGGATCACCTTTATATTATTCATCTTTAATCGTTAAAACTATCTACACACTTGTGATAATCAGATTATTCATTGCAATAAGTTGTGTGTACATGTCCACATTGTCTGTGTATGTATTATTTTCAAAATAACATTGTTTATATACTGTCTCTTATTAGATTTTCTATGAAATCTATTCCTGTATAAAACTAGTTCATTACAAATGTAAATATTTTTGTTTTCGTCACTTGAACTACTTTTCTGAAAATGTGTGCATGTGTGCTCTTGTGTGTGTGTGTGTGACTGATTTTTATGTTTGTTTGTGCTACCTTAGTAAGCGTAAACTTTATTATTATTCATAATCAAATAATTTTCTCATTCCTTTGTGTTCCAAAATGGAACACTGAGCTTCAAACTTGAGCGCCAGAGTTCCATTAGCGCAGTGGTGTCGTTGTTTCTTAACGGAGTGAGGTTATCGGACCTCACACCCAACATCTGTGTTTATTAGGATTGCTTACCGCCTAGGTAAGCTTTAGAAGTGCTTCGGCTGAAAATCGAACTCAGATGAAATGAGTGATTGGTAAGCATTCGTAACACTGAAGTTAAATAAGAATTATACTGAACAATGGAAGATTAAGACCATGAAAGAAGAAGAGGGGCTGAGCAAGTGTCTTATTCATTTAGAGACCACTGAAAGCCAGGGAGTACTGGACAGATGTTTCACCATAGTTTGCAGCTCCTCGCCTGTGCGCACCCATTACCCCTTTCATTAAGAACTTCAGAGATTTTTAACTGATGACGTTGTTTCGCGATGAAACCTATATCTGTACAAAACCGATAATCTAAGGGTGAATGGTGTTAAGTATGTGTATTCGTAACGTTAATAACTAGAACTACCTGGTTTCCTGCCCTATAAAACTTGCGTGACAGACTATATAAGTTACTAGAAATAATAAAAATAACGATTATCAAGCGCCCGATATATTCCATTCGAAATCATAATTCTTGTAGTAAATTCAAGCATTAATGTGCTGAAAGAAGAATAAGACGGTCAAATTTCAACTTCGTATAATCGGATATTGTGTGAGAACTGACTGATGAGGCACTAGAAGCACAACTTCGTAAAATCCCATGAATGTATTCTTAGAGTGTTTTTCAATCTGATTTCTTCTATTCATGTTAATGTCGGTTATAAATGACTTTATACTGTCTCACAGATGAACTGCACTTCATCGTCGTACCTCAGTACATTGGAAGGCTAGATGACATGCATATTAGCATGTTGATAAAATGCCCATTTTGTGCAATTGTACAAAAAATGAAATAAGAGGATACACCGTTGGACTATAACCTAGCTATTGACTAAGATGTTCAAATGCACTAAGATTCTCAAGTATTAGTTTGTAGGGATTTCACTGATTGGTTACAGGATTTCATCATGAGCTGACATCAGTTAGAGAACCATTGAAAAACCTTGAGAGTAATAGACAGCCGTTTCGCCAGCCTATTTCAGGACTCTTCTCAGTACACACCCACTACCACGGATCAAACCCCGAACCTTCTGGTTAGACGGCGAGCTAGCTTGTAGAACATTAACCCAGTGGGACTTGATTCAATGGCCAGTCCATGAATTCCAACTTCTGTCAATTCACGATATAGAGTGACTGCTAATTATAATTCAGCTTAGATTTTAAATACTTGAATATTTAAGCAATGCTTATTAGATATTGTCGGTTCAGTCAAGGAAGGAATCAAAATGCAGACTAGAAAAAGTGTCATATAAAAACACCATTAAAAATAAGTTCGTTCTAAGCTATTTTCTTCCTTCACTTTCCCAGTGGAACATAGGACTGAAGCTAGTGGCTTGAAGTTTCTGTAGCAGTGTTTATTTTTACAGGATGAGGTTCCTAGCCTCATGCCCAACCTTTCCTCTTTACCAGCATTATTTCTGGTTTAGCGAGGTAAAGGAGTGCGTCGGCCGGGGGTCGAACCGCGGACCATGTGCATGGCCGGCGAGCGTCCTAACCGCTGTGCCACCGACGCAAAGATTTCAGGCAAATAAAGAAAATCAGGCAAATCCACGATTTCAGTGTTTATAATTGCATTTCTTTTTTAAGTCATTGGAACCTAGATGAAATACCTGACGAGTAATTAAGTGCAGCTCAGGTCGCTAAACTGTAATTTAGTAGTATATTTAGAACCTTTTAAAATGCAGTTGACGATTCAATCAGTAAATATATTTACTTTCTTTTATCGTGATGGCATATATGCTTGCCTTAATAACCTTATGGGTACAGCTTTAGCTTTTAAAACAATAGGTGCTAGGCTTGGGTCGTCATGAGAGCACCACTACTGACTATCTGATTCGTATGCATCTAGCTGATGAATATCAAATAGGATGAAGAGCCCATCCTGATAACCACTATTAACTAAATACTTATAAGCTTCTAGTATCTTATCATGTTTAAGTCTTCTGTCGTGAATAGAGGAGGACATCAAAGCTTTTTCTACATATACCAACGTTTCTTAGATAGTCAATGCTTACATCATATTAGTGTCACACTTATAAAGAGAATGAAATTTACAAACAATAAGGTATGATTACATTACAAGTTGAACATCCACCTGACTATGTGTATCATTCAGTAGGCTAGCAGTGCTATCTTTATACACCTAAGTGAAATTCATTCTAGTAGTTGTGCTTTATATCGTAATTTAGTTGATGTTTGGAATCATAGATCAGGCATTGGATTTTATCCCAGTGAATGATTGGTCAATAACCTAACCTTGTAACCTGAAGAATTTGATTTTGATTCCTAGTAAGGTAATGGGCAAATACCGCTGAAGAGACCGAAAGCCAGGCCGAAACAGCTGTCCAGTACTCCTAATTCTGTTTTTTTTTTAAATTAATTCTCTAACTGATCTTATTTTATGATCACTAAAGAATCTGTTGTTTTGAAAACTCTACTAAATACTTTTTGTTTAACAAGCAGAAGTTTAAACAGTTGATAAGCAGTAGTATTAGGTATTACCCTGGATTGAACTAATTGCTTATTGCATAATCTGCTTTTACAATATATTTGTGTTGCAAATATTTCATTATAGCAACAGCTAATATACTAAAGTATACTAAAAATTCCTTCAATACAATATTTCAGTGTAAAATATTCTGTTGTGGTTGTGCAAACGACAACACATAAAACACAAAACTGTAGGCTTAAATCAATAATATCAAATTCCAGATTAGGGTGTATTTTTGTTGAACAATCTGTTGTGTGTGTGTTATTCCACGTACAGATCTTGTCGTCAGTAAGTCTGTCATATGATGATCTCTTACGATTTATCGTGCTTTCATTCTGCCTGCATACCAAGAGCATTAATAAAAGATCATAAGTTTGTGAAGAAGGAACAAGAAGAGAGACAGACATAGATTTTGGTTTACACTAATCAAAACTGTAGATGAATAGAGGTGTTGCTGGATTGTGAAGAATCAGATGTAATCGTTATACTAGATAGATTAGGCTTTCAGCAAAAATTATTGATTGGTGATGATAACAATCCTTCTATTTAAGTAGTGAATGCGATCAGTTATAACTGTAACAAGGCTACATGGAGTTAACATAAAAGTATTGTGCTATATCCTATTTACTGACTCATAATAGTAGTTTGACACCACTTTCACATTAATTATTAGTGCTTACTGGACTGATTGAAGTGATCTATACACCGGGCAGCGCTTAGCTCATTTGCGGCTGAGGTCATCATCGGTGTACACAGGACTACTTGACCGAATCAAATCAAATTACTCAGATTCTGGCTAACTACTGACTCCACTGATTGATGAGAATGGTATCCGAGTACTTATTTTAACCAGCTAGTAGTCTCTACCATCATACATTTATGTTAGCTTAATTGATTGTCATTTATTTTTATCAAGCAAACCACATGTACTTCGTGATATGAATAATTTTGGTTTCCACAAGGAAGTTGGTAGTGAAATTCCACCTCGATCTGTGTAAATTACATCTCACAAATGAATATGCAAATTGTAGAATAAGCCTTTCCACTTACCTTTTCCATACAGCAGAAAAGAGTTAACTGTCAGTAAACTAGTGGGGTAGTTACAGTATATGCAGGATTAGATATATTCTTTTTTTAATTATTTTAGTTGGTCTAAATGAATTCCTTTTATGAAATATCTAAGATTATGATAGGATGGGGAATATTTATAGCTTAGGTTTTCGAAGTCATGCTTTTTCTTACATAGAAGAGTTTTCAACGTCAATCTACGCATCATGCGTCGCTGAGCGTTCCTAAAAATCTATTCTTGGTGTCTATAAGTGCTCTTTAACTTTTGATCACTTTATTCAACCTAAGAGTAAATTCACGTGCTTGTCTGTAAACAGTCTCTGGCTGACTCTAAAGTGTTTTAAACACGGGATAAGCTCATGAGCTTTCAGGTACTTCAGAAATTTTAATGTTTTGATGAAGTGCTTCATCAGAACACTCTGTGTTTGTATATTTTCTTTTCTTTTCTTCATTATTTTGTGTTTTAGTGGTGTTCCATTTGATTTAACAATGTTTTGTATAGGTTCTTTGTGGTTCTTGTGAATCATTTGGTTCGTATTGGTTTTCTGCCACTAAAAATTATGTTTTTATCCTTTCCAATACTATTCCATCGATAAATATGACAAAAGATAACCCAAAGTTATCCGACGTATCGTTTCAGATGCCTTCGTCGAACCCATCAGGAGTGAATGAAAGTCACCATCTCTCCAGTCAACGAATTAGTCATAATAAATAAAAGAAACTGAGGCATAAAATAAACAACGAAGGATAACAGGCATACACAGAATTGTGTCAAACTCTCATTACATCAAGAATTGTTTATCTGAAAGAAGGAGACAATACCCCATTCGGTAAACCAAATAGGAAACTGAAGAACTCTCCTTGCAATTTTAAGGTCGTAGGTCATAGGTCATAAGTATGTACTTCTGAAGATACCTAGATTAGAGCAAAATAACTGTCCAATAGTCCAGTGCTTATTTTCGATGTTTCTTCAAGTGAAGTCAATTCGTTATCAAAAACTTGAATACGTAATAAATTAACTGCAAATTTTAAGAAAATGCCTAATTAGGAAAATCCACTTCGGTAGATAAAAAACCTGATCTTAGTTGGAACAGAAGTTCTAAGATCATTCTCAATAAATCACTACTGAGATCAGAAATCAATAAATCGAAGAACATATCATGTATCATTTCGGAAAATGTGAAACTAAGGTTTTGATAGTAAAAGAATTTGAATCAAACATACTTTCGTGTATGAAGTCCAAGGTTTGCCTTGTCAATAGCAAGATCTCTTGTTATATATCAAGGAATTAGATGAAATCTCTCTAAGCCACTCCTTTTCATTGCATATATCACAACTGAGGAGATATCTACTTACCCTGTATGACAGTGATAAAATTTGGCTGTAAGATCAGACGGCATTTCTCCTATATTATAGATAATTTAGATTAGAACCAGATCCAACTTAGAAGTTATTCACCTTTGATTATTATCCAATATATTAACCTATAGAACATAGAGGAGATCGTTTGAGGAGAAGATGAAAGCTTGTAGACAGTCATGAAGTATGCTAAAAAAACTGCCCTACGTTCCATTCAGAACCAAAGAGAATAATAATTTTACAGCATGGATTATATTTCCAACAGGTTTCAAACCTTTATCAGCAACTGTCTTCGCTCTATACTGAAGATCAGATGGCCGGGCCGGAAACAGTCACTAACGAGAAACTATGGAAACAAACAAACAAAACAAGAACCAATCGCCAACCAACTAACATGCAGGAGAAAGTGGAGATGGACTGGACACTCGCTCGCTGAGGAGGCCGCTGAGTGACATCGCGCGCGTGTCAGGCCATTTCTCGAGTGGAACCTGAAAGGGAAGCGGCGAGTGGGACGTCAGTGCAAGGGTGACATGGAGTAGATTGTGTGAAGAGAGAGGAGTTGAAAGAGTATGGACTAACATGGATGCAGGTGAAAAGTACAGCAGAGGACAGAAGCAAGTGGAGGCGTGCAGTTGAAGCCCTATGTTCCACTAGGAACCCAAGGGAACAATAATAATAATAATGGATAAGTTATAGATATAACCGGAAACCTTTAAAATCAACCTTTATAAAATTCGCTTCTTTTGACTTCGGATCTGCATGATGATGGGATATAATGTCAAACACTATCATAAGGGGGTCTACACTAACTGAATGAAAATTTACCAGTTCATACTGTTTTAACAATAAGGTTTAATTTTTTATTTTTATTGAAATTTTAGCCTTATTTTTGATCGTATCCGGTCTGCCAGCTGTTTATATTTGGCAAGGATGGTGGCCTGTATCTGGAATGACAAAATCTCGATTTATGTCACAAAAATTACTTAGATCATCATCAACGTATAGTAGATCTTCATCAACAACTGGAGAATATAAAGATGATTGTTTGTGGAGTACATCTTTTGATGATTATTATGATTATAATTCATCAGTGTCAGTAGATGGTTCAATCGATCTAGATGATAATAAACCGCCTGCAACAACAGGAACAGGTCGTGCACGTTTTTTTGCTGTACGTAAAGCTGCAATGCATACGGCTAAAGCGTTGGCAGATAAACGTAAGTCAAATAGTTTATATATTTGTACTTTGTTTTTCTATGGTTTAATTGATTTCTGTTTGGCCATTGGATCGGGTCCCAGTGGCTTAATGGTCTACGAGTTAGCTCGCCTTGTAACTAGAAGGTCCTGGGTTCGAACACCAGTTAGTAGGTGCGTACTTCCGAAGAGTCCCAAACTAGATCTAAACAGCTGTCCAGTAGAAATCGATGCAGCAAGTTAAATCATAGATTTATATCAGTTGCAAAACCACCTAAAAACACTTGAGTACTGAACAGCTGTTTCGTCCTACTCTGGGACTCTTCATCAGTATGTACGCGCCGGAGTTCGATCCCAGAGCTTTCCCCTCACTAGGCAACGTATTATACCACTCAGCCATTGGCAGCGGCGATCCAATTGCTCATGATTTTTTACTCTTACCAATTTGTGACCACCAGTTAATATCATCTACGAGTATTTGTCGTCACGTCCGACCTGATGGAGCCTATTGGTCATCACGACTTCTCCCTAGAACTTCAGGCATTTTCGTCCCATAGCCAGTCACTAGCAAGTATTAGAATTTTTTCTAAGATTTACTTTATAGGGATTAAACTTGAAACACATCATATCCCTCATAAGTAACCCTTTGAAAATAAATTCATGCAATTAAGTATTGTAATCTGTGATATTCATCAATAAAGGATATTAGTATTACGGTATGAATTGGTATAAATATGCACAGAACTATACATTGATGATATTACAGTGAGAGATTGTTTTGAGTAGACGGCGTTATCGAACATAGAATCAGTTTAAAAATAAAGAATAATAACTCTACATAAAATAAGATTAGTTTGCTGAACAAACAATTATGAATATCAATGATTATAAAGCAAACCATTAACTTATAAACATTTACAAGTATTTGTGACACACTAGTTGTGTGTACAGGTGCTTTGAAAAATGAAAGTTAATCAAGGAAGAAACGTGAAAAAAAAATATTCTAAGATGACGAGAAATATTTTATAAACGTTTAAAGTTAGATCCCGAAGTGAATTCAGTTAGAGAACCAAGGATGGGTAGACTTTAATCTTCTTTTCAAGATGCTGTCATGTGACCGCGTATTCACCGCCCTACTAGGTAAGTCCTATCCACTGTATTTACGTAGCGGATGTGTTTCTCACAAATGTGAATGCAAACATCTGGCGCATACAGCTGCATTGATGAACACTCAGGTCCAACTAGGACACCTAGAGAAACCCGATTCCAAACCTATTTTATACATGCCCCCAGAATCCGAAAGGAACGAATGATGAATAGGCCTGAAATTATGTACTACTGACTGAACAAGATGAGTGGTTTTATACCACTTTTATCAACCAATAGTGATCGACAGTCAGATCAAAATATTCTTTGATTATAGCTTGATTCCACACCGTATTTTAAGTACAAGTATGGAATTTTCAGTACGTGATACCATCAGTCCAAATCTTGACGGCCGGCAAGGAATCGAACCCCGGCCCATGTGGATGGTCGGCAAAAGTCCTAACCGCTGTGCCACCGACGCACATAATCTAATCGCCGGATAGTCGTTTTGCTCTTTTGCGGCTGATCTTATCCGTGTTGGTGTACTTGGTTTGACTTAGATCACAGGAATGACTGAATTCAGACCACTCGCCCAGTATTCAGATAACTGTGATTTAGCTATCAAACATTACTCATCTCAGTCAGTCAGTCAGTTACACACAGCTTTATGAAAATTTGCTTTCTTTCATGATTGCCCATTTTTCTTATCGCGAAGATCACAAATTGTGGTCTGAATAATTTCATTTTCAAAATGTAGTGAAATTTCACCCCTCAAATCTTTTTTGGATACTGATAACCGTAGGAATGCAGCTCTTGACACTGTGTTGCTCTGCCTTGTGAACAAGACAACAAGTCGAATGCGGAGAGAGTGTGGTTTCTTAAGACACAGAAGTTCATAAGTCCATTCAACTCGTTGTCTCTTTAGAGGATTTACTTCAAAGTATTGTGCATCATTCATTAGCGAAAACTGCCTAATAGATATTCTATTCATCAACTAGATCAACAATATTATAAGAGTATAAAATGGGGACATAAACTTATTTTCTTTTAGAAAACACCAATTCTTTGAATGTTATAATACTGACTATTTTATTTATTTGTTATATTTTAGTGAATACAAAAGCCTATTTAATTTATGCTGGATTAGAACCTCCAGAGTTTTTGGCATTATTCCCACCGTATGATCGAGCTACTGATTCAGTAGCTTATCATCAATGTGAGGTAAGCATAACCTGATATAAATGTATCCCTATTATTCTCTGAATAATTCCTACTTTATTCATTATGTTCCTTCACTAGTTAATAATGACATGAGATATTTAGATTATGGGTGGCTTTCTGTAGGGATTTGAGTCCATTTCACCGTTGAATTAGTTACGAACAAACTTCAGTTAGTGAATCTTTGAAGAACGGAGAGTACTATACAGTTGCACGGTTTCTGCTTGGGATTGTTCTGCAGTGCCAACCCATGATCCCAAGGGAGATCGAACTTGGAATCTATAGGTTTTTTGAGGCCAAGATGTAGCTAAACAGTACCTTTGATGATCATCCACTTCACCTTAACATATCGGACCCTACTAGCCCAGAATTTCTCATTACAACCTCAGAACATCCATACGGTAGCTATCAATTAACTGTGCAGCGCTCCCAGGTTTTTATTGAAATGACTTTAGGGTTTTTCTTAGAATCATTCACTAAAGGCTGACTAATATTCAGTGAAAGTAGATAGTTATTCCTACTCTCTATCCCTTGTTTACACTCCTACCCCCACCCTTAAAGATTTTTATAGTTCTAAATGTAAAAAAATTAGGAAAACATTTTTACTTACACTGATTTTTCTACACTGATTTCCGAGTAATAAATATCCGTCTTGCCTTTCCTATCCTGTCTTCCACATCGTCATATGTCACGTATTTGAAAATATGTTACCTAGATAAGTGATAAGAGTCTTTCATCATGGGTGCTTGCGTTCTATCTTCCGTGTGAATTGGTATACTAGGGTGAGCAGTATTGAGGTTAGGCATCGGTCGAGTGCTAGGTAGAAGGGAGGGGAAATCAATCGACTAGGCTATGAAGTTACATCGACTGAGATGGTTGGGACATGTGTTGCACATGCCTAGTCTAGACATCGCCTTCCTCGACAATGGGCAATGTTAGCTGACATAGGGTCAGGCTGGAAAAGAGCTAGCGGCGGTCAAACTAAAACATGGCTTCATCAGTCAATGAAATCCACAACAGTTAGTTTAAGCCACATAGGAAGGTGTAGACTTGATGACTGGTTGGGGTCCTAGGAACGGTAAAAACCAATGGCTGGAAACAATCGGTGATATGGCCCAAAATCGTTCTCAATGGCTGGCTCAGATGCATCCACTCCTAGTGACTTATGGTTTCCAATGGAACTATACTGTTCTTCGTTATTACTATTCCTTTCGTCTCATATCTCTGTTTACTGTCTCTATTATGCATTTCTTCTACTTTCTTATCTTGCTTTGTAACCCACATGGAGTGTGACGGCTTGAGTGCTGCACATCGGTACAAAGTTCTGTGTTGAAAACAGACAGACAGACAGACAAGTGAAAGAGACAACTTCATTTAGATTTCTCTCGATGATAATGATGGTACTTGTTTTTGGTCGGTTAGTTGGTTGGTTATCTTTATCACCTCTGTCTTGACTATGTTCATTTAAAGTGCTGTTTCGTCTGCTTGTTTCGCAATCCTGTTAGTTTTCACTTATAGGTCCTTGAGTTTGTATGATATACATAAACCATTTATAAATTCCATGCCTTCTAGAGTTTTTCTGTCGGTCTAGCGTATGCCCGGTTTCTCATTCCCCACTATCTGTCACATGAATTGGTTCATCACAGTTAAAATATTATTGATGACAGGAGACAACCTTGTTTTACTCCTTTCTACACTTCAAAGTTCTCACTGAACTTCCTGTTGTAAATCGTGTTTAATCCAGTGATAATTTATCACTGATACTAACATGTTTCGTAATAACAGTCAGTGCTGAATTTAATATTCGAAAAACTTATCATGGATGATTCTTAGCTTATCATTTAAATCGTGAATACTTTACAAATGCACTTTTTCTTGTCTTAGTAAAATCCAGTAAAGATGATGCAGTATATCAACTGTCAGTGTTTGTTTTTTTATTTTCTATTTCATTTATTCACTGACCTTGACCTAGAACTTTTATTTCAGTAATTAAATAAATTCAACAGTTAATGAAAATTTTCTTTTCAATCTGTTTAAAGTAAAACTGTTTTAAGGATAATTGACATGGTGAATATTTTTGAGTGTTGATTTATTAGAAACTAGAAAGCAGGTTTATGAGTCTTTAGCATTAACTATCAAATCCTAGACGTTGACATCACAAATTGAACACACTAACCACATAACCACTAGGTCGGCCCCATAAATTATAACCCTGTCAGATCCCGATGCAGTATCAGTGCCATTGACGAACATCTGTCCTCACACACGAATCGGTGGGCTCCACTGGTCATAACTTGATAGTTAAACTCCATGAGATTCATCCCATCGCAAACACGTTGGTGGTTTGGGTTCGATTCTATGAACAAAGCACTCCTTTACCTCACTTATCCTGTGGTGAACCTGGTAGAGAGAGAAGGTTGAGCGTGAAGCTAGCAACACTATTCTTTAAAAGAGAAACATAGATCTTCAAGACTCAATCCTGAAGACCTTCGTTTCACAAGAAATGAAAAGGAATGAAAGAAAATTATTCATCCTATAGTCAACTACTAATAAACAGTGAATTGGTAGAGAAATCGGCCTTTTGAAACAAAAAATTCTATCTTAAAGTTAGTTTTTTTATGATGATTAAAACCCGCTAAAGAAACAATGTAAACCGAAAATCGTTTACCAGGTATCATGTTCTACTTTGGGACTAATAGATAATGCGACCCAAGGATACGGTTGTGAATCGAATCTATTTTGGCCCAGTTGTGAAGCCAATAAGTTGTTACCCAACTAGTCAGTTAGAATCACATGGCCTATGAATTCCAAATCTGACTTCTTCTCGGAGTGAAGGAAGTTATAAAATTAGGCAGGAAAGTATCTAAATCTTTTTTGCTTACAGGAGTTCTCCAGTGGAGTATTGTATTGGACTAAATCCACCTTCAAAGTAAATGTCATTTGGGGAACCTTCTTATAAAGTGAAAACACTATTGGTTGACGTAAGGGGCTTCAAACTATTCATACCAGTCAGTAATACCTCCTGTTATGCTAATTCTCTTGCTTTCTTGGTTATCATTTGTGGTATCAAGTAGATTACTGGGGGTGGGGTGGGGGATTTTCGCCTCAAATTGTGTCACTTATATATCATGAAATCGTTTCTAGCATAATACGCTGCATTTTATTGATTGAATTCAAAGTTATGGTCTAATCTGCATTTGATATTGTACATTAAACTTGCACGAAATTGCATATCATAAGTAGTATTAGATTTATAATGTGTTACTCTAACAAAAGAAAGGTTGGAAAATGTTCACTAGATATACGATACTAGTTTTTTTTAAATACATTTAGACCCTACAAACTACAAATTTCTTTATGTCAATGTTTATTTGTACACTTATACATACACACATGAATCTGTACTGGGGGGTATTTTCGTCTTATCAACATCATCACGAATTTATAAATATTTGTGTATATCACCAAGTCAAAAGTCATTATTTTCACTTGTATTCAATAGTTCAATGTTTAATGTGCTATTTTCAATATGACCTTTAAATATTGTCACTATCCTGATGCCTGCCTTCTGCATTGGTGGCTATTTCTGTCAAGATTTTTGTTGTCACTTTTATTGTTGGGTGTCTTAGTACACATCTTTCGACATTAATTGAGTGTGACATTTCATCTATAAGTCAGTGAGATGCTCACAAAAAGATGGAAAACGCTCATTAAAATTTTTCAGAGGAATGATTACTAAACAAAGAATATTCTTTTCGATAACCTGCTCCTCATCAGGTTGTACAGTTATGTATACATAATCATGAATAAACTAGTGTTATTAACAACGTTAATGTTTAAATAACATCGAATCAATAATAATAATACCAACGGATTACAATTCAATAACACCAACAAAACAATACACTGAATATCAGAAAAATTAGTAAAGATAGCAATGCAAATTCATGAATTTATAGTCTCCACTGAAGGTCGGCCTGGGCAGTAGCAGTGGCTGGACTTGTTTCTTCTGCACTCAAAGCACTGGATGTTTCACGTGAATCACGATAGCCTTTGTTGCTTGGAGTATGCAGTAGCTCGATGTTTTTCAGCAGTTTATTTGGTACCCCATAGATGATGGAGAAGGACTCTTCAACATTATCTTTGTGGCCAGTTCGGACCAGGTGTTCTAATATCAAGCTGTTGATGCTTCTCACTACACCTTATTTAACCACACTGGTAGATGTTTCCGAGCATGAAAAATCAAATTCTTAGAGCAACAGCTAATATATAACTCTCTCCACTACAAGCGTAGTTGAACTGTTAGATACAATCAGAAGCAGCTAGTCCGTGTACCACATACTCCAAACAATAGAGGCTACCGCGATTCATATTGAACAGCTGTTGCTCTGTGTGCAAAACAAACAAGTCCAGCCATTGCTACTGCCCAGGCCGACCTTCAGTGGAGACTATAAATTCATGAATTTGTATTGCTATGTTTACTAATTTTTCTGATATTCAGTGTATTGTTATGTTGGTGTTATTGAATTGTAATCCGTTTGTATTATTATTATTATTGATTCGATGTTATTTAAACATTAATGTTGTTAATAACACTAATTCATTCACTAGTTTGTATATATAACTTTAGAAGCTGATGATGAAGTTATCAAGAGGAATTTTTGTTCAGCAACCAATCTTTTGGAAAATGACAAACCTTTTGTCAGTTTGGGTTTCATCACAAAACAAAATTAGGCAGAGAATCATTCAAAAACCAGGGAGCATTGAACACTGTGTCATCCTAGTTTGGTAGTCTGTCAGTTGTCTATGTCCACAAATCCATTACGAATCAATCTAAGGTTCTTTAGGTTACAACGTCAAGTTCTCTAACCATTTAGCTACTTGGGCTGACTACAACAAAAAGGCAATTCCTGTTTTTGTCACAAATGAAGTGAATAGATGTTTTATCAAGGGTTTCCACTAAGTCATAAATAACTGTGTGTAGTCATTATATGAAATAATGAAACCAACTAGCTTCAAATGGCTGAACAGGATAGATAGATAGATATTTGTAATTAAATTGGTTAGGCAAGTATTTGAAACTAACCAAATATTACAATACGTGAGGACAACAAGAACGATTAGGATTCAAGTTCACGTAACTGACATGTCTGCATTATTGTTTTTTTTTTATTACTTTGCATTTCGACTGTAGTGGTGTGATACAGACAATGTGTTCCAACGGAAAATTATTCTCACATATTCCCGCATTTCAATATAACATTAGCAACAGAATACGATATATCTATTTGAACATTCTATTTTTTGCTAGACTCAGAATATTATTCTCACAGTTCAATGATGCGTTAGCAACAGAATACTATGGCATATTTGGACTTTCTATTTCATGTCATTTAATGTAAACCGTAACCACACACTCAATGATACGTTAGAAAATATAAAAGTATATATATATATGTATGTAGGTCAATCACCTTGGGTTCCGTGTCTTGCCTTCTGTTGTTACACGAGGAGAACATAAGACTCCAAGCTCTGAATTTACAGCAGCAAGGATGTTGTTTTATTTAACGGAGTAGGATTGCTAGCTTCAGGCCTAACCCGCCATCTTTTCGCAATTAATATCGGACTATTCAGTCAAGCAAAGTTTAGGAGTATGTCAGCCTGGGTATTCGGAACGACTAAAAGTACATATAAGCTTTGACGAAATTATGAAAGTCAGTTAAAAATAAGATTATCAAATATCAGGCTATTTACAATAGCTAAAAGTGTCTTATCAGATTCATCGGTACTTCAATGACAGAATGCTCGACAGCCACGACAGAGATTTGGGTTTCTTTTCTGATCTATTTGTAAACCTCACATAGTTTACTAGCTGTGACAGTAAGCCAGGCAAAGACGGAGGGTTGTGCGTGAAGCTAAAACTTCAATCCCGAAAAAAACAAAACACCACCAGTCCTGAAACTTCAGAACTTGAAGCCCTGTGTGTTGCACTCGAAATGAAAAGGAATGAAAAATGTCTTATCCACGCTCATAAAAAATTTGTTCATGTAACATACTTTAGCGTTGAAGTTTCTGTAGCAGTGTGATCGGTTTTATGGATACAGTCGCTAGCACCATTCACCACCATAGGGAGACATTTGACAGAGGTTACTTCCTTCACTTTTTTAGGAAGCATCGTTTCAATTACAGGTAGTCAGAACGGATGAAGATATCAAAGCCGATCAGCCAGAATCGGAAAGGCAAGATACGCCTTCATCTACCTGAAACCAGTTGGGAAATCTTCTTCACTATACTCGCCCGGCGTATGGAATAAGATTCGGATTTTTAATAGCTATGTTAACTCAGTCAGTTCTTCTATAGGGGTCAGAAACGTGCACTGCGTGTCACAAAAAGGATTTTCAACAGATTACAGACTTTTATCAACGGCTGTCCACTTCTCTGGTTTCACAATGAAGACCAAATGCCAGAAAGAATTAGCAACAAGAAAATCTTCGAACGAAACAACCAAGAGTTAATTGCTCAACAGATATGTAGGAGAAAATCGAGACGGATTAGGCATACGTTGTGGAGGTCATTGAATGGCATCGTCATTACTCGAGTTGAATCTGGGTTAGAAACAACGAGTAGGTTGTCAGTGAGAGGGTGACATGGTGGAGATCAGGTGGCGAGGAGAAGATTAGATATTATGGGAAATGGTGGACCCAGGTGAAGAGGATGGCAGAAAATAGAAGAAAGTAGAGATGTGTTGTTGTTACACTAGGAAACCAAGGGAGTGATAGTAATATAATAATATACATAGTTTAACAATGAAAGTTTCTACCATGAAGAATCACTATTCAAAATACTTTTGGTTCTTGTGACTGTAACATTTAGTAGGCAAAATATGACATAAGATTTAATTATTTTCGTCTATGAATAGAACAATATCTTGACAAAATTTACAAACACACACTTATATTCTTATGCAAGTGTCAACTTAATCTTTTTCCTTCACGTTCCCAGTGGAACATAGGGCTTCAAGCTAGTGACTTGTAATTTCTGGATGGGGTTGCTAGCCTCATGCCCAACCTTTCCTCTTTACCAGCATTATTTCTGGCTTAGCGAGGTAAGGGAGTGCGTCGGCCGGGGATCGAACCCCGGACCATGTACATGGTGGGCGAGCGTCCTAACCGCTATGCCACTGACGCCCCAGTGTCAACTTATGGTGAATGATATTTTAAGTCTTATAATTTAGACGGCGGATATTCACTGTAAAGAAAAATATTAAGTGTTTGGTAGGAATCGAGTATTTCCTTAAATATTAAGAGTTAATAGACAGGAAACTCAGACTTTAGGGACAGAATTTTGACACTTATCAACAACCTTCTTGATATTCATGTCATCGAGGAGACAGTCAGTTTCAGTGTCAAAGTGCCCCTAGAACCTAGGCGTTTGGGTGGTGGGTGATGATTAATAACATTTATGGAAACGGAATATGCTTATGAATTTCGTGTCAACGGATAATTCCGAAATCAGATTAACTCCCTAACATTTTGATATATATATATATATTACCTCATACTGTAGAACCATTTTATTCAGCTAGGCATGTTACATAATGTATTATTTAATTTTGATCATAGTTTAGAGCTAAATAGTTCACCATATCACAATCAAGTATCCATCCGATTCGTGTTTAATTCATCTTATGGTCATTTTTTTCCTTATTCTACTGCGTTTAAATCTCTCAACATTACTGTCTATAAAAGTTTAAAAGGGCTTTTATAATGTCAACCTTTATTTTTTCGTCATAACCCAAGCTTAAAATAGAATTGGCTCTGATAATACACAATCATAATACATTTGGAATGAGTATTTCCAGGATTTGTCCTTAGACCTTCAATCCCCACTCCTGTCAAACCCTCATTTTCTAAGTTCCCATGTTTATATCATCATCAATGTGCGTTAAATTACGCTCATGTTAAAACTTTCTTCATCTAATTTAACTTAGGGAAAGCATGAAAATCCTAATTGGCGTGTAAATATTTAAATGGGACCATCATAATGATAGATGTGGCACGCATTCTTCGCCTCGCCCCTTATTTTAACCACCATATTTATGTATATATACATGTTTGTTAGTTATGATTAAATATTTTTGAGATTATCTCAAATTAGAGCCTTAATACGCTTGTTAATGTGTCTGGATAACCACATAGCAACTTGGCGTTCAACTGATTAGCGTTAGTCATTGTTAGTAGACGTGCTAATAAAGGTTGTCGTTATATAGCCTAAGGTTTAGACTAATAGTGAACAAAGTGACGCATTTATTATTACTATTATTATAATGAGACTAATCAATTCCCTACACAAAACTCAGCAGTGAGCAACGAAGAAATGAGTAAATTATATGAAGGTTTGTTTTTATTAGCATGTGTCATAATCGCATTCATGTGGAATGTCTAGGTTGTATTGAAACTATTCTGAATATGAAGACTATTTTGTCTGATAATACTACTAATAACAGGGGGTAGTTACTACTTTTAAAATATAAATTTTGTCTAGTGAAGCATTTAAAGTTTCTTCTCATCTGCTGAATTATAAGCTGTCAATAAATGAAACAAGAAACTCTGGCCACAAACCAACTGAAAACCTATCGCACAACAGATATGCAGGAGAAAATGGAGATGGATCGGGCACACATATAGAGGAGACCATTGAATGACATCGCGCGTAATGAAGACCATCGATAGAGTGAAATCCGAATTGAAGCGACGAGTGGATCGTTAATACGAGGTTGGCATGGAGGAGATAGTGCGAGTTGGAGGAAATTGGATATTATGGGGAATGGTGGACCCAGGTGAAGACGATGACAGAAAATAGGAGGAAGTGCAGATGTGTTGTTGAAGCCTTATGTTACACTTGGAACCTAAGGGAATAATAATAATAAATAAATAAAAGATCAACCGTGTCAACCAATGACCTAGGACTAAAGGACCGTTCATCTTTTTGTATGATTTCCACGTGATAGGTTTTAGTCGATAAAACTGAAGATAGAAACTTTAAGTGGATTGCCTCATTAACTTTGTAGATTGGTGGACTGACTGATTCCCTATCAAAGTATTTTAAAGCGTCAAATGTCTCAGAAATGTTGTTTCATATCCAATAGCTATACTAGGCTCTCTATCTTCACCTCCAGTTGACTTTATTTGATGAAACTATAAACAGTGTGTAACCGTCCTGTCAATGTTTCATATATATGAAATTACATGAATAACAATTAACATGGAGGTATTTCAGTGCTCATAAGCTACCAAGTGATAATGAGAATTCCTGGAGACTCATTTGGACGTTTACGTCTAAAAAAACAGAACATGGTATCTCGGAAATACATAATTTTGTAAATACTGATATATATTATATGTGTAAAAAACCATACAATGCTCCATACTACTGATTGACTGATATGAGTAGTTGAATATTACTTAAATCGACTAGTGCTACTTGTTAATCAGACGGCCGTTTCCTCATTTGCGGATGAGGTCATCAGCGGTGTACCCAGTTTGACTCAGCCTAGACAGCTGAATCAGTTCGGACTGCCCGAATTCTGACTAGCTACTTAGACAATTGGGTATTAAGTGGAGTCAGATATGTTATTTGTAAATCACACATCTCGAGGCAGAAATTCATTGCCGTATCCTTTAGAAACCAAAATTATTTAGACAGCAATCTGTGATCTGGATGATATTATAAGTGGTAATCAACAAAACAAACGTGATATCATATATATATACATATTGCTGACAGGTTGATATAAGTACTAAGAATGGTACTGATGTCAACCAGTAGTACAAATCACGAATTCTTATTCTATGATTTAAAAAGTTATTGTTAACAAGTAAAACTGAACACATTGTTTGCAGTTTCAGTTTTAACTTTTTAATGACTTTAATGAAAAATTAGATGTTTGGGGGAAATCGGAAGGAAGCCTTTGACCTAGGTTTCATGTTAGTTGGCACACAACAGTGAGCAAGGCATATATCTGCAACCTTGAAGGAACTCATTTCCTATCTGAGATTCAACCCATATCACCCGGTGGGTACTGCAGTCAGAGACGTTACCATTGAGCTGTTCGGGTTTGCAACTGACCTACTGTAGGGCTGTAGTGGATACTTTTGATTGGACAATAGTTAGTAACTGGTGTAATGTGTCTAGTTATTTCTTTTTTTTCGTTTAACTGACGCCAGACTCGAATGGAATGCAAATACACCTCACCTACTGAATACTGGTCAGAGGGATATTCAGCTTGTGAAGAAAAATAGTAAAGATATACACTCGATGATGAGCTGACAGCACAACTCCGGATGCTACTTTATAGAAGTTATAGAATTGAGAAAAATGTGCGTTGTGATGATTAAAATCAAGTTCTGTGACATAGAGTTTACATATAACTGAGAGGATGTCCACTTCAAGTGGATGGTATTGTAGCTTTTGTGTTCTCTGAACAAGATGATTTCGTTAAATATATTTCATTGTCTTCCTGAATAACATCGTCATTGTAGACTTAAATATGACCAGAAGATTTCAGTTCAGAGGCATGTGAGTGTGATAATATACACAAAGTGATAATGTAAATTGAATATCTAATAAAATTAAGGAGGAAATCTATGAGATAATTAAAGATATTTAAAACAATAGTAGCTGATAAATGGCCTAGAGAAAAGAAGAAATTATCAGATTATAGCAATCAAGTAATTATATTCAGGCGTAGGTTTTCATGGGATTTGATTGGTTTTAAGATTTTATCATGGACTGACACCGGTTAGAGAAAATATTGGAGAAATTGGAGTACTGGTGGACAGCTGCTTCGCCATATCGTGAATTGGCAGAAGTTGGGATTCATGGAGTGACCACTGGCTTGGGTCCCACTGGCTTAATGGCCTACGAGCTCGCCTTGTAACTATAAGCTCCTGGGTCCAAACCCTGATGGTTGGTGCGTACTGATGAAGAGCTTAAAACTAGGCTGACGAAACAGCCGCCCAGTACTCTCCGGTGGTTTTCCAATGGTTTTCTAACCGATGTCAGCTCATGATAAAATCCTGGAATCAAGTAATTATAGCCAAAGTAAGGAAAGTGGCTATACTAACTTCTTCTGAACACATAAGTTTGCCTAGTTCGGGTTGTTTCTCACGGCTTCAGGTTTATGTTGAAGATATACTCGGAAGACAAAATTGAGATTAGTCGAAATACGGCAGATAACTTTGAATGCATTGTTAACACCAACTTTATGTCCGCTGTTTACAAGATGAGGTAAAAGACAGTTGTGAATACACTTTGTTTATCACTACTTAACCATGGATGATGATATTCAACATGCTTTATCGCACATACGATATGAGTAGATTCACAAGAGCAGTTGAACTGGTAAGTACACACAGGAGACTAATTACCAAGTGTTGGTTTGCAAGGAATTCGTAACCAGCGGTTGTCAGCAAGTCATTGGCTAGCGCCTGCGCCCATATACATCATGATTTGACAGAATTTGGAATCGATAGGCTTGTAACCGGAATATCCCGAATTCGAACCACAGTGGATGCGTACTGTTGAACAGCTGTTCAGTACTCTGTGGTTTTCTAATGGTTCTCTAACTGATGTTAATTTGTAATCAAACCTTTAATACTTAGAAGAAGCGAAATCATCTTGTACTAGATGCTCTTTAATCAGCTGTAATCCTTATGAGAAGCTGGTTTATGGCAGTCCGCCTTCTAACTAAGTAGAAATATACTAGTGATTTCCCAGTGAAGTTTCCGAAAATAGTTTAAATAAATTTGTGATAGGAAATGTTGTTCTGGTGTTGTAGTCTCTGACGATGCATATCTTTCTGTTCAAAGCAGTATGTAGACTGACTGGCTGACTTTACTCAGTGAATTTGTAAACAGCAAAACTCCATTGTAATGCCTTCATTTTAATCCGCTAATCTGACTTCTATCTTTCTTTCCTCTCTATTTATCAGGAGGGCAAAACAGATGGTCAAAAAGACTTGGTTGATAATCTATTAGATTCGTATAGTTCAGCTGCGTATACATTAAGTGATTTACAACAACGTCCTCTACCACCAGAATTGGATGCAACTTGTTTAGAAACTTATTTGGACGATAAAACTTTCCAGGTAAGTTACACAACCATGAAGTACCTATTTGTGTATATATATTGATGTTGTGTAGGAAGGTTGAAGTATAACTTTATTAACTGGTTTGTCAATAGGAAGACTCTCGTTCATGAATGCACCTCTGTGAATCAAAATTAATCAATCAATCAGTTAGTCATTTGCAAAGGAATCGAACGATGTTATCAGTACAACAGTTTCTTTAAACTCACGATGTGTTACTGACTAGAAGTCATTTCCAGAACAGACAGATCACAATGCTTGATCCTGCGATTTTAAGACCCCACATCTCTTCACTTGCATAAAATCGACCTAACACTTGTGAATCTGTAGCTGCTGATTGGTCTTGGTAATTGACTTTCAGCCGCTGGGTCACAGGTTCAGGCTCCGTTCGCCAAGTAGTATCACTAGTCCTTACATTGATGTAAATTCCAGATTATAATGATGAGTACTCTTTAATCCTTATGAATTACAAACCAAATGATTGTAAGTATATATCTATCAGAGAAGAGAAGATGAGCGTATAGTGAACATTACTACTCGCTGAAATAGTTTTCTATGTATTAATGATATATTTTCATCCTTGTCAAATGATTTTAACATACACTGATATCATTTGTGTAGTCCTTTCAAAAACTGTTTTCACCCATGCAACAATCTTTGTTCTGATATTAAAAAAACAGAGAAGGATGCTGTCTAGACATGGCATATGATTACATCAATGGTTTTGAAGTCTCTTTTTGTAAATGCATTCCTGTCTAGTCACTCACTCACTCATTCACTAATATTGTCAACGAATACAATTCACTCATCCCATTTCAGTTGATACTGACGATATATTCCCCTTCACAAGAGATTTCAATGTATAACCTGACAGTGCTGCAAAGTTTTATTAAAACACGTGAATAAATATATCAGTATAAAATGCTAAAAGCGTAATTAAATACTTCAACGTTGATTTATGAAAATAAACTCGAATATAAAGTAGGTATTCGGTAGGTATTTAGGTACAATAAATAGGATCAACTGTTTGTATTTTCATTCCTTGGCATTTCACATGGAACAAAAGGTATCTATCAAACTTCAGCTTGGAAATGTCAGCAGAAGTAATGTTCTTTCTGGGGAATAGGTTAACTAGCCCTGCTCCAAACCATTCCCTCTTCTCCCGACTTATTACCTATCAATCAGACAGTAAATCAGGCGAGGTTTAGGGGTAGGTTGACAGGGAACTTCGAACTCAGGACTAAATGGTGGTTGTTTGTGAATATTCAACCACTGAACCGCAGGCAAACAAAATCCAATCTACCCAATTAATAAAGTTGTTGTATGATTCTGGATATACATATCGAGCGCAACTATTTCTGAATACGTTAAATAAAATCAAAACCAAGTAGCTAGCGAGAAATCGGATGGTTTGAAATGACTCGGCTTTTTGGGTTATGTCCAACTGAGTACACCTTTGATGAGCTCGACCCCAAATCAGTGAAAAATGGCTGTCTAACCACTTCGATTTGGCCAGTAAGCAGTACTGGTTCATGTGAGTGGTATTTAACTACTCATTTTAATCAATCAGTAGTATATAGCGTCGAATTACTACTTTTTGTCTGTTGTGCATTTACTTCTTTAAAAAATCTCTGATGAACACAAATGAACTGTTTACGTTACCCAATGTAGTCAACTATAGTCGACCTAAACGACATTTCAGCGAGGAAAATTTTCTTTATCAACGAAATCATCTCCACAGGCTGAACACTCGTATTTATATTTACCGAAAATGTATAGTAGTCCATTATTGAGGAAGGGAGAGAGGGGGCTGAAATCATTGATATAATTACCCAGAATTGGATTCAAAAATAAAATTGAAAGTTACAAATTATGTAATAGTCAACGGCACAAAGGGAGAAGGCGTTAGAAATTCGATAAGGTTAAAATTGTTGTTGAGTGAGAAGAAGAGTAGTTGAGTGCCCATTTAACAAATGTGAAGAGGGTGAGAAAATGTACAAAAGGAAAGTGTGAGAGTGATAATAGTGAATTAATTATTAAAGTAAAAGCAAAGTAATCATTAAAAAATAAAAAAATTTACAGGGCACAATTAATGAAGAGGTTAAGACCATAGTAGAATAAGAGACTGGACAGACTTTCTCTGTATACAGAGTTCAGCGTTGTATCGACGAATTGCCAATTCCTCTATCATACACAAATGCCGAAACCTGACACCCTTTATACCATTAGGCCTCACTTTGTAGATGACCTTGAAGGACGACTCTGGTGGAGCTGTCTGGCTTGATTTCACCAAGTGCTCGAGAATTGAGCCAGTAACTGTCTCGCATTGTCTTTTTGCTAACCATGCCGGATGATGTTCAGAGATCCGTTTGGAAAGTGTGCGCTTTATGTGGACAATACAACTAGCTCCGCAGGAGTAGGTGAATTTATAAATACATATTGAAGTGGTGCGTACCAGTAGTTTATTCCTCATACATCCATTGATTATTTGTCGGCTGTAGAAACTGATCCGTAGTTCGGCCGACGAAAAGGCTTTTCTCAGTGATCTGGATACACAGTTTTTCACAGTCTCAGCTGTTCATAAATAGCAGTTTCTTTGGGTTTTTGTCTTATTTCCACGTTTTCCTCGATAAATCTTGGAAGATATCCATTTTTCACGCTGACTTGTTTGAGTCTCTCCAGTTCACCATCGACTGTGCCGCTGGTGAATATCCTTCTTATTCTTGAGGATAAGGAGTGAATAGGATTTCTCTTTCCTCTTAAAGCGACCAAACCATGGAAATTCGTGCATTGACCATTCCATTTTTGTTTCCTGTAGATCGATCTTTGAAGGGAACCGTCAAATCTTCTTTTTAGCTAAACATTAAATTCCGAGCTCAACTCTGATTCCGACGTGAACTGGATAGTATGATGGCAGTTGTTGAACTCCTTAGTTATAATATCGATATTGGTATTCTCGTCACATATGATAAAAGTATCATCTATGTACCTTTGGCACATATAGAAACTCTCAATAATGGTCGTAACACACTATTCTCTAGAATCGTTAAGAAGCAGTCTGCAAGTAAAGGACCCATTGGCGATGCCATTGCCACTCCATCCCTTTGTCTAAAGAGCGTATTGTTGATCTTGAATTGGTCATTAGAAGTGCATCTCAATAGTAGTTCCTTTAAGTAGTGGGCCACAATACCCACGTGCAAATTATTAACTTCGATGAATTTGCATATAAATCAAAAAGTTTGTCAGTGAGAGGAACATTAGTGGAGGGAGAATTAGCATCCAGAGATATCATTTTCTTCTTAAATACATCAGAATCCCTTATTGAATAGTCGGATTCGGATGAATTTGAAACACTATGCTGGCAGAGATTATTACTGATAGGTAGAAGGGATGCCTGTGAGCCATTCGGCAGTAACATGATATGGTAAATTTGTCATATCCAAGATTGGACGTAGTGCTACCTAGTCTTTGTTCACTTTCAGGAGACCATGTAATCGAATTAATGGTAAAAATCATTAATTTCTGTACTGTACAGGCTGTAAGATAAATTTTCAAATATAATTTCAGACTAGATTATACAGAGCTCTTGCATCTACTTCATTTTGGTAATAAATATGTACAATAAACAATAAATTACTTATTAAAGAACTATGTACTAATATAAAGAATGACATTTAGTTTATGCTTCTGTGTTATAGAAAGAATGAAACAGTTTAACAGACTGCTACTTTATATATATCCGATTAATACCAATCACTTATAGTTATTTGTACACTGACAACAAGAAGCAGAATATTTCATGATATCAAGAAAACTATCGCGTGCACTTTAATCATGTGATCTGTATTCGTCTATTGATCAGCTGATAATCAGCTGATCAGTTGATAAACACCTAATCATGTTATATGGATAGAAATAGTGTCCAGAACGAAAAATATAACCTAGATAAAGGGAATAGTGACTTCGCAATTTTCATTGAACATGTTGTCTATTCGAATGTTTCTACTGCTTTGAAGTTTATAAGGAATCAGTACAAAAAGGCTACTAAAGTGAATGAAAGTATGTGCTGATTTCTGAAAAAGTCACTTTTATATCTACTTACTTTAATGGTTGCCTGGATAAATTCTAACAAGTCAGCTAAGCTCCGTTGAAGTCAACTGGTCCGTAATTACTAAATTTTGTCCGTTTCGTAACCTGGAGGTTTGGGATCCCATTCTTGTTGAGGTCATAGGTGTGTGTAGATTCCCAAACTAGGACAAAGCAGCTGTCAAGTACTCCAGTACTGGTGTCACTTTGTTATCTAACTTGAAACCAATGAAAACCCTTTCGAAAACAACACAGGAAAATCAGGAAAGATCAACTTTACAGTATCACAGTATTTCATTTGGTTTTATAGGTTTTCATTAACTGTAAATAACCTTATGTTACACTGGTTATAGTACAATAAAAGTGTTATTTTAGACTTTGTTTCTACAATAAAAAGGCATAATAAATTAGAGTATCAAAAATGCAGAATACTGAAATAATACGCATCTCAATTTGTAGCTCAATCGAACATCAGTTTATGTGATTTCAAATAAAATGATTAGAAGTGTTAAGAAAGGGGAGACTAATTAGCATACGAAGAAATTATAGACCTCAAGATTGAAATCAACTCTATGGTGAGTTGAAATGATAAGCTTGAGTAAAGTATCAAATAAAGGATCATGCAATGAATTTAGAACGAATCAAAATATAGTTATCATTAGAATTAGAAACTGATCTCAGATACACACACATGTATACGTGGATCCTGTTGAAAATATCTTGTGATAATGGCTTCCATGAAACCTGGTTGTGCTGGCATTTTATGTATACATTTAAAAAGGAATTAAAGATGTCAAGAAAATGTCTCATATCACCTCATGCGAGTTCTTGTCTCTCCTTTCTTCCAAAATATTTCCTTCTTGAGGCATACGTGAAACCATAGACACAATTGAAGGTGACTTTTAGCATTGTGCTTCACTTCTGAGTGAAACGGAGGGCTCCAGCAGCTCAATTACATCTCACTCTGTTACTTGCAGTCAGTTTTAGCTAGCTCCACAACTGCCCACAAACTTTCAATTCCTTCTCACACGATCTCTTTTATATCACCGTTGGACGACCAACATATCATTTCCCACTGATGTCACTAAACAGTCTCATCAGCGTGTATATTTTATCCGTGTCCATATTTGCTGCACTATCAGAATTCGGTGGTGCTTCTCCTTTCCGGTCAGCTGTCTGATCATTCAAGTTTTGGTTTGTAGGGATTTGATTGATTGGTTACAGGATTTCATCATGAGCTGACATTGGTTAGAGAACCATTGAAAACCACCTGGGAGTACTGGAGAGCTGTTTCGTCCTAGCTTGGGGCTCTTCAAAAGTGAGCACCCACTGTTAGGGTCTGAACTCAGGACCTTCTGGTTACATTAAGCCACTGGGACCCGAACCTATGGCCACTTCACGAATTCTAACTTCTGCCATTCAAGGTATAGCGTGACCACTAGCCAATATCTTCTGGGAGTGTTTGTCCTCACACCCGACCTGCTACATCCTACTAGTCACGACTTCTCACTAGAATCCAAGGTAACTACCTACCTGAATAGGGCCAGTCGCGAGAACCCATAAGGTCCTGGGTTCGAACCCCGGTGAGCGCTTACTGGTGAAGAGCTCCAAATTAGGACTAAACAGCTGTGCATTGCCCCAGGTGGTTCGCCAGTGGTTCTCTAACCAATGCCAACTCATCATGAAATCCTGTCTGATCTTCATCATCCAAGCAATGAAGGCGGTTGTTGACGAAAATCTTCTTGAAAGTGCAGGAAATGCTTTTGGTGATGCACTCATCAAGTTTCCAAACAATGTCGAAGCACTGGCCTAATATTACTGATAAAAACCCATATCTTACTCGGTATGCTGAATGCAGCAGATTTCCACTTTGATACCAGAGTAATGAAGGTGTGTTTTTCTAATCCTGACTTTGATATCTTCATCTGTGCCATTTGTAGTTGAAACAGTGCTGCCTAGCCAGGTTAACTGGAAGAGGCAACTTACCTTAGATTTCTCCTGTAGATAGTGATATTGGGTGTTTTCTGTTTTGGACCAGATACCTTCATGCCTTTATCTTTTATTTGTTCAACTGAAGTCCTGTATTCACCACTTGCTTCTGCTGTTAAATTGTTGGTTGTCACCTGCAGATCTTCGAGTTTTGTAACACCTAGACATAAACCTCCATAAGATGAAGGTCTTCAAGGATGTCTTCTTGTCCGTTCAACGTATTACCGTTTTCCCACTGCATATGAACGATCTTTTGCATGAATCAGTACACTACCACAATCACGAAGACCATCGATGACAGTACACAGCTTCTTCCCTTCACTTTAGATTTGGCGTCATCTTGTAGCTGTTGAATGCAGTTTATAAATGTTTTCGGTTTCGCACCACGTAATATTGAAGTAGTTCTCAAGTTAAATTACGGTCAATGCTATGGAAGGCCTCCTGTAAGTTGATGAAATACAAACAGAGAGTTGATTGCCATTCTACCCTGTGTTTGTTGTTGATTTCCTCTTCTTTAATGCAGCTTGTTTCAGGTGATGTTTCGCATCCAGAACATCTTTTAGTCTCTCCAGGATGATGCAGCATACTTGCATACCAGTTCCTTACACAAAAAGTTGAAGTGGCTCACAAATAGTGTCGTATAAATAGATGGCATGAGTTTGATTATAGAAAAAGAAATTTTTGTAAATTTTATTGTTTTTCACTTCTTTCATGTTTCATCAGCATCTAGAACCTCATAGTATTGATAATTTCTCTAGGGTATTGAAATATTTAGTATCGAATGAAAACAGCTGTTCAGAAATTTGTTTAACTGATACATAATTGCCTGCATTTTTCATTGTTTTCTTTTCTTTTAGGCTGTATTTTCTATGTCTAGAGAAGAATTTGCAAAATTACCCATCTGGAAACAGACAGAATTGAAAAAACCATTAGGATTATTTTAATCGGGATTACTCCTCTCTTTCCCTCTTCCCTGTGTGTGTGGTGTTCACATCAAAACAATCCCTATGATGAAACACTCAAATACACATGCATACAAAAGCGCACCGACACACACGCACACGCCCAAACAGAGAGATGTATCCATCAGAAGTATTTCCCTTCTTTCCCTTTGATCTATCTTGATCAAGGCATTCAGTCGTTTGTTTGTTTGTTGAAATAAAGAAAACGAAAAGTGTAAACACCCTTCATCAGTAATAATTTGATGACAACAATTCACTTCAACTCAATTCATATATGCATATCATTCAGATCTACACAGATTTAAAAACATAAATATACATCAGACACATATAAACCTACGAATATGAGTTCAGTAAATCCCCCGGAAATGATCAATCAGCCTGATTTGTTGTAGAGCTCTTCTAGCTCCGTGTCACTAAATATCCCTCTGGAATGTAATAAAACCACTTTTCTTCACAATAAAAATATTGACAAGCACAGACCACTCTATTCATCACAATAAACTACACATTTATACATATACATATATATATATATATATATATATATATATATATATATATAATTTTATGGTATCTGGTTTAAAAAAGAGTCTTTGTTGACTGATTACAATGCATATGAACTGTTTTACTGCACTATTTTTTTATATGAATATATCAAAATGAAACGGAGATAAAGAGATATTAACTCAATCCCACTAAAACTACTAATAAGGCAGTCAGTAGTATCATCCATTGTCATTCACTTTTATTTCATACTCAAATCCCAAGCTTATCGACTTTCTTCTCTTGTTATTTTTTGATACTGTTCATAATGGTGTGTAAGTGCCTTTGTATGTGTAAAGTATGTCTAATCGTATTAATTTATCACCATATTATTATTATTATTGTGATTTCTATGCATACTGTACAAACCAATACATCATAGATGGGATTTGGGGCTGGGGTGGAGGAAGAATGGATAATTCACTCTTTACTGACTCTTAGAAGAGACGTTGTATTCCTCTTCCCTATCTCCCTTCTCCTCGTCCCGATTACTCGACATCACTCACTGATAAAGAAAGTATAGTGGATGGTGTAATTTTCGACTTATTTAGATAACTGATATATTATTATTGTCTTTCATCATATAATGTGTATAACAGTCTGGATAGATTAAACATCACAATGAGAATAAATACATTCATCATTTATTTACTTACTGTTTGCTGTGTTCCTTTGTATTTATTATTTGATTTTCACTGCTTCTATAAAAATGACATTGAGAACCCTCCAGCTCCCCCCACCGCACCGACATGCACTCACACACATGCATACATACATGCATAAACTTTGTCAATCATTATCTGCAGTCTCTACTAATTGGTGCCATTATTATTGTTATTGTTATGATTAATTAATATTGCTTGTATCTTTTTAACCTTTTAAATGTCATAATCTCTTCTTTCTCTTTGTCGCTCTTGTTCGATCGCTATTTCTGTGTTATTTTATATGTACTTGAACTGAGTTACCCTTTGTTTGTTTGTTTTTTGACATAAAACACATTTGCATTACACATATATGATGATAATAATTCTTTTTTTAAATAATACTTCTTATTCCCCTCCCCTTTCGTCGGTAGGTCACGGGTAGAACGCTCACCAAACAGTCACTTCCTCTGAAGTTCGATCCTTAACTAACGTACTCCTAAACTTTACTAAACTGTTAGTAAGGCTAGTAAAGAGGAAGATTAGGTGTGAGAGGCTAGCAACCCCTCCGTGCAAAAATAAACACCACTGTTACTGCAATTTAAAGGCTCTAGCTTGAAGTTGTGTGTTTCACTGGGAGAATGTAAAAGAATGAAATTAATGACCTATGATGAGATGACTGGGACTAACATTAAATCATTCCACTTCGCGTTGATTAATTGGCTTTTACTGGGTAGGAATGTTCAGTCTCTTCTGTTGATATGTTGGTTCCGAGTTAAGAGTAAGACACTATGTCACTTGGCTTTGTGGTAGCAAGTAGTAGAGTCCAGCAATCTCTGCTTTTCCTGCTTGAGAGTCGTCGCCTAGATAGGTCCCCACTGAGCGGTGGTGTTTTCACTGGGATTCGAAGCCAATACATTTGGTGACCAAAACTGAGTCGTTATGGTCTGAATGCAGAAAACCGTTCTCTACAATCTCTCTGTATAGCTGAGCAAAACTTTCTTGAGATATGCTCAGTCACGAAGTGCTCTATAGGCAGTAAAAAGACGATTATTCTGGAACAAGCAATTACAACCAGGTAGAATATTCCTCAAAAAGGTGGGATTAAAACCTCTGTTCACAAGAATTATGCACCAATGCTTCGCGCGGACAGTTCAAGGTCAGAAATGTCCTCTATTCACTCAAACAAAATCACAATTGTTAAACAACAGATTATCAATATATAGCACAACCATAAAGGGAAGCATTAAAATTATAGGATAAACAGAGACAAAGGCAAATGATAGGGGTCAAATTAGCATATGATATGCAAATGTCGTAACAATGATATACATTCTTGAAGAAAAATGGACAATAATTACAAAGTTAGTCGAAATGTTCAAATAAGTACAAATACTGAGATTAGGTCGTTGAGAAAGGGCTTCCCAAACAATTTTTCCGTGACAGTACTCACCGTTTGGAACACCAATAAGTTATCGTTTCGGTGCTTAAGACGATAGGTACAGATTTAGAGTTTCAGTAAGAACACTATCATTTATTGGAGTTGTAGCGACATCCAACTAGAGGGTATTATCTTCGGTATTCCACTACTAGCCATGCCTAACCAAGTATTGCCATAGAATCTGATATAAAGTTTGGCATCAGAAATGGAAATGGTGATGAAGATGTCAGTGTACGAGGTGCTAAAGAGGCTGGAGAAAAGTATAAAGGAAGGCAGGTAGAATGAAAGCAAAAAGAAAAAGTGCTCAGTAGTTTTGAATAGATTAAAAGTTTCTGTAGTCGCATCATTACCATTGCAGACACTCACAGATCATGGTATTTAATATAGATAAAACCTGTGTATTGTGATAATATACTTTTGATTCCATATTTAGAAAAAAACAAAAGTTATTCGGTAGTTTGAGAAAATACAGATAGATATAGGTCTTTCGAAGCATGTTGTATCTCAAAGAGTCAAAGAACATCATCCTGCTTACCTACGAAGACGTAACTGCGGATAAGTAAGGAGTCCTATCATTCACCAAAGTGAAAAGAAGTATCCCTAAAATAGTAAGCCCCAAAAATATCAGTTGTTCTGCAAAAATTACCTTTTATATGCAACAGCATTGGTGACTTGTATGGTAAAAGTTGACCGGATGAAGAAAATCGAAACGATTGTCTATCTTGAACTGTACGTAAATTACTCTTTGCTTCACTGATATCCTCGGTGCTTGTTAAACCTGCTTTCGCCGATTCAGCAAGAATTGAATTCTCCACATTAAAATCTAGAAGAATTAAGGAAAAAGAAAAAAAGAGGAAAAGAAATAGAGAAGAAGAATTACACTCATGTGATTGACTAAACTCTTGCAGATAAGTTAAGCTACAGAAGAGATTTAATGAAGAACGAGTCTAGCATTCATTTCCTCGATGTGAACTTATCAAGAAGGACCGATGGAACTCTGAAGAGATCGATTTATCGTAAGCTGTTGTTGAATGGTCAACTGACAAATTTCTACAGCTGGGTACCCATTGGTCGAAAACGAAACCTGGTCCGGTCGCTTGCCACTCGTATTCGACGCATATGTAGCACTGATTCTGTGGAAGATGAGTTATACATTTTGAGGAAAATCCTAATGGGAAGTGAATTTCCACCACGTTTTATAGATAAGAATATACATTCAAAGCCTAAAAAACGTGACTTATCAACCGCTCCCAAGAAAATACTTTACATGAGCTTAGAATTCAAAGGGGACTTAGCTTCCGATACTATGAAAAGAAGGGTATCACAGTCCTTGAAAACAACACTTCCCTCTGCAACTCTGAGAATAGCCTCACCAGTCGACCATTACTGTTCAGTAACCTGAAGGACAAGATCCCGCTATTGACCAACTTTATGTGTGTTTATCAATTCACCTGGTCGTGTGAAGCTAGGTATATCGGTCGTTTGACTCGAGTTTTGTCCAAGAGGGTGCAAGAACACTATCCTGCATGATTACGAAGAGGTGGAAGTGGAGCAATAAGAAGCGCGATCATCGAACATCTGGTCGATAATGACCACCCTACCTTTATAGCCTCCGCCTTTAAAAATATTTACAAGGCAAAAAGTAATTTACCAAAATCACGAAGCACCCGAATAATCTGTATTACTGAAGCTTTGGCTATCGAAAGAGAAAAGCCAGATCTCTGTGTACAGAAAAAGTTCGTTCAACCCCTCCAACTTTCATGGTCTTAATCCCTATATGCTAAAATATGGTAATCCCCAATCATATTTTAGCTCTACCAATTTTTCACTTTGTCTATTCAATTTGTATACTTTTCCTTATTAAGTCAATTGTTATTATTACTATTCTCACTTTGAACTGTCCCCGGTATTATTTCACTTGTTCCACTTGTCATTCTAAATCAATTCTTTTTACAACGTTAAATTCTATGCTATCAAATTTCACGCAATATTACGTAACGTTATTATTTTATTCGATTCGTCTACTAATCCTACAATTGCACACCATTTTTCAAGTTCTATCCATTCTATGAATTATTCGATATATGACATTAATCTGCTTTGCCACTTGACATTTAACTACGATTATAATCACAAACATTTTAGTTTTAATTGAACTTCATATGATTATTATTATTATTTTGTGCATTCACACCTAAGATTCAATTCCCTCACCGGATATAACTTCTTAAAAACCATATATGTACGATTGTGCAGCTTGATGATAAATTCGTTGAAAAGAGTCTCTTCGCTGAATCACTTGTTTCGATTTTCTATATGTTACAATGGGAATTTTCCATGAGATTTAATTTCATCAGTGGTTTTCCAAATTTCCACTTACGCCATTAAAAAAACGATAGACTGAGCGGAGAAATATGCATTCCTTTTCAGTTAGTTCCTCATCATTGCATGACTCTACACTAATGTATGGCTTTTTACATCAAATTCTCATTTACCAATCAAGTAGTTATTTTAGTTAATTAGTTTTAGGTATAGGTGGAGATGAAATTAAGAGCTTAAAAGTTATCAAAACAATTAACCTAATACATGTTGCTAACAAGATGTCTATGTTTTGAAAGAGGGGTGAAAATTAATTACGGAATTCAAGATAAGTTGATTCTTAGGCGTTAGTAACAAGTTATTATATAATCAACAACATTTGTAAAATAGCACTGCTGACTTAGACGAATAGAATGACTCAAGAGAGTTATGAAAATACAAACAAGCAAGTTAATAGAATTAGACAGAATTGAAAAATATGATGAAAAAAGTCAAAAGATAGTTGCAAAGGGAGGGGATCAAAAGTCTTTTTTTTTAAACTTAATACATATTATGTAGTTGGTCATGGCAAAGAAAGAGGCTGTATGAATTTCCATATTGTGATGATTCCATATTGTTTATTTTTTTCGGGGGGTATTAGATAATCTCATGGCGGGATTGTATTATTAACTGGATCCAGTAAATATCGTAGAACAAGGGAAGTTGAATAAACTTAACAGTAATCTCAAAGTTACACCTTACAGCGCTTATTGACAATAAGTTGGTTTCCCAAAGATGCTTATTGTCACGTCATGTAACCAATTTTACACCACGAAGACGATGAAGTACTAGTGACGAGACTGTGTCGTATAAGTAATATGGAATTCAAAGCCTCGATAGTTTACTACCATATAGCGAAGGAACATCAGAGGCCTTAAGCAGAATTCTTAATAAGGCTGAAATTAATGTGGTGTTTAAAACAACCATCAAACTTACTCCGAGACAAAATTCGTCAGATTAATGACCTCATAGACCTAATTAGGAAAAATAATATGATTTACCGAATACCATATAATGACTTTAAGATCAGTAACACACGTCAATCTAGTAAATCGGTGTTAATTAAATTACTTGTACGTTCGAAATTTAGCTAAACCTAAAATGACTCATCCTGCTAAGTTAAATGATCTAGACACAAGCCCGGCCGTTGTAATACATTTACTTGCACGTAGCCACACAATAGTGTAGAACAGAGTAAAAGTATTAAAAAGTTATATATTTATGTGGAGAGAGAGAAGTCGATCACTGAATCTTTGTTTATCGATTCCACATCACACGTGTGTAATCAAAATGATTGGAGGATTTCATCATGAGCTGACATCAGTTAGTGAACCATTGGAAAGCCACCTGGGAGTACTGGACAACTGTTTTGTCCTAGTTTCAGACTCTTCCGCAGTGCGCACACACCCCGCAGGGTTTGAACCCAGGATATTCTGGTTACAAGGCTAGTGAGCTTGTAGACCATTAAAGCCACTGGGACCCGAACCAATGGCCAGTCCATGAATTCTAACTTCTACTAATTCATGACATAGCACAAACAATTCACAATGTCTTCTTCGATGAGTTCTCTAACTGATGGCAGCTCATAATGAATGCCTCCAACCAGTCAGACAAAATCCCCACGAAAATCAATTCCCGATAAGCAAAATGATGCAAAGTTTATGCCGGATATATAGAGGATTGTAGTAAACAACAAGGGGGTGTGGTGGAGAAAAAAGAATACTAAGCAAATTATGGAACTGTGTGAATAAATCGATTTGATTATGAGCAATAAATTTTTCTCATCCAGTTATTAACGCTATATCCGTCACTGTGTGTTTTATATAAGATAAGCCTATCTAACATAGCGGTTAGGACGCTCGCCAACCATGCATGTGGTCCGGGGTTAGATTCCCGGCCGACGCACTCCATTACCTCGCTAAGCCAGAAATACTGCTGGTAAAGAGGAAAGGTTGGGCATGAGGCTAGCAACCCCATCCTGTAAAAAATAAACACTGCTACAGAAACTTCAAGCCACTAGCTTAAAGCCCTATGTTCCACTGGGAACGTGAAGGAAAAATTATTATTATTATTTTATTATCTAACACAGAATTATACTGTACCATAGTCCCCAAAAATCCTACTCTTACCTTAACTTACAGCTAATCGACAATGAGTTGATTTTACAAAGATGCCTACTTACATGCAACGCGACCACGTTTACGCCACAATGGCATAGTAGAATCCTTAGGTTCAAATTGTATTATGTCTGCTTGACATCGAAGTTATAATGGATAGTAAATAAGCCTTTTCTGAAAGTTGAATGGAATATAGTTGATGTCTGATTCATTTGAACGACCCAGTTGCTATTGTTACAGTAGATTAGTCAAAGATCTTTAGGAATCAACAATCGACTGATAATACTTGAGTGAATACAGAACATTTGTTAAGTGTCATACATAGTTTCTTTTGCAGTGAAAATGCTTCTGAAAATGTTTTAAAATAACCATTTTGACATGTTAGTGAAATTTATCTGGGTAAAGACCATTAAAGACTGCTTCAACACTACAGCGTGCTTCAAACCTTCACCAGCTTCATTCAGCAGCTATATGATGACACCACATGTCAGCTGATTCATAGGGAAAAGCTCGGTGATACCTTTGAAGTGGAGACAGGAGTAGGACAAGGTTGTTTACTACAATTGATGTTATTCTTCACTGTGGTGGATTGGATCATATAATAGACAGTTAAAAGCGAGAAGACTGGTATACGCTGGGTAGACAAGAAGACTGTGAAACACCGGGATCTTGTGGACGATTTATAGCCAGAAATCAACAAGTCCACAAAAGGTGCAGCAAAGACAGGAGCTTGAGTGAACATATAAAAGACAGTGCTGATGCGGATAATAAATTTACAGCAACCAGCAGCAGTCATCGTCAAAAGGAGGAATCCATAGAAAGTCAGTTCTTTCACTTATATAGGCAGAGTCATTTCAATTACAGAAGTAACTGCTGCGGATGTTACAGTCAGGATCGGAAGGATACAACAGACCTTCGTTGATCTGAAGTCATTCTGGAAATATACTGCACTAAGCATAAAGAAAAAGATAAGGATCTTCAGGACTAGTTTCAAGTCAGTAAGTTCTTCTATATGATCCAAACACTTGGTGGGTTACCAGAAGCATCTTGGAAAGGTTTCAGACTTTTATTGGCAGCATTTTTCACTGAAGATACTGAAGATCAGGTAGTAAGTCGGGAAGGACATGTAACAAGTAGCTCTAGGAAAGAATTAACCAAGAACCAATCGCCGAACAAATATGCAGAAAGAAAGTGAGATGGATTAGACATACAGCGAGGTGATATCAAACGCCAGCCTGTCAAATGAAACGCAAATGTGGAACAGTGAGCTGTGTATGCAAGGATAAAATGTGAGTGATCGTATGAAGAGGATATTAGAGCCTATGGGTGGACAATCGTGAAGCAAGCTAAAAACAGTTGCAGAAAGTAGAGAAGTAGGATGAAATAGAGATGTGATGTGTGAAGCCCTATGTTCCACTGGGAACCTAAGGAAATAATAATAATAATATAACAGTGTAGTTCTGGGAAGAAGGCTTCAGTTGATGTTAGATAGATGGAAGCACTTGACACGAAACCTTGCACCTAAGTCTCGTGCTTATTGGGATTTGTCAGCAATGCGTCTCTGTAACCTCAGAGCAACTGTTATCCACTTAGAGATTCGAACCCACATCACCCGTTTTTGTATGTTACCAATGAGCTATTCAGCCTCACTAGTAGCTTCTTATAGAATTCCGATGGATTTGTTTGCAGACTTTTCTATTGTTCACGACACGAAATGTAGTCACCTGGGATATAAATACCAGGTTATATTTGGTTGTTTACTTTATATGAGATGTATATGTACCATATGTACATTTTGTGAGTTTTATTTGTGGTGTGCTAATAAATACTTTTGAATTAATAACTGACAATATGGAATTCAAGTGTTGGTTAGTAGGGATTTGATTGGTTTCAGGATTTCATCATGAGCTGACATTAGTTAGAGAACCATTGGAAAACCTGGGAGTACTGGATAGCTGTTTCGTCCTAGTTTGGGACTCTTCATCAGTACGCACCCACCGGGATTCGAACCCAGGACCTTCCGGTTACAAGGCCAGTGATCTCGTATACCATTAAGCCACTGGGAGCCGATCCAATGGCCAGCCGATGAATTCTAACTTCTGCCAACTCACGACATAGAGCGACCACTAGCCATTGTCTTCGGCGAGTAGTTGTCCTCACACCCGACCCACTATATGACAATATGGAAGTTTAATTTGCAAGACTACTATTACTACTAATAGTTATCCATTTAGTACTATGTATTTTGTTTACTCACAGCGATTGGTTGATAATAAACAAAAAGAAAATAAGGCAATAAATTATCCCATATATTACGCATGTAGCTATTTTAACTGATGGTGACTAAGAGTGGAATCCAGAAGATGCGTTTCATCTTATTTGGGACTCGTCAGTGAATGTGTGCCTGTATTGTCAGTGAGTGGTGGTCTTCCCACTGTGACTAGAACCCAGCATCCATCACACTTCATACGTGAAAGTATTATCCACTAGGCTCTTGTGGCTAGCTATTCAGTAAGGAATAACTTTTTTGAAGGTGATTCATTATCGTGGTAAACCACTGCATATGAATTAAGAATAAAAACGTTCAGCGAAGAGTTTCTTTCCAGTCAGTCCATTCACTTAACTGTACAATCGCATTTGATGATATTAGATGGTTGGAGGCAATCGTCAGGAAGCCTTGAAACTAAGTTTCGTGCTAGTTGGCGTATCTGCAACCTTGAAAGGAACTCATGTCCCCTCTGTGATTCGAACCCGCATCAACCAATGCTGCAGTCATATACGTTACCACTAAGCTATTCGGGTTTACGACTGACCTCCTGTAGGACTGTAGTGGATATTTTGATTGGACACTAGTAACTAGTGTGATGCTTCTAGTCCTTTCTTTGGTGCAGACTGAATTCTATCAGTCAGGTTTGTAATGTGGCCACTATTCTAGATAGCTGGCCGGCACGGTGCACATTGATTTGATTATATTAGAATGCTAAGAAGTGACAATGATTGGGTTGCCTAATGAAACAGCATGGAGACAAGTGTCCGAAATAAGTTGTATAATAGGTAGACAGAGTAATTAAAGGGTTGGCTAAGACGAAAGATGTAACACACAAATTCAGAAAAACCAGTAGAAAAATAACATTGTTAAACAACTTGTAAAATTTGCAATTATACACCCAAGGTAGAATGAAGTAGGGTGTGGAGAAGTTTCTTCCGTGTACATAAATCCGGATCGCTAAGGCCTCAGCAATGCAAAGTATGCAGTAGCTTACCTATTTCGGGAGGCTTCTTTTGACTTAAATGAGTGAATATGTTTTGAATCATTTATTTACTCTTTCCACTTATTACATAATTTATTTTGGACAGTTGTCTGTATTAACATCCTATCTCATATTACACAACCCTTGTCAGCACTTGCCAACCGGCGTCGGTGGCACAGAGGTTAGAGCGCTCAGTGACCATGCAGATGGCCCTGGGTTCACTCCCCGGCAGACGCACACTTAATATCAATGGTTGGCCTGCTAAATTTGAGCTACCGATATCACATGCTGAAAGTTCTATGGTTGTACCAAAATACTGTGTGGAATCAAGGTATAATAAAGTATAAAATAAAAAAAATAGTTACAATTTGACTGTTCACCACATTACGGAAACATTTTGATGACGTAAACAATAAATAACCCTAACTAATTTCTATTTTTGTTTGACAATCCCAATGTGTACATGCACACACAAAATAGTTATTTATATAGATGCAATTGTACAGTTAAGTGAATGAACTGGCCGGAAAGAAACTCTTTGGTGAACCTTTCTGTTCTTATATTCATGTCTGGATGCATACGAATTAGGCATTTATTTATTCAATCGTGCAAAGCCAACTTTGATTACGGTTAAAGAGATTTATAAAAGAAAAGTGGTAATCACATGTAAGTTCTTTAAAATAAAACGACATTTAGGTAGCTAAACTTGCTAATGTAACTCAGTTAAAAGAACTAAATCCAGTTCCAAAATAAAGATGTAGAATGCTGGTCACTAAGATAAATCACAAACAAATTATATATACGTATATATATATATATGTAAATTTATAAATTTACGTGTACCTGCGGCAGCAGGTACATCGGAAGGACAGAAAGAAGGGCTTTTATCCGGTTTTCACAGCGTCGGTGGCACTGTGGTTAGGACTCTCGCCGACCATGCACATGGTCTGAGGTTCGATCCCCTGCCGACGCACACCTGATCGGCCTGCAAAATTTGGGCTACCGATATCATATGCTGAAAATTCCATACGTGTACCAAAAATACAGGGTGGAATCAAGCTGTAATCAAAAATAAAATAAAATAAACCTACGCAGATATTTACAAAGTGCAATTACCAGACACCTTGTGGATACGGGTCATTTTGTCAAGATTTCAAAATTCCTCAAAATATTAAACATACAAAGGACAGCGAATCTACTACGACTTGCTGTAACAATTGGAATCAAACGTCAAAGACCAAACTTGTGCACACAGAGAGTGTAGTCAATCTCTCACTCCCTCGGTAACCATATCACTTTCATTACACTGATTAATCATACACACTAGTGGGCTCAACTTACTAAGCAAGTTTTCAAACTGATGAACTCTGACCTTCTTGAGTTGCCATGTTGACACTGTTTATTAGATTTTTCTGTTTTCTATCTTCTCTTACCCCCGCTTTTTCTTTTTACATAGCTTGATAGTATATAAATTGATGGTGACCTGATCTAAAAATTATATTACTTATATTCCAGATGCATTCACCTTATAATGTTTTCTCTATTACCTTTCAAACAATGAATTATGAAATGTTATTATTTATAACCATTGTAATTTCAGGGCGTTTACAGATGATGAGAACCTATGAAATAGAATGACATCATTTTATATTGTAAATCTGTTCTTTCTTACTCTATCGAAATTAGAATTAATATAATATTAACAGGATGTCAAGTTAGATCACGAAATGACTTCAGTTAAAGGACCAGTGAAAAGAAAGGAGTACTCGTGTTTGGGACCCCATTGAGAAAAAATGGAACTCAATACCTTCAGGTTACAAGGAGACGTCAGTGACAGTTCAGCCACTAAGATTAAAAGGGATAAAATGTCGGAAAAGGTCATGTATTGTTGTAAATCTAATAACTGAACAAACTGCTGTTGTATTTAAATATCACGTTGATAATTTCAATCCTCATAGTCTTAGCAGTTGTGAAGACATGATATTCGTACACCATCGCTTAAATTAATTCCAGCCATCTCCATGGATAATATTTACATTAAGTCTATCTAGTGGCCGGAATCGATGAAATATTCTAAATAAGATTCCTGTTGGTTTGAGCTGATTTGACCGTCCCTAGCGAATCAAACCGCAAACACTTCTGATGAGCTTAACGCCTAACAAATGAAATGGTCATCTGGTATTTAGGTCATTTCTGTCTCACTAGCAGATACAAATGGTTAACATGAGTAATTTTTAACTACTGATAACAAAAGCACTAGTATGTTTAAATATTATAAAATAAAACTGAAAGGGATATTCTTCTCTTTCTGTTTGTTCAAGATCTTTGGTGTTCATACACACGTTGTGGAATATGAACGCTGAATATAGCCAACATTCACTGCAACAAAAGTTGAAAGTGGATTAGCAGAAAAAACACTTAAAAATCAAACAGCAGTAACGTATTTTATGTCCATAAGTGAATATTTTAATAATCGACTTGATGAGAAATTTCTAATTTGAAGACAAGATTGAATTTTTGTTATGCTACTGAATATATATATATATATGCGAATGAAGAGTAAATAAAATTCTACGGAATAAAATTTTACCAATAGATAAACATGTATTTGCCGAAAAACAAGATTTTTTCTCAAGTATTGATTTGTAGGGATTTAATTGGTTGGTTAAAGTATGTCATCATTAGCTGATATCGGTTTGAGAATCCTTGGAGAACCTAGGATTACTGGACAGCTGTTTCGTTTTAATTCGGGGATCTCCAGCAATGCGCACCGACTGCCAGGGTTCAAACCCAGGACCTCCTGATTACAAGGTCAGCTTGTAAACCATTAAGCCACTGGGCCCCTATCCAATGTCCAGCTTCTGCTAATTCACGATATAACGCGACCACTAGTGACTGTTATCGCTGGCGACTGTTTGCCCTCACACCCGACCTGCTTTACTCTAACTGTTACGATTTCTCACTAGAACACCGAGTAACTTCCTACCTCAGTAGGGCTAGTCACTAGTGAACATCAGATTGCTATTCAAGCAATGGTTTGTAGGGATTTGATTGATTAGTTACAGGATATGATCATGAGCTTACATCGGTTTCTTAATGTCTAGAGTGCAGAACTTGATAGATTTACATTCAGAAATAAAGTGTAAGTTATCAATATTATGAAATGCTGACAAACAGATTGATATCCATTACTTAGCGATAGAATGTTTTCCAACCTCACTGGTAATCCACGTTTAATTTTTTACCAACGAACCGCCAAAATCTCGCCTAGGTCAACGGAAGACTGTCACTTAGGAATAGTGGGAAGGTCTGCCTTAGAGTTACCAACCTCCACTGCAACTGAAACTGCTAAATGTAAAGCTTTATATTCCATTTTGAGATGCAAAAGGAATGAATAAAAAAAACTACTGAAAAAATTAAAATAACCATGGAGGCTCACATCAATCACTTTGTTACCTACATTTCCATTCAGTGAAGTACATCTAATTTACTATATTTCACGTCATTTAAATCATCCAGTTATGTCTTCAGATCTCAGTCTGTACGCATAGTAATTTTAAGGAAGGTTACAACCTACTGCCGTGCATTTCCAATAATGAATCACTGGAGAATATCTTCTATGGTTTGGAGTATGTTTTGGATAGAATAATATTGCTTCAGATGATATAATATCAATTAATATTTTTAAGTGTCACTTTGTAGGGGTTTCAGTTAGAGAACAACTGAAAACCAAGGAGTGCTGAACGAATGACCTATCCTACTTTGGAGGGCTTCAGTAGTACCTATCTATGGTTCCACCAAAGACCGAACTCAAGATGTTCAGGTCACAAGTGGCGCCCGCTATTCATTCAGCCACTATAAATGAATTAATGGCCTATTAAATTCAACTTCTACACTTTCTAAATATATAAAGATGAGTGTCCGTCAGTGTCACTCGTAAGTATCTGTCCTCATAGTGGACTTGACTGACCCTCTAGCCACAATTTCTCACCAATAATTGCCCCGATTTTAAGTCTAATCTATTGTCATACTTATCCTTAGCTAAAAATCTCTTCTACTGTTGCTAAAGTAATACTTGGTGGACAAATGATTTGGCTATCTTAAGTTAACAACTGACTAGTGAGTAACTGTCTAAGTTCGAATCCCATGGGTAAACTTCAGTATGCAGAAACAAGCACTTCTTGATAACTAGTTTTATGTAGGAAAATGCTCCAGTATTGAGATACTATTAGCTAGAATTCTAAATTAAAAAAGTTATCGGTGTTTGATGTACCTTGTCAGTTCTAGTGAATAACTAGATAGTGTTGACTCCTTCTATAAAACTGTTCAAAGTATGGCTTTCAGCTGTGTAAAATAAAGTAGATTCATATATGGTGATAGTTGAGTATGGAAATATGTTCAAAATGCTTGGAACTCAACAATGCTTTGGTAATATTTCAAGTTTGTCCACGAATTGATATTAGTTAGAGAATCACTGAAAACCAGTTAATACTGGGCATCTGTTTCGTCCTAGTTCTGGGTTCATCGGCAGTAGGCACCCGCCTCCAGAGTTTGGACCCAAGATCTTATGATAACAAGGAGAGCTCGTAGACCATTCAGCCACTGGGACTCAACTCAATGACCAGCTCATGAATTCTGACTTCTAAAGATTCGTGATATGCGCCGCAACCACCAGCCGGTGTTATCGCTTAGTATTTGTCGTCACTCCTGACTGGGTGGACCCAAATGGTGAAAAATTCTCATTAGAATTCCACGAAACTTCATCCTATAGCTGGTGACTAGTGAGCATAAGATTAATTTTCAAGAGGTCTGCTAAAAATCAGCTTTTTTAGCACTCCCTCGTTTTTCATGTTTTTTTTTAAGTGATATCACTCTGTGGTCAAACTTGCCTACACACTAACTCATAGTAATATTTCCCTTTAAATAGAATTTTTTTATAGTGGCACATGTTGACTACTTGGAAAAATGTTTAAGTAGTGTGTCTTCTTTTTTAAACATTTTCCAAATTCATGTAATATAAGTCTATTCAAGAAAGTCACTTAAGGCATTATGTAATGACTGCTGATCGTTTGTTTTATTTTCTCCCTTGCTGTGTTAATTGCTTACACATGGTTTATCAGGTTTATACATTAGGTGAGAGAATAAACGTGTTTTATATTCAAGTGTTGGTTTGTAGGGATTTGATTGGTTTCAGGATTTCATCATGAGTTGATATTAGTTAGAGAACCACTGTAAAACCTGGGAATACTAGACAGCTGTTTCGTCCTAGTTTGGGACTCTTCAGCAGTACGCATCCACCGGGATTCGAACCTAGGACCTTCCGGTTACAAGGCGAGCTCGTACCAATGAGATGCTGACTGGCAACTGGACCCATTCAGGTAGGTAGTTACCTGGGTTCCAGTGAGAAATCGTGATTAGTAGGGTGCAGTGAGTCGGGTGTGAGGACAACTACTCGCCGAAGACAATGGCTAGCGGTCGCGCTATGTCATGAATTGGCAGAAGTTAGAATTCAAGGACCATTGGATCGGATCCCAGTGGCTTCATGGTACACGAGCTCTCCTTGTAACCGGAAGGTCGTGGGTTCGAATCCCGGTGGGTGCATACTGATGAAGAGTCCCAAACTAGGACGAAACAGCTGTCTAGTATTCCCAGGTGGTTTTCCAATGGTTCTCTAATCGTGTTTTATATTATTCACATTCGATATACATGTGCATGTTTTATTAATGCTAATTTATATATTTTTGTAGGGGCTTATGAGGAAATGTGTTGTTATTTTAGTTATGAGAATTCAGTCTGGGATAGGAATTTAAAAGCGGAGTTGAAGATTGACGACGGCGATATGATACTCCCTCATTTTATTACTGCAAATTGGGGAAAATTAAATTAATTTCTTGTAGGCAGACATAGAATCGAGTACTTTAATTATTTAATGTAAAATAAGTCAAAGGACATTATCTCGCTTGGCTACGAAAATGTAACAGTGGATCAATAAAGAGTGCTACAATTGAACATATATTCAACACTGATCGCTCAATAACGATGTAAGACGAATTCATTCAAAGTCACCCACAAAATTAAATAAGCCTTCTGAAATTAATGAGCTTCCGTATACTTTGCATTGACTTGGCCTTAGCGATACGGATTCATGTACACGGAAGAAACTTCTCTACCCCCTCCTTCCTTCTACCTTGGGTATAACTGCAAGTTATACTACTCTGTTAATAATGCTTCTTTGGAATTCGTGGGTGACTTTGTAGTAATATCTTTCCCTTAGCCAACCCTTTATTTACTCTTTCTACCTATTACATAATTTATTTTTTGAACACGTGTCTCCATTAACACCCTATTTCATACTACACAACCCTTGTCAATACTTACAAACCTTCACGCCCCTCCCCTAGTTACAATTTGATTCTTCATCACATTTTTGAAACACTTTGATGATATAAGCAATAAATAACCTTAACTAATTTTTGTTTTGTTAGACAATCCTAATGCACACACACACACACACAAAATAATTATATGTAAATGTGCATTTACAGTTAAGTGAATTAATTCACCAAAAGAAGACTCTTCGCTGAACTTTGTTATTCTTATATTCATGTCTGGTTGGGTATTTACCGTAAATTAAATTATAATTCAGCCATGAGCTACAAGCGCAGTCTGCTTGAAACAGTGGGATAACCTTAAACTTCCACCCAGCATAACGAATCCACTTTTCTTCGTTTCTCGTAACTTTGATCTTTTAATCGTCTTTAGATCACAACATGGATTCAAGAAAATTTTAACCAAACTTCCAACCTTTTTGACTGAACACTAACTAGTGTCATGCGTCTAGTCATTTGTTTGTTGTGGACTGAAGTATATCAGTCAAGTTTATAGCATGGCTACCATGCTAGGCGGCTCTCTATCACCATGATATAGACTAGACTAGATACATTAGATTAGTGTCTAATCAAAAAATATCAAATACGGTCATCCAGGAGGTCATTCGTAGTATCAAAAAGCTCAGTGGCAACCTGTCTGACTGCAGCACTGGATGACATGGGGTTGAAACTCAGAGGGAACATGAGTCCCTTCAGGATTTTCCATACACCTTGCTGACTGACGACTGCAAACAAGTACGAAACGGCAAAGAAAAAATATCACGATCCATGGGATGGTAACTCACGAATGACCTTGGGCCGACCAATCATAAAAATAAATGATTTTTACACAAAAAATGACGTTTATGTATAAGAAAATGCACGAGAACACATTAAACAGGGTATCTTCCTCCGACATGACTTAAAAAATGTCCCATTTTATAATGAAGAGTGTCAGATTTTAGGTCGAACTAGTTTCTGTACATATATTCATCAAGGTGAGTGAAAATTGATTCGTTCTGAGAGCTGTTTATTGCCCTTATCCTGTTTTTCTATCTACCCCAGAAGCCTCAGTTATGCCTCATATCTACTATCTTTAAATTCCAAGGAAAAATATATAGACAAACAGAAGGTGTAGCAATGGGATGGATCACCAATATCCGCTATCGTAGCAGACATATTTATGGACAGCTGGGAAAATATTACTCTTAATACATTCACCTAATCCTACTCCAAAAACATGGTGAAGATATGTGGATGACACTTTCACAGTGTTAAAAACAGAACATATCTCTAGCTTCTTGACACATATAAGCTCACTAGTAGAGGGAATAAAATTCACAGTTGAACCAGAAAATAAACAAGGAGAATTAGCTATGTTAGATTGGAAAATAAAACGAATAGAAGAAGGTAAACTACACACTGGTGTGTACAGAAAACCAACTCATTCGAATAGATACTTAGGCTTTAATTCATCTCAGCCGTTGACTGTTAAGGAAGGCTTAGTTAAGTGTTTAACAAATCGAGCAGTAGCACTAAGCAGCACAAGAAAAGACCTAAGTGATGAACTAAAACAGATAGAAGAGACTTTGGTGTTAAATAACTATCCTTTAAAATTCATTAGGAAGATAAAAAAAGGCCAAACAAAATATAAAAATTATTGTGGAACTAGTAATGATAACATAAATAAGAGAGAGTATATAAGTCATCCACTGTTATACCATATAAGGAGGGGACAGCGGGATCCTACGAAAGATTCTTAATAAAGCAGGAATTAGGGTGGCATTCAAACCTACAAACTCACTCAGGGACAAGCTTTGTAGGTTAAAGGACCAAGTCGAACCAACTAGACAAAATAATGTAGTTTACAAAATAATCTGCAATGACTGTGAGTTAAGTGAACTACATAGGTTAAACTAGTAGATCGGGGCTAATCAGATTGTCGGAACATAAGAATTTAGCTAAGGTAAGAATGGTTGACCCTGAGAAGATAAGTAATTTAGAAAAAACCTCAGTAATTACACTACATGCATCACCACACAACCACACAATAGGGTGGGAGAATGTTAAAATTCTAAGAAGTAATATAGGTAGGTGTTGATAGGGAGAGTTTGATTACTGAATCCTTGTTCATCGAGTCCACACCCAACACATGCAACAGAAATGATGAAATGCAAGTACCAGAAATGTGGAAGATATTATTACCACCAGTCAGTCAAATCAGAGGAGGATAATAAATAATCTCAAAATTCTATTTCATTTCAAACACATCACAACATTCTAACAAGTTACTTATTATGACTATAAAAACACTCGTCTTATTTCCCATCTAATTGTAATTGATCAATAACACTCGTATTATTATTTCTGAGTGCACATTATCACATATTGATTTTTATTCAAATATCTAGTCAATTCCACATATGTATATAAACGAAGGAAAAATGTTGTGTGAGTGAGTGACTTGATATGATTACGAGCGGCAATAGCTTGTGCTGGGAACGTTATCAGTTAATATAACTGTACAACACTGTGTGATTTATCAAAATAAAATCTTATCCATAATGGAGTTATACTCTACCATGGTGCCTAAGTTTTATACTTATAGCTATAAGCCCTGTATTGATGAACTGGTATGCGTGCCAGTTGTAGAGTCAATGAAATCGTCAGAATGAATAACGTGATATGCATATGTCCCAATTCTGATAAATGGTTGTATCCCGCCCATATGTCAGTGTGTATAGTAGCGCCAAGGATGACTAGCCTTTGAATAATGGGTAGAAGGGTATTATCACCACAATCTGGAATCGCCTCCATTATCCTTTCTTGAAGTTCGGTATCATAAATAGCCAAAACCCAAACTTTGTTAGCAACCGCAGCTGTATTTTGTCTTTATAAGAACTGTTTCATCGATACGAACAGTCACACCAACTCCTCCTAAGAGCTGTGTAACAATTTTCAACTTCCAGGACGCTATATCTCTGCAATGCTGGAACCATAGCACAGTAGACACCAAGATATTTTCTGTCTTCACAGTCGTTGGTCTCACTCCGACTTTAATATTCAGTAATGGCAAATAAAGAGTATATTCATCAAAGGTAGTTTCGATTTAGCAAAGAATGTTACTATAAAACAATGAACTGAGTGTGTAACCTGGTGGTACGATAGCTCATTCGTTTCCTACACTCTGTGCACGTGAACACACCTTCATCACCTGCTACTGAACATTGTCTCAGGCACATTGAAGCACTACAAGAACATTTGAGGCTACACGCTATCATTCCATTATCCAAACAGTACTTAAAAACGTGATCTGGGTGAAATTCGCTCTTAATTGGTAAACGGTGTTCATATTAGCGATGCAATGATGACAGGTCTCGTTATCCAACTAGCCTTCATTTTCCTGGGCCATGATGCATTAACTTGTCCCAAGGAACCTACGTCTAAGCCTTCATTCCAATTGCCTTCAACCATCTGATGACTTTCGACCTACAGCTATACAAGAAGGAAATGAAAAAAAAATGGTTTAGAGGATTTAGTCTTGTTGTACCATACGATATACTGTCGACAGATATTTATTGGGAATACATCCTACGCCATAAACTACGCCGAGGAATTCTGCGTTCCAGAATAAGGCTGATATTATGCATATATATATATAGTAGTATAAAGTAGACTTTCGCATATTCAGATGAAGAAACTTATTGGAAAATTATAGGCCTCTATATGTGTAGGACTTGAACAACATGGTATCATGTAATTCCATACCAATTATTTTATTGGGTACATCACATAGTGAAACAGTTTTATCTGATCAGATAATATTTCATACGGAATCTGCTGTTCATGCTCATATAAGTTGTGGTGCAGGTCTTTATTTGAGACAGTCAGTAACGTACTAGCTGTTGTTGAAAAGTTTATTGATCTGGATCAGTTTTATGACTTTTAATCAAGAATTATCGAAGGTGTTAATTTCATCAGTGAAAATTAATAATGACATATGGCTATATGAGTCATCTTTAGCATAATTATTGTTCTAACCTCTTTACTTGAAAAACGCGCATAAATGGGAGGAACCTGAAAGAAACAACCTCCTTTACCTACCTGGGAAGTATCGTTTCAACTACAGCCGGACGGAACTGACGAGGATATCAAAGCCAGAATCGGAAAAGCAAGACAAGCTTTCATTACTCCTAAGTCTGTGTGGAAGTCAACAGCACTCACTATCGAAAATAAGATCCGGATCTTCAACTCCAATGTAAAGTCAGTGCTACTGTACGGATCAGAGACTTGCACTGCGCGTCACAAAGAGCATCTCAAACAAACTACAGACCTTTATCAACAGTTATCTTCGCTCAATACTACTCAAGATCAGATGGCGGGCCAGAAAAGATCAGCAACAGGGATCTCTGGCGATGAGTGAACCAACACCGCAGGAGCCGATTGTGCAACAAATAGGCAGGAAGAAATGGAGATGGATTGGCCATACGCGGAGGAAACCATCAAGTGATATCATTAGACAAGCCATTGCTCGAGTGGAACCCGAAAGGCAAGCGGCGAGTTGGTCGTCAGTGCAAGGGTGACTTGGAGGAGGTTATGCGATGAGGAGATGGAAGCATGTGGGCAGACTTGGAGCGGAGTGAAAAAGTTGGCAGAAAACCGAAGGCAATGGAGACGCGCAGCTAAAGCCCTATGTTCCTCTAGGAACTAAAGGATATAATAATAATAACCTCTTTACTTAATCGTAGTAATATGAATAAGAATTAGTAGGAGTAAATATTTCCCTAAAATTATTAGCCCAAATATTTCATCCTTCAAAATTAGGTACCGATCTTCCTTGTTTATGTTGACTGGTTAATCTGAAGGTAGGTTGTCAAGCATCTACGCTGCTTCACACACTGTCATATCACGTTTGATTATTCAAGTAGGCACTGTAGTTAACTGAGCAAAATATCACTGCACTACTCCTCTGATACATTTTATAATTTGTATGATCAGTTTGTTGCTTCAGTTCGGCTTTCTAACAGCTTTCTTAACATACAGAACAAGTGCATTGACAGTTGAAGGATATACGCCTGAATTAGGGTATAAGAGAATCTTGAGTACTCATTGACAACCGCCATCACCTATAAGGTCAAGAATAAGAGTTTTAATATGTGCTGTCATTGCACATTTACTTCTCATACCACTTAAACTACTTATAAGTAGTTAAATTTTTCCCTTAAATTAAGCACTAATTTATTCGACTGTGAATCCACAAACCAAATATCTATTACTTTCATCAGTAATCACCTGGATGATAATGTTAGGGTTTATTTGTCCATTTTCAGCAGATAATGTGCTCTTACTTGACATGTCAACAGGAAGTCCTGAAACAATAAGAGTTTAACCACATTTGAATAAACTGTGATGTCTGTAGAATACCGTAACTGATATCCAGTCAATTAGTTATTGTTGAATATGATATTTTGTGGTCAAAAAAATTCAAAATTCAAAATATAATGAAAAGCCTCGGTCAGTAGAGTCAACCGTGTAAGCTGTGAAGCAGATGGTCATTGATGGCATTGCTTAATGTTGGTGCTATAAATTCGTAAACTACCAGAAGTTGGGATTCATAGGTGCTTCAATACCAGATGCAATTATAGAATGGTAAATTGGTTGGTTACATTATTGATATAAATGTAAAACTTGGGCACTGTGGTAGAGTATAACTCCATTATGGATAAGATTTTATTTCGATAAATCACACACAGTGTTGTACAGTTATATTAACTGATAACGTTCCGTGCACAAACTATTGCCGCTCGTAATCATATCAAATTACTCACACAACTTATTTCCTTCCTTTATATACATGTGTGGAATCGATTAGATATTTGAATAAAAATCAATATGTGATAATGTACATTCAGAAATAATAATACGAGTGTTATTGATCAATTTACAATCAGATGGTAAATGAGACGATTACTATTAATTATTGCCACCAGTCAAATCAGGGGAGGTTAATAAATAATCTCAAAATTCTATTTCAATTCAAGCACATCACAACATTCTAACAAGTTACTTAATATGACTATAAAAACACTCGTCTTATTTCCCATCTAATTGTAATTGATCAATAACACTCGTATTATTATTTCTGAATGTACATTATCACATATTGATTTTTATTCAAATATCTAATCGATTCCACACATGTATATAAAGGAAGGAAACAAGTTGTATGATTAACTTGATATGATTATGAGCAGTATTTTGGGCTCGAAACGTCATCATTTAATATTACTGTACAACACTGTGTGATTTATCAAAATAAAGTCTTATCTATAATGGTTGCTTACACAATCTGAATTATCTGGGTTATGATTGTAGACTGCTGAAGAGTGATTGACTAGTTCACAGCAGCCCCTTCAGTATTCCCTGGTTTTCAATGACTCCCTAATGGATATCATCTCATCGCTAAATGTACATTGAATTTCAGTCGCTTTCATTTCATTGAGTAGTCTTCGTGAATCATCAAATGTAAGACACATTCGCTATTTTGTTCAAACTTCAGATAAATTTTATGACAGCGATCGGTGGAACAACAGTTAGGACGCTTGCCGACCATGCACATGGTTCGGGTTCGATCCTCAGCCGACGCACACTGATATCAGTGGTCGGCTTGCAAAATTTGGGCTACCGATATCACAAGCTGAAAATTCCATACTTGTACCAAAAATGCGGTGTGGAATCAAGCTTTGATCAAAATAACAAAAATAAATGACGTGGCGGAAACTTAGTCATCTGTCTTTATACCACTCATATACCGCAATTAGTTACCTTTGGATTGCCTGGTATCGTCACGAGGCAGTAAATCGTAGTTACATCACTCAAATATTACAAAGTGATTGAAAATACACAGTGCCCTTTGTGAATTTCGATAAAACAGTTAAAAAGACATAATTTACCTGATGTGTGATATATTTAGGTAACGCGTTTTGGAGATTTTGATCTCACAGCTAGTTGTCAGACGCACTTATATAAAATTTAACGGATGGACAGGTCAGAATGTTAACTTAGGAGTTAGAGTCGGAAACAATCGGTTGGTAAATAAGGGGTTGGATATTATCATTTATAATTACCCTTGTTTTTAATAATGGATTAACAAAGCAAGTTCAGTATCAGAAAAAATTGCCTTGGACAAAGAAAACAGTTTTAAGCCTTTAGATGGGCCAGAGTTTTAACAAATTTATCTAAGTGCTCGAATTGCCTTTTTTATTTTTAAGTTAAAATTATTATTATTATTGTTCCCTTGGGTTCCAAGTGAAACATAGGGCTTCAGCGCCACGTCTCCTGCTCTCTCCATTTTCTGCTGTCCTTTCAAGGTGGCTAGCCACAGGATTGCCCATAATCTCTCATCACCTCCTTGCCCCACGATTTTCCCCATGTTATTCTCGCGCCGACCACCCACTCGTCGCTTTCCATTCACATTCCACTCGAGTAATTGCAAGGATTGCAGGTGATGTCATCTAATGGCCTCCTCAACGCATGCCTGATCCATCCCCATATTCTCCTATATATTTGTTTGGCGGTTGGCTCTTGGTTGGTTTGATGCCAGCCAGTCAGAGTTTATCGTTCCTTATTCTTTCTGGCCAGGTGGCCATTTGATCTTCACTATTGAGTCAGTGAAGGCAAAAGCCTGTGATTTGTTGGAAATCCTTCTAATCACATACTGGTCAAGTTTCTGACCAGTATACGAAGATTGAACGCGTCGGTGGCATAGTGGTTAAGAAGCTTGCCGACCATGCAGATGGTCCGGGGTTCGGTCCTCGGCCGACGTACCCCTTTACCTCGCTTAGCCAGAAATAATGATGGTAAAGAGGAAAGGTTGGGCATGAAGCTAGCAAATCCATACTGTAAAAATAAACACAGCTACAGAAACTTCAAGTCGCTAGCTTTAGGTCCAATGTTCCAGCGCGAAAGTGAAGGGAAAAAAAATAGGAAGATTAAAGTCGTGTTAAAATCAAATTTATGATGCGCTTCTATGATATACCCTGTGATAGATGATATCAGACACATATTTGCTGTGTCAGTTGAGTTAGATGGTTTTATTTGCTCTTGTAGCCACTTAAAAATGTAATATGTAGGGCTAACCAACAGAGATCAATGGGTAGCCCCTAAACATCAGCGGCCACATATACCTGAAAACTGGTAAATACCGGAAATGTGACATTATTGTTCAAATTCTCTGTATGTTTCAAGGATAACACTTGAAAGCATAGTATCTTTCATTCCCTTGAGTTCTGATACTGTTTGTTTACAAGGTGGGTTGCTAGGCCCACACCTCTTTACAGAGCTAACTACTGGTCAAGCGAGGTTCATGTGTGCATCAGAAGGGGATCGAATTCAGACCAGATCGATGGTTGATGAGCACTCTTAGAAGTTAATTAAATGATTTACAATATGACATAACAGACTTAGGCAGAATCTGATGTTTTTCAGTGGTTCAGTAGTCAACTGCTTATCAGACACACTACATATGGTCCGAGGATCGATTCCCCACTGACACACTTCTGAAGAAACCTCACCTAGTTTACCAAACGGAAGCGATCCTAGAAATAAGGAAAGGTTGTATGTAAGGCTAACCACATTACGGTTTCTGAAGCTTCAACGCTCGAAGCCCCAATTTTCTACTCAGAAAGTAAATGAAACCAAAAACACAGAATCTGATGTCCAGATAAGACAACACATTGATTACAGTTAAAAGCTCAGCTGTCCACCCTGTGGCAGCCAGAGAAGACAACGTCTTCTCCAGATATTTTCTTAATCAATAGCCAAAGTTAATAACTCAAATGAATTAGAGATTTCTGTCAGTATTTATTATTAGGACAACGTGATGACTATTTATTAGTCATAGCATTTCATTTCATAACTGACAAAAATTTTATTAAAGATATGTTGCGTAACTCACCAAATATACTAGATGATGCATCTGCCTAATTTCATGAGGAGTCTACACTGCACCTGAACAGCTGGAGAAGCCACACACACACACACACACACCTGCGCATATATCTACATATACCGTTTAAAAGAAGTTAAACTTTTATATACAATGAATTCATATTTTAATTACACAATCAGCATGATTACATAGACCGGCTACTAATGTCAATCATGGTAATAATAACAATAGCACCAATAGGCATCCATCTTGGCTGATTTATTTACGAGGAAGGGAAGATTTCAAATGATTTTATACTCGACTGTTAACTTCTTTGAAGGGAACAGATGTGATTACTAATGACAATAATGAATGCTTATCCAAAGTCATTAGGATTATTGCATACTTTCTAATGTTATATGAAGAGTTAACAGTTGACTATATTTTTTTGAAAATATTAAAAGGTTAGTGGTCAAAGGATAAAATGTTAATGGTTCGATTTCCAGCCAGCTCACCACTAAACAGCCTAGTTTACTAACCGATTGTCAGCCCGAAGAAGGAGGGAAACTTGTGTGTGAGGCTATCAATCCCACTACATAAGCACTTCTACTCCTCGTGGCAGTGAGCTTGTCTGAGTTGAGCTCTGCTCAGTCCTGGGCTTCTCAAAAAAGACTATATCATATTACGAAGGGTATTAAATGCTGTGAGTAGGGATTGTGGTTTTTCACTGCGTGAGCTCGCCAATACTATAGTCGACAGACACATAAATTCCTGTACAAAATAGGCAAAGTCCGTACTGTCAGACCTCTGCACCCACTTTATTCACAACTATCCCCTGGTATCTCATCATGTAGGACGAGAAGTCAATATAGAAAGTTATATGCTCGAACCACTAAATACAAAAATCATACAATACCGTATTTAGCCCGTATTTTATGTGATGAAGACCCTGTTAGACGTGAAACATAGTAACTACTATGTAATTAGCAAAGTGAATCGACTCATTCATTGTTCATCTTTCTGTAATTTTATGGTGTCACTCTTTCTATCGTTTAATTATAACTTTTCTATTTTTATTTTAGTTGTTGTTACTATTATTACTATAATTTTATACTTTATGCATATTTTTCTCCGTATTGCATACAGTAATGTGCTATGTAGCTACTATAACAACCTTTTATTATTTAAGTGTTGGTTTGTAGGGATTTGATTGGTTTCAGGATTTCATCATGAGCTGACATTAGTTAGAGAACCATTGGAAAACCTGGGAGTACTGGACAACTGTTTCGTCCTAGTTTGGGACTCTTCAGCAGTACGCACCCACAGCCACGGTTCGAACCCAGGACCTTCTGGTTACAAGGCGAGCTCGTGTACCATTAAGCCACTGGGACCCGATCCAATGGTCCTTGAATTCTAACTTATGCCAATTCACGACATAGCGCGATCGCTATTTTTTTGTTGTTGTCGTTTTTGAGTAAATAAGATGCAATATTGTGCTGAATGCTGAAATTTTTTTGCTGTATCATTGGTAATGTTTTTGGAATGAAGCAAAAATTATTATTATTACGTCATTCAGTCTACTTATTTTGTTTTACTTTATTTTCTACCCAATTATTGCTTCCTGTGTTACGTGACTGTTATCTCAAATTTAGAGTTATAATGATGCATTTTTGGAAATATTTCTTTTTTTGTAATGACATACGTACTGTATGTATACGCGATTGTACAGAGTGACAGTGGTATCTCTGAACACCTCTTCTTAAATATAAATTACTCAGGATTATTAACATTTTTCCCATTAGGTTCCTAGTTGAGCGCAAGGTTTCAGTAGAACATCTACATTTCTTTGTGTTCTCTACACTCTTTTTTTTAACTGGTTCAATCATTACCCTTAAATGATCATTTCCTTCATTACCATTGAACTCATACTACTCAACCGACTGGGATCGAGTCGAGTGTCTGGTTGGGTGATATCACGCAACGCTTTCCTTACAGTATATGCCTAATCCATTTCCCTTTTAGTTTTTTTTTCGGAATTCAGTCTTGCATGATCTAATCAGCCTTGAATGTTACTCCTATGGATGAAAGATGGAAAGAAAAGATGGTAAACACATCATCTTGATTCGAAAGTTTCACTTCATTTTCTGTTGCTCTACATGGTAGGTTGTTACACCTCTGGACAATATAAAGGATAGATATAGTCGGTAAGCACGAACAAAATGTCTATGAGAAACCAAAAAATAAAGGATGAGAATTTCGCTCTTTGTACAAACACCTGTTCACTGGAATATTAATATTCTTCACCCAGAGTCCTGTTGTTTTTTTCTAACCAAGTTCATAATTTGACCTCTAGTGTATAAAAGGCTGAAAAACTTGTTCATAAGTTGTTGTTATTATTATTATCATTATTGATTTTATGAGGTACTTCACTTAGTGGCTATCGAATAGACTGACTGATTGATAGGTGGTTAGATTGATCCAAGTTACTCATGGTGGTGACACCAACCGGGTGTTGGAGATAAATATTCATTCTCATTCACTCACTCACTCACCCATTCACTGTGTGTTTTATATTTGACTTTTTTGATCTGTTAATAAAATAAACCAGACATTTAATGATTGTTCATTTTATTTTACTATTATTACTAATCATCTAATTGTTTATTTTCATATCTAACAATGTAGAGTTGCATATCAATAGATGCCTAAGACAAGCTTTTACAAAAACAATGAGAAAATAAGAAGACGTCATTGTTCATTTGAGTTACTGAATGTCCTCTTTTTTTTGTTGATACCATTGTTAAGAGGTTAATTGTTCTCTAACCATAAGTATATAAGAGTGCGTCAGCTGTAAGGTTATTACTGTGTGTGGCTCTATTCGAACACTTATGGAAAGCTGAAATTCAGGTTTAATAGACGGCAAATTCTTTACTCACTTCAAAATGTGATGGTATAACAGTGATACAATTTTTTAAATTGTTCCTATGATAGATTTATCTCATATAAGTCGAAAACGAAGAAGAAGAACAAGAAGAAGCAGCAAGATCAATGAACACTAAATTTGTACCCTTTTTTCTCATTCCTTCAAGTTCGTTTCAACTGAAACACAGGACTTTCATTTTCAAATTTACATGAGTGATGGTATCGTCTTTTTAAACTGGCTGCGATTGCCAACCTCACTCACTACCTTAATATCAGCTATAAAAACTAGACAAGGTTTAATAGTGCATCTGTAAGGACTGACACGTGAACCAATAATTTTCCAGAAGAAGCAAGCAACGAGGACAGGACTTCAGATGAAGACATGGAGAAGACAGACGTGATGAAGTTGTCTAACCAACACCAACTATGAGAAATCTAAAGGATATCACCTCTTTCACTCAACTGATTAGGTAGTACCACTTCAACTATATACAGCATGGTTAAAAATATCAAAAACAAGATCAGAAAAGTGGAACAGACTTTCAATACTCAGGAATCAGTGCGGAAATCTACTGAACTTAGCAATAAGAGGCAACATTCCGATTTTCAACACTAGTTGGTCAAGTTGATCAGTGATTCTATATGAGTCAGAGACTTGATGCATCACGCAAAGCCCTTCGCATTGCAGACTTTCATCAACAGGTGCTTTAGCTCGATAGTGTAGATCAGGTTGCCAGTCGTAAAGAGTAAACAGCATGATTTTCTGTTGGGCATCGATAAAATCAAGAACATATTGCTCAATGAATGTACAGAAAGACACAGAGGCGAATTGCATATATGCTGAAAAGACTGTCGAGTGATATCACACCCACACCCTTTAGTGAAACCAAAATGGGGATCTATGAGTTGAGCATGGGTCAGGAGATGACATGGAATAGATCATATGAAGAACATAAAATGAAAGCTTACGGGCAATTTTGGAGCCATCTTAAGAACACTGCACAGAACATAATGAAATGAAGATGTGTTGTTGAAGCCCTTTGTCCAATTAATTTATTTTTGTCAACTTCATGTAATAAATTAAATTAAAATTAACTGAAAAGTCTTACACAGGGTCCTGTATACAGATATTCTCAAATATTTTTCATTGTCTAATTTAAACATATTTTATTTTAAAGAGTTTATTTGTAAGGACTACGTTCGTTTCTCAAGTTTGCCCCTGGATTGATATCGGTTGGAAAACCAAAGGTTGACTTTCCTGAAATTCTAATGAGGAGTCGTAATTAGCGGGGTTCACCAATTCGCGCCTGAGGACAATGCTCTGGATGTCGCTTAAAGGTAGGATCAAGAATTTATGGGCTGCTGGACTCTGTCCGAGTAGCTGAATGGTCGACAGGCTCGCCTAATCAATTGAAGCTCTTGAGTTCAATCTCTGGTGTTGTTATAGGTGTGTGTAGATGAAGAGTCCTGAACTAGGACGAAACAGCTGTTTAACTTTCACTGCTCCTCCAACTGGCTTTAATTCGTCACCAGACTTAATATCTAACTATTAGTTTACACTTTTGAAATAATTTCAGAGACTATTGAAGTCCGTATCGTTTTCTTTAAATTTGATGAATTTCATGTCTTACTTCATTATTGTCAAACAGACTAAATCCTTCGAATCAGTCATCCATCCTTTATTCCGTCAAATAAGACAGTATTTGTTGCTATACATTTTCTGACTTTCCTCAAATTTCTTTGTAACACAACCGTCATTGAATCTCACCATGCCTACTGCTTACATCATTGGACCTTATTGAATAATAATACATATCTTGACGTTAGCCAATTATGAAGACACATTTATCATCATGTGTCGGTGGCACAGAGGTTAGGAAGCTCACCGACCATGCACATGGTTCGCAGTTCTATCCCCTGTCGACACACATTTGATATCGATTGGTCGGCCTGGTAAATTTGGGCTACCGATATCACATGCTGAAAATTCCATACTTGTACCAAAATCACTGTGTGGAATCAAGCTACAATCAAATAAAAAAATTAATCAATAAACTGGATGCTGTGAATTACTTCCATAATGATAATAATATCTGTCAGATGAATCGATCTACCACAAATTACTCAAGTAAGAAAAGAAAAGTAAAGAAGAAAGAGAATTGTTTCACATCCTATCGGGGAAAAATATATGCTCACACGAATTTTACCAACTTAAGAAGCAGAAGAAGACGAAACAGAAATGCCCGTATAATATTTTGCTAAGAATTTTTGGTCATCAACACAATTTCAACCTCTTTTTGTTGTTGTTGTTTTAAACAAGAGTAGGGTAACACCTTTATTATTATTATTATTTTTCTTGTTTTAGACTAAGGGTATCACGGCTGGACAATACTCAATTGTGAATGATTAGGTAATAGCAACTAACCAGACAACACATGGTACATGGCAACTTATTATTACTATTATCATTATTCACTTATACTCTCGTCTTTCTACTGGGATAATGTGTTGACGGAGATAAAAAGGAAAGAAGAAATAAGCCTTGCATTTTATGAAACAAAAGACAAGTCGAAAGGTTAAGGCATGGGATGAGGTGGCACTAATAATAATCATAATAATTCAATGGGGTTGCAATTAAGTGACATAATTTGTGTCCACCTATACAGACATGCATGAATCACCGAGCAACTAGTGTACGTGACCAGTAGTTACAAAGGGTTGAGAACAGTGATTAAAGTCTTTGTTTAACACCTAAAGTCGGTGTGGTGGTAGGGCTTGAAACCATGATGATAACAATTCTTTTATAAGAAGAAAATAAGAGTTTTATTTTGATAAAACTTACAAAATCAAGTGTGTAAAAATCACCCGTTAATGTGTGTGTGTGTGTGAATTCCCTGTAACTAGTCTACACTGAACATATTGAAAGGCGTAGTCTAACACCCACTTAGTTTAATGTCAATATTAGGCTGTTTTGTTTCCTAACTACGATCCATCTATGAGTAAAGATTAAACTATTTTGCTTAAGTGATTGATTCAACTGATATGTTCTCCCCTCCGTTGACATGTTGGCTTCCAGTACGAATGTTTCGATGATGTCTGAAGATTAACACTGGATGCACATTTCGTCCCACTTGAGACTCGTCATCTAGAAGTACCTGCAATTCCCGTTTAATTATAATGTTTTCACTGAGACTAGAACTCACTACTCATCGTTTTAAACGCCAAGGTGATTTCCTATAGACTAATTGGGCCATAAAATCCACCTCCTGTGAAACGGTGAATAATATCAATGTTAATCTTCTGAAATCATTGAAGCGTTGGTCCTAGGAGCCAAAATGTCAACAGAGGCCAAACATTTCAGTTCAATGAATCAGTGATTTATACCTGTTGCATAAGAGGTGACTGGCGTGGTAGCAGTAAGCTAGTGGAGGACGCTTTGGCGTTTCAAATAAAAGGTACTTGGGTTTACTTTTCAACGGGAACATCATCACTCCCTTGGGACTGCAGGTACATCCAGATGGTGCATCACAAATAGGTCCAGATGTTCATCCTGGTTTCCACTGCTAGTCATCAACCACCAAATCACATTAAGGGGAAGAAGTGAAAACTTATGTGAAACAGTGGAGTCAGCTAAAAAAGACACCATTCAGAATTTAACTTGCAATGAAAAATAATTTTTTTTTTAAATTTTTTCCTTCATGTTCCCTAGTGGAACATAGGGCTTTAATCTAGTGGCTTGGAGTTTCTGTAGCAGTGTTCAACTTTTACAGGATGGGTTTGCTAGCCTCATGCCCAACCTTTCCTCTTCACCAAAATTATTTGTGGCTTAGCGAGGTAAAGGAGTGCGTCGGCCGGGGATCGAACCACGTCCTAACCACTATACCACCGACGCACCTTGCAATGAAAACGTGCTGCAGAAACTCTATGTCCCACTAGGAACCCAAGGGAATAATAATAATATCATGTGTGCAGTTCGTAATGTGTACTTTGTTCTGCTTTAGACTACTTGGCTACGTGGATTTGCATTTTAGTCTGTCTGACCCACGCTATACTCCTTGCCTCCCGTTCTGTTTCCACTCGAATGTCAGTCATGTAGTGTCCCTTGAAGGTTTCTTTGACGTATGTCCAATTCATCTCCATTTCCTTCGTCACATTTGTTAGACGATAGGTTCCTGGTTGGCTCATTTCCTGGCAGAGTACCTTGCCTGTGATCTCTTCCGGCCATTCATTTGATCCTTAGTATCCGGTCGGCTTAGACGTCTGTTGACGAAGATCTGAAGATACCTATTAGAAACGCTTTCCACATCTTCGGCGCCAGGTCTCTGAACCATATAGAAGCACTATCTAACTTTACGTTAGGGTTCAAAAGTGGAATCTTATTCCTTGGGCTAGATGTCTGTCTTGCTTTCCCCGTCCGTTTCTGAAGCTGACATCCTCATTCGTGTCATCTGCAGTTAAAAGAATTCTGCCTAGGTAAGTGAAAAGAACAACATCCAGTAGATTTCTGCCGCTAAAGACTGGTGCTTGTTGTTTTTTTTATGCTGCATATCTTCATCACCTCTGTCATTTTATCTTCACGTGTAGCCTTGTATTTGCTAAATCTTCTATCAGCTTATTAATATTTTCAAGTATTGGTTTTGTAGGGATTTTGTTTGATTGCATGGAGGATTTAATCATGAGCTGACATCAGTTAGAGAACCACTGGAAAACCTGGGAGTACTGGACAGCTGTTTCGTCCTAGTTTGGGACTCTTCAGCAGTACGCACACATCGGGGTTCGAACCCAGGACCTTCTGGTTACAAGGCGAGCTCGTAGACCATTGAGCCACTGGGACCCTATCCAATGGTCCTTGAATTCTAACTTCTGCCAATTCACGACATAGCGCGACCAATTTGCAATGTCTTCTTCGATGAGTTACTGCCTCATCTTCAACCTGCTGTACCCTACTGGTCACGGCTTCCCACTAGAACCCCATCACAAGTGAAATTTCAGAGTACAAAAAGATCCATCTACACATAACATAAGATCAAAATCTCGTGGAATACTTAAGTTTTAAACCACTGTCTTAGGGTTTAAATGCTTCAAGGTCTATTAGTGTGACGAATGGAATAAATAACAGCCTACCGATGTGTTATTGTGAATTGGTATTATCATGTTTAAGTTTTACACATATTAAAAACTATATCACTTCTCGCTATTTTTCAACGCCCAGATTTATATCGACTGCACTTTAACAGTGCTATTCCTTATATATATATATATATATATATATATATATATATATATATATATATATATATATATATATTCAACTTACTCGCCGCAAGTTTTATATAAAGGGAAAACTTATCGAGGAAAAATATTCGTTATAATTATAAACAGTAAATTATATCATTACCAGAAAACGAGGAAATGGGCGTGATTCCAGGGTAACGTCATGAAGATCAAGTAAAGAGGTGATGAAAGCTTATGCGTGATTATATAACCAGATAAAATGGCTGTGGGAAAGCAGAAAGCCTTATTTACCACTCGGAGCTCAAAGAAATAATTATTACAATAATAACTTAGATTCTTATCATGGTAGAAACATCCATTTTGCACATCGTTGGTTTAATGGCGGAATACTCACCGACCACACACCTGAGATGGGTTCAATTCCCATTCAAATTTTAATCCTTGATCTCGCATAGCGGATAACAAGACCATCAAAGATGGATTGTTGAATGTGAAACTGGTAACCTTACCCTCTAAGAGTAACATTCTCTCTCTATTGAAACTTGAAAGCTGAAAGATTGAAGCCATAAGTTTCACCCACCTTATAAAGAAATGAGAGAAAAACTTTGGGACATTAAGTTAAAGTACAAGTAAAATTCACACTTCCTATGGCTTGAAGATAAGAAATTTTGTCTTGAACACTGTGATAACGCTATCACTCAGACGACATACACTAAACAACACACTGATTCAATTCAATCGCGATTTTTCCCGGACTAGATCGAAATGTCTCCTTACGAGTTTTTTACAGACTTAGATGACAGAATTACGCCAATCTTTCAAAGAATATGTCCAAGAAGTTACAGAGAACCAATGTGACAAAACGAAGTTAGATCTGCTTAAGAGCCTGAAATCAACTAGCAATACCGAAAGTCCATTCCCTGGTAATCTAGAAAAATGTGTATTTATTCTTTCAGACATTGAACTGTCAACAGCTTAACTAAAGGCACTATCTATAATTCCGAAAATCTGGATGAAATCACCAAACACCCTAAATCTTCAATCCTGAGGAATCAAACTCATGACCTAGTGCCAACATCTGGAGAGAATCTGCAACTATTCAAATCACCAGTCCTTGACAGTTTTCCAATGTTTATAAACACGAAATCATACAGAAGGCTTATATTAACCAAGAAACATTATAAAAAGCTGAAAGGATTAATAGAAAATAAAAAAAAATCATGCTGATATGCCCTGATAAAGGTGATGAGAATCATGAATCCCTAGGACTACGTCAGTAAAGTAATGAATGGAAATCCAAAAAACTAACCATTGAAAACAGTATTACAAAGCAGACCAAACAGGAACTAAAGGACATCCTCCATGGATGCTCAAATGTTCGAATCCTTGAGGCTATATGCCTCAAATATACCCTAACTCTAGGGATTGCTAAAATTATACAAGAAAAGCACACCTCTTCAACCTATTCTGGATCCTATTATTGATTAGTAGACCTACTAGAACCAATCAGAAGGCAAGTTACCTGTCACTCACTTCGAGATTCCTTTTACTTTCTCAACTCCACTGAAAACGTCCACATACTGATTTTTGTGGATGTGAATAGCCTTCAACGTGTGTTTCGATGTCATCACCTTGTAAATTGATATTTAACAGTCTGGAAAAAAGAGTTTTTAAAAACTTCAGACATGAACAGTAGCGACAAAAACAACAAAACATAATTCGTTAATCCTATCTGACTGAAATATGATCTTAACAAGAAAAAAAGGTAAGATCTGAAAGCAAGTTACTAATAGAAGGATAAACATACCATGCGGGTAGTTGCACTTTTTCTATTTTCCTTTTTAGGAAACTTTTAATTCACTTATTAGGCATCTATTCAATCATACATAACAACTAAATGATTATGTCACCGTGTGTGTTTTTTCTAATTGTTGAATAACTGTCATTTTTAAGGCACCCTTCTTCTACGTATTTACCAGGGAGTGTGCTGACACACCCACCCACACACACACGTGCACACACAAATACACACTTACAGAGGGATAAGTACGCGGGATAAATGGGATAGGATAATTTTTCAGTCTCATAATCCTTAACAGCATCAAATATGTCAACGGGGACGACTGCTTTACGTGTAGAAACAAACCGGAGATTAAAAGTCAGTTAGTTTAATAAAAATGATAGTAATAATAATAAATTAATATTTCACTGCATTCATTCATCACTTAATCTTTGAAACAGAGGATTAATTAGTCATTGTTTTATGACTGAACCTGAGGTAAATAATGAATAAAAAATGACACTTATTTCCTGTTGGATAACGAACGAAGCACGTGTCATTGTCTTTAAAATTAAAGCTTTTCTTCGCCAATAATTTATTACTTATAATAAATAAACCTTACTAGAGTATGTATCAACGATAAAAGAAATGTCATGGTAGATTTTGTCACCAAATTGATACAGATATCAGTTAGTAGAACGCACCCAAATAGCCTAAAAAAGGGTCGAATTCAGGACGTTCATGTTCCAAGGTGAGTACGTCCCTATTTAGCCATTAATTAAATTTTAACTAATATTAACTGGTGATCTAGAGTATAGAACTACTATCATATTATCATTATTCCCATGGGTTCCGGGTGGAAACATAGGGCTTCAATAACACATCACCTTAATTGGTGGATGGTGACTAGCAGTGGAATCCAGGATAACGTCCACTTCGTCCTATTTGGAACTCGTCATCTGGATGTACCCGCATTTCGCCTTGAGTGATGATGTTCCCACCAAGACTGGAATCCAGTGCCCATAATTTCAAACGCCAAAGCGTTATCCACTAGACCACTTAGGCCACGAGAGCCAACTCTAGTCGATAACGCTTTGGCGTGTGAAACTATGGGCACTGGATTCCAGTCTTGGTGGGAACATCATCACTCAGTGCGAGATGCAGGCACGTCCAGATGACGAGTTCAAAATAGGACAAAGTGCACGTTATCCTGGATTCCACTGCAAGTCACTATTCACCAATTAACTTCTAATTACTAGGCACCCACACTACTCCAGTTACTGACTAGTGTACAATCAAAGTTTTCAATACATTCCTACAAGAGATCAACCGCGAGTCTGAATAGCTCAGTGGTAGAATCCCTGACTGCAGCCCTGAGTGACGCAGGCTCGAATCTCAGAAGACAAGTGAGTTCCTCCAAGACTGTAGATACGCCTTGCCGACGAGTGTTAACTAACGGGTTACTTAGGTTCAAGGCTCCCTGATGACTGCCCCCAACCATTTAATACCAAGATAAATATCTCAAAATTCCTCAAGTTACTTAAATCTCAATGGGAACAAGATCACTTATTGGTGAACGTAGTACATCTGGCTGACAACTGGCAAACAGAACAAATACGGTATTTCCTGGAATCTTCTGTTAGCCAGACAAAACACAATTTTTTAGTTAGCTTATTTTTCTCAAGAAATTAATGTTTCAAACTCTATTCCACTTAAATAGTAATGAATAATGGTCGATTTTAGCTTTGTTCTTACAATTGATTCAGTTATTAATTACTTAGTCATAAGATAAATTAACTTTTCTTTAAAAAATTTTAATTATCTAACTAATTTATTATTATTATTACTCAAAGTGACCAGTACTACTAGTCAAATGTCATATACACATATTGACGAAGGCCTTAATCATTCAATCATGCCCATTTAACCTAGACAAAAGTTAAGTAAGTTCAGAAAGTAGAAATAACTAATTATCCAGTATAATATATGTATATATATATATGAGATGTTTTCAGTGAAATTGAATTTGGAGCATTATGATGGATAACTAACTGTATATTGTTCAGTTGGTTTTAAAAAAACCAAACTACCAAAGGAATATATTTAATTATTTAATTTTTCCTGAAACTTTCTCATTCTGATTGTTTCGGTGTATAAAAACGACTGAAGGGGAAAACAATCAATTTTCCAATCCTCCCCCTTCTTTTTTTCTTGCAGAAATGTTATAAATGTTTATTGATGTGGAACGCTGGAAATCTTGATATATATATATATATATATATATGAGTTGCGTTTATTTTAAAGTTTGTCAGATGGATGACCCAGTGTTGAATAGTTTTAAGACGTATTCGTAGAAGTAGTAGTAGCAGTGTGGTGTGTGCTAATCACAAGAATTTATAAGCACTATAATGCATACATGTGATGTCTGTCTGAGAGGTCTGCTTAAAATTTTGGGCTACCAAAAACCTCCATTAATGTATTGCCTATGCTTTCTGTGATTCACTTTGTTTAAATCTAGTAAAATTTGACTTCTAGCAATATTGTTTACTCTGGCGAGTATTTAAAACATTCACAACCTGCCGATTTTCAAGTTTCTATTAAACATATGAAAAAGCATGATTCTTGTTGACATCTTATCCCAAAATATGAGATGACCATCCCTGAGTGATGTCCTTAGTTCAGAAACTGTTCTCCTAATTCTTTCATAATTGGCATTCAACAAAATGTTGCGTATTTCTAGGAGCAGAAAAAGAAGAGATATCATAAAAGACTTGCTAGCTCTCCAGGTCAGATAGAACTACGTCACACGATCTACTGTCAGTTTATCTTTTATTAGAAGATTCTGGACGAAGGGGAAATATTATGAAATTAACTTCTCTGGAAATTTTGTACACTTTCTAAACATTGTTCAGAATAAGACATATTCTTATTAGTTGGCGGATTTCATCATGAGCTGACATTATTTAGAGAACTATTGGAAAAACTGTGAGCACTGGACAGCTGTTTCTTCCTAGTTTGGTGGAGTCCTGTGTTCGAACCCTGGGGTGGGCGCCTACTGCCAAAGAGTCCCATACTAGCAAGTGGAAACAGCTTTCCAGTACTCCCCACAGGTTTTCCAGTGATTCTCAAACTGATGGCAGCTCATGATGAAATCCTCCAGCCAATCAAACAAAATCGCTACAAAACTAGTACTACTATTACTATTCTACAAGAATCTTGAATAGCAGTGGGTTAGAATAAGTTGCATGGAAGAGTAATGAAAGCATGGAAACAGGATAAAAGTAGCAGAATACAAACAATTGATGAAAGGAGAAATCTTTAACTTCAGGTTTCTGTATTTTGCCATCACCTAGTTAGTTAGTTAATTAGTTAGTTAGTTAGTTAGTTAGTTAGTTAGTTAGTTAGTTAGTTAGTTAGTTAGTTAGTTAGTTAGTTAGTTAGTTAGTTAGTTAGTTAGTTAGTTAGTTAGTTAGTTAGTTAGTTAGTTAGTTAGTTAGTTAGTTAGTTAGTTAGTTAGTTAGTTAGTTAGTTAGTTAGTTAGTTAGTTAGTTAGTTAGTTAGTTAGTTAGTTAGTTAGTTAGTTAGTTAGTTAGTTAGTTAGTTAGTTAGTTAGTTAGTTAGTTAGTTAGTTAGTTAGTTAGTTAGTTAGTTAGTTAGTTAGAAAAGGAATCGGAACTAAGTATTCCGTTTCTTGATGTGTGCCTTAGCAGACGGAATGACGGATCTCTCAAGAGATCGATCCACCGGAAACGTACATGGAACGGACAACTAACTAATTTTTACAGTTGGGTGCCTATTTCCAGGAAGAGGAATTTAATCCATTCACTCTGCTTTAGGATAAGGAAAATTTGTAGTTCTGATTGCGTCGACTCAGAACTTGACTTCCTGAAAGCCACACTCGCAGAAAACGGTTACCCTAACCGATTTATTGACAGAAACATGAAAGAGAAGCAGTCTAAACTGGTCACTGACTCAGTTCCAAAGAAAACCCTATTCGTGAACTTGGAATTCAAAGGAGATCAAGCTTCTGATATGCTCAAAAATCGTCTTTCTAAATCAGTTAGTAAAACGTTCCCTGCAGCTAGACTACATATGACGTTCACGAGCCGCAAACTGTTCTCTACCTCTGTAAAAGATAAGCTCCCCCGTCTGACCGCCTCCATGTGCATCTACCAGTTCACCTGCTCTTGTGGAGCAAGGTACATTGGCCGTAGTCAGAGAATGCTCTCCACACGGATACGAGAACATATTCCAGCTTGGTTTTACAAAGGAGAAAGGAAATGTGTGCGAAGTTCTATCTTAGAACACCTCATCGACTCTTGTCACTCGGTCAACCCTGACCATGATTTCAAGGTCTTATACAGGATTCATGCCAACTTCCCGCGTTTTCTTCGTTACAGACTTCTAAAGACAGCTGAGGCCTTGGCAATTCATGACTTTAAGCCAGACCTTTGTGTACAAAAGAAGTATGTACAATCCCTACTGCTGCCTTGGCCGTAGAGGGATAGACATTTATTTTATTATTTTATGTACTTTTCCCTTATTACTTCGATTATTATTATTATTATTATTATTACGACTCTCATTCTGAGTATTTTCCACTTGATCTACTCGACAGTTAGTTAGTTAGTTGGTTAGTTAGTTAGTTAGTTAGTTAGTTAGTTAGTGAGTTAGTTAGTTAGTTAGTTAGTTAGTTAGTTAGTTAGTTAGTTAGTTAGTTAGTTAGTTAGTTAGTTAGTTAGTTAGTTAGTTAGTTAGTTAGTTAGTTAGTTAGTTAGTTAGTTAGTTAGTTAGTTAGTTAGTTAGTTAGTTAGTTAGTTAGTTAGTTAGTTAGTTAGTTAGTTAGTTAGTTAGTTAGTTAGTTAGTTAGTTAGTTAGTTAGTTAGCTAGCTTTAACTTTTGGTTCACAGGGATTCGAATAATCTCAAGTTTGACCGGGGATCAATATCAGTTAGCGAACCACTGAAAACAACGGAGGAGTTATGAATTATTTTGTCTGAAATTGACAGTCTTCATCGTCACAAACTCATCACCACACAGAGGATCTGACTCAGAACCTTCAGACTGCACGTTACTCCCAATGACTATTCAGCCATTCGGACGGAATCCAATAGTACATGAATTCTAACTTCTTTTAATTCATGATTTATATCGATCCTAGGTGTGATTTTGGGTGTCCCGATGAAGAGTCCCAAACTAGAACGAAACAACTGTTCAGTACTACCTGGCTTTCAATGGTCCTCTAGTGAATGTCATTCCCTAATCAAGCCTGGCCCAATGATCACACGTGGGGACCACTGTTTTTTCTTTCATTTATATATGTAATATACTCATAATTGTATTTGAAATTATCTTTGAATTATTTAATCTACCATTACTGAAATTTCATCACTTCCTCTTATAAACAGAATAGCAGGAACATCATGTTTAATAACATTCCACAATCCACTTCATTTCAATCATATATCTCTGCATGTAGTCAGATAAGGAGATGATGTCCTGTTGATGTTAGTGTTTATATTTGCATATTTATTTATTTTTAAGTGGACAGACATAAAGTGACATTTCTTCCTGTGAAATTCGCAAGGTGAGTAAGGATTTTCAACTGTCTTGACCTTCAATTTTTTTTCTTCACAAGCTGACAAAAAAAGGTTAAATAGAATGACAAGATATTTACTAGACAGAAATATTTTGTGGAGGGTGATTACGTAACATATGCTAATCACATACAAAAGAACTAAGTTGTAACATTAAAGAAATATATTCGAAAATGATTTTCCTGTAAAATATTTTTTCCCTTTCTGTTTATCATTTTACTTCATTTCTCTTGAAGTGTCTTTTTTTTTTAAAAGCCCAAGTCTTCTTTATATTGAAATTTGATCAGATTAGTTTTAATAGAGTGAGCATTAGTGGTAATATTCTTGAAGTAAATAAGAGTATTAAAATAATCATATTTTATCATAATTAAATTAGAAAAAGGAAATTATCTGAATCCTTAACCAGTTTTAGTGTTGATCTTAAACATTTTTGAAGGGGTTGTATTCAATTTCCCCTTTTGAATTGTTCGTTTTTATTAATATTTGAAATTTGAATGAACTCCTTTCTGTATTCCATGTATGTTTCCCTAATGACTATCTAATGTTTAGATTTCTGTTGGTCTGTATGCTAAAAGTCTCAGTAGCAATGTTGCTTTTCTACAGGGTGAGATTGCTAGCCTTGAGGTCATCTTCCTACTATATTGGGCCTACTGCTAGCAAAAAGAGACTTAAGAGTGCGTCGGTCGTGAATAGTACACCTGACCACGTGGATGCCTGGCGATTATCCAGCCACTAAGACACTGACGCATTGAGATTGGTATATTATTTGGCAAAATGTAATTCCCAAGTAAACAGATTTCCGGGTCACCAGATAAGATCGTTGACCAGCCAGTTACTGAGTCAGCACACAGTGACCTATGAATTCTAACTTCTGCTAATTCGAGATATATAATGTGATTGCAAGCCAGTGTTTTAGACTAGTATCTGCCTTTACATCCGAATTGGCGAACTGTACCAATCACAACTTCTCAATAGAATTTCAAGAATGCTATCGTGTAGCAGGTCTTTAGTCAGAAGTAGATTATTTTTCTACTGTTAGAATATGGGGATCCCGACATGAATGATGGTACCACTGTATATCACGAATCGATCAAATCCCTACAAACCATACAGATAAATGGTAACTATAATTAGTCAGTTCTATTGAAATGCTCACCAGATAAAGCAGTATCAGTCTTCCCTCCATAGTAGCCGAAAATGTAACAATAGTTTGGTAGGGTAACAATGTTTATTTCTTACAAAAACAAAACTTCCTAATCATGATATTTTCAGATCCCATCAGTCCTCGGTTAGAATAGACATGAGTTAATCAACCATGAAAAACTGGACATCTATTTCTATCAGGTTTTAAACAACTTCAGAAAATGAACCATTGACTGGAACCATTTGGTAACAAGGCAACTATGCTTCACATTACGTTACAACTCTTTAACTTAGTAAGTCTGGATGTATTTCAAGAGACTTCCAAAGCTTAGGAGCTTTCACTTGAGCTCTAATTATAATTTCAGGTCTTGGCAACATAAATCCTGCAGTTAAAAAGAAACAATTGTATGAACACCACTAATAATAATGATGACTTATCATTTTGAATAAATATTATTTTCATACATTCCACATGCTTCACTTACCGATTTAAATTTTACCGCCGGCTCGATTTCCCTTTTACCACCAGAGAACTCCCAGTGCACCAATAGTAGTCCACCAGTCCAAAAGTATCTCACTATCAACTGCTTCTTGGTCAAATGTTTAAAAGACTCCGTAACTTATAGGTCAATTTCCAAATTAAAATGAAATAGAAAACTTTAAATGTTAGTTTGTCGGGATTTGATTAGTTTCAAGTTTGATCACAGATTGATAACTGTTAGGGAAGCATTGCAAATCAGGAAGTACTCGAGAGCTGTTCCATCATAGGCGTACTGTCGAAAAGATCCGAGGTGGAGTGAAACACCTATCCAGTACTTCATCATCTGTGTTAAGTGGTGTAACATGATGAATAATATTGAGGTCAGACATGGGGTTTTAGGTAAGGAGTGTGAGACAGCCGATGGGGTTGTGAAGTTTCAACGACTGAGATGTCTGGAGCACGTGTTTTGCATTCCGAGCTATCGCCTTCTTTGACGAGCAATGTTAGCTGACAAAAGAGTAGATTGGAAAGGAGTTAGGAGTGGCCAAACCAAAACCCAGCATCAGTTCATAGATTCGTTAACAGTTTGTTTGATCCACATAAATAGGTGTAGACTGCTTGGTCGGCGTCCTCAAGATGCTAAGAATCAATAGTTCTAGACTGTTGGAAATATGGCTCAGATCCATTCAATCTTTGTATTTTCCTAGATCAATCGTGTTCTTCCATGTTGCTATTCTCTCTACCTCACATTTCTGCTTATTACAGTACTTCTCAATCACTTTTTCCTCTATTTTGTCGACCTTTTTAAGTTACATGAAATATGCCGACTTGAACTGCGGTACATTCATGCTAAGCTCTACGCTGAAACTCAGTCAGTCAGCCAGTCATTACAGAATATCAGGTGGGATGTGAGTAGTCTAGACAATAGTATCCTCATTTGAATGAGTACTGAGAGCGAAAGATGTAAGCCAACGATAGGAGATAAGTTTATAAATATCTCTGACAGTTCTTCACGAGCACAAGCCTAAAGTCAAGATTTTCTTTCTGATCAACTTCGACAAGCTGGAACTCAAGTTATCTACACAAAAAAGCACATTAATGCCTTACAGTGTGTTATGAATTTCGGTCGCACCCCATGAATCACTGGTGTTGAAATGAAAGTTTAAAAATAAGACACCTTCTGGAATGACTGATTTTCAAATTCTATCGACTTACTGTATAAAAAATAATAATAATTTCTGAATATTATGTGCTAGACATATTATAGCCACAGTAACAGCTTATCAAACTGTTTTGTCCCCCATGTGTGTAATAATGACTTCCTAGGGACTATGTATGGCGTGAAAGTCAAAACTCACTGAGACTAAGCTTTTTTAAAATATGAAGTGAGAAATCAAGCCGTGTGGTGCTTAAAATTTGTCACCTTTTATAAAATCCTACAGAAAATTTTCTTCAAGAGGAAAATATCTCTTCCTAGGTCAGGGGCTAACCCAATGAACTCCACCTTCGAATGTGATTACCAACAGATATTTGAACAATGAACATTCTTCACTGACTTTATATTAAGATTATTATTATTCCTATGATTATTATTATTATTAAGTTTAATCCAATTGAATTTCCACTTGAACAGAAAGTGTGAACAGATCTTGACTTCTTTTTCTTTGTATAAAACCCCGTTTCCACAGGATACCAAAAAAAATAAATATAACTTAATCCACTTGAATAATGAAAAAACTACAAAAATAATATTAAGATTTTTATTATTAAAGAATGTTCAAGTTATTTTTTTCATTAATATTTATGCTGTAATAATCAAAAAATTCATGAATTCATCATGAACTGACATCGGTTAAAAGACCATTGGCAAACCTATAGGGAGTACTGGACAGCCAGTTGTTTCGCCAGCCTGGTTTAGAACTCTGCATCAGTATGCACACACCGTCACAGTTCGAACACAGGACCTTCTGGTAACAAGGTGAGCTAGCTCGTAGACCATTAAGCTACTGGGACCCGATCCATGGCCAGCTTATGAATTCTAACTCCTGCCAATTCACGATATGGCGCGACCACTAGTGAATGTCATTCGTGGTGAGTATTTGTCCTCACACCCGACCAATCAAATCCCCACAAACCAACACTTGAATGTCAGTCTGATGCTCACTAGTGACTTGCCATATTCAGGTAGATAGTTACCTGGGGTTCTAGTGGGGAGTAGTGACCAGTGGGATATAGGTGGTCAGATGTGAGGACAAATACTCGCCAGCGATGACATTCGCTAGTGTTCGTGATGCAGCGTGAATTGGCAGAAGTTGGAATTCATGGGCCACTCGATTGGGTTCAACTGGCTAAATGGTCTACGATCTCACATTGTAACCATGAGATCCTGGGTTTGAACTGTGGCAGTGTGTGAGTATTGATGAACAGTCCCAAATTATGCTGACGAGACAGCTGGGTGTCCAGTACTCCTTGCAGGTTTCCCAACGGTCCTCAAACCAATGTCAGTTCATGATAAAATCCTGTAATCAGTCAAATCTCTGCAAACTAACACTTGAAAATCAAAATATTGTATGGAAACTTTATAAGATCAGCGATAGCATATCTCACTAGTCGGTTGATGGACATTTATCGATGTAATACGTGTAATGTTTGAAGGTAGAAGGAAAATCTGAGTCACGTTAAGTTTCGAACTAGAGCCTGGTAATCTGCCAACTGAGGTATGAGACCCTGGCAATTTATTATTATTCTCTTCTTCTTCAAATGGAGAATAAAGCTTTAGAAGCATATCTCAATTTGACTCTTTTCTCGTTACAGTTCTTTTTAATTGAATCTAAGACTGCCCATACTTTTTATTTTCCAGTCACATAATCTCTCCATTTCACCTTCTGAACCTCAAAAAATCGTCATTTATCATCCGGCTTCCGCTAGAGGTCATGTGATGTTACTTAACGGTCTTCTCTGTGTGTGTCCAAGCAATGTCCATTCCAGTCTACATATTTGTTGAGGAATAGGTTCTTGGTTGTCTCACTGCCTGCTAAAGTTCCTTCTTACTCATTCTTTCCCACAGATCATTTCGATTTTCACTATGGACCAGTGAAGGCGGCTGTCAATAAAAGTAATCATGACCTCTGAACCAAGACTCTGAACCCCATAGAATCACTGACTGACTTCACATTAATTATAAAAACCGAATCTTGTTCCTTATGTTGAGTTGAGTAGATTTCCCTACTGATTTCACGGTAATGAAGATGTATTTGGCTTTCTTGATCTGATTCTAAATTTTGTATCCTGATCCGTACCTCCTATAGTTGAAATAATGTTGTGCAGGTCATGTAAATGAAAAGGACGTCTTTCTATAGATATCCTTCACTGATGGTGACTAGAGCTTCTCGTTGTTTTTCGTTGAGTCTTCCCTGTGTTAATTTGAAGACGAATCTCCATTGCCTAACTATTCTGAGGAATTGTTGGTTCTCACCTGTAGGTATTCGAGTTTGTGTAACAAAAGACATAAGTCATCAGTGAAGTCCAAAACTTCTGGAGTCTTCTTTTTAACCCAACGTATTCGCTTCTCAGCTCTCTGAGCTAAGATCATGTGTAGTATCTGTTCTTTGCAGTGTAATTTCTGCAACGGTCTCTAAACTGAGACCAATGAAATTACCTGTATTTTTCCCTTACGGACGGGTGCTGTGAGCTTGCTCAACCCCGTCCACGGGTCGGCCTCGTATTGCATTACCTCGAGGATTGGTCCATTAATTTGTGTGCGTCGGTGGCACAGTGGTTAGGACTCTCGCCGACCATGTACATGATCCGGGGTTCGAACCCACGCCGGCGCACACCTGATATCTATGGTCGGCCTGCGAAATTTGGGCTACCGATATCCACACTGAAAATTCCATACTTGTACCAAAAATACAGTGTGGAATCAAGCTGCAATCAAAAATTTAAAAAAAATTACTTAATTAGGAACAAATAAGATCGTTTACAAACTACTGATTACGTAATAGCTTGTTACTAACTTCTACAAATTAACTGAATAATTTATTCCCTACTGTAAATGTCAATTAAAAAAACAGTTTAGAGACCGTTTGAAAATAGGCACTGCTGGACAGCGTTTTCGTCCTAGTTTGTGACTTGTTGGCAGTACGCACTCACTGGCTTTCGAACTCAAGAGGTCCCGGTCACAAGGAGAGCTTGTAGACCATTCAGCCACTGAGGCTTGACTCAATAACCAGCCAACGAATTCTAACTTCAGTCAATTTGCAATTTTAGCGCGACCATCAAGCAATGTCATCATCGAGCATGTGTCTTCACTCCCGACTGGGTGAGCCTCACTGCTCATCACGACTTCTCATTAGAACTCTAGGCGACATTATCCTTTAGTCAGTCACTGGTGAGCATCGGAATAATTTCAGAGTTAGTTTGGTTCGCTAAATGACATTAGTATATGGTCAAAATTGAAAAAGATTAAATCTAAATAAACCAACTCTTAAAAGACCAGAGTTTCACAATATGACAATATTCTAATAGAATGACCTATCCTGTTCTCCAAGTGATATATAACCTTCCCCTTTTCCAAGCCTTCCCCATTTCTTTCTCCCGCCGAGTTAACTAATTAATTAATTCAATAAAAATGGCGTAGTCTCAATTATATCAGTCAATCTTAAAAAGTTAATCAAAGCTAAACACTCCACATAAATACAAAAATATTCTACAGAAATAACAAAACTTATCCAGACAAGTGTTAAAACGACAAAATATATTCACATATTCGAACTCAAAATACAAACAAATAAAAAGGAATAACAGAGAAGGAGGATTTACAGGACGCACGTACGTACATACTCACATATTGTGATTTGAATAAGCTTATTAAATTTTGTTTCCATGTTGTGTACATATGACGCCATTTCCCTTTCATACTCTGTGTTGATAACTGTCATTTCACCGTTACTTCAATTTTTAATTAATTTTCAACATTGTGGCTGAACTTTACCTGTCTCTGTTCACTGCCTTCTTGTCCTTCTTCGGCCCTCTTCTTCAGATAGGTAGTTAGGTTATTTTAACCATAAAAAGCGAAATGACAGAAGCCTTCTTTTTGATTTAACTCAACCAATCAAAGAAAAACTGTCACACCATTATTAATCAACTATTGTGTAAATATTGGCTTTTCCCCATTGCTTGGAGTTTATTAGATCTGAATTGCTCGGTTTCGACTTGTATATACACCGGTTACTAATGCGAACACTCAGATGACAGTGTCTGAAAATCGACATGATACTGTCTGGTGAATGATGACCAGCAGTTGAATTCAGAATAAGCATGTCGTCCCATTAGGGATTCTTCATTTGAATATGTTTATATCCCCTGACTCATCGAAGACTTGGATGCATTCAGAGATGAATCTAAAATAGGACGACATCCATTTCGTGGTTTCCGTTCTGAGTCACCATCAATCAAATATTATTGTGTTTACACTTTACGCTTTTAGTGACTGAAATTTACTGATTTTATGAACTTTAATTTTATTTTCGAAAATATTGAGAATTTATGTGACTAAGTCATTATGGTGAAATCAGTAATCCAATAATTACCTTCTTCGTTAAAAATGAATTGTATTCAGGAATAGCTAATTATATGGGGATCTAATTACGACGCCACTCGTTATCATACAACAGAGTACAGAAGGATGGCTAGTTGTCAACCTCAATTTTATCGAATTTGAAAAGGCCTTTAATAGTGTTTACTGTGAAGTAATTCGGAAACTACTTCATCGCTATGTAGTGAAGTGTGTTGTAAACCTTTATAAATTTCATTCCAACTATATGATACTGCCACATGTCAAGTGATTGACGGCGGAAATGTCAAAGAAGTATCTGAAGTGAAGGCTTGGGTTAGTTAGGGCTTCCTATTATCCCCGATGATATTCCTGACTTTGATGGACTGGATCATATAGCAGGCAGTGGGAAGCTCGAAGTCAGGCACACGTCATATCGACAGGAAGACACTGGAAGATTTGATCTTCATGGATGAATTATGTCTAGTGTAATATTGTGGCAGGAGAAGACCAGTGACTTGGTAAAGGAGTAATTATTTGGAATTCATTATCGCTATATAGCGAAATTATGTACATATTATCTTCAAATCACCAACTGCACGGAACTTCCTCGTTGTGCTACTTTTGTCCTTCATATTGTGTCTCTTATGTTTCTTTTTACGTTTCATATGTTTCTCTGCAACGTTGAATCATTTGCTTTCACTGACGTTAAACCTATCTTTCTTCTCTTTGATGTGTTTCTCTTGACGAACTTCTCTTTATATACTGGTGACAAATCTTATCAGTAACATACACTAAGATATAATCTGGAAGATCTATTAGCCAAAACTAATAATCTGGCAGAATAGGGAGCGTAGACAGCACTTTACGCGAATAGAGAGAAGACAGAAGTGATGAAGACGTCTAACGAACAACAACAGCAACTAGGTAGTTATCTCTTTCATTTACCTGGCTAGGCGGCATCGTTTCAACTCTAAACAAACAAAATCCCTGCAGAACAGATACTTGAAAATTAATCTGATGCACACTGACAACTGGCCATATTTAGGCAGTGACCTGGGGTTCTAGTGGAAAGCCGTTACCAGCAGGGTACAGCAGGTTGAAGATGAGGCAGTAACTCACCGAAGAAAACATTGCGTAATGGTCACTCTATGTTGTGGATTGGGAGAAGTTAGAATTCATGGTCTGGCCATTGGATCTGGTCTCAGTGGCTTAATGGTCTACGAGCACGCTGGCCTTGTAGCCAGAAGGCCCTGGGTTTGAACCCCGGTGGATTCATACTGATGAAGAATCTGAAACTAGGACGAAATAGGTGTTTAGTACTCACAGGTCTTCCCGTGGTTCTCGAACTGATGTCAGCTCATGATGAAATCCTTCATCCAGTCAAGAGACGAGGATGTCAAAGTCAGCCAGAATTGGAAAAGTAGGACAGACACTCATTACTGTTAAATCAGGGTGGAAATCTGTTGGACTTAGTATACGGAACTACATCCAAATTATCAATATCAATGTCAAGTCAGTGATTCTATATTCTTCAGTGACTTGGGTGCCCCAGCCATTTCCATTAGGCTGGTACACAATTTTAGCAACACCCACCTTTGTTGCCTTGCTAATGAATACCAGATGGCCAACCAGAATTGATATTCATAAAGCATCTATCAACCAAGTACCTGTTACTCAACAATATGCAGTAGGAAAGGCAGATGGATTGAATAGCCCCTGAAGAGGCAATTAGATACTATCATTTGCCAGATCTTCGAGTGGAACCAGGATGGGAAGAGACACGTTTTTTGTGAGTTCAAGGGTAACATGAAACGGTGGAATAAGTAAAAGCATATGGGTAGTTGTGGCGCAAGTGGACTGAAGAGAATAGGGAGAAGCGGCGGTGTTCTACTAAGGCCCTATATTCCACTAAGAACACTAGAGAAATACAGTAAATAATAATAAAATACTGGCCAAGAGGTCCACCAGTTGACTCAGCAGACCCAGCTGCTAACCACGTCATAATTTCACTGTTGTTATAATGGGTAATGCCTAGGTATCAAGGCCGTTTAATACCACGTTAGTTGACTATCTGAGTCTTCTTCTTTCAATCCTAATCATTTTGAATTAGATGGTGAAGTAAAGGTTTTTAGATAAAGGTGTAATTAGCCCTATTTTGATAGGCTAATACTGACGTAACCAGTGATGTATTATATTATGTTATTATATCCTTTAGTTCCTAGAGGAACATAGGGCTTCAGCTGCGCACCTCCATTGCCTTCGGTTTTCTGTCAACTTTTTCACCCAGCTCCAAGTCTTCCCACATGCTTTCATCTCCTCTTCGCATGACCTCCTCCAAGTCACCCTTGCACTGACGACCAACTCGCCGCCTCCCTTTCGGGTTCCACTCGAGCAATGGCTTGTCTAGTGATGTCTGTCACTTGATGGTTTCCTCTGCGTATGGCCAATCCATCTCCATTTTTTCCTGCCTATTTGTTGCACAATCGGCTTCTGTGGTGTTGGTTCGCTCATCCCCAGAGATCCCTGTTGCTGATATTTTCTGGCTGGCCATCTGATCTTGAGTATTGAGCGAAGACAGCTGTTGATGAAGGTCTGTAGTTTGTTTGAGATGCTCTTTATGACGCGCAGTGCAAGTCTCTGGTCCGTTTAGTAGCACTGACTTCACATTGGAGATGAAAATCCGGATCTTATTTTTGATGATGAGTGCTGTTGACCTCCACACAGACTTGAGAGTAATGAAAGCTTGTCTTGCTTTTCCGATTTTGGCTTTGATATCCTCGTCAGTTCCGTCCGCCTGTAGTTGAAACGATGCTTCCCTGGTAGGTAGGTGAAGGAGGTTGTTTCTTTCAGGTTCCTCCCATTTGCCCATTGTCTGTCGCATTATCCAATCTACTGCAATCAGGAAGATCATTGGCGATAGTAGACAGCCTTGCTTCACTCCCGTCCTCACTTCGAAGGCCTCCGTAAGTTTCCCGTTGTGGATTACTTGGCATGCAGCATTGTCGTATAACTGTTGGATGAGATGTATAATTGTCGATGGGACCCCGTAGTAGCGAAGTAGTTGCCAAATCACCTCTCGATCGACGCTGTCGAAGGCCTTTTCAAAGTCGATTAAGTTGAGGTAGAGAGGTGACTGCCATTCCAAGCTGTGTTCAATGATGATCCGTAGAGTGGCGATTTGATCAATACATGATTTGTTTCTCCTGAATCCAGCTTGTTCCGGTCGGAGTTTTGCATCCAGGGCTTGTTTGATTCTCTCCAGGATGATACGGCTTAGTATTTTGCTTGGAATGGACAGGAGCATAATTCCACGCCAGTTCTTGCATTGACTTAAGTCTCCTTCCTTTGGTAGTTTGAATAAGTATCCGTTCTTCCAATCCTCGGGTACCTTGCCCTCTATCCACACCTTCTCCAGTAGTGGTGTCATCAAGTCCGCTGATGTCTGTAGGTCCATTTACAATGCTTCTGCTGGGATTCCGTCTGGTCCCGGTGTTTGCCCAGCTTTAGCATCTTGATTGCATTCAGGACTTCTGATTTCGTCGAGGGTCGATGTTCACTGGTAGTTCTGCTTCCGTTGTTTGTATTGTTGGGCGCGTTGTAGGTGGCGGTCGATTTAGAAATCTTTTGAAGTGTTCAGTTCAGTGTTTTCTCTGCTCTACTTCTTTGGTGATTGACTTTCCATTGTCATCCTTTACTGGCCTAATCTGTGTCAAACTTTTCCCGATAGGTGCCTAGTTGTTTGGTAGAGTGTAGCGAGGTCTCCTTTGCCTGCAGCTTGTTCTGCTTCATAATATTTTCTTTTGTCTTCCCTGGCACTCTTCTTCACTCTTTTGTTCAGTGTATTGTAGCTTGCATTCAACTCCTGTTTTTGTTGCTCGTCAGTGCACTGGATAATCTTTTGTTTCGCCATCCTTCTCCTTCTATCAGTTTCCAAGTGTCCGCAGTGAGCCACTGTTTGCCCTGTCTCTTCTTTCTGCCTAGAACTTCGATGCAGGTTTGAGTCCCACCGTTTCCAAGTTGTGCCGGTGCCGAACTCTTCGCTAGTGTTGAGGTGATGTGTGAAGATGAAATAAAAAGGCTACCCCACACCTCAACTACTAGAGTGCCTGATTAACGGTCTGGAGGCCAATGGTTCGAGTTTTACAGTGACGTAGATTCTCAGTTCATCTTCAACCACCATGCATTAAATCGGTAATAATAATATATTAGTCAAAACCTATCTCTGACGGTCCTAACATCAGATCTGATATCTACTGAAAAGACTGATGTGGTATGTAGTAAATGGAACTGATTAGCTCATGACCCAGGCTTTGGAACTTTTGCTCCTCTTTAGGCATTTATAGTGAAATATATGCATTCATTGGTTGAATGCCTGCCAAAATGCAGGTGCTCCAAGTTCGATTCCCTATCGGCTCACTTCTAAATCACGCTTAACCAACAGTAAGTTTGGAGAAGACGCAAGGTTGTGAATGAACCTGTCAATCGCTTCTCGCAAAAAAACCACCCTTACTACAACTTCAGAGACCAAGTTTGAAACCCAATATTCCACCTGGAATGTGAGGAATTGGAAAAAATCACCTATTTGTCATTGAATACATCGTGCATGTTATTTATTGACTCACTGATAGATAAAAGATACGCAAAATTATTAAGAAGTTTCCTTAAACTTCGTCCAGTTTAAGATGTTGTACATGGATGTACCAAATAAAGTGCCATAAAAAGTCAATTGCCTCCTGAACAGTCGAGTAACAGTGTGACGAGCACTGAACTACTCCATCTGCGGTTGATAGGAAACCTGAGGAGAATAAATACGTCTTCCTGATGACCATTTCAACTACACAACACAACAATACTATGTACACTTAGTTAAAAACCCATTGCACACAGAAGCTGTGAAACATTTTCTCCTTTAGACTTTTCCTTAGCTAATTAGCATAGGCCTCATCTTGAAGAAAGTGGTCAGTGAGTTGTCATGTTAATATTTTTTCAATGAATTCATTTATTAAAAATCAAACTCAGAACAGAATGAATAGACAGGGTTTATCAAAATTACCTCATTTCTAGGGTCATCTTCATGAATAAGTATGGTCAGATAGATAACTGTGGACAGTTGAGAAAGTTAGTCATTCATTTTCGGCCAATCAATTACTTAAAGAAATCGTCTTCTGTCTAGAATAGAGTGTTTCAATGGAATTATATTTCTAGTATCGGTTTGTAGGGATTTGATTGATTGGTTACAGGATTTAGTTATGAGCTGACCTCGGTTAGAGAACCATTGGGAAACCTGAGAGTAATGAACAGTTGTTTCGTCCTAATTTGGAACCTTCATCAGTGGGTGGGTGAGTGCTGTGAGGAGTCTTGAACTAGTCTGACGAAACAGCTATCCAGTACTACCAGGTTTTCCAATGGTTCTCTAACCGACGTCAGCTCATGATGAAATTCTGTAACCAACTATATTTCTTTCATGACTTATATAGCCACTGAATTATTTGCCTTAAAAACTTTTTAAATGGTAGTTCTTTGTTATTTTACCTACTTAGCAAACAATTTCTAAAATCAGATGGACCTAAATAAGATTTGACTAGTGTTCATACATTGATGGTACCATGTACGTAGTCACTAGTGTTCGTACTCACTGAATTCTATTGTAGAGCATCTCTATTTCTGCCAGTGATATTATCGTTATTTAGGATGCAATGTAAATTTGAAGGCGCGTTAATTACGTGGTCATTGTATTTATGTGGTGGTGGACGGCTTTCGTAGTAAGCAGTCGTAATGCGTATAGATAGACTATTGGAGTTTCGTCTGTTATTCTGTTTACAGTGATTATCTTTCTGTGCAGTAGCATAGCATTGTCGGTATTTAAGATATCTGAGCGGTTATGATTTCACTTAGTGCCAAGTTTCGCATTACCAACATACCGTAGAGAGTCCTTTATGTGAATGATGTGACAAATTCCATGTGGATGATGTTTTCATTGTCATTTGATCACCAGGTTGTATGGAATCTTTGCTAAGGCTAGTACATTTCTGATGCTTCTCTCCACTATCTTCCAAAGTCATTTTTGGATGTTGTTCTAATTTGTTCAGCAGGTGTATTCATATAACAGCAAATGGTAAAAGCTGTTAGACTGATTTTCTGTCAGTGGTCTTGACTTCATCGTTCATATGTCCAGTTGAATATGATTAACTGCCACTAGGTATCATCACTTTCATTTAGCATCAGATTGTTACAATCATATCATATACTAAACAATGATCTGTTGTCACCAAACTGACGAAGAACAGTATCTTCTTTCAGTATGAGAACCACTGGAAAGCAGTAGGGAGTACTGGACAGCTGTTTCATCTTGGTTTGTGAATCACCGTCAGTACCTAAACACCGGCAGGTTTCGAACCCAGGACCTTCCGGTTACAAGGCAAGCTCGTATACCATTCAACCACTGCGACCCGATTCAATGACAAGCCCATGAATTCTAACTTCTACCAATGGTTCTCTAACTGTATTCAACTCGTTAAAACAAAACTAATCCTTACCATTCAACTATAGAAAAGTATCTTCTTTCATTTGGGTTCTCTGAGAGAATCGAATTGCAATATTCTTTGGTTTCATCCGCTCCGAAATTTAGAAGTGAAGCAGTCATACTGGGGAATTTCACTCCAGAGAGATTTTATATCTGAATAGTGTTTTCTTTGCAGTCAGTAAATAACTGTAGATCTTACTGCTTCTGAGGTTGAAATCACCTATCAATCTGTTGCCTCATTTCACCCTACAATCATGACACAGATTAATTTCCAAGATATGCCCATCATCAGATCTGATCCACTGGTTGCACCACAACGTGCACTTCGCGTAACCTGGAGATTCGCTGTTCGATCCCTGTTTGAGTCATCGGTGTAGACTGTTCAGGAGTTATAAATTAAGACAGAAAATTTGTCTGATACGCCTTGATCATCAGCGATTCTCTAAAATAAAATTCGATTCTTGATGAAGTTCCATTTTTTATGACAACCTTTAAACTGATGTATTTTTACATGTACCCTTTTCTATATAATTTTATCTGCTCATCACTTCAATTGCTTCCCGTCGTATTTTATCCTATATACTTGGTGGCTGTCGTGCAGACAAAAAAACACGATGTTTTAATACTTTTATCCAGTCAGACTATTTTATATATGGAATTCTTAATTAAAAAACAAACGTGAAACGATTTCTGATCTTATCATTTAGCAGTAGTTAGCAATAGTAACACAAGGCATGGAAGTAAATCAGCAGGGAAAAAATAAATAAGGTAGACGTATACTACTGTAAATTATTAATAGTATTATTATTATTATTACTATTTTTTATAAAAAGAACATTTCACCCAGTCGCGTATGATGACTATGAATCAGTCAGCTTAGTTTTCATCCTTATTAGTAGTATAATTACACTTTAATTATTATTATTATTATTACTACTACTATTTTTTGTATTGGACAGGAGTTTTAATTCGAAATAGGACACGACAGTAAGTAGTCGCAAAACAAAATGACTTTTAAGAACGATATTTATCTTTTTCATTTGAAGACTAGACATATTGGTATGGAAACACCAATCATTTCATTGCTCAATTTTTCTTCACCTCTTCCCCTCTCACCCTCATAAGAGAGGCAGAGAGAGAGAGATAGAGCTTCCCTTCTTGTCTGAGTACAAGTATGAATAATGCGCATTCGTGGTAGTAGTTGTAGTGAGTTGGGTGGGATGATTGACTCACTGAGTGACTGAGAAGAAAATTTAAAACAAAAACCAATCACTATGACTGCTATGTGTTTTTTACTGGGAAATATCCCAAACATTGGGTATTTTCGATTGGCTTATTTTACAGTTTGTGCGCGTCATGAGCAAGCGTAAGTAACAAATAGGTCTTCCATGTTGTTCTCTCTCTCTGTCTCAAGTTTTCACACACCCAACATTAGCCCATTTAATAGATAATAATAATAATTATTATTATTATGCTAAGCATAGTAAAAAAAAATCGAATTTCGGAGAAAAAATTTTATTTTTTGAACAGTTGAAAAATATTTTTTGTCTCGGAAAGGCGAAAGGCGAAAGCAAACGGACTAACTGAGTGACTGGAAATCCGACAGGAATTTTAGCTTAGTTTTCTTTTTTTATCTCTCACAAATTTTCTGATAACAACTTGTGGATTAGTTAGTAATACAGAAAAAAAAGTAGTAATGATTAGTATTACACCTCAATGTCCTGCTCATCCTCCCCCTCCACCCCCATTATGCTGTGGATGTCGTCAACCAATTTGGGATCCACATTTATTATGCATTGATCATAATCTATGGCATGAAAACTGTGTCACATGTTCTGTATGCCAATGTCTGCTACGTGATAAATGTTTGGTGCGTAATCAAAAGTTATTTTGTCGAAATGATTATATCAAGTAAGTTATCATGCATTATTTTTATTAAATTTTTTTTTATATATTATTTATTTTGGCTGCCATTTAGTTAGACTACTTGATAGTGTAAGTTTTGATCAGTATTGAGATTATCTGGAAGTGATATAGGGCTGTTGGTTCGAACCTTGTTTTAACTGAAGTTTATATTATGTCGGAGACGTCACTAGCTCCTAAGTACTTAGGTCATACGATTAGGATAATGTCTTGACGTGTACAAGAATATCTTTCAGTAGGGTTGTCGAAAGGAGAAATCGACGAGCCAATAATTAAAATCTTGAGCACTTATTTGATAAAAACTATTCTAAAATCAACAGAAAGATCTTCCAAATTGATATATATATACGGTAAGATAAAGTTGTTCGAAGGTTTGCCAACTACATCTTCTGTCTACAACAGAAGCTGTTGTTGCAGTCAAGGAAAATCCTGAACTGTGCCCACAGAAGTGGTTTATCTACTCCATTTTTACTATGGTTGCTGTAGGTTCTCCTTTCCTCACCTCGTAAAAATAACTTGGTATTCATTTGGTTTTTGCCTGCTTCTTATTCATTCTTTTCAATTTCTTAACTTCAAAGTATACTTTATAAATATTCTAAATCTTTTACTTTTTTAAACAATATCCTCGTTTTCAAGAGCTTGTAATGTTTTAATTTTTAGTGGCAGTCATTTCTGAGCTGTGCTCATCATTTATAGTTATTGGATTATGCAATTCATTTCAAGCTTGATATGTTAATTATATATACATATTTTTGATTGGACACTAGTCAGCAACCAGTGTAATTTGTCTAGTCCTTTGTTTGGTACAGATTGAATTCTACCATTCAAGTTTGAAGTGTGGTCATCAGTCTGGGTGGCTCTCCATCACGGTGTACTATGAATTGTTGTTATTGGATGGTTGGAGGTAATCGGCAGAAAGCCTTTCTTGACTTAGGTTTTGTGCTTTTTGGCACTTACCAGTCAGCAAGACGTGTCTGCAACCTTGAAGGAACTCATGTACCTTCTGGGATTCTTACCGGCGTCACTTAACCAAAAATATCCAATACTGTCCTACAGGAGGTCAATCGTGAGCTTGAATAGCCCAGTGACAACGTATCTGACTGCAGCGCTGGGTGACGCGGCTTGAATCTCAGAAAGGACATGAGTTCCTTCAAGGTTGCAGAGGCGTCTTGCTGACTGGTAAGTGCCAACTAGCGCGAAACCTAGGCTTAGCCAAGATTTCCTGCAGATTGCCTCCAAACACCTAATACCAATAAATATATATATATATATATATAGTTACCAACTGTTATGAAGAACCGACCTTTTAAAACGCTATATCACTGTACAGATTCGAGGAGAAGTTACAAAAAGAATATTCTACCTCTTTTTAATATTGTGTTTTCAACTGTTTTCTGAGTTTAGTTGTCCGTTTGATACAACTACTTTCAGTATGAAATTGCCAGGATTAAATAACCTTCTGCCTTCACTATTAGGTAGCTCAAGTTTCAGAAATCAGGCAGTTCGAGACTAATCTCTCAGGGTTATCAATTTATCATGTTTATCATTACTTCTATTATTTCTTTGGGTTCTAAGTGGAACATAGGGATTTAATGGTACATCAATATTTCACTCCGTTCTCTACATGTGATCGTCTCTAGGTGGCTGCACAATCACTTGTATGAATTCATTTCTCCCTTACATGTTCTCCTCCATGTCAGTCTCGGACGCCCACACGGTTATCAGTATGCCCACCAAATAAAATTTCATCAGTTGTGATATCTGATTACAAATTCCCCGCACAAACTCGCTTTTGGTATCCAAAAACTAAAGTAACCATGAATCTTAGCTGAGTTTCCTTCAACTTAATTTATGTTCATTTTGACGACTTCGTCAATAGACATTTGAATAAATGTTGAGACTTAAACAGTTATATCTCCTGTAGGGAATCGATTAGTTTCATATTTGACCCGGAAGTGACATTAATTAGAGAACCATCAGAAGCCAAAGAGTACTGTACAACTGTTTCATCTCAGTCTAAGGCTATTCAGAAGCACAAACTCATGATTCCATCATGAAGAGAACCTAGGGTCTCTCATTTGGATGTTTTCAGGACACTATTATGTTTTTTTGAGATAAAAATGTTGTCAGGGATGTGAAACTATTATGGTTTAAGCTGTTTCGGTACACGATAATGATAATTTCTAGGCACCACTACATTACAATAAAATACAGTTTAAAACAGTCGATGTCAATTAAGATGATCGTTGTATCGGCCCACTGCGTAACTTATCACTTAAGGAAGTGACAGTGAAACTGTAGGTAGTATATAATTACCAGCAGGTACTGAAGGGATACCAAATAGTGTTCTACGTTGGTTACCATCACTAGTTTTTACATACAGTCAAATCTGTCGAAAAAAAATCACACGGAATTTTTAGTGGTTCACATTTCAGAAATGAAGAGTTGACTGGTTGAAAGCAATTGGCACTTGTAGGCAGGCGTATTCACGACCTTTAAGAGACTGATGTCCGCTTGAAGGTCTAAACTTACTTCACCCAGTGCTACAGTCAAATACGTCACCAACGAGCTGTTTGACATTGCGTATACACCAGTAGATAATTGCAAATAAGTAAGACACCTTGCTCCAAGACTTCATAATTCCTCCAAACCATTGAACTTCAGTTTAAAGTACATTTCAGTGGTGAGTCACATCACTTACTTTAGAATGACCAAATAGTGTGAAAATAAAGAGCATGAAACATATAGAAAGGAAGTATAACCACTTTCATATATCTAATAATATTAAGTATAAAATTATTATATATAATGAACATATTATGAATTGAGTGATTTCACTATAGTGATAACAAATGAAAACCTGGCGATCAATGGATAAATGCTCCTGTTTGGTGTAACAATGCCCATCAAATCTCATGTACGACATTCTACACGATAGAGATAACGACTACGACTTGTAGTATTCATCACCTTATTGATTAGTTATTGGTGAGGAATTCATTAAATCATTTTGTCCTACAGTAGATTTGTAGTAGCATCCAATCTTCTCAAATAAAACCCTGTCTCATACAATATTTAATAGAGTAGTCGTCATTCACTAATAAATGTGAGTGTATTAGAGTCTTTGCATTTAACAGGATGGAAGAGTGGAAGTCTAAATCAGTATTTAGTTGTATAACTGAGCAACCACAACGATACATTTTTTCTCATTCCTCTGATTCGTGAAGGGAACATGGAGCTTCTAGACTGAGCTGTTTACTGGGTCAGCTTGCTAGTCCTACACCCTATCTCCCCATTTTACCTCGCATTCGACCACTTAAGTGAGGTTTGGGGATATATCGGCTTCACGACTCCCCACGCCAAACCCATCGTTTTTCAATAGGATTCAATTCAAGCAGTGGTCTAGCTCACGATGTTGTTCAGCAGTCTCCTCAGCTTGTATCTAATTCACCTCCATTTTCTTTGAGACCTTTGTTGAACAGTAGGTTCTTGGTTGATTCGTTCCCAGAGTTTTCTGCTGCTAATTCTTTCCCACTTTCCATTTGTTTAAATAAGCTTGTCCTAATTCTTTTATTCTGCAGCAAGTCAGTTTATCACAATTATAACGTGAGTAACAACACTGTCAGTTTGACTTCAAATCCTCCGAGATTTGATTGATTCTATTGAAAACTATGGTAGCAGACTGTAAAAATAGTTTTGATATTTGATTGTGGATGTTTTATTACCGGTCTTGGTGACATCTTTAAAACTAATAACATCAGGAAATCCTCTGAATATCATCAAACCTATTGGTGAAATATCCACCCACGGTCAAACAGTGAAGCTAGACATTTCATTCCCGCACTCATTCAGAAATCTAAACTATTCTGTGAATACTCCACGTAGACTGAAGTATTTTGATTGTGACATATTTTTCATGCCACATTCAACTGGCATTAAGATATTTTTTCACTCACATGAAGTAATTGGAGTCTCCTTATGATATGGTTTGAAATAGTATACAACAGAATAGATATAAGGCATCTACAGTCTTACCATACAAGGAGGGGACATCTGAAACCTTACGTAGGATTCTTAATAAAGCAGGAATTAGAGGGGCATTTAAACCTACAAACTCACTCAAAGAAAGGCTCTGTAGGCTAAAGGACCCGGTGGATCCAATGAAACAAAATAATACAACTTACAAAATGCCTTGCAGTGACTGCGAGGCCGATTACGCAGGTCAAAACAGTAGATCTGGGGTAGTCATATTACCAGGACATAAGAATTTTACTTAGCCTAGACTGACCGACCCCACGAAGATAAGAAGTTTAGGAAAAAACTCGGCAACTTCACTGCATGTATTAACACATAACTACACATAAAGTGGGGGGGAATTAAAATTCTAAGAAGTAATATAGACAGAGCGAAAGAGAGGTTGATTACTGAATCTTTGCTCATCGAATCTACACCCAACGCATGCAATAGAAATGACTCGTCACCGATACCAGAGATGTAGAAAAAAGATGAGAAATGTAATAGAATTATATAGACAAAGTCGGAAGTAGGATGAGTAACTTGATATGATTATGAGCAGCAATAAATTGTGCTTGAAACGTCATCAGTAAATATCACTGTGTAACACTGTGAGACTTTACCAAATAAATTTCCTCCACAATAGGTATATTCGCTTATTTTCGTCTTCAAGGTACTGGAAGCGTCTACCAACCTCCAATCAATTATTCTTTGAATACAATTCTTTTCTTTACTAATGTGTGTGACTTTCTGTATTACGACAGCTTCAAGCAATGCACTTTCAGTTCTGGGTTCTATGCAGTTAAGTCAGTCAGTAAATTTTCGTTCATATGAAAGGCTATGGTGATGCAAGAGACCTAAAAAAGTAAGCTTTGAGGTAAAAGCTTCCATATGCTCCGACTTTCAATAAGGAAGATATACACTTGAGAGGAAACAATCTAAAAACACAGAGACTGCTTCATATCCGTTCAAATTTAAACGAGCAACTACGTGGAAATTGTTCCACAAAATGCTGTAATGGAGTAAATAATACTTGGGCATCTAATTAGTGACATGTCTCTAGTTTCTTTATCTACGAAATTGTAGTAATTTATTGTACTTAAAATATTAATATACCGGGATGACGGAATTATAGGAATCTAATCAAAACCCAGAGAGGGCAGCAATCAGTAATTTGTATTTAGCGGAATTAGAATGCAATTCATATAAGAAACATATCAACAGTCAACAGTAAGTATTTAAACAATACAGAGATAGAAATTGTCAATCACCACATCCGCCACACCTCGAATATCTCCTCGCGTATTTATAACGATGTCTCGGTTTGCTTGCAAGTAGCTTCGACCTAACTGATTCTGTGATATTATTTTCATCAGTATTACCTGGACCTATTTCTGAATTATCTACAAAATCAGGATTATTAGCGGAATCAATAATATTATAATTGGAACGACCTACTTCATTTATTGTCACTTTGTCCAGGTGTCCGTTATGAACTGAGTGATCTTTGATGTCTAATATCTTCACCACTCGATTTCCCATTTTTTGTAGTATAATTCCAACAGAAGGTCTGTAGTTATTATCTTTGTAATAATGTACATTAGAAGTAGTGGACATCAGATGCTTTTTGAGAATTCGAGATTTGAATAGTTTTGCAGGACTTTCACAAGAACTTGTATGCTCTGGATTCACCAGACGTAGTCTATGCATATGCAGTAATTCCTCAATTTTATTCAGTTGCTCTCTCATCTCATTCAGGTCTTTTCGTGCTTTCGACAGTTCACATTGCAACTTAGCTACCTCATTTTTGAATACAGTTGATACTTGCGTTGCTGAACTTGCAGTGGAGGTTTTCGTTGGATTAGCTTGAGTATTTTGAAAAGTTGAAAGACACATAGACTCCATTTTACTAGACAGCTTGGGAGAATTATAAGAATGTTGAGCAACATAAGTACTCGAACTCCTGCAAACCGTCTTGATGTGTCCAACTTTACCACATTTATAGCACTTAGCACTCCGAAAACGGCAAGTGCTTCGTAGATGTAACTTTCCACAGGATAAACACGGTTTAATGTTTTTGATCTCTGGCTGCATTCTATTACCTGTGGACGGCAGTTTGGATTTCTTTCCATGAACACTTGTATTTTCGACTTTGGACAGCATGACATCAGATACTGACGTAGTGGGAGCAGAGTATTCATTATGGACATCTTCATATGTAATACATACCTCTTTAGCAGTTTGAAACGTACAAGAAGGAATCTGAATTAACTCTTTCTCTAATTTAGGAATGTTGATTCCAGCAATTAGACGATCACGTAGTTGTGTATGCAGCTGATCTCCAAAATTACACTTTGAGGCTTGAATTTGGAGTTGTAGTATAAAGTCTCTTATCTTCTGATTGGGAGAACGTACCAGTTTGTTGAACTGAGCCCTCTCTCTGGTCTCAAAAGTAGTTACATGGAAGTGATCTATAAGAAGTTCACGGAGCTTAGCATATGGCATAGAAATGGGTTTATCTGGAAACGCCAGATTCTTCACCAGGCTATATGCATCAAGACCAATAGCGGTGATGAAATGAGCAGGTATTTTATCATCCCGAACATTCTTGGAAATGCACCACGCATCAAAGCATTCCAAATAATCAGCAATCTCCCGCGGAGAACCATTAAGAGGAAATTTTCCCAGGTTACTTAGCTCCATCGCGACGCCAATTTGTAGTAATTTATTGTACTTGAAATATTAATATACCGGGATGACGGAATTATAGGAATCTAATCAAAACCCAGAGAGGGCAGCAATCAGTAATTTGTATTTAGCGGAATTAGAATGCAATTCATATAAGAAACATATCAACAGTCAACAGTAAGTATTTAAACAATACAGAGATAGAAATTGTCAATCACCACAGAAATACTCGTCAAATGATAACACTTACTTATCAAACTATTCATTCTTAAAATATACTTAATTTTTATACGATCATTTTTACCAATTAATCCTTAAAATGAGTTTATTATTTGGTTATTAATGGTTGGTAACAGAATTCAGAAGGGTAGTTTTTTCTGCTAGCAATCGTCAACCAAAAGAACATCACGACGACCATCAAGACAACGTGGAAGCGGCCATACTCTCTGTCGACATATCAACAGAGATTGGACGTTCTGTTCGAGCTAAAATCAAACAATTAGAAGTAAAAATCCAATTAAACAGGTAAAAATTGATGCCCTATTAGACGAGAAGTGGTTTACGTGGCCCAGTGAACTGGCAGATAATTCTTTGGCTTTTGAAACAATAGATGCTAAGTTAGAGTTTTATTTGGAACGCCATTAATCACTAAGAATATAGGTATATCTAGTTGGCGAGTCCAGCATAGGACGAAATGCGCAACCTGAACTCCCTGTGTTAGCCATCATTAGCCAAAATATCATTATATTAATCTTCAGATATCTTCAAAGAATTCGTACTAGGGACATGTATGGTCAATAAACAGGAAATGTAGATTCAATGTAGATTTAAACAAATCCCAGGCCATTGGGTTGAAACGCCGAGTTGCTGGTGGGTCCGAGAGTAACCCTGAGGAGACTATTTAGGGAAGAGAATAAAGACAATGGACAATCATAGGGCCGACTAAGGAGGACCGAAGCGATTAGGACAAAGTGGAGGTGTACTGTTGAAACCCTATATTCTACTCGGAACCCATGGGAACAATGATAATACCAACAATAATTTAAACAAATATCAAGGGTTCATTTCTTATGTGACATATTCCTATCCCCGGGAAAATGCACCTACTGTTAACTGTTTACTCTCTTTCTTATCTTCTTATCTTTGGGATTAAAAGTCAATTTGGTATTCGTTGCAAGGGTTGTAATCAACCAATTCGGTCAGATGATCCAGTACTAAGATTATACACTTATAAAACTACACAATCAATGTCAACACAAAATGAACTTTTAGAGAAACAAGCTTCATTAGAATTTCAATCTACAACAACAATACCAACGACAACATCTGAAGTCTACCAAACAAATGATGACAGTGACTCAACGATGATGATGATGATGACGACGAAAGACTCCTACAATTTATCCGTTGTTATTCATTATTTTCATGTATACTGTTTTAAATGTTGTGATTGTAATCGATTGTTAACATCAGGTGAAGAGTATACAGTTAGAGATTGTATGCCATTATGTATTATGGATTATGAGAAACAACTGCTCGATGAAGAATCACAACTTATGTGTACAAAATTACACGAATCATATATACAAAAATCAGTACAATTTGAAGAGAATAAGAATAATGTTAATGCTATTACGCATAGTAACAGTAATAGTAATACTAACGATCACAATTTCATGAATAGAAGATATATAAATGATAAAATTAGAGAACAGTATAGACAGAATTACAATAGTGAATCCATGGACAAAGATATAATAAGTTCTAAAGAACACAACAGACTGGCAACATCGATTGAAATGAAATCAGACATGATGAAACAAGACATTTCAGATACTGTTAGTAATAATAATAGTAATGCTAATCCTGGTGATACAAGTTTACTGAGTGATTCAGTTCTCTTATCAGATATCAATATTTCCGCGCCAAATTCAAGTGAAGATTCCAGTAAAGGTAAGTCTTAGTTTAATGAATGGGTCAAGTATTACCTGGATGGTCAGGTGTTTTTTTTTTCATTTACTACAAGTTTGATTATGGGAGAAGCTTTACAAACCAGGAAGTACTAGGTAACCTATGATATAGACTGGCGGCGGAAGTTTGCAAACTTGACCAGCAACTGGATTCCGTCTCAGTGGTTAGATCATCAACCTGCTGGATTTGTAACCTTAGGGTCCCGGTTTCGAACCTTGATAAGGTCAAGTGAATCCACCATTGAAAAATCTCGAGCTAAGACGAAATAACTGTCAAGTATTTCATGATTTTCCACTGGTTCTGTAAGCGGTGTCAGCTAGTGATTAAGCGGGCAACGGATCAAATCCTTAGAAAACAACACTTGAAAATTCTTCTTTTCGACATGATAATGTCATTGTTGTATTGCTGAAAAGTTCGCTGTCAATAAATCTAAATCATTTAAACAAATGACAAGTGCTTTTGATGAATAAAGCACCACATGAAGATTGGTTACAGTGTCTACATCTTGTCAACTAGGTAAAATAAAAGTTACTACGAAGTTCTTCAGCATATAAGGCAATTTCAAGTGTTGGTTTTGTTTGATTGGCTGGAGGATTTCATCATGAGCTGAAATCAGTTAGAGAACCATTGGAAAACCAGCTTGGAGTACTGGACAGCTGTTTCGTCCTAGTTTAGGACTCTGCATCAGTTCGCACCCACCAATACGGTTCGAACCCGTGACTTTCTGTTTACAAGGCCAGCGTGATCGTAGACCATTAAGCCACTGGGATCCGACCCAATGGCCCATGAATTCTAACTTCTGCCAATTCATGATATAACACAATCACTTAGCTCATGATGTAATCTTTCAACCAATCATATAAGGCATTTGTTAATTAAGCATATTATACAATTTACTGTCTATAGTCCTAAACATCAAAAGCATGGCATGCTTTACACTTACGCAAATATTTTCCAACATGGGAGAATTTCACAAAAACGACCTGTTACCTCTACCGATATCGTTAAACTCGGTGAGTTTTGAAAGAATAAGAAAACGGGTAATCAATACGCCTTTCGAGACTTTTGTACCACCTTCTCTTTTACCTGACGTAAGGGAAATCCATTCTCCTTCAGATAGACTGAACATTTTAAAATGTAACATGAAAAGTGATCGCATTGTACGATAACTGAATTTGGTGAGTGAATTACTCAGTAATATTGGATAAAGATTCCATCTGAATATTCTTTGATATAAAGTATCATGAATAACACTACAGGACATAGGTTTACGTCATAAAATATGTGGGAAATAACCGATCGATGACAGTCTTGGGTTGAGAAGGACTCGAACTGATGACCAGTTTAAATTCATAATCATATAATATAGTATGGTTGTTCGCATGTCAGTATTCTTAGTTATATTTTCTCTTTCACCACTAAGATGCTGATCGAATGGATGATGACGATGAACTCTATGAAATGGATAGTGATTCTGAATCAGGTAAAAATTCAAAACGACCACGTACAATTCTGACAGCTAATCAACGTCGTCGATTCAAGGCAGTATTCGAATTTAATCCAAAACCAACACGTAAGGTAAACGACCATCTCTTATCATACTTATAATGTTCTTTTGTAAGAGAAGTAAAATTTAACCGGTTAACGTATATTGGTTTAAGTTTATTGTTTTCACATTATTAATTATTACCTTATGTTCCGAGTGGGATGTATGGCCCCAGTAGTACGTCACCATTTCATCCTGTTTTCTGCAGTTGTCTTCACTTAACTTCACGGTAGTCCATAAGTCTTTACATTCTTCTCACACGGTCTCCACAACAGACTCATAGTTTCCCATTCTCGTTCTAGTTGAGCGCCTGGCGCGTGATATCATTCAGCGTTATCTTCAGCGAGTGTTTGCTTCATTTCCTTGTAATGGTTGTCAGAGTTCCTCAATCCTTATCTTTTCTGCCCATCTGACCTTCAATATGGAGTCAGTGAAGGCAGCTTTTCACAAAAGTCTGCAGTGGTCCATTGGAAGTACTTTTGGTGAAAAATTAAGTATTGGTTTTTGTAGGGATTTTGTTTGATTGCATGGAGGATTTAATCATGAGCTGACATCAGTTAGAGAACCACTGGAAAACCTGGGAGTACTGGACAGCCGTTTCGTCCTAGTTTGGGACTCCTCAGCAGTACGCACCCACCGGGATTCGAACCCAGGACCTTCTGGTTACAAGGCGAGCTCGTAGACCATTGAGCCACTGGGACCCGATCCAATGGTCCTTGAATTCTAACTTCTGCCAGTTCACGACATAGCGCGACCACTTCGCAATGTCTTCTTCGATGAGTTACTGCCTCATCTTCGACCTGCTGTACCCTACTGGTCACGGCTTCCCACTAGAACCCCAGGTTAACTGCCTGAATAGGGCATCAGATGAATCTGATGCTCACTAGTGACTGGCCCATTCAGGCAGTTAACCTGGGGTTCTAGTGGGAAGCCGTGACCAGTAGGGTACAGCAGGTCGAAGATGAGGCAGTAACTCATCGAAGAAGACATTGCGAAGTGGTCGCGCTATGTCGTGAACTGGCAGAAGTTAGAATTCAAGGACCATTGGATCAGGTCCCAGTGGCTCAATGGTCTACGGGCTCGCCTTGTAACCAGAAGGTCCTGGGTTCGAATCCCGGTGGGTGCGTACTGCTGAGGAGTCCCAAACTAGGACGAAACGGCTGTCCAGTACTCCCAGGTTTTCCAGTGGTTCTCTAACTGATGTCAGCTCATGATTAAATCCTCCATGAAAAATTAAGTCTCTGAACGATATAGAAGAACTGACTTTTATGAAATTTATGTTGAAAACCTGAATTTTCTTCTTCATGCCGATTGTAATAGATTCCCCGACTGATTTTAGAGTGATGCAGGTCTGTCTTGCTTTCTGACCCTGACTACCTTTGGTATCCTCATCGGTGTTGCCTGTAGTTGAAACGGCATTGCTTAGTCAAGTAAATGAAAGAGATGACGCCCTAGTTGTTGTAGTTATCTTTATCACCTCTGTCTTCTGCTTGTTCACCTGAAATTCTGTCTTTCCTGTTTGCCTCTTCTGCTAACTTGTTGGTTTCTACCTGTAAGTCCTCGACTTATTGTGAAATTGAATGCAAATCATCCAGTAAGTTCAAATCTTCTAGAACCATTCTGTTAATTTTTTTTTTCATAGCTCGTAATCTTAACTTCAAATTCTGTGACCAGTTCAGCTAATCACCTTTATCATCTCTGTCAAAATACTGGTGTTTTGTAAAATATCCTTTATTTTCGTGATCTCATCCCTCCCCATTTATGAAACACGAGAGATGTATATCAGTGATTTATTCTGCAGAATTCGTGAATTTAAATTAACAGTCAAGTATCGACTTTGGATTACCCTTTCACTATTTTCCAACAATCAGTGTGATTCTGTTTCTTGGAGGTATCAAGTATTCTGATCATAAATTTATTTCATTTCTGTCTTTTCATAAGCTATGCCATCCTCAGTGGATATCTTTATGTCAGATTTTACCTAGTGTAATCGTCTGTGAAATAAACTTACAGTTAAGAAATACTGAGGAGTTTACAAACCAGCAAAATGTGTGTGTGTGTTTAGTTTTCATTACAGTTTCCAACTTATTTTAGAGCAGGTGATCACTTTTGAATTTAATAACTGCCGAGAGGTTGACTTTAGAGCTCTACAAGCTTATCGTTAGCTGGAAATATTATCTCAACTATTCCCTCTTTCATCTGTGGAGAATTGAAGTCCCCTAATATATAGTTTTTAATGATCAGGATAAGAAGAATACTTGCTCCACTCATTCTGAAGAGCTGGTTACTAGTAGGTATTATCAGAAGTAGATCATTGTTGTTCTTTTGGAATAATGCAAATTTTTGCAGACAAATGCGATCAAACTAATGATCATACATCTTTTTACTTAGTCTATAATTACAAACTGGATACACGGATAATAATCCAATCACATCAGCTCTTTCAAAGTTGCAAATACACCGTAGCGATGGGTGTCATTAGGTCCAGGGATTTCTGAACCGATTTCCTTTAACTATCTAGAATTATTAAAGCACAATTAAGCACAAAACTGGTAATTTTGTCTATGGTAAATGCAAGGCAAACATAAAGAATAAAGACCTCGGAGTGCGAACGCACCAACCACCATACCATTTGTTGGATTACAGAGCTTGCTGTGTACTGTATGTCAAAACGACGTTTATTTACAAGAAAAAATAACACAATAATAATAATAATGAAACACGTTTAAGACGATATTTTACCCCCCTCTATGTTACTGGAAAATACTTCGCAGTAACAATTTTCGAGTTTCATAGATATCTAAGTGGTTTCATTCATATGAACAACGAAACGCTCTCCTCCCATTTATTTATTGATGAGAAGAATACAGATGATAAGCCTACACCCTAACCTTCTTACTTACCCTGGCCCTATACCTAATACTTACCATAACCCAGTAAAGTTAAACTTTAAGCACCGCTAACTACCAATCAATGAATGACCTAAAACGCACCAATCACGTTAAGGAGGCATTTTTGTGTATACAATACGCATATTTATGAAAAAAATGCATAAAATCTATGGAAAAGTGTTACAGAGGTTACTTTGCTTTCACATGTGATAGGTTCGAGAATCAAGAGAGTATAATTAATAATAATAATAATAATAATAATAGCTTTATTCCAAAAACAGTACTCATGATACAGCAAGGAATTTTCAGCATTCAGTACAATATTGCATCTAATTTACTCAAAAACGACAAAAAAAAATTAAAAATACACAATACATAATAGTAATAAAACGATTGTTGTAGCAGCTACGTAGCAAAATACTGTGTGCCATACGGAGAAAAATATGTATAAAGTACAAAATTGTAGTAATAATAGTAATACCAACTAAAATAAAATAGCAGAGTAACGATTTAAACGATAGAAAGTGTGACACCATAAAATACAGAAAGATGAACGATAAAAGGGTCGATTCACTGTGCTAATTACATAGTAACTTGTAAGTTTCACGTCTAACAGAGTCTTCGTCACATAAAGTACGCGCTAAATAGGGTATTGTAGAATTTCTATACTTAGTAGTACGAGCATATATCTTTTTATATTGACTTCTCGTCCTACCTGATGAGATACAAGGGGACAGGTGTGAATAAAGGGGGTGCAGAGGGTCTGACATTATAGCCTTTGCCCATTTCGTACAGGAATTTATATGCCTCTCGACTATAGTATTAGCGAGCTCATGCAGTGGCAGACCACAAGCTCTACTCACAGCATTTAATACTCTTCGTAATATGATATAATCTTTTTTGAGCAGCCCAGGAAAGATTAATGGAGAGCAGTAGAGTACAATAGGTAAAATACAGGAGTTTAAAAATTGCAAAACTAAAGGTTGGTTGATACCTGATTGTCTTAACTTTTTAATGTAGAAGGTAAGACGAAACATTTTCTTAGAGATAGATAAGATATGGGATGACCATGAAAGGTCAGAGGAAAAAACTAATCCAAGGTATTTAATGCTTGATTTGGTTTCAATTTCCGTGCCATCTATGCTACAGGGATCATGCGAGTTAACTAGTTCAAGTAAGTCACGTCGATGCTTGAAAGTAAAGTCAAGCACCTGACATTTGGAAGGATTTAATATAAGACCATTTGACTTGGACCAGTTGTTGATGTCCAACAGAAAGCTATTAAGTTTGGAGCTGTCAGACTCGGAAGTGATAGGCAGTGATACAGTCAGATCATCTGCATATTTGACAAAGTTAGTTTCGTTTGAATGAGGTAGGTCATGTAGGAAGAAAGAAAAAAGAAAAGGAGAGAGGACAGCACCTTGTGGAACACCGGATTTTGTAAGCGAGGTAGAAGAAGATTTGCCGTTATATACAGTATACTGCATTCTATCAGAAAAATAGGAATGCAACCAACTCTTAGCCCAGGATCCTGTTTGTGTCAACGATAGCTTATTTAATAAAAGGCCCCTAGGTACAGAGTCAAAAGCAGATGTGTAGTCTAAGAAAGCACTACGAACATATTTAGCACCTTTGTCTAAACAAGAGACAACATTGTGATATAAGACAACCGCAGCATCCAAGGTACTTCTACCATGTTTGTATGCAAATTGTTTAGGATCATTAAAAGGTTTCAAAGCGGGTTCAAGACGAAGTAAAAGTAATTTTTCCATCAATTTTAAAAAGGGGGAAGTAATTGCAATAGGCCGAAATTTAATATCAGAACCAGAAGATGGTTTTGGTATAGGGATAATTTTAATGTTTTTCCATGCAAAAGGTAGAACGTTACCGGAAAAAGAGGCATTAAAAATGTTAGTAAGAGGATAACACAAAATATCAGCACAATTCCTGAGGACAATGGCAGGTATGCCGTCAGGACCAAGGCTTTGAGAAGGCTTAAGAGACCGGAGACATTTAAGCACATCAAGGGTATTAAAACCACTAAAGTTATTGTCAATATGATTTGTATCAATTGGAATTGGGGGGTAAAACTTATTTTGAAAATACACTTATATTTACTAAGCAATAAATTGTGCTCGAAACGTCATCAGTAAGTATTACTTTATAACACTGTGACAGTTTATCAAAATAGATTTTACCCACAATTGAATTATATTCTACCACAGTGCACAAGTTCTATTCTTATATCAACAGAGTAATTTAACCACATTCTATGAATGTCATTATTTAGGTCTTCTAACCTTAACAATCACCCTAATCTTTCCTGACCTTAACCCTAACGTGAAAATATCCCGAAACTAACTGTAACCCAACTCGAACTAACCCTATTAGGTTAACCCAACCCTAACTTCTCCTTAGCTTAAAGGGTAACTTAATCCTTCCCAAACCTAAGCTGAAACTTGCCAGATATCCCATCAAATAGTAGAACACTTCTATGAGCATATTTTTTTTGGCAATAACAAGATTATTTGCCAGGTTTCACTAACTTGCTCAGTGATCGTTTCAAGGTTATTGGTGTGGTTGCACTCCACTGGTCGCTAGTGGTACTTACAGTTTAAACTGACCCATAACCCCAACCGTCATTGTAACCACAGCCCTAACCCTAATGCTAATTCCAACCCTAACGTGCCATCAACCCGTTGTCCAAACAGAACTTAAAAACGAGATGAGGATGAATTCTTAATATCATTTCGTGTACAACGTTCATAAAGGCTCTGTAATATCTGCAGATTCTATAATCCGACGAATAATATGCGTCCAAGGTCATTGGTGGGTTGGCACTCCATGGTCACTGTTCTTCAGGTTGACGAAATACAAAACACAGTCACATTCCAATAGGAATCTTAATTACTCTATGCATTATATAATAACAATTTGAAAAGTTAACAAAAGACACTAGAAATACATAAATCCTACAGTCTTTCTCAGAAAATTTTAAAAAATGTTATTCAATACTATCTAAGCGCACACTCTGTAATTATTTATTTTCTTGTCTAGATACGAGAAGCACTGGCAACAGAAACTGGTTTAAATATTCGTGTGGTGCAAGTATGGTTTCAAAATCAAAGGGCAAAGGTAATTTATGCTATTACTACAACCATTATATATTGTATTGAAATGTTCATAGACAGTTTCTTGTGTCACCCTTTAAGTGCATACTTTGTTAACTATTTATCATTTCAGCATAATCATTGATTTCGTAATATAACTCCCAATTCTTGTCTCCGTTATGATTTCAAATAATGAACTGGTCTTCAAATGAATGAACAAGAGATTCATTGGGTTTTTATATCTGATTTGCTGTTTTTATGTTGATCCAGTTCCAGTTGTATAACGATCGGTGGCACAGTGGTTAAGACTCTCGCCGACCATGCACATGGTCCGGGGTTCGAGCCCACGCCGACGCACACCCGATATCTATGGTCGGCCTGTGAATTTTGGGCTACCGATATCCACGCTGAAAGTTGCACACATGTACCAAAAATACGGTGTGGAATCAAGCTGTAAATAAAAAAAATATGCTTGGGGAAATAAGCAATTTTATTCCTTCCTAATTTGAAAATCATCATCAGGTCAAGTAAATTAATGATTTCCTCAAGGAATTCCCACAGATAGGCGTAAATTTTGATACCGGAAATAAAATCCACTATCATTTTATTACGACATGTAACTTCAGAGAGTAATTAATATGAAGAATTGGATAGAATGAAATGTCAAGCACATGAAGAGATGTTTTCTAAATATTCCAAATAAGTGGTGGTTAAACAACATTTACACTTGATGGTTTTTGACGTACTGATGACTTTAGGTGGTTGGAGATAATCGGCAAGAAGCCCCATCTGATCTAAGTTTCATGCTAGTTGACATTCACCAGTCAACAAGGCGTATTCTCAACCTTGGAGGAACTCATGTTCCTTCTGAGATTCGAACCCGCGTTCCCCAGTGAAGCAGTCAGAGACGTTACCACTGAGCTATTCAGGCTCGCAGTTTATCTCCTGAAGGACTGTATTGGACACTTTTGGTTGGAGATTAATCAGTAGCTAGTGTGATGTGTGTCTCTAGTATTATCTCTAGTGCAGACTGAATTCTATCAATCAAGTTTGCAATGTGACCACCATTCTAGGTGGCTCGCCATCATGATGCACTATCCATTGTCAGCATTAGATGCTTGGTGATGAGTGCCAACTAGCACGAAACCGAGGTCAGGTAAGGCTCCCTGCCGATTGTCTTCAACCATCTAGTACCAACAATTCAAAGTGCACCGTGATGACGAGCTACCTAGCATGGTGGCCATATTGCAAGCTTGACTGATAGAATTCAGTCTGCACCAAGCAAAGGACTAGATAACTACAGTGATTACTGACTAGTCTCCGGTCAAAAGGTATCGACGGTTTTTCTACACTTTAACCCAGGGTTTCCAGCCACAGGGGAAATAAAGTTGTTGATCAGTTGAACAAAATATAGTTTGAATTTATCAATATCTATCTTGATTAATTTATTGGAGAAGGTGTTACTTTTTTCGCAGATAAGTCAGTTTTTCGATCTTTTTTTGTTGCAGTTTCTTTTGGCTTACAAATCTATTAGAATTTAACCGAATAGTAGAATGATGCCAATCTTTCTTTTTCACGTATGTGTTGCTGTTCTTTGTTTAATAGATTAAGAAATTAGCTCGTCGACATGCTCAAGAATCTCGAAATCAAATGAATCGAAGAATGCTGTCTACAAATGAACAAATAAATATGATACGATCTCCTAATTCTATGCTATTTGATCTAAGAAATCCATCCATGTCAGATATGCGTGAGTTTATGTACTTCCTATTTAGGTCTGCATAGAAAATGAATTATGAATTGATGTAATCATTGAATTGTAGTTATTTTCATTGATTTAACGTTCAGTAGAGCGGAAATCTAGACAGTTATCTAATTAATCCTTTAGGGATTATTCATATTATAAGAATTAATGGTAAGTAGTTGATTCATTACCATGAGTCTGCTATTATTTTTGAATGGAATTTCCACATTAATCACATTATTAAGTGGTTTAAATGACCAACAGTCGCACATAAGTCATAGTCTTTTGATTGGACACTAGTCAAGAAATAGTGCAATGTGTGTCTCTAGTCGTATCGTTGATAAAGACTGAATTCTATCAGTCAAGTTTGCAATGTGGTCACCATGCTGGGTGACTTGACATCACGATGGACTTTAAGTTGTTGATATTAGATGGTTGGAGGCAATCGGCAGGAAGTCCTACCTGACTTAGGTTTCGTGAGTGTTGGAACTCGTCAGCAAGCAGTAACTGCAACTTTGAAGAAACACTGGGTAGTGTGGGTTCGAATCTCAGAAGGGACATGAGTTCTTTCAAGGTTAGAGAGATGTCTTACTGACTGGTGAATGTCAACTACACGAAACCTATGTCCAGGACTTCCTGCCGATTGTCTCCAACTACTTAATATCAAGAAGTGTCAGTCTTTTGTATCTTCTAATGCTTATTTAGCTAGTTGGAAATGAGGTGATTTCAAGTGATTCTTCTCTTGATCTGAGTCAGCCCAAGTAGATCGCTAATGAACTCGGTCCCAAATACTTCGATCTAGTTAACAGACACTATGTGAGTGATTTTCGGCTATCATGTACCATCATGCCGTTTCTCCTGCTTTCCTGATTGCTACTTATGGTATCTACCAGAGAATATATTGAAATTTGAACAATTTTAGTGTACTTGGGAATTGTGGTGAACTATGTGGTTTACAAAATGAAGATTTGATTTAATAATAAAACAGGCTGATATTTAATCATTTAATCACTATGTAAATTTTACTAAATTTGTCTCAGCAATACTCAAAAGAATTTTCAACATCATGGAGTAATAAATATAAATTAGTTAGATAACCACTGGAAAACATGTGAGTACTGGACAGCTGTTTCGCCCTGGTTCTGGACTCTTCATCAGTACTCACTCACTGGGGTTTGAACCCAGTTCTCTAACTGATGTCAGCTCATGATGAAATGCTCCATGGAATTAAACCAAAATCCCTACAAAACCAATACTTGATAATAAATATATACCCAGACATTTTGAGGTATCTTTTCGCTTTTGAATATAAAGAATCATCCAAACAACTGATGAATGCACGTTATTGCATGTTTCGGTCAAAACTACTATTGATAAATAAGGAGTACTGGACAATTATTTCGCTATAGTTGGGGACTTTTTATCAGCACTCAGATTCAACCAGTGGAGTTCACAAGGTCGGAAGCGAGGACAAATACTCGCCGATGACAGTGGCTGGTGCCAGTTGCACTAATATCAAGAATTGGTAGAATTTGGAAATCATGGGTGATTGAATCTCCTACATGCTACCGTCGAACTGGAACTGACGAACAACTCGTCGTTGGCTTCCTACTCAAGTTCCATTGTGAATACTAAGTATATCCTTTTTGCAGAAACAACTGCCTATCAAATGGTCACATACATTTAACAAGAGAGAAAACTCAAATTCGAATAATATTAAGTGTATAATTCTGAAAATTAAGCGAAATTCAAGAAAATGATGTTGAATCTATTCATCAATGCACAGCTGTGTTTAAGTCAATTAATATTAAAAATGAGCCATGAATGATTGACATTCACATTTGTTAAGATCAAATTTATCATTGTTTCAATAAAATAACTTTAAATAAATAACTGAGAAAGACAATCAATGGAATAGGATGAATCATGAAAGCAAACTATTCAGTGTATTGTGTTGTTGTTGTTGGTTTTGCGGTTTTCCATATAATAAAATAAACAAATAAACAAAAACATTTTAAAATTAATTACGGTTATAAATCATTATTGCATATACTAATGTATGTTACCACTAAAATACATCTGGTCAAATTAAGTTTTAATTCACAGTGTAAATGAACTCATCACTTTAAGCAGTAAATAATCACCTGGTTGTCACGAATGAACAGCAAGAAACACTAAATAGATATTTCGTCCGATTTTGCGACTCTTCAGATGTGTACTGTCACTGACTTACACCATCTCTGGCGTAGGCGTGACATCCGGTTATCAACCAAGGGACGTGTGTACTGCTCAGCAGTCCGCTCCGTCCTTGTCTATGGCTCTGAAACATGGCCAATACGAGTTGAAGACATGAAAAGGTTGACTGCTTTCGATCAAGGATGTCTGCGATCTCTGTCTCACGTTAGGTGGTTTAATAAGGTAAGTAATGTTGACGTTAGGCGTAGAGTGTTGGGCAAAGAGGGAAAATCAATCGACGAGGCTATAAAGTTACATAGACTGAGATGGCTAGGTCACGTGCTGCGCATGCCTAACCATCGCCTCCCCCGACGGGCATTGCTAGCTGATATAGGTTCAGGTTGGAAAAGAGCCAGTGGTGGCCAAACAAAAACATGGCATCAATCCATGAAATCCTTGACAGTTAAACTGAGTCAGGTAGGGAGATGCAGACTTCCGGGTTGGGGCCCTCGGGACTCTAGGAATCAGTGGCTGGAGGCAATAGGTGATATGGCTCAAAATCGTTGTCAATGGCTCAGATGTATTCAGTCTCTGTAATCTTTCATATTCCTTTCTACCATTACCCATTCTGTTTCACTCTTATACTTGTCAAACTCTATTGATTCTCTTCACTCATCTTCTTGTCTACCTCTGTGTGCTATTTGGAACGTGGCAACTCGAAATGGCGCACTTCGGTGCCAAGTTCTATGTTGAATCCAGACAGAGACAGACAGACAGACTGTCATAAATCTACGAAGAATCGAACCCAGAAGCTTCGGATTACGCGGAGGGCTCGTTGACGACTCAGCAACTGGGAAGGAGTCCAATCGCTTGTGAATTCTAGCTTCTCCAGTCTGCGATTTAATACAGTTGTGAGAGCTAGCTGCAAGCAGAAATTGTAGAGAACAATTTACGTCAGTGTCCCGTCCCTAATCGGGGTCATGAGAAAAACAAGAACAAAGCCTTACTTTAAGAAACTCACCAACCAATCACAGAAGATTTAACGAGTGCAATTACGATTCGCAGATATATGGCTCAACTTTCTGAGAAAAGTCGCAATCAGTGCAGAATAACCTTCAGCAAGAAAACAACTAGTCAGAAGAATTTGCTTCTTCACTGACAATAATGTACATAAAAATCTATGAATATCTCTGGAATTTCTCAATAAACGATTTGTTGCATGGCCGTTGTCTTCTGTCGTTACAGTACTACAGCTTAATGGTGGCAGCTGATGAGTATCTACTTCACTGTGAAATGGATGGTCCCACCGGCGACAACTTTTCATTACGGCTTCAAGATATTTTATCCTATAGATACTGATCTAGTTTTAGAAAATGGATAACACATTAGGAGTGTCGTTTTTAAAATAAAAAACGATTAAAACTATGGTGAATATGTTTCTGGTTTATGGATGCAATCAGATGAAAAGTCATAAAATCGGTGAAAATAGTTTTACACTGCGTTCTTTATTCATTACAGACCATGGAGGTTGATAATATGTTTTGTCTATTGAAAAACTGTCAATCAATTGTAAAATGGCGTAGGAACAGGCTTGAAAAAATTAATGTATGCTTTCAGCTAGTGAACTTGATCGATTCTACAGATAATTCGTACATATTTTCCATCGCATTTTATGTTCGTTTTTATCGAGAACTAATAATGATGATATGAGTCGTTATAATTCATTTGATCTCAAAATGTTTGAATCATGAACGTCATATATTAGATCTAGAATTACTGCAGTTATCCATCTGGTATTTATGATTTTGGTAATCTTTGCTGATTTAATAAGCCATTCACGGCTTCACCGTTTCAAGCTCTTACATACACATATATAGCTGAATCTATGAGACAAGCGTATGACTATAGCAGGATCAACCGGTTTATTCGCACAATTTTACATCAACTGAATGGGCAATTATACAGTGGTTTTCAAGGGAACCAAACACACTCACCCAGCCTGATGCGACACCAGAACAGCATGTCATATCATCCTGTAGTGCAACTACAGTGCAACTATTCTCCTCTGGTTGGCCATTAGCACCATTAGTACATATATTAATGTATAGGTAAATATTACTGCTTCAGCCAATGGTAGTATTGATCAGTTATGCACTGCATAGACAAGCCCAGAAGAATCTACCTCGCTTACAAACAAGACTAACCACACACTTTATTATAGGCAAGACTAGCATGCATAGCAACGCTGTATTGATACATACCCCTATAAATGAAGTTGGTACCCACCCAATTAAATGAAATCGTTAATCCCGTCAACCATATCAACATATGAAAAGCCTCAATGTGACTACCAAGACTATTGGAAACCATTTATAGTCATATTAATGATATTAGATGGTTGGAGGCAATCGGTAGGAAGCCTTGGACTTAGGTGTCGGGTTAGTTGGCACTGACTGGTCAGCAAGGCGTATCTGTAACCTTAAAGGAACTCATGTCCCTTCTGAGATTTGAACCCATGTCAACCAGTGCAGGTTGCAGATACGCCTTCCTGAATGGTGAGTGATAACTAGCGCGAAACCTAGGTCGAAGGCTTCTTGCCGATCACCTCCAACCATCTAATATCATCGAATCAATGTGCATCGTGATGACCCGCTACCATGAATGGTGGCCTCATTGCAAAACCTGACTGATAGAATTCAGTCTGCACCAATGAGAGGACTAGACACATCAGACTAGTTACTGGTGTCAAATCAAAATATAGTCATATTAGCTAGCTGTGAGAATGGTATAAATAGCTTCTGCTATAGTTACTATAGGACGTCAGATAGAGACAATCGGTAGGAATTCTTATACCTACAAGGTATATGCAAACTCAAATGAACTGATGTCACATCCAGTACTTTTGAATTAGATATAGAATGAGAGAAGACATAATAACATAATTCGTCGCATTACAGTCTTGCTAACCGGCTCATCGTAAGCACTTCATTCTACTTAAGATCCACTGACTAGATTTTTGAACGAGTTACAATGAGTGATATGCATTTCCACAGACACTTGAAATCACCACCCGTATGTTTGTATGCATGAGTTCTGTCCAATAAATCTTTTAATAAAATCAAGTGTATTTTCTTCAATGGATGCTGACTTGTTGCTAGAATTATTGGCCTTTCCCGTTGTTGTACTGCAGAGCTTGAGAAGTTTTCTGTGACCTAGTTAAAGAAATCGTAATTTCCCGGAATTTATGAATCTTAACTTACTGTACGCATTTCGGTAGTTAGAAAACCATCAGATGCTACTACACTCTACTTATTCATGAAAGCGACTCAATTCAGGCTATTAATTAACCGATCCAAATATTATCGTGATACTTGACACTTATAAAGAAAAGATTTCAGTCAAAGGGAGATATTTTATCATGACAGTGTTTTTGCAATGAATTCGGTTATAATTCACAGTTGGTTAGTGCACTTCATGCGTCAATGAGTGGGATCCAAGTGTCTGAATCGTCTACAAACTCACCATTGTAACCGGTAGGTCCTAGGTGTGTATTGAAGAAGATTTCCAAGGAAAGACGAAACAGTTGTTCAGTACTCCCTGTTTTTCAGTGATTGCCTAACTGGTGATCAAACAGGTGGGCAATCAAATTCCTGCAAAGGAACACTTGATAAGGTGTTTTCACGTGAAAAGCTTTGTTATGTAATCATCTACGAACTATACTGGATATTTCGTAGCAAATACTTCAGTGGTGCACATTTTTCCGTAATATTTTTTATTATTATTCATTGATTTCTCTTCTTCTAATCCCTGTTTTGTATATTTCTACAGCCTACATGTTCAATCCTATGGGTAGTAACAGCTGTCAGGAGACAGCTCCGCTTCACATGAATTCAATACCCGGGAATAATTCCAATGAAAGCTGCATCAAAAATAGAATGACTTCTTCCTCCTCTTCATCTGCGGCGGCTTCTTTAACCACCTCATCCTTTCCAATGATACCACAAACAAGTCATCTGGAAGACAAATATCTCAATAATCCTCAATGTAATCCAACATTGCATCGCGCCATTGGAGAACAACCGTCTTTAATACTCCCTACAACGCATACATTACTCTCATATGCTAATTCAAAACAGCAAAATTCATATTTGTTAGAGGAAAAATTCACTCCAAACACCTCATCATCGCATCTTAATAATAATAATATTAGTAATAGTAGTACTACAAGTAGTTGTTCATCAATTTTCGATGCATCTATCGACAAACTTTATTCTATGCAACAAACTTATTTTATGTAATCAGTAGTCACATTAGAAACTCCTTCACTTTATTTATCACAAGTGGTTACGTAATTGGCTGATAGATAGACAGACAGACAGATAGATAGAGAGACAGTGAAATCGTTTACTAAAGAAGTCCCTCTGTACAGTAATGATTATTATTCACGTTGGATGATAATAATAATATTCAAACAGCCATTCTCATCACTTCACGCAAATACAGACACACGAAGATACATTTCAGGCAAATTTGTTTCGAAATAATGTATATTTCTGCTTTGCTCCCCTCGTTTTGATTCCAGTTTTAATGGAAACAAACGAAAAGCCTAATTTTCTGATATTGTAAATGATTTATTCTATCACCACTTTGTTATTACTATTATCATTATCATTATTAATATTATCTTGACTGAATGAAGACTATTTTTGTTAGAAGTATCAAGTAGCGGTTTCCTTCCAGATAATTACAGAAATCTTTTATAGAATGGTTCATATTATTACTTTTCAAGAGTTTATCTGCAACAGTTTGATGCTAACTGGTAAGTGACTGCAGGACAAAGTTACCTGGAGGAATTCTAGTGAGAAGTCGGGATGAGCAGTTGTGGGAGGGGGGCGACCCAGTGGGGATTGAAGACAAATACTCGCTGATGACATTGCTTGGTGGCCGCGCTAAAATCACGAATAAGCAGAAGTTAGAATTCGTGTCCTGGTCATTGAGTAGGAACCGAGTTACTGAATGGTCTTTGAGCTCGCCTTGGATTCGAACCCAGGAGGTGGGTACGTACTGCTTTATGAAGCCGAAACCAGGATGAAACAGTTAGTCAGTACTCCCTGTAGGTTTTCACTGGTTCTCTCTAACCGATATGATCATACTGCTAAGCTTAATTTCTATGGAAGATTTTCTGTCGAGATCATACTTCCCTAAGTCAGTTTCTCCGACTATATTTTAGATATATCAACAAGTCAGCCTTGTTCGATAAGCACTTTTAGTCAGTGTGTTGATTAAGGTACTACCTTTGTCATATGAATGATGGGATAAACTTTTGTTTGTCTAATATATACGCTGATCATATGAACTAAAGCTAACCCAAGTTGCATACGAAACTAATTGCGTTGATTTTCGGTCAGGAGTCAAGTTAAACTCTAAGCACTGAAGGAGTATATGATGGCACCAATGAAATTTGGACGCTCAGTCAGGAAGTTAACGAAAATAAGTAAATAACATAATGATTATGAATCAAATATGATTAGCGAGACAGTTGTGATATTAAGTGGAATATCTGTAAGTTTTAGGTAAGGTTTAGAAAGGACTCAGTTAGGTTTTTGGAAAAGGACAGGTTAGCGTTAGGCTAACTTAATAAGGGAGATGTTAGTGTTGGCTGTCTACTATCACCAATGATCTTCCTGATTGCAATTGATTGGATAATGCGGCAGACAACGGCAACCAACGAGGGAACAGGCATAAAATGGACTGACACAAAAGACTTGGAGGATCTGGACTTCGCCCACGATGATATATGTCTGATTTCCCACAAACTGGAAGATATGCAAGTGAAAAGCTAGAAGCTGGCGATAGAAGAAGCATCGAAGATAGGACTTCAAGTAAACATAGATAAAACAGAGGTGATGAAGATTCCTAGCCAACATCAACAGCAACAACAACAACAGACAACAATCAGCATAAGTGGGAAGAACCTGAAAGAAACAGCCTCCTTCACCTACCCGGGAAGCATCGTCTCAACTACAGGAGGACGGAACTGACGAGGATATCAAATCCAGAATCGGAAAAGCAAGACAAGCTTTCATTACTCTCAAATCTGTGTGGAGGTCAACAGCACTCAGCATCAAAAATAAGATCCGGATTTTCAACTCCAATGTGAAGTCAGTGCCTTACTATACGGATCAGAGACTTGGTGAGTCATAAAGAGCATCTCAAACAAACTTCAGACCTTCATCAACAGCTGTATTCGCTCAATACTCAAGATCAGATGGCGGGCCAGAAAAGATCAGCAACAGGGATCTCTGGCAGTGAGCGGACCAACCAGGACCGATTGTGAAACAAATAGGCAGGAAGAAATGGAGATGGATTGGCCATACGCGGAGGAAACCATCAAGTGACAGACATCACTAGACAAGCCATCGCTCGAGTGGAACCCGAAAGGGGAACGGCGAGTTGGCCGTCAGTGCAAGGGTGACTTGGAGGAGTTCATGCGAGGAGGAGATGAAAGCATGTGGACAGACCTGGAGCAGGGTGAAAAAGTTGTCAGAAAACCGAAGGCAATGGAGGTGTGCAGCTGAAGCCCTATGTTCCTCTAGGAACTAAAGGATACAATAATAATAATAGTGTTGGCTTGAGTTGGGTTTTAAAGCCTCTTTAGGGATATTTTCACGTTAGGGTTAGGGTTAGAAGACTTAAAGAGAATGTGGTTTAAATACCCTATTGACACTCCAGTACAAAACTAGGTGTCATTCGTGTTCTGTATAACAGTTTCATACCATTTTACTCACTATTTTCATAAAGACATTTACTTTATATGTAAAAATGGCCTTTTTTTAAAGTGACTGATGAGTTTAGCGTCATCGGTACGCTGAACTACTCCACTACTTAAAGTCTAACTTCGCTCGGTTGAGTTACTCAGGATACTTTATACATTTTTCGCCTTTATGAATTTGAATAAAGCAAAAGTGTAGCGGTTATTCTCGAATAAGACAGTACCATCGTTGATGTCGTTTTCTTGTCATCAGCTGAGCACAGCCTAGAAAATTTACTAAGTTTCTTCACAGGACATACTTTTAAAATACTTGCAAATGTTACATGATGTTAAACGACAGGAAGCTCCATACTTTAAAAAAATTGTTTAGAAATTATATTTATGTAGCTTATACTCTAAAAGTTCAGGTTTAAATAAAAAAATGAAGGTTTAAATACACTGATGAAAGAATTATGTAATAAAGGCGGAAGTTATGTAGATTATCATTCACAATCTTGAAATATATCGGGGAGTTATTAACATTACCTTTACCTCGAGGCATTATCAAAGCCTCCATAATGGCAGTTGACATGTCAGTTAGCAGAGACCCAGTATTTGGGTCTGATGTAAAGAGAAAAAAATAAGTACTGATAAGGGTAACTCGAGGGTCCATCTTGTGGCCAAGTGGCCTAATGAATAAGTCTTTTACACTTTAAACAATAGATAATCTCAGTAGGAATACCGTCATTTACTAAAGCTACAGTTATATGTAGCCGATGAGTCCTGAAGAGGAAGAAACGCGTATTCTAGATTCCACTGCTGACAGAAATCAACGCAGTAACTACTTTCTTGTCTTAGCTCAGCTAATTTCGCTTAACTGAAAATCTGTTCAAAACTAGGGGTATATGTAATATTTATCTACTGATATAAAACTCCTTAAAAGTTCTTACCTCTGTGGACTATAAACAAACATAATGAATTCCCGAAATATTTTGCTCTTAGATTTTTCTTTTGCCATTCTTTGTGTCCCGACCGGAGCATAGGACTTTAAACCTTAAACTTAAGAGTCTTATAGCGGTACAATCACTTACAAGGAATTCAGTAGCTAGCCTTACAATCAAATTCCTCTCCTCTGGGCTTACTACCTGAAGGTTAGTAAGTTTGGAGAGACTTAGGAGTGTGTCAGCCAGGATATGAACCTGAACTCCTCCGAGCGGTTGGTGAGTTTCTACAATTCAACCAACGATGCATTTTACTCTTAGATTGTTCAATTAAAATTAAATAATTCACAATGTATAGTAAACACTATGCGTTGACTTTAGTGTGAAATCACATTTCCTGTCGATTTCATTGACTTCTTTTCTATTTTATTGGAGTATGTTGTGAGCAACTGAAATGAATTCACTTTTGCAGATAAGATTACTAATTACTATCATTTTATCCCTTTGTATCATTAGTGGAACATAGGACTTCAAGCTAGAGCTTTGAAGATTAAGTAGCACTGGTGTGCTTGTTTGTAGAATGAGGCTTCTAACCTCACGCTGAACCTTCGCTCTTTACTGGGCCTATTACCATCTAGGCGAGTGTTCTACCACTGAACCACTGGCTCATAGTAAACGTTTTCACCTGGCTCCACGCCTGCCCAGATGCTTTCACCTCCATATCAGCCTTGCAGTAACGACCACTTCAGATTCGGGTTCCACTTGAGCGATGACCTGGCATGTGATGTCACTTGATGGTTTGTTTTCTCAGAGTATGGCCAATCCACCTCCATTTCTTCCTGCATATTTGTTGCGTAAATGGTTCCTGGTTGTTCTTTTGTTCATTGCCTGAAATCCCTGTTGCTGATCTTTCTGGTCGGCCATTAGGCGAAGACAGCTGTTGATGGAGGTGTGCAGTTTCTTTGAAGTGCCCTTCGCGACGCGGTGCCAAGTCTCTCACCCTTAAAGCAAGTAGCACTGACTTCACATTGGAGTTGAAAATCCGGATCTTATTTTTCTATCCTGCTGAGAGTTGTTGATCTCCACACAGACTTGAGAGTAATGAAAGATAAATTCAAAGAAATCACCAGAGCAACATAAACAATACAGTGATACGAAATAACTGAATCTATAACTGAACGATTTCAGTTACGAAATATGAAAAAAATTCAAAAGCAGTGACAATGAAAGACAGAGTGGTTGGCTTCATTAGACAAGCATGCCTAACATTTTTGTGTATTATTGATTAGCTAATACACCGAATAATCCTGACATTTAAGTCAGTGCCTCTACAATTAATTCATATCCACACCCATAGAAATCAACAATCTTTTGGGTGGTAAATTTTAATTATTTCGAAATTTTCATTTAGACGTTTAGTAAACAACTAGTTGAGTTTCGAGTGGAACATAGAGCTTCAACAGCCTATCTTCATTTCACTCTGTTCTCTCTGAAGTGCTTTTAATCCGGTCGAATGCCTGACGAAAAACTTTCATTTCCTCCCCCGCCCCCCCCCACACACACATTATCTCCTCCATATCACTATCGGAGCTACACCCAATTGGCCATTCCCTATTCGGATTCCACCCGAAAGTCTGGTATGCTGTTTCACTCAACGGTCTCCTTCGCGTATTTCTAATTCATCTAAATTTCTTTTGGTACATTGGTTAGACAAAAAAGTTCTTGATTAGTTCGTCGCAAGAATTTCATGTTGCTTATCCTTTCTAGCTGACCATATGATCTTCATTATGGAGAGAAGCCAGGTGTTGGTGAAATTCTGCAGTATATCGCAAATACTTTTCGTTACCTAACAATTCTGTGAATCGTACAGAAACACTTACTTGACGCTGGGGTTGGAATTGTGGATGTATCTCCTTGTGCTGAGTGAAGTAGATTTCTACAATGATTTCGGAGTGATGAATATCTGTCTTGCTTTTTTAACCCTAGCTAGCTTTGGCGTTCTCATCGGTGCCGCTTGTAGTTGAAACGACACTGAGTAGTCAGGAAGGTGAAAGTGGTGACTTCCTTTAGATTTCTCCTGTTAATAGTGCCTCGGTGCTTGTTGTTCTCGACAGGATATCTTCGTCACATTTGTTTTATCTTCGTCTACTTGGAGTTCTGTTTTTAACACCTTTTCTGACAATCTGTTGATTTTTGCCCATAGATCTCTGAGTTTCTGTGGAATGAGGCAAAAATCATTCACGAAGTCCAGATCTTCTAGCATGTTTTTGTTGGTACAGCATGCGCTTCTCTTCTCACTCGCCACAGTCTGTTGCACGATTCAGTCCACCACAGTCAAATGATATTAAGCACCCTTGTCTTAATCCTGTCTTTCCTTCAGATGTTTCACTGAGCTTCCCGTTGTGGATCACTTGGCTTGTAGCATCATCATAGAAATGATGAATGAGTTTGTTAAAGGTTTGCAATACTGTACGCTGTAGTATTGAAGTAGTTTCCAAATAAGGGCAAAGGTAAACTAGCTACATTACATGAAGGAGGCATTTTGTGTATGGAATACATATACTTACGAAAAAATATGCATAGAAACTGTATAACAGTGTTATAGTGGATACCTTTCTCTCACATGTGATAAAAAACATCTCCCAATTTATCATAGGAGTATCAGCGGAAAAGTTACACCACATCTATACATATATTCATCTAAATGACATCTCCTTTCAAGATCCATTAATGGCTCTAATCCGGCTTTTTAACATTCTCCAAAGGCCTTCGATAAAACTGGTGTGGGTTCCTGTAATGAGATCCACAAAATCATTAGAACGGTTGACTCTATAATGAATAGTGAATATATCCAAGGGATGAAAAGCAGTTATAAACTTTCTACTCATCTCTTGTTTCATCAGTCCAGTAATAATATGTATTGAAGTACTTAAATTTCTATTTGCTATCCTCTCGACAAATCATTTTCGTAGAGAGGTATCATATGAATCAATCACGCAAACGTTATTTGCTCGTCGTAGACCACGATTTATGTTTTTCTTTAATAAGACAGTTTCATCGACATGTACAACGACAAATTCTCCTCCCAATAAGGAAGTAAGCATCTCCATTTTCCAGGATGATATATCCCTGTAGTGCTGGTACCAGTGAACGGTTGATACGAGACTACTTTTAGTTTCAGCAGCTGCACCTCTCACAGACTTTCAAAACCTGGTAATTACAAATACACAAAATCTGGGTTAAGGACAGATGGGATCTGACAAAATATGTTCCTACGAAATATTACAATCATCAGCTTACCTTTCCTGACACTCAAACAAATTTCACAACGATGCACATGTCCATCAACAGGCCTGCTGAAGCTTTTTATGTTCATCACACTTCCACATGAACAAATCCTTCCTTTCCTAATCAACCCCACATCTAAGCGATATTGAAGGACTTAATTCTCACCAAATTACAAACGCAACTGCGTTAGAGCAGGCATCCGACTCGAATCAAACGGAATAGAAGCTTCGATTCGCGTGAATAGAACTCACTGGACAATACAAGGTCAATGGTGCGGATGCACTCCATCGGTAGTTAGTGGTGCTCAAACTTTAACCTGACCCAAATTAATTCACGGTTGACGTTATCGAAGACTTTTTCAAAGCCAAGGAATTTAATGTAGAGATTTAACTGTCATTCTATACACTATTCGATGACGATGGTGTGTAGTAATGGATTTTGGTCTACACATAATTTGCTTTCTCTAAATCCATCCTAATTCGAGTGGAATGCCAATATTGTATTACTCATTTCATGATAATAACTTAGTCAAATAATTCCTGAGTATCTTCGCAAAATAAAACCCTAGTTCATGGAATCTGTAAATGTCACTCAAACGGAAAGTGTATACGAATCAGCATTTGGTTGATAGTCACCGGCACTGGAATCTAGAATGCACGTTGAAACTCATCAGCTGAATGCATCTAAGTCTTCTAGTGAGTAAGCGGGGTGGTGGTGATAAATTCAACTGAAAAGTCCTAAATAGGACGAAATGTGCATTATGAATTTCACTGCCTAGTCAACATCCAATAATTAACATTGTGTTAGTCTTCCAATATTATGATAGTGTTCTTATTAGCTGGAACATTTCAGATCTAATAAACCTCAAGCAATGGGGAAAAACAAATATTTACACTATAGTTCAATTGTGGCTGGCTTTGAAAATGAAAAAGATGGCTACTCAGTTGCTCTTCTTGTTGGTTAGACGTCTTCATCACTTCTATTTTCTCTTTGTTCACCTGAAGTCCTGTCTAACCTATCTATTCTGCCAAATTGTTGGTTTTGCCCTGTAGATCTTCCAGATTACATGACATTTGACATAACTCATCAGTGAAGATCAAATCCTCCAGTGTCTTCCTGTCAGGCTCATGCGTGCCTGTTTTTGTGCTTCCCACCGCCTGCAATATGATCCAGACCATCAAAGTCAGGAATATCTTCGGTGATAACAGACAGCCCTGCCTAACCCATGCCTTCACTTAAGACACTTCTTTGACATTTCCTCCGTCAATCACTTGACATGTGGCAGTATCATATAGCTGCTGAATGAAGTTTATAAAGGTTTACAACACACTTCACTACATAGCGATGAAGTAGTTTCCGAATTACTTCACAGTAGACACTATTAAAGGCCTTTTCAAATTCGATAAAATTGAGGTTGACAACTGGCCATCCTTCTGTACTCTGTTCTATGATAACGAATGGCGTCGTAATTAGATCCCCATATAATTAGCTATTCCTGAATACAATTCATTTTTAACGAAGAAGGTAATTATTGGATTACTGATTTTACCATAATGACTTGATCACATAAATTTTGGAAAATAAAATTAAAGTTCATAAAATCAGTAAATTTCAGTCACTAAAAGCGAAAAGCGTAAGCACAGTAATATTTGATTGATGGTGACTCGGAACGGAAACCACGAAATGGATGTCGTCCTAATTTGGATTTATCTGAATGCATCCAAATCTTCGATGAGTCAGAGGATATAAACATATTCAAATGAAGAATCCCTGATGGGACGAAATGCTTATTCTGAATTCAACTGCTGGTCATCATTCACCAGACAGTAACATGTCGATTTTCAGACACTGTCATCTGAGTGTTCGCATTAGTAACCGGTGTATATACAAGTCGAGAACGAGCAATTCAGATCTAATAAACTCCAAGCAATGGGGAAAAGCCAATATTTACACAATAGTTTAATAATAACGGCGTGACAGTTTTTCTTTGATTGGTTGAGTTAAATCAAAAAGAAGGCTTCTGTCATTTCGCTTTTTATGGTTAAAATAACCTCACTACCTATCTGAAGAAGAGGGCCGAAGAAGGACAAGAAGGCAGTGAACAGAGACAGGTAAAGTTCAGCCACAATGTTGAAAATTAATTAAAAATTGAAGTAACGGTGAAATGACAGTTATCAACACAGAGTATGAAAGGGAAATGGCGTCATATGTACACAACATGGAAACAAAATTTAATAAGCCTATTCAAATCACAATAAGTCCTTACGTACGTACGTGTGTGCGGTGAATCCTTCTTCTCTGTTATTCCCTTTTATTTGTTTGCATTTTGAGTTCAAATATTGTATATATTTTGTCGTTTTAACACTTGTCTGGATAAGTTTTGTTATTTGTGTAGAATATTTTTGTATTTATGTGGAGTGTTTAGCTTTGATTAACTTTTGAAGATTGACTGATATAATTGAGACTACGCCATTTTTATTGAATTAATTAATTAGTTAACTCGGCGGGAGAAAGAAATGGGGAAGGCTTGGAAAGGGAAGGTTATATATACACTTCGAGAACAGGATAGGTCATTCTATTAGAATATTGTCATATTTTAAAATCTTAATTGTTTTTAATTAAATAACACTGAATTGGTTGGCGAATAGTCAAAAGAAAACTATGTTGTTATGTAGTCTTCAGTATTTTTAATCGATTTCTGTCAATCATGTTGATCATTTTATCATCGATCTAAGTTATTCTAGGATTTTGAGAGCAGTCTATAGGGCCAAACTTCCATCTGCTGTTCTTCCCTTATGGGTCTTATATGATAGTGGTTGCCGGAATGAGCTTTTGTTCTGGTTTGACAGTCTTCAGTAGTGCACATTGACAACGTCGGCGAAGATCGGATTTAGATCCTACAGACAGCGAGCATGCACATGACCACGCAACTACTGGGGCGTATCAAACTAGAACCAAATAGATACCTTGTGTTTCTCGGTTTTTAATACTTCTCAAAGTGATATCAGTTCGAGATGGAATCTAACCGTATAAGAAGTTGAACTGCATAACATCATGGACTAGAATCTCTTATGGCTTGAAGGGCTGACAATCACCATTGAGCAGAAATCATCAATCAAACATGGAGATTATTAGTGAGTTTCTTAAAAAGAGTCAAATGTCCCACTAACTGCTTGATCAGAAATATTTAGTGCTCACTAGTGATGGATTAAAGGATGAAGTTTCCTGCATTTCTGGTAGAAAATAGTGACCGATGGGTCCACCACATTTGGTGTGAAGACAATTATTCACTGATGACGATGACTAAAGGTCATGAGATATATGTTGAATTTTTTTTATTCCTTTACGTTCCCAGTGGAACATAGGTCTTCAAGCTACAGACTTGAAGTTCCCGAAGCAGTGGTGATTATTTTTACGGGATGAGATTGTTAGCCTCATGCCCAATCCTACCAGTTTACCAGCTTTAATTCTGGCTTAGTGAAGTAAAGGAGTGCATCGGCCATGACTCGAACCCCGGACCACCTGCGTGGTCGGTCCACCTCCCTACCGCTGAACCACCGACGCACTTATATGATGAATTAGCATAAGTTAAAACTGATGAGTCACTGACTTGGTTCCAGTGGCTAAACGGTCAGTGGAGTCGTTTTGTAAACTGAAGGTCCTGGATTCGACATCTGATGGGCTCATGGATGTGCACTGATCAAGAGTCTCAAACAAGGAGGGAACAGCTATCAGTTATTCTTTGACTGAAGTCAGTTCGTCATCGATCTCGAAATATCTTCTTAGCTGAAGATTAAGAATAGAGTTTTCCATCCCACTGACAATAATCCATAGACTTCAATAATTGCGCGTAAATAAGTATCACTTTATAAACGGGAATCTTTCTGTACAAAGGATCAGAATAATGGAATATTCTACTCATCGTATGAAGACTCATTTACTGTGTTTACTGGATTAGTTCTGGGTACTATTTATTCTCATCAATAAGGATACCGATTTTACTTTGTTGAAGTAACTTCAGTTGACTCATTATCATTCGTTAATTCCTTGCTTCCCAATTAGAACACAAGGCTTTAGCATGCCGTCTTCATTGCACTCTATTCTCTGTTTTCGTTCTCACCTAGGTTGGCAACCGTCCACATACTTCCATTTCCTTTTCACATGGTCTCCTCAATGTCAACCCTGAACTAGTAACCTGTCACTTCCTATTTGGTATTACCGATAGTCTTTTGATTGTGGCAGACACGAACATATGACAGATCATGGGGGTGTGTGGTTAGAAGATGGGTACACGTCACACAGAAAATAAAGATCGTATAAAATCTAGTTTTAGCAGGTAATCTATTTCTCCTGTCTTATAAACTTGAAGATATTCAGGTTAAAACCAACAACTTAACAGAAGTGGCGGGCAGTAAAGATAGGACTTCAGGTAAACGTAGAGAAAGTATCCAGCTAACAATAGCAACAACAAGAACAAATTAATCTCAGTAGGATGAATTTAAAGGAAGTCGTCTTTCCTGTTGACTGTGCAGCATAATTTAAACTAAAAGTGACGACGCGAATGAGGATTTCAAAGTCAGCCAGGATCGATAAATCATGACAGATATTATTTTCTAGACTATTATCATATAAGATGTACGAGCGTATAATCTTTGTTCAATGAGTATCTGACTGTCTCATATATCCAGAACAACTTCCCTAGCACTTGATTTATTGACAAAGTAAGACTTGGTAAACGTCATTAATAAAAGTTTATGACATTTTCAAAATAAACAATAGTCAATTTGTTTAAACGAGTTTGACCATGGATTGGTATCAGTTAAAGAACCATTAAAAACCAGGGAGTATTGGACAGCTATTACGTCACAGTTTGGGGATCATTAGCAGTACGCACCCACCAACAGGGTTCAGACCCAGGACCTTCCGGTTAGTGACTTGCTACAGGGAGGAGCTTCCTAGAGTTCCAATGAGAAGTCATGACCAGTGAGCTCCATCCAATCAAGAGTGAAGATGGATTTCCCAACGATGACATTGGTTGGTGCCAGTCACGCTAAATATCACGAATTGTTAGAAGTTAGAATTCGTGGGCTGGTCATTGAAAAGGGGCCAAGTGGCTGAATGGTACACGAGTTTGCCTTGTGACTGGAAGGTCCTCGGTTCGAACCCTGACGTTGGGTGCGTACTGTCGAAGATTCCTAAACTAGGATGAAACAGCTGTCCAGTACTCTGTACTGGTTTCCAAAGGTTACCCAACCGATATCAATCAAACTCGTGTGAATTTCTCCCGAAAGAAATCCGAAACGATAATCCAAACTATAGATTTAACCACACGTAGAGTGACGCGTAAAGTCCAAAATACAGGATATTCTGCAATACAGTACTTTATTACATAAAAATAGATATATAATATACAGACCTCAAAATGTGAGGTGTCTATGGCTAAATACCGTCGAATGCACAACCACTGTGCAGTCAATAAGTAAAAACAGCAATGCTGTGTCAAGGTCGATCCACGTGTCGGTTCAAACGGCCCGCGAATGCCAAGTAAAGAATAAACAAATAAGAACAAACAACTTTCAATAGTAAAGCATACACTATAGGGTAAATGCAGCAAATAATGTTTGAGAAGAAAAATAAGAACTATACATTAATAGAATGATAATAGAACAAGTAATTTAACTGCGGTTATAAGCAAATGTCATTGTTATAAATTAACATATAAAAATCATACTACTTACTAATGGCAAGTAGTATGATGTTGAACAAAGGAAAGATTGAGAATGAACAGGTAAGAAAGGAATTTTCAAGTACTGGTTTTTTGTAGGGATTTTGTTTGATTGCATGGAGGATTAACAACTCGTATAAACAAATTTAATCCTTATTAACGAACTTTTGAAAACAGTCAATTTGTTTAAGCTATTTTGTGTTTCCCGTCAATTGATTATTATCAAATCGAAATGCTCATCCTCTGGTTGACGTGTCAGCTTCTAGTATCAATGCTTCAACGATGTCTGATGGTTATCTTGATGTCATTTCCTTGGTGATATCTGGTTGTAGAATTCACAATGTGCGTTTCGTCCAATTTTCTGGACTCGTCGCCATATTTAACTTCAATCCACAATGTGAGTGAATGTATTCTCAATAAGTCCAGAACCAAGTGCCTGTTATTTCAAATGCCACTCGCCAACAAGAGCTGCTTCTTATGCAACAAAGTATCAGTCACTATTTTTGTATTACCCGCTGATTTATTTGTTGTTTTTGTTTGGATACGATACCCTGGATTCCACTCCTAGCCATATAGTCATAGTTAACTGAATAAGTTGAATTTACAGTGAATTTTATATTACCATTCAAAAGTTTCACATTACTACGAAATGCATAAGTGAAAATTGATTCTGTCTAAAAATACCCTCCCCCACCCCCACCACCCGCCATTATCATTTGTATCTTAACAAAACAATCAGTTTTCCTGTAGGGTATTTAACAAAAAATATTAATCAATCTATCAACCAACAAATTTTTTCTGTATCTTTCTAGACTAATTAGATGTTAATCTTTTTCATAGTCTGTAAAAACAATAAGCACCACAAAGAATGTAAACAATTCAGTTATGCGTTTTTTAATATTTTGAATGAAATTTTTTTAATAAAATATAGTTTTACTCCTGTGAATAGTTGAAATTATAGAAGAATATATACTCACAACTGTTAAACAGACAGATTTTAATATAGCTTTCATCTCTAAGTGACATCGAATGTGGAAGCATTGAAAACTCTATGGCTTTGAAAATCTCTTGTGGCCTAATGTGCGGTATTTCATTCGAAATGGTTAACTATTCAACCTGATGGGTTGGAACGCAAAAATCAAAGTCTGAATAATTGAGCTGCTGTTCATTAAGGACTGAACTGAAGAGTATTCTGTTTAAGTTCTAATGTGAACTCTTTGCCGATATGGAATTCAATAGGTTAGACATGAGGATCGATAAATACCAGTGATAATGACTGCCTATAATGTTAAATGGATAGCTGACAAAGATTATAATTCATGGACCACTTTCATTCTAGTTAAGTGAATGAAACGGTTGATGTGCTTAGCGATCACCGATGGGAACATTGCATATTCTTTCATAATTATTTATTTTGGACATTTGTCTCCATGCTGTTTCATTAAGATCCTATTTTTCTGTGTGTCCTTCATATTAAGCAACCCAACCCTTGTCAATACTTACCAGTCATCACCCCACCATACCTTCTAGTTACAAATTGATTATTCATCAAATTTTTGAAACATTTTGATGATGTAAACAATAACCCCACCAAGTTTTTATTTTTGTTTGACAATCCTAATGCACACAAACACACATTATACTTATAAATGAATGCGATTGTACAGCTTTGTGAATGCATTCTCTCAAAAGAAACTTCTCAATGAACTTTCATTTTTGATTAAAGTTGGTCGCGCTATTGTTTAATATTTCCAGTTGATTGATTATATTGACTCCTAAGACAGACACTTCGACAATATCTGGGGATTACTGTAATCTTCTTTGGACTCTAGGATATGCAGTTCATTCAACTTGAGGCACGTCATTTCAATGTACCTGTATAACAAAAGAAGACAAGAGCCAGGCAACAGATCGTTTATTTACGAAATTAACACATATTTATAGATTTCCATGTACATTATTATAAATTATTGTTAGCAGAAAAACACAGTTTTCTGATTGATTGTTTCTCACAGAAAGTTAATCTTTCATCTCTTTGTGACTGTTTCTTGAATGTCAGATCATCTATATGTCAACTATATCCGCCCACGCAAAGCCTTTGTTCTCATTTTTCTCACGACCAAACATTGACGTAAATGACTGTCTACTAATTTTTCTATCAGCCAGCTCTCACCATACTTGCAATCTCCACTATATGATGGTGTTTCTTCTGAGACTCGAACCCATTTCGGTTCATAACAATCAGTCAATAAGTGATATCCATTTTACATGAAATGGCTTTCTTGACCCAGATGGTCTGATGGATGATACTTCGGTGTTTAAAATGATGGGTGCTGCGTCAGACATTAATTTCTGAACACTCACTAGGGATTTCAGAGACATCCAGATGACAAGCTTCAAATGCACCGGAATGAGCTTCGTGAATCCCACTGCTATTCATCCTCAGCCGAACAGACATCGGTATTCCACGGACAACAGTATATAAAGTCATCTGTTATATATTCATGACTTTTTGTCACTCAGATGACATTGAGATCTGATAAAATTGAATTTTAAAACAATTAGTCCCTTTGATAAATTTGAACAAGGCATTAAGAAGACAAATTTCGCGAGATGATATCATTTCGTAGTTTCTTTACAACCGCTTCACAACTAACATGGTTAACAATGATAAAATAAAGTTCATGAAAATTACTCAGTTAAATAAAAACAAAAGTACATACTAATGACCCTACCCTGGACTGCATGACCTATCTTAATATGATTGGTCATTAGTATGTACTTTTGTTTTTATTTAACTGAGTAATTTTCATGAACTTTATTTTATCATTGTTAACCATGTTAGTTGTGAAGCGGTTGTAAAGAAACTACGAAATGATATCATCTCGCGAAATTTGTCTTCTTAATGCCTTGTTCAAAATTGAATTTGTAGTTTTTTTGATAAAATTGTGGAAATTCATTTCCATTCAACCATAACAAATAAAACAGTTGCGTAAGTTTGACAAATTTTCGCAAACAAAAAGCAGCAATCATTTGTATAAGAAAAGAATCAGAGAATTGTATTAAAGTGTATAATTCTATTACAGAATAATTTTGCTGAATAAAAATAGTGCGATACAGTATTATTCACTATTTTATTATACTAATGAAATCTTAGTAAGTAGTATAATTATTTAGTGAATATTTAAGGACACTTCAATAATGATGATGCCTTCATTGGAAACAATACATACGATGCAGTGTGAAATTCACAGCATGTTGTATAAATCATTACATTTAATGCTCTTTTCCTAGCGCACAAATATTTCACATTAAAAGAAATGATTTCATTAATAATACTGTCAATGAAGTCAACTGTTGAACGGTGACTTACAGCGGAATCGTCCTATTTAGGACTCGTCAAATGGATATACCTGCAATCCCCAGTGTCAGTGGATTAAAATTCTAAATATACATAAACGGTGACGATGATATATTAATGATAGGAGGAATAGCAAAGGTAGTTTACTTACTGTTTCTCTGTAAATCACGGGTTCCATGCCCAACGACTTTCTCATAAAATAGAATGCGTACCAAATAAGGAATAGTTAAATTTTTATATTTAACCGTGTGAGCATAAAGTTTTTTATAGGTCCTACTAATCCTACATAATGAGATGCAAGAGGGGAGTTGTGAATAGAGAGGGTGCTAAGAGACAAAGAAGATGTTTCTATTCAACTTCTCGCACGCGTTTGAGTTTCCGCTAACAGAATTGACCCAGATGCACACCTCTGAAATTAAGTACAGTTTTTTTTAGTGTCATCTGGAACCTTGTAAAGTCGTTTCGTGAAAAGCCCTGAAAACGCTTATTTATAATTTTATTATTCCCTTGAGTTCTGAGTGGAAAATAGGGCTTCACCAAAACATCACTACTTTCTTCTATTCTCTGCTGTCCTCTTCAGCTGGCTAGCCACACGACTGCACATAACGTCTCATTTCCTTCATATCACCCTCACACCCACCACCTTCTCGTCGCTCCCCATTCAGATTCCATTCCTAATGATGGCCTGCATTGCACGTGATGTCATTCAACGGTCTCCTCAACGTATTCCCAATCCATCTCCATTTTCTTCGAAATATTTGTAATGAGATCCGCTCTTGGTTGGTTTGTTCATCGCCAGAGTTTCTTGTTGCTGACTCTTTCTGCCCAGTAATTTGATCTTCAGTATAGAGCCAGCCAAGGGAAAGTGGCAGCTGTTGATAAAAGTCTGCAACAGGCAATTAGAAATGCTTTTTGGTCGAACGGAATGCAAGTTTATGACCCATATAGAAGAACTGACTGACTTCACATTTGTGTTGAAAGTCCAGATCTCATTCTTTATAGTGGCTGAGAAATTGAAGATTTCTAAACTGGTTTCAGGTCGATGAAACGCATCTTGCCTTTCCGATTCTAGCCTGCCGGCTTTGATATCTTTATCCATTCCGACTGCCTGCGGTTGGGACGATGCTGTCTAGACAATCCAAAAGAGTGACCTTTGTCAGATCTCTCCCTCTGATGGTGATTGATGCTGGTTGCTGTTGTTGGTTGGTTACCTTCATCACCTCTATCTTCTCTATGTTCACCTGAAGAGTCCTGTCTTCGATGCCTGCTTCTTCTGACAGTTTGTTGGTTTTCGCTTGCAAGTCTTCGGGTTGGTGTGACATTAGACATAGATCATCTATAAAATCCAGATCTTCTAGAGTCTCCTTGTCAGTCCAGCGTATTCCTTTCTTCTCACTTTAAATGCACAGTCTGATGCAGTTCACAACTAAGAATATCATTGGTGATAAAAGGCAGGCAGCCAACTTGTCTTATTTTTATTTTTGATTACAGCTTGATTCCACACTGTATTTTTGGTACAAGTATGGAATTTTCAGCGTGGATATCGGTGGCCCAAAACTCGCAGGCCAACCATAGATATCAAGTGTGCGTCGGCGTGGGCTCGAACCCCGGACCATGTGCATGGTCGGCGATAGTCCTAACCACTGTGCCACCTACGCACTTCGAGCGCCTTAGTGAGTTTCCCCTTGTGTATCACCTGACACGTAGCATTGCCATATAGTGAGCTGTTGAAAGAGGTTGATAGTGATTTGGGCATTGCCACCGTAGTATAGAAGCAGCTTCCAAATTACTTCTCATACAACGTCGTCGAAAGCATTTTCAAAGTCAACAAAGTTAAGGTAGAGGTTTGTCTGCCATTCTACGCTTTGTTCGATGAAGTTTCGTAGAGCTGCAATTTGATCCGCACATGATTTGCCTGCCTGAAACCAGCTTGTTTAGGCCTGGCGGAGTTTTGTATCCAGTGCATCTTTTATTCGCCCCAGGATGATTCGACTCAGTATTTTACTTGGTGTGAACAAGAGCATTATTCCACGGTAGTTCATGTTGAGGCGGAAGTTACCATTCCCTGCAAGCTTGATAAGGTAGCCAGCCCTTCTTCCAATCGATACGCACCTTCCCTTCCCTCCAAAGGTTTTGCAATAATAGCGTGAGCACATCTACCGCAGTCTCTGGGTTCCTTTTAATTGCTTCTAGTTGGAGGATTTCCGTCTGACCCTACTGCCTTCTCGGACTTCAGTAGCTTGATCGCACTCAGGATTTCTGCTTTCGTTGGAGGACTGTTGTCCACTGACAGGCATTTCTGTGCGTGTTGTTGGTGTGGTGGTGTTTCTGGGCAAGTTGCAGGTGAAGACGATCAATTCAAGAGTCTTTTGAATTGATCAGCCAATTGTTTTATGTGTTTCTCTTCCTTGGTAACCAGGTTCCCTTGAACATCTTTTATTGGTTTCATCATCTGTGTTGACCTCCTCCCCGATAGCCAGTAATATGGTTATCTGATATAGTGTTCTAAGGTCTCTTTTAACTGCAGCCTTCCTGCTCTGCTTCAGTCGACAGCCAGTGTGACGTGGAATTTTCTTTTGTCTTTCCTAGCACACTTCTTCACCTCCTTATTCAGTGTGATGTATATTGAACGCAACTTCTCCTTCTCTTGTCCATCTCTGCATTTGGGTCACCATTATCCTCTTCTCTCTTCTATTAGCTTCTAGGTAGGTGTTCGTTGAGAGCCATTAAATGTCTTGTCTTTTCTTTCACCCTAGAACAGTTGTACGCGTTTCCTTGAACATCATTTTCAGGGAGTTCCAATGTTCTTTCACTCAGGTATCCTCACTCATAACACATAGTACGTCCGACTTTTCTCCAATCCGCAGGCAACTTGACCTCTTTCCACACCTTCTCCAGTAGTGGTGTCATAAAGTCCGCTGATGTCTCTGAGTCCATTTTCAATACTTCTGCAGAGATTCCGTCTGGTCCTACTGCTTCTTCAATTTTTAGAATCTTTATTGCCTTCAGGATTTCTGTTTTCGTTGGAGGGTCGGTATCCACTGGTTATTCTGCTTTCGCTGTTGGTATTAATACAAAGTGGAATTTGGTGTAAACTAAAACTTCTAGTGTAAACAGCGTTAAAATTAAATAAACAGAGAATAAGAACAGTCAAGGTACCATGAAAGTTTAAAGTCAGTCACAAATTCATTTTCAACATACAAAGAAGTCTACAAAAGTTTAATTGCGACAGCTTCAGTAGATCGAGGGTACCTAAGGAACCAGATGAAAGAAGCTGAAGAAAAGACGACAAACAGGAATAAACTCAACTATGATCTTAGAACGCAGCGTGATTACAAGGTAGGGAAACCAGGTAAAAAGTACTGAATGATATTAAATAGGTTATCTGGTTGCTTTCAGATTAGGTTTGGAAAAGATTAGGTGTAGGTTTAGGTCGACCAGGGAGATATTAGAGTTAGTTAGGGATAAAATAGGATAAGAAATTGAATTATTCTCTCTAACCCACTTGTATTTGTCTTGAATTGATAGAATTATGTGGATATTTCTACGTTGATCCATCTGACAGTCGGTTAGTCAGTCATATATGTCTCGAACAAAAATAATTCATCATAGAATTTATTAACTGAAAAATATTCTTTTGGCTGTGAAACACATAAAATTAATGTTATTGTAAACTATTGCACTTTTCAGCGTCTTGTTCTTCATATTCTGTTTCTTGTTGCAATCCTCAGGAAGGAAAATATTTCAGCCTGTATCAAGTAACCTCAAAATCTACTCCACCGTTAACTTATTTATTAGATTACATATCACACAGTGAAACAGTATTATTCACAGGATGACAGTGTTTCGAACACAATTTATTGTTCATTATTAAATCACCAATTATAACCACACAACCCCGAAACTTTCGTTTTGTAGTTTTCTTTATTCTTTCCTATTCGTCGTTGCAGGGGTAGTAGAATTTTCAAGATATCTGAGACAGGTATTGCATCATTTCTACTATATGTACTCGCGGTTATTTCAGTAAATAAAGCCTTCGGCAGCAATCTCTTCCTCAGCCCTGTTACATTAGATTTCAAAACTATCATCTTATGCCATCACCCTATCGTATAGATGTGTGTAGTTGCAGATGTTGCTATAGCTGAACTATTGTCTAGATTTCTTATCTTATTAGGGTCGAATAATCTAGATTTGGCTAAGTTTTTATTCTCCTCTAGTCTGACTGCCACTGTTCTACTACTTTGACCTATGTATTTTACCTGAAAATCATTCCAGCAAGGTATTAGATAAACTACATAGTTTTGTTTAATTGGTTCCACAGAATCCCTTAACCTCCCACTTCCAAATCTATTTTTTTCTAAAACAGAGTACTTTAGATGTGTAGACTATGGTTCACAAGATATCTGTAACTCGTTACACTTCCTGTAAGACACTCCCTTTATCATTATTCCTATAACAACAACTACTGCTGCAACGACAGAAGATAAGAGAATTTGATAACGTCTACCATGTGATAGAATCACAATTTGCATATCACTTTGGAATTGTAATGCTTTGCCTTCCTTTCATGTTTTCTATGTTGTTTCTTAAGCATCGATGAGATAATCTTTCTCTTCGTCATTCGAAAGTTTTGCATATGATATACATGTTTATATCTGCATCTATATACTACTCGTAAATCTTTTCAGTAGCACACACCGCACTACTACTACTACTTCTATTTCAGTTATGTATATTAGTGAGGAATGACTAAGTTTTTTCGATTTCATCAAATGCTTTATTAAAATCAATACCCTAATGAAGAAGACCAGTTTAGTGCGAAACAGTTCGTACATATAGCAACGTAAACTACCTGTCTTCACCCACACTGAGATCTCTTAAATCACCACACCAATAGAGATTATGTGATGCATTCCACAACATATCCTATAATGTCAAGTTATTTCTTCTATATGTCTCAGGGACTTGACGCGACACGAAAAGCAGACAGTAATTAGAGATTGACTTCGCTCAGTACTGAAGATCAGATGGCTAGAAAGGTTTAGCAACAAGAAACTCTGAGCATTTATCAACCAAGAATCTATTCCTCAACAAATTTGTCAAAGTGAATGGAGCTGGATTGGATATGCACTGAGGAGACTGTTGAGTGATATCATACCGCAGACTGTCGAGTGGAATGCGAAGAGGAGAACAAGACAAAGTCGGAATGTACTGTTGAAGCCTTGTGTTCAACTTCCTGATCCAAGGGAATAATAATATCATAATTACTGTAAAATATTCCTGAATGTTGACAAGATTTAAAGCATTACTCTTCAATAATATGTCAAGTGAATTCAGTGACTGGATCTTCATTTTATAATAAAATTTTCATTAGCAAAGTAATTACTTCTATACATATATGTCAATAATCTTAAACCAATGAGAAAAGTCCATTTACAGCCATATGTCAGGTGATCCACAACGGAAGACTCAGAGAGGCGCTTGAAGTGAATACAGGAGTTAGAATGCTGACTGCCTGTTATCACTGATGATATTCTTAACTGTAGTGGACTGGATTATGTGGAAGACTGTGCACAGGCAGTGAGAATTCAGAAATACCCTGAACCGACAAGAAGACTCTAGTAGATCTTCGTGGATGATTTATGTCTACTATCACACAAACTCAAAGATTTTCAGGCGAAGACCAACAAAATGACTGAAGAAGCTATCAGCGAGTGAAGACAGAACTCCATGTGAACATAGAGAAGACGAATATTGCTAATGAAGATAACCAACTAACAACAACAACAACGGCCAGCACCAATCACCATTAAAGGGAGAGATTTCAATGAGGTAACTTGCTTCACTCATCTGGAAAGCGCGGTTCCAACCACAGGCAGTCCGAACGGATGAAGATTTGAAAGCCAGCCAGACAGCCGGAATCGGAAAGGCAAGATACGTCTTCATCAGTCTGAAACCAGTTTGGAAATCTTCTTCACTGCACTCAGCATAAGGAACAAGATTCGCGTTCTGTTCAATATGAGTGTCAATTCGGTTCTTCTATACGGGTCAGAAACTTGCACTGCGTGTCACGAAAAGTATCTCCAACAAGTTACAGACTTTTATCAACAGCTGTCACCTTCGCTGGCTGGCTCCATATTGAAGATCGAACTGCTAGCCGGCCGGTCAGAAAGAAGTAGCAACAAGAAACTCTCGCTGGCAACAAACCAACAGGCGAGAGACGATTGTTTAACAAATTTGGCGGAGAAAGTGGAGATGGATTGAGAATATGTTGAAGACATCTAACAGGCGAAGTTTAAGAATAGCGTCCCAAAACCCTCAACGTTCAATGACCGTGAACGCATGCTAGTCATTGGTTGAGGAACCTTCTTATTTTTCTAGCGCGAAAATGACGCCTGTGCATTTGCTCAGATGCAAATTTCAGCCAGAGCATGTTTTTCAGTACTGTTTAGACAATGGGTTAATAGGAGGTGCTCGGATTTGTAGTTGCGGTGCTTCAATGAAACTGCAGCCGTAAACCCAGGCCATCGATGGATATATATTCAGGTGTACACAGTGTAGGAAGCGAACAAGTGTTCGCACTGGTAAGTAACACTGTCAGTTGATTATCTTTTAGGAACTTTCTTCGAAAAATCGAAACTTTCGTTGACGAATATCCTGTTTCTATGTCATTACTGGATTTTGAAGACCGGAGTGAGATCAACTGCAGCCCAGACAGACAATACCTTACCGTCTACTGTGCAATGGTTCCAGTTTTGCAGAGATATAGCGTCGTGGAAAATAAATACCATCACGCAAGTGCTAGGCGGAGTGGGTGTCGTTGTTCACATCGACGAAACTGTGCTTATAAAGAGGAAGTATAACCGGGGACGTGCTAGGGCCAATAACGTTTGGGTTCTTGGTAGTTACGACACGCAGATTCGCAAAGGTTTCATCGAACTCATTCCGGATAGGAGTGCGGATACACTACTACCTATTATTCGAAGACTGGTGTTGCCAGGCACAACCATTCATACGGATGAATGGGCAGGATATAACCGATTATCGGATTTGGGATATATACACCATCGAGTAAACCATTCAGATGACCTCGTGGACCCTAGAACCGCTACCCATACCAATTCAATCGAAGGTTTCTGGGGAAGACTAAAAAATAGAATAAGAGCTATAAACGGCTCTCAAAAGGAGGTCATTTTTAGTCATCTGGACGAATATGTGTATAGAAATTGGTTTAATTTAGAAACTGATACTCCTCAATATAACTGGGAGACCTTTTATCTCATATTAGACAGAAATATCCAGTATAATGCTTTTTTCATGCTTTCTTGTGTAAATTTACGTAAAATTTTATGCAAAAGTCCTCCTATTTTCTGATTAGTCGGCTCAAGGTCATTGTGAGTTCGCATCCCTTGGGACTCTATTGTTGAACTTTGCCAGTGGAATCCAAATAGGTAGCGACGAGTGGGTGGTCAGTGCGTGGTCGACATGTAGAAGATCGTGTGTTGGAGAGGAGGAGATGAGAGACTATGGTCTGAAAAGGACGGCAGAAAATAGAAGAAAGTGGAGGTGTGTTGTTGAAGCCTTGTGTTCCACTCTGAATTCATTGGAATTATAATAATATAATAATAATAATATTACATAACCAAACAGACATCTGATAACTAATATATACGTGTAAAATTTGGGCACTGTGGTGGAGGGAGAGATTGGTAACTGGTAACTTTATGTATCGAGTCAGCTGATGATAACCCATTCATTAAGATTGAATACACACATATTTTAGAAATCTCGAAGATTTTACTTCTTTTACGACAAATGAGAAGGAAAAGTGATAGCTACAGAAAAATCAAGTTTCGAAGTTGTGTAGTTACAATTGATGGCATAATTATGTGAGCAGTATACTGGCTTCGCAACGTCACTAGTAAATAATACCGTTTAACCTAGTGATATATCTAATGAGCATCTGATAAAAGACTTAATCCAATATCGCGGATGGATGGCATACTATCCAATATCGAAGCATAAGGTAGAATTACAAGTTCATGAGTACGACCATTACATTTTTTTCAGAATTTCTCATGACTAAAATATCAACTGATAATGTTACGCTAATTTCTTAGGTAACAGAAATAAATGAAATATCAAACCAATCACAAATGTATGCGCTTTCAGTTCATTAAAACACTTACTCAAGGTCATTTGTTAAATGTTCAATGAATACTTTTATTTGATTAAAATGAAAATAGAATTTACAAATTAATTTATATTTTAATACAGAAAAAATTGAAGAAAATATCTTTGTGTAAAAACACAAATCAACATTACAGAATATTTATCATAAGGACCACGACATGTTTGAAATATTTCATCAAAGGAATTACGTAACATTTCTAGAAGGATAAGTGAATTGCTCAGCTTTCGGTGGTCGTCATCAAAATTTTCTTTTTATTTTGTTTAATACTAGTTTAAGCACTGACAGTTGAACACAATCCACCACTATTCAGCTGTTCCATCAAGTTGTTTGTTTAAATCACTTTCTGTTTGTGGACGTTTCAAATCACATTTTCCAGTATATAACCTTGGTATATCCATACCAACAATAGTTATTGGATTACCAATTGAACATATACAATAAGGTTGCATTTTTTGATAAGATTTTGAATCTTTTATAAAATCTGCAAATTGTGCACGATATTCTGACTGTGGTGTATAAGCATCCTGGACACATATTTGTGAATATCCTCTCCAATGAGCTATTTTTAACTGTTCTAATGACATATCAGTAAAATCTGGTTGAATTGTATTTAATTCTTTAAAATATTTTTGATCATAAGGTTTATCTATAATTTGATGTATGCCTTTGTTTTCAATATCTTGTGTAGTTGAATTGTAAGTGTTATACATTTTTGACGAACTGTAGTACGTTATCTTCCCATTTTGCCTTTATATTTATATTTACATTAGAGCATATATATTTCAGGTCAGCGGTCGATAGACAGAGTAGTTTAAATTTTATAAATCAATAAAAGATCTTAACAATGGCAAGCTGAGATTATATACGTATAGATAGTGTTGAGATTACTTTGATTGGATGGACACTAATAAGTAGTGTCATGTGTTTAGTCCTTTCTTTGGTGCAGTCTGAATTCTATCAGTCAAGCAAACAAGAGGAAGAAGATGAACAAATCAAAATCAACAAAAAGGAGTTCTTTTGTGTCTTTGTTATTTATTTCAATTTCTGTTAACAATGAATTCACCTTCAAGCTTAAATCCCAACTGATAGTTGTTTCTTTGTTTGATGTAGTTATCGAATTTGTATATGGTAATGATCCAATGGGTGATATTGGTTAGAATTGATGTCCACACAGGTATTATCAAGGCTAAATGATGTTGTAATCATCACATGAGCTTTTAACATTCGTGCTCGAGAACATCTTCCACTATGGCTAAGTAAAGGTGTAGTTAAAACCATTAACAGTTCGATATTGGACCATCTGGTGCAAACTGGTGACAAAGCCAGCGTGGATGAATCCTTCTCTATAATATACCGGGTGCCTAATAAATTGCCAAAATCATCGAAGCACCGCATACTTCAAACAGCAGAGGCTATTGCAATTCGCTTCAAACAACCAGTGCTCTGTGTTCAAAAGAAGCAAATCAAACCTCTACTGCTGCCCTGGCCTTCAGTAGAGACTATAAATTCTTGATTTTGTAATATTTTCTTTCCTAATTTTTCTGACATTCAGCTTATTTTTATGTTGATGCTTGTGAGCTGTAATCTACCAACATTCGATGTTATTTAAACAGCATTAATGTTGTATATTATTATTATATATTATTGCTCCCTTGGGTTCCTAGTGGAACATAGGGCTTCAACTGCACGTCTCCATTTGCTTCTGTCTTCTGGTGTATTTTTCACCTGCATCCATGTAAGTCCATACTCTTTCAACTCCTCTTCACACGATCTCCTCCATGTCACCCTTGGACGTCCCACACGCCGCTTCCCTTTCGGGTTCCACTCGAGGGCTTGACGCGCGATGTCACCCAGCGGTCTCCTCAGCGAGTGTCCGATCCATCTCCACTTTCTCCTGCATATTTGTTGGGCGATTGGTTCTTGCTTTGTTTGTTCCCATAATTCCTTGTTGGTGATTCTTTCCGGCCATCTGATCTTCAGTATAGAGCGAAGACAGTTGTTAATAAAGGTCTGCAACCTTTTGGAAATATTCTTTGTGACCCGCCGCCAAGTTTCTGATCCGTATAGAAGAACTGATGACTTTACGTTTGTATTGAAAATCCGAATTTTGTTGTTGATGCTGAGTGACGAAGATTTCCAGATTGATTTCAGGTTGATGAATGTGTTTCTCGCCTTCCCGATTCTCGCTCGATTTGACATCCTCGTCCGTTCCGCCTCCTGTAGTTGAGACAATGCTCCCTAGATAAGTGAATGAAGTAACCTCTTTCAAATCCCTCCCGTTGATGGTGATTGACGTTGGATGTTGCTGTTGTTGTTGGTTGGTTATTTTCATAACCTCCGTCTTGTCTATGTTCACCTGGAGTCCTGTCTTCGCCGGCTGCTTCTTCGACCAGTTTGTCGGTTTTCGCTTGTAAGTCTTCGATTTTGTGTGACATCAAACATAAATCATCCACGCGCGAAATCCAGGTCTTCTAGGTTCTTCACGTCGGTCCAGGATATTCCTGTCTTCTCGTTTCCCACTGTCTGACGCATAATCCAGTCAGTCCACCACAATTAGGAATATCATTGGTGATAATAAGCACCCTTGTCTGACTCCTGTGTTTACTCCAAACGCCTCGCTGAGTTTTCCGTTGTGGATCACTTGACATGTGCCGTTGTCGTACAGCTGTTGAATAAGGTTGATGAATATTTGGGGTACGCCATAGTACTCGAGTAATTTCCAAATTACTTCACGGTCAACGCTGTCGAAGGCCTTCTCAAAGTCTATAAAGTTGAGGTAGAGGTTTGATTGCCATTCCATGCTTTGTTCTGTGATGATGATGCGTAGAGTTGCAATTTGGTCAGTACATGATTTGCCTTTCCTGAATCCAGCTTGTTCTGGTCGGAGTTCTGTCTCCAGTGCGTCCTTTAATCTCTCCAGGATGATGCGACTCAGGATTTTACTTGGCGTCGACAGGAGCATGATTCCTCGCCAGTTCTTGCAGAGTGAGGCCTAAGTCGCCCTTCTTTGGTAGTTTCACGAGGTAACCTTTCCTCCAGTCAGTAGGCACCTTTCCCTCCTTCCAGACCTTTTGCAATAATGGAGTCAGCATGTCTGCTGTCGTCTCTGGGGTCGCTTTCAGTGCTTCAGGGGGTATTCCATCTGGTCCGGCTGCTTTTCCAGCTTTCAGAAGCTTGATTGCATTCAAGACTTCAGCTCTCGTTGGAGGATTGGTGTCAACTTGCAGTTGTGTGCGCGCTGTTGTTGGTATTTCTGGACGGGTTGCAGGTCGGTTCAAGAGTCCTTTGAAGTGATCCGCCCATTGTTTAATCTGTTTTTCTTCCTTGGTAATGGGGTTCCCTTGGCTGTCTTTTATAGGTTTCGCTTGTGTTGATCTCTTCCCGGATAGAGATTTGGTTATCTGATATAGTGTCCTCAGGTCCCTTTTGCCTGCTGCCTTTTCAGCTTCAGTGGCCAGGTTGTCGTAGAATCGTCTTTTGTCCTTCCTAGCACTCTTCTTCACTTCTTTGTCCAGTGCTTTGTAAGTTGAGCTCAGCGTCTCCTTCTCCTGTCCGTCCTTGCATTGAATCATTTTCTCTTTCACCATTCTCCTCTCTTCTATTAATTTCCAAGTGTCCGTTGAGAGCCATTCCTTGTCTTGTCTCTTCTTTCTTCCTAGAACCGTTGAACACGTTTCGTTGAGAATCGCCTTCAGAGACTTCCAATGTTCTTCCACGCATGATTCTTCAGTGATGTCGCGTAGTGTTTCCTGCTTTGCTCTGACAGTTGCAGTGAAGGTGTCTTTTGTGGTTGTGTCCTTCAGTTTGAGTTGTGGCCTATCCCCAGCTATCCTCGAGGCTTTTAGTTTCACCTTGAAAGTCCCTTCTACTAGATAGTGGTCTGAACCCACATCTGCTCCTCTCCTTGACCTTGTGTCCAGTAGGCTCCGTCTCCACTTTCTTGAAATTGAGATGAAGTCTATTTGATTCTTGGTGTTTCCATCTGGTGAAATCCATGTCGTCTTGTGTATATCCTTGTGTTTGAACACACTACCACCAATCACCAAATCATTGAAGGCGCAGAAGTCTGAGAAGAGTTCACCATTGTCGTTCATTTCACCGAGGGCCTCACGACCCATGGTGAGTTCTCTTCCTGTGTTGTCTCCTCCCAGCTTCGCATTCATGTCGCCCATCAGGATTTTGATATCGCCATTTGGGACGTTGTCCATTATTGCTTGTAGTTGTCTGTAGAACGCCTCCTTCTTCTCTTGTTCTGAGACGTTTGTAGGCGCATAGCATTGAATGACTGTAACTTTCCTTCCTTTTGAGTTGAACCTGGCTGTCATTATCCTGGAGGAGATTGGTTCCCACTGCATGAGAGCTTTGGCTGCTGTTGGTGACATCATGATGGCCACTCCCTCGGTGTGCTCATGGTTGTCCTCTGGGTGGCCGGAATAGATTACTGTCTCTCCAGTAGGTAGTTGGCACCTTCCAGTTCCGTTCCATCTGCTTTCGCAGATTCCCAACACTTCTATTCTGTACCTTCTCATTTCAGCGGCTATCTGGGCAGCCTTTCCAGTTTCGTACATTGTACGAACATTCCAGGTACCCATCCTTACTTTTGCTTTCATCGAAAGAAGGCACATCGGCTGACTGGCTTCCCGAAGGCTTTCACCAGCCTGCGTCATTTCACTTCCCCGATTCCAGCGAAAAGTAAGGCTATTGCTTATGTTTTTAGAATTTTTAATATATTTATTCGTTGAAGTTTCTGTAGCGATTTGGTTGTTTTACAGGGGTGGAGTTGCTAGCACCACGCCTCAACCCTCCCTCTTTATCCAGGCTTGGGACCGGCTAGAAAACTAGCAAGCTAGTAGCGTAGGAAGCTAGTAATCTGGCTAATTCATTCATTCATTATAATGTATATATAACTGTACAACCTGATGATGAAGTTATCGAAAGCAGTATTCTTTGTTCAGTATCCATTCTTTCGAAAATTTTAATGGACATTTCAATCAGTTTTAACATTCTGTTGAACGTCCTCAGGTCTTTGTGTTCTCTTAGCTGAGAAACTTTTGATTGTTCTTCTAGGTGACGTCTCCAGAGTACAATTTAGTTTAAAGTATGGTTTTAGAATTCGCTACGAGTTTATCAACTCCTCTCTTTCGATAACCTTTATAATAATTAGCTGTTTTTAGAGATTTCCTCACTCTCTAGTTCACTTGTACTGATTGATTGCGTATACCAATTTAAGCTTCAAATTCAAAGTATGCACTGAAGATGTTGTCTAGAAGGCTTTACAACTTGAACCATCCACCTGATCCACAAATCGCCATTGTATATGAGTTGGAGTATATCACTAGAAAGGCGTTTCGCTGAGACGACTAGCCTCGCTGCAGCGCCACTGCGGGAAGTTTAGTAGAATTTGTACATCTCGACTTACGGTACCGCCGTTTGCTGCCGGTGGTAACGTCTTTATATAGACACAACTTTATAATTCACTTCAAACAGGCTATGTGTGACTAGTCTCATGTGGTTGTCCCCTAGGTCATGCAGCAACACAACACTAATGTTGTTTCTGTCCTAGGCATTTCAATCAGTCAGTCAGGCCTAAAAAATTACAGTGGTTAATCATGATATCTAGTTTGCAGCTAAAATCTAAATGGAATTCACCACTCCATTAATGAATAATCTGTCATCACATTTACATAAATGAGTTTCGTTGTCACTTCTTCAGTTTGCTCTTATGCTGTGTTATGAATAAAGGTGACGGTGACCATTGTTTATTTTATTTTATTCTTACTTCTCTGGGTTAAGAGTAAAACGTGAGGCTTCAACAGCTCATTGTCATTTCATCCTGTCCTTAGAAGTCCGTTTTAACTGGCTCCACAACTGCCCATAAGCCCTGGTCTCCTTCACACACGATCTTTCCCGTGTCGTTTTCAGACCTGTCTGAAGTGTGCCATCACTTGACAGCCTCTTCAATGTTCATGGTATCTGTCTATATTTTCTTTGGCATATTTTTTGGCGATGGGTGATTAATTCGTTCAATCTCACAATTCCTCGTCACTAATCTTTCCTGTATATGTGTTCTGTAATGTGAAGCCAAGGCAGCTGATGATAAAAGTCTGAAACCTAATGGAAACACTTTTCTTGTCTCACGCTACGTCTTTGATGCAAATAGAAGCACTCAGTTGACATTAGTTTTGATAGGCTAGTTTCAAGATGTCCAGTTGTATTGGAACTACTGTATTACAAAGATAATAAAGTCTGTAGAAAGTATTCGGTCTTCATGTCTGAAGTATGCTTTCCATGATACCGTTGAGGAAACCTTCATTAACCTAAGAGGAGGGAATTAATTCCCATGAAAGTTTGTAAGACTATCACCCAAAAATTAGGTTTCCGCCAATTCGTTGCCTGCATGTATAGACATTTTTGATAAGAAATCTATGACACAGAAACATAAGATCACGGGGGACTGAAAGACTTAAGGTATTTTTAGTTGGTGATTAATACAAACATGAAAAGACTACTGTCTTTGATAATAGGTGTCTGAGTTCTATCTCCCGTGTGAAATGGTATAACAAGGTGAGCAATATTGAGGTTAAGCGTTGAGTGCTAGGTAAGAAGGGGAAATCAATCGACAAGGCTGTGAAGCTACATCGACTGAGATGGTTAGGACATGTGTTACATATGCCTAGTCATCGCCTTCCTCGACGGGCAATGTTAGCTGACAAAGGGTTAGGCTGGAAAAGAGCTAGCGGCGGTCAAACCAAGACGTGGCACCAGTCAATGAAATCTACAACATTTAGTTTTAGCCACGTACGAAGGTGTAGACTTCCTGACTGGTCGGTGTCTTCGGGACGGCAAAAAACAATGGCTGGAGACAGTAGGTGGATGCTATGGCTCAAAATCGTTCTCGATGATGTAGATGCACTCACTCCTTGTGACTTATAACTTCCAATCAGACTACATTGTTCTTCGTTATCACCATTCCTTTTGTCTCATATCCCTGTCTACTGTCTCTATTATGCATATCTTCTACTTTCTTCTCTTTCTTTGTGTGCCACATGGATTCTGGCGACTTGAACTGCTGCACATCGGTGCAAAGTTCTCTGTCGAAAACGGACAGAATATAAACATGTGGATATCAGAAGAAACAATAACTGTGTTTTAACTTAGTAAAAACTTTAAAATATTAAAAAAGTATCCTTGCTAAGATGTATACAAGCTGTTATCACAGATAACACTGACTGAAATTTTCTCCGTGAAAAATCTATGGACAATACTGGTACTTATTTGTGATTATCACCCTTTTATTGTGTAAGCTGTGTATCGTTGTTCTAACGTTTACATGTTCCCTTTTCGACCTAATCTTGGTTATTTATCTTTGTTTTAGCCTGGTCCCTGTTTGATGGAGTTGTATGATGGTGTTGATAATGTCATTTCATGACTGAGATTTTGTTTGAATGAGATCAAAGATAAACGGTAAAACGACTAGTTGATCATCTTGAAGTTCTCTGTTCTGTTCGATTCTTATAAGTAGAGTTATGATCCCATCTTATAGGGTGGTTGTAAGATATAGCAGCCCAAAATGAAAATACTTGGTGAACGGATCAATGACCCTGAGCAACCAATCAGATGGGTCTGTAGTATACAGGCGGAATTATGGGTAATGTACACGAATTATGTACTACATTTCATCCAAATCGAGTATTTAAGTAATACTTAGACGACAGGATCATTGAAAGGGGAGAAAACATGTAGCTAACTGTCATCCATGAACTATATTCATAAAGTGGTCAATGCTATGGATGATTTCGTTAAGCCTTTCAAAGTGACCCACACAAATTACATCGAAAGTTCCTCGAATCATCTAAAGAAGAGGGTCGAAGTGGTGAATCAGTCAAGAAATGCGATGATATACAGTTATCTCGACAATTTTACTCACCGAAATTGGTTTAATCTAACTGTGAGGACTATTACAGGAAATTTGGTGCCCTTCTTGGAACATATACAGGAAAGTTATTCTATGCAACTACTTTTTAACGTTGCATTACTTATATATAAACCCATTTTTCAAGCTACACGCTCCCATTTCGAATGTATCTGATGGGTTGGTAGAGATTTGTCAAGGTCTTCATTAGGTAGTTTCGCTTTGGGCTTATTCTTATCGACTCTGTGGTAGTTCATAATTATGTTTCGTCAGTTAAATTTAATGCACAGTATGTATTTTGTACCTAGGAGACTGTTAGACTTTAAAACTGTCGAATGGCATTGTTGAGATAGTTTTGCATTTTTAATCTGTTTTTGCTATTGTTGAATAGTACCACAAATTCTGCAGATCGAGGTGTCTTTTCATATTATTGTGTAATAATAAATTTAGATTGTGTGTGTATGTGTGATTTGTGGAAGTTTGATGAGCTACCCAGAGAAAGGTATCGGGCGCTTCCTGTGTTCATACCGAAATATTTAGGTTTCGGTAGTTACTGATGTTGTAAAATTAGCTCAATGTTTGGTGACAGTCATATTTGTCAAAAATTATCACATAAACTTGATAGGGAAGTACCGGTTAATATATAGTTATAAAGAAGTAATTAAAGACATTTGAACAATACGACGCCTTTGTTGTTCCCCCTTTTCGTTCCGAGTGATGCATTAGGCATCAGAAGCACATCTCCATTGTAGTTTGCTTTTTGTTATTATTTTTCAACTGGCTCCGCTACAACTTATCAGCTGTAATTTCCGCCTTCCATGACCTCCCATTTCACTGCTTGACCTTATCCCTATTCGGTGTTCCACTTGAGCGCCTGGCTGGCGTATATCGTCAGTTAACAATCTTCCTACAATATAATCAGTCCACCTCCACTCCTTCTGGGGAACTGTTGAGCAACAAGTTATCGGCTTGTTTATTATAAGAGTCCATTGTTGCCTAACGTTTCTGTCCAGATGCCCATCTGATCTTCTACACTGAGTAAAAGCATTTGTTGGTGGAAGTCTACAGTAAACTAATGGAATACTTTTCTTGAATGTCTTATTGAGAACGTTGAAAATATTCTTTTTCGCGTATACCTACTGATTAGTAGTATGTTATAAAATCATGTAATTTTATGGAGCAACGCATTCATATGTACTTAGAAATAATGTTTGATCTACTAGCCGGTCCTAAGCCGGAAAAAGAGGTAGGTTGGGCATGGGGTTATTCAATTAAGTCACCTGAAAAACCATTCCAGTCTCTGCAGAAACCTCAAAGCACAAATAAAAAGGTTCTTCGCAGAAATTGGAGAGATGAAAAGACACAGGCTAGTGAATCCCTCCGGGTAGCTAGTCAGCTCATGTGTATTCTATAAATGCCAGTAAAATTAAGCATGGTAACATAGGATTTTCGGCCGATGAGTGAGATTGGTTGACAAAGCTGCTTAGATTGCAAACTAAATAGGGGTTCGAGGAATCCACGAAAGCAGATCGAAATTCTTAGGCTTAGAGTAAATAATCCACTCCCGTCACCCAACGACAAATATCAACAGAGAGAGAGAGAGAAGCTACCACACTGCCACCAATAGCAGCCAAAGCTCGTATACATCAAGAACCAATCTCATCCAGGATAGTGACAACAAGATTCAACTCCAAATGAAGGAAATTTAGAATAATATCATGCCCTACTAAGAACTGGACGTCAGTTGGATTGTGCCATAAAGTAGACCGTGTGAGAAAGCAATAGAAGGTTATGATCAACAGCACTGGCAAAAGAGGACTACAGAGGAAAGGGTGAACGAAGGTGCACTACCAAAGCCATATTTCCTAATCAGGGTACAGCAGGTCGGGAGTGAGGACAAATTCTCGCCACCGATGACATTGGCTAGTGATCGCGCTATATCGTGAATTGACAGAAGTGAGGGTTCATGGATTGCCATTGGAATGGAAGGTCCTAGGTTCAAACCCCGGTGGGTACGTACTGACAAAGAGCCCCAAACTAGGCTGGCGAAACAGTCAGCTGTCCAGTAGTACTCCCAGGTGGTTTTCCAATGGTTCTGTAACCGAATTCAGCTCATAATGAAATCCTGAAACCAATTAGTCAAATCCATACAAACCAATGTTTGATAACCGGTGGCCACTGGATACATTTTCTGACGAGTAGGTTCCACAATGTCAATGTGAAGTGGATGATTATTGAAGAACCAGTGAGGGTGGCGTCATATCACTGGTTGACAAAGATAGACTTCACGGGTTCCTGAGTACCAGCTTGAGTGACTCAATGGTCAAGAAATCTAGTCTCGTAACCGGTGGGTCAAGGGTTTGATATCCTAAGGGATCGTGGGTGCGAACTGCTGAGGGGTCCCAAACTAGGAATAAACAGCTTTCCAATGCATCCTGATCCTTAATAATGTTTCTAAATGTTGCAGGTTTGTGAAAAAATCTACCAGTTGAGAGTAATGAAAACTAACTTGAACAGTTAGGGATAAAAGGTGGAGTAGTAGTTTGCGCTTGTTAATTTTAAGATCTTTGAGAGAAAATTTCACATCGTTTTCCATTTCTAAAGTGAAAACTGATTGATCTCGACCAGAATGCAGAATAAACACAAGAAAAAAGTGATATGGTAAGTTCGATCGTCTCACTGCAGTGGCATCAATGCGCACCATAGTATCTGTAGATTTCCTCGAAGAAATCTGGAGCGACAATATGTAATCAAACTTTCAATTATAACTGAACCAAACGTTTGAGTTCAACGTAAAATATCAAAAAACACAGGATTCGTCTAAAGTACAATACTGTATCATATCAACATATATAAAAAGAATATAAAAACCCCAGACTGTGAGGTGTCTAGGCTGTATACTGTCAAATGAACTGGGACTGTGCATTGATAAGAGATGAACAACAATGCTGTGATAAAGGTGACCCACAGCCGAAAATAAACAGCATGCGAATAAAGAGATTCGATTGAACAATGTTCAACAGAGAGTGAAACATAGAGAAAAAATGTACAACACATAGCTATCTAACTATGAGAAAATAATTACACCAGACTAAATAGAAAATTTATACAATGAGTGAGTATTGAATTCTACTGAAAGTCCAAAACTCTGATCATGGAAATGATAAACAGAACAGGAATACATACTACTCACTAGCAGTTAGTAGTATAAAGTTATACACAAATTAAACAGCATTGACGATAAGAAATGATTAGCTGTATCTAAAACATCCTAACTGATGTGTAAATGATACGAACAGGTGTAGGACGGTGTTTAAGTCCTATTGGACCTATAAGTATGCACAGGCTGCCTATATTTATTCTATATCACTGAATTCGAAGTACCGTTCGCACCTAAAGTGAAACACTGAGACAACGTTTATACCATTTATTATTCTTTTAGGTTCTCAGTGGAACATAAGGCTTCACACTAGAGCTTTCAAGGTCCAATAGCAGTGGTGTCTCTTCTATGGGGTGAGGTTGCTAGCCTTATACCCAACTTCCTCTCTTTGCCGGTTTTGTCACCAGCTCAGCGAGACAAAGCAGTGTACCGACCGGGTCTCGAGCCCCAGACTACTTGTGCGACCGGCTAACACTTTCGCTAACCAACCGGCTCCCTTGCGCAATTCTGAGGTAAGTCAATTCTTCTTAGCTAGTTAATTATTTAAATGACACTGTCTGCAAGGACAACATAATTAAAAAGTTTAACGTGAGTATAATGGCTATTCATTATCTTCTTGAAATGAAATTATGCACCTATTCTTAATTTCTTCTGAAGTTATTTAGTTGGTTACTGGAAACAAAAATCCAGAGCATATTTGCACCGAATGTATCAAAATCCCAATGACGGATTACGCTCCTATTGAGATCCTCTCTCAGTAGCCACCGTTAAAAAATGTTAATGCTTCATTTACTACCTATCCGTAAGAAAATGAATGTTCCCGTTATATTTTCTGCTTATGACTCGTATCTAAAATAATCACCAAATAATCTCTTTTACGCTGTGACTTCCTGAAATTTCAGTATCGGTGATGGTATTGTTTTCACGGGATGGAGTTATTAGCCTCACGCCTAACCTTCCATCTGTACTGGGCTTATTACCAGCTAGAAAACCACGACGGAGTCACTTGGGAATCGTATCTGGACCACAGAATCATTGACTCATTAAACTACAAAGGGAATTTGGCGTCGATAGTACGTGGTAGAATGTTCACCAACCAAGCTAAAAGTCTGAGTTGAATTCCCGGCTGACACACTCCAAAACCTCGCCTAACCGGTGATTAACCTGGCTAAAAATGGAGAGCTGGTTATGAGTCTAGTAACCAGATCCTATATAAAGGCAACACTACCGCAACTGAAGCTTTGTCCCAATAGAAACGAAAAAAGAAAGAAAACATGACGAAAGTGCAGTCAAAGTATTTATGCCTGATGCAAGGTTACTACTGACTACTATAAGTAGTCAGAGCGTCAACAAGGAATTTATTCAGTCTGCTTGACATCTGTAATTAATAGCATGAGATTTTACTACATAATTAACTTACTAAAATTGAAATAAATTTGCCAGCGGTACAAATCGACGATTATTTCATCATTAACCATCGGAAAGTACGAAGAACTAAACAGCTATGTCAGGACTCTTTAGTAGTCGCGAACTCACCATGAGATCGAACCAGGCACCTTCAATTTACGAGACCAAGTTCGTTGGCCATCTAATCACTTGGGTTGGGATTCGATGACGCACGAACTATAGATTTTGCCTATTTGGTGATATAGAACTACTGTCAAGGAATGCCTTCGATGTGCAGCACTTCACCCTGATGTGGTGGATCCCAGTGGCCAAAACATTAGGACGTTCATCCAATAACCATTAATCCCTTGGAGAATGATATTCAGATTTTGGATTTTTGTAATACACCAAAATAGCTACAAATACACAAATAATGTGAATAATATACTTCACCTTGAAAACAAAATAATCACATGACTGATTTACACCCATGACCATAGTCTGACAAGTAAACATTTAGCATAGAAAAATAAATAAATAAGGTCAAGGAGAATGTCTGAATAATCAGATTAACTTTCTTCGTTTACACAACACAACAAACATGTGAAAAGGTTGTTCATTTTGAAAAACGATCAGAACTTTATTATTGTTATGTTCAAAATTATTTGTTTATTACATTCATTGTTGAGTGGTTTCTAGACTATGTCATGTGCACTACTTTGAATTGGTGTTAAAGGTGTCGGAGGAAATATGTAGGGTGCAACTTAACGATAGTAAATCAATGTACGCCAATGTTAGCAAGTTGGTGTCTTATCCTGGTGACAATAATCCAAACTTTACTGAGAGAATTCAGTCATCACCAACGCTAATCGGGACTAGACACTGAATACTCTACAATAACATAGAAGGTCAATCCTAGACTAGAAAAGATCAGTGATAACACCTCTAACCATAGTAGTGAGTGTTGCAGATTTCAATCGCCGACAGGATATCATACCCTTCAGTAAGACAAATTAATTCACCAGCCGTTGGATAACGTCCCAGTGGTTGAATAGTTAACAGGCTCACCTCGTAACCTGATAGTCTTAGATACAATCCTTAGTGGGGTGACTAGTAAGTACTGCCACAGATTCTTGGATACGGATGAATTAGTTACCCAGTTTTACTCAGTTTTCAGAATTTTATAATACTTATCCTTTCCGGCCAGTATCCAGCATCCAGAGAGCAGCAGATCAGCCCACTGATTTCACCGTGATGAAGGCATACTTCTTGCTTTTACTATCCCATCTTTATCATTCTTACTTATGCTGTCAGCAGTTGAAAGCATGTTGCACAGGTAGATGACAGAGGAGACGTCGTTTAGATATCTCCTATTGATGGTGGTTGTTGTTGTCAGGCGGATATTTTCGTCATCTATGTCCTCTCTGTATTCATCTGAAGTCTTGTCTTTAATGTCTATCCATCCTACTAGTTTCCTCGTTGTCGCGTGAAGATCATCAAGTTTGTGTGACAGTAGATGAAAAAGATCTGAGAAGTTCATATCTTCCAATCTCTTTTTGTCAGTTCAACGTATTCCTGCATACATAAAAGTTGGGATATAATGCAGTAGCCATGAATTTATGAATTTAACATCAAGAGAACTTCAGTGATTTCTGGTCTGTGGAGTACTCGGTAACTGGTGGCTTTAGTTAGTCTCTTAGGTAAATGATAGATGACAGAAAAGGATCCTCTTACGCTTATCCTATGATGTGCGCTAGCATGGAATTGTAAATTCTTTTTTACTATACTTTTACTTAGCTACAATAGGAAGTATTCCTGAACACGTGCAATTAAATCCTTAGAACAATGTCTACGGATCAAGCTGCACTGGATCATCAAACTAACAAACGTCGACAAAGGTGATTAACCAAGGCACTTCATCTTTCCGACTCAATATTACAAACTGGTATGTAGAAATTTACGGGTCTTAAAAGTTGTCACGGTGAGAGATAACTATTTTAGGTTGGAGACGAAGGCCAAGGTGGTGGAAGAGAGATTGAACAAACGTTTTCTGAACATAGAGATTGGGGTGAAAAGTCATTGTGGCAGCTGCCTCAATTAGGCTTAGCAACCAAAGAATAACCGACCTAGGAATCTGCGATTGTATCCCGAATAAAATTTTTAAAGCTGAATTTTTGTCAATCTTGTGCTCCATATCCATTAGGTGTACCAGTTAAGAACTTCTGATGGACTTTACCAGTCCTTTATTTAACCACGTTGAACAATGCTCCAGAAGGCGATAGTGGGCCCGCCGAAATATGTATTTGCTTAAGTCTTCTTCTCTAGTCTATATTTCAGTCAGAAATATGTAGATATTAGGACGATTTTCAGTCACACAGGTGGTCTGGGTTGGATTCTTGGTTGACCCATTCCTAAACCACGTCTAGTTCACTAGCCAACAGTAAGTCAGGAAAAATAAAGAAAGTTTGGGCGTAAGATTAGCGACCTCACTCCTATAAGAGCAACAAAAACTATCGCTACTGAAACTTCATTGCTTAAATGAAGCCCTACGTTCCTTACAGAACACAAGGAATGATATATGTATAGTATCTATTCTTTCTGTTCCCTCGACCAACGTGACAAATATCTTCTATACATCAATGTCCAAAAAAATATCTCATCCTTTCACTGGACACTAGTAACTAGTGTGATGTGTCTAGTCCTGTATTTTGGTGGAGACTGAACTCTATCAGCCAGGTTTGTAATGTGGCCACCATTCTAGGTAGCTCACCATTAATATGCACATTGATTTCATGATATTAGATGGTTGGATTTAAGTCTACACTAAAGAAAGGACTAGACAAATCACACTAGTTACTATTGTCCGATCAAAGTATCCAGTACAGTCTTATAAGAAGTCAGTCGCGAGCCTGAATAGCGCAAAGGTAATGTCTCTGACTAAAGCAGAGGATGGGTCCAGATCTCAGACGGGATATGAGTTCCTTCAGTGTTGCAGATACGCCTTGCCAACCAGCATGAAACCTAGGATGGGCAAGGCTTCCTGCCGATTGCCTCCAACTGTCTAATATCATCAAAATATCTCACCATTTTTTCTTAACATGCTATCAACATAAAATTAACAAGGTTTCACTCTATGATGCTTTAAATATCCCTTCAAATCACATATTTCTTTTTTGTATAGATTCAACTAGGTGTAACAAAAGGAAGCAAAATGTCAGTGTTTTGATTGACGGTGTTTCATGATTCCCTCCCTATGATGTATGTATGTGTTTGTGTGCATGTATGAGTGGGGGTGGGGAGAGGAGGAGGTGTATGCCAGCGTGTTTACCTACAGAAAACCAAACCTTCTCCTACTTCATCAAACAAGAAGGCTGATGGACACGACAGTATACACTAATGTATAGATAAATACATTTTGTTTAGAGGAAAATTACAAACTGAGCGAGACTCTCATTAAAAATTCAAGGTGATATATATTTTTATTATGTTGTATGATGAACAGAAATGAAGAAAGCACTATAAAATCAGATGGCATATAAATAGAAGTGATAGCGTGTACATAATGTTATTGTTTTTAGTAGATTAACATGAAATATTCTCTCTAGTTTTATCATCAACAAACATAACATTATGTCAAAAGAAACCTAAGTGTGTTTTTTTTTACTTTTTGTCCACAAATTCACTTTTCTAAAGTGTTGTCCTCTGTCATTCATTTTTTTTCTTTCAAAAATTATAATTTTTGAAGCAACTTTATTTTGTCAATACAATACATTATCAATTTTTGTATCTCAGAGGATCACAGTGTGTTTGTGTGTGTGTATGTGTATGGGTGTATTTTCTCCTTAGATATCTATTAGCAAGGTGAAATTTTCATTTACACTGATTTGATTGATTTAAAGGTGTATCAAGAACGCAAAACCAAGGAGTAGTAGTAGACACCCTTGTTTCACCCTAGTTAGAGACTCTTCGGTAGTACGCATTCGCAGTGTCACCCTTGGCTCAAATCCAAGACGTTTAGGTTACAAGGTGAACCTTTTGACCAATGAATATCCCAATTTGCGAGATATAGCAACCGACCGCCATCCATTGTCCCCACACCAAACTTGATGAAAGAAAGAACCATCAAACCAATGGACTCCATTCTAAAAGGCTGAATGATTAACGAACTCGTCTTGTAAACCTAAAGCTCTGTGTTCGACACTCGGTTAAGTGTGATGGGTAAGTAGTGATGAAGAGTCCCAAAACTAGAGCGAAACACCTGTCAGGTACTCCTAGTTCTCAGTGGTTCTCCAGTTGAGGTGACTTCGTGAACAGAAGTGGAATGTAAGGAAATACTGGCAAACTTCTCTGTATGCTTTTAAATACTCACCTACAGTAATTGTCATAAATCGTTGATATACTGAAAAGTGTCTGATATAGTCTTCGGTTGGGAGATGATATAATAGTGAAATGCAGGTTTATGTCGTGTAAGGATTCGAACTCTAATTCAAACTGTTGGACGCCAGTGGATCGATTCTAGCTTCACTAATGCTTCATCTATAAACAGATACTTTAATCTTACTGTTTGACTAACCCAATGGGACCTGTAAACAAACTTAGTAGGAATGCCCCGTAGAATTTAGGCTCCCCGGCGGAAGTCTTCAATGTCTCTTGGCTATTTTCATCATACCTACACAGAAATATACAGTTTATTAAATAGTTTCATCGCAAAGAGAAGATCACCTGTTCACGACTACAGATAGTGTTTCAGAATCTTCTTCTGCATTTAAGCAACATGGAATGGTCAATTGCAAAAATTTTTATACTTGTTTCTTTTTTTTGAGAAAAAAGAGAAACATGATCCATTCCTTATTCTTCAAGAATAAGAAGGACTTGTATCAGTGATACTAATCCATGACAGACTAAACAGACTCAGGCACTTCCTCAATGAAAATGGATTATTGTTATTTCCTTGAGTTTCCGCAGACAGGAACATAGGGTTTCAACATAACTTCTGCATTTCATCCCGTTCATTACCAACCTCTTCAGCTGGCTCCAGGGTTGCTCATAACCTCTCTCTTTTTCTGCCAATGCGATTTCCTCCATGTCACCGTTGAACTAAGCTCAACTCGTCGTTTTGCTTTCTAGTTCCACTCGAGCGATATCCTGGTGTAGGTGTCTGCTCAGTGTTTGTCCCATCCGTCTCGATTTTCTTCAGAATATTTCTAGGATGATAAGTTTTTTGTGTGGTTTATTGCTAGACTTGCTTGTTGATAATTCTTTTTGGCTGTCCATCTGACCTTCGGTATGGAGCCAATGAAAGCAACTGTCGATAAAACTTTGAAGACTATCGGAAACACTTTCAGGGATGCACCAAAATTATGACCCATATATAGAAGAATTCTCCGAATTTTGTTCCTTATGCTGAGTGCAGAAGATTTCTAAACTGATTTCAGGGTGGTGACGGTCTGCTCTACTTTTTCGATGCTAGTTTTTATATCCTTATCTATGCCTCCGATATTTAATGTGATACTGCCTAGATAAGTGAAGGAAGAGACCTTTCCCGTTGATTATGATCGTTGATTGGAAATTGATACTTTGCCTTATTCATTGAGAAAAATAGAAAAGTTAACCAGAAGCTTGAAAAAATCCATACAATCTAAAACAATTAGTCCCTTTTATTAACTTGGATAGTGCTGTTAGAAGACGGAGATTACCTGAAAATGTCATATATATATTCGTGCAATACATTTTGAACTACTTTTAATTGGACGCTGGATTGTAACTAGTATCCGGTACATACCTACAGGAGGTGAATCGGCAGCCTGAATAGCTTAGTCGTAACTTTTCTGACCACAGCGCTGGGTGACGCGTGTTCGAATTTCAGAGGTGACACGAGTTTCCTCTAGATTGCAGATACGCTTTAATGACTGGTGAGTACCAACTAGCACGAAACTTAGGTTGTAGGCTTCCTGTCGATTGCCTCCAACCGTCTAGTATACATTTCAAATTATCTGGTTGCACCTGTCATGCTTGTCAGGTCAATTTATTTGAAAAATAAACGTGTTTATTTCTCATCTAAACTGATTTGATAAGTAAGTGTGTTGCTCAAATATATCACATTTTTCAGGTGAGATCTCCATCTTCTAATAATACTGTTCACATCCAAGCATTGTCGAAGAAATAGCTTTTCACGAATGCTGAATTTAAAGTTGATACAATGACTGACATTTTGAAGAATCAGACATCCGTATGTCTGATGAAAACAGCTGAGCTACAGATCAATTTCTATAATCGGCAAATGATCAGTTGGTGTGTGTGAAGGGAAAACTGCCACTCCTGGACACCTCAATACATTTTCTTAAATCCACTTCATCTTGTGGAGCTAGTTGTATTCACAGCACGAGGTGTACACTTTCTAGACACATCTGTGAACATTTTCTGGTATAGTTACCAAGAAGACAATATCAGGTAGTTATTAGCCCTATTCTCTAGCAACTAGTGCGCTCAAGCTATGGAGATATACTACAGTAAGGGTGAATGGTACAAAAAAATGTCATCTTTTGAAACTGTTGTATGGTGGAGGTGGTAGTGATTCGCCAACATAACCCAGAAAAAATGATTTGTTCAGTCTTTTATTACTATCATGGTCTTACTATTGTTTTCACTCATTTGCTTCTAATTTTAATAAGTAATTCGTTAGCTCAATCATTTCTCACCTTATTCAATCAATCCTGTCAAGTGAACAATTGTCCACCTGCCTCCTCATTTAACTGCAACCTTCACCTTATCAAATTTCAGTGAAACTTTTACTTCCACTGTATCTTTAACTATTGCATAATTTATTTTTTTTAGAGTTATTTTGTAGAAATTTGATTTTTTTTAAAGTCTGTCTAAAGAATATTGTTACTTCAAGAAGTCATGACCAGTGAAGTTAAGTAGACTGGGAGTGAGGACATGGGAGTGCCATTGTTTGACGATCTCATTAAAATCCCAAATCGACTGAAGTTAGAATTCAGGAGCTGGCGATTGGATTCTAGTCCAGGTAACTGAGTAGTAAGTGAGTCTGGCCTGGTAGCTTTAGTTTTCTGAGCTATATCCCCCGGGTGAGCTCGTGGGCGCCTACTTCTGTAGAGCCCAAACACTCGCTGGTTTGATTTTGTTCCTATCTGTGAAAACCAATTCTGAGTAGATGCACCAGTTATGTCATACATAATCCTAGATTGATGATATACATTTCTAGTAACTATAAATACGACTGTACAGCCATTTGAAGAGGACTTTATCAATACAGGAAATAAGCATTATCCCAATATTTATAAGATAACATTTTCCTCCATCGATTTATTTCAAATGTCAACGATACCCAATAAGTGAAAGCTACTGGTATTCACAATGTTACAAAAATATCTGCAAACTATTCTTGGGGTGAAGATGAATGCCTTCAGTAATGTTCATCATACGACATTTATGATGGCATTATTGAAGAAAAAATTCATGCAATTATAAGGAAATACCTTTCTATTGGTCAAAGTCACACATTTTACGGGACCGGTCAGATAAGATAAAACTGTCGATATCTTTTTGTCATGTGATAAATAGAATCAGCTAATTTCTATTAAGGTTTCTTAGATGTACAAATGATTATTAATTCATTATTATTAATATTCCCGTGAGTTCCGCTGAGTGAAACACAGGACTCCGACAGTACATCCCCTGTTCATCCTGTCCCCTAAACTCCTCTTTTTCTGGTTCTTCAACTGTCTATAAACTCTCCTCTCATCTCCTCTTAACGTGATCTCCTCCATGTCGCCGTAGTACCATTATCTAAATCACCGTTTCTGTTTCTGGTGCCACTCAGTGAGTCGACGTGCGATGTCCTTAAACTCTCTTCTCACCTCCTGTCTATTCCACCTCCGTTTATTATTATCTTATTATTCCCTTGCACTCCGAGTCGAACATAGGGCTTCAACAACACACCTCCACTTTGTTCTGTTTTCTGCCGTCCTCTTTAGCTGGGTCCTCGATTGCCCAAACCTGTCATCTCTTCTTCACACGATCTCCTCCGTGTCACCCTCACATCAACCACCTGCTAGTCGCTTCTCATTCGGGTTTCACTCGAGGGCCTGGTGTGTAATGTCATTCGGCGGTCTCATCAATGTATGCCCGATCCATCTCCACTTTCTCGTAAATATTTGTTGAGCGATCAGCTCTCAGTTGGTTTGTCCCCATAGTTTCTTGTTGCTAATTCCTTCGGACCTGAAATTTTATCTTCAGTATGGAGCCAGGCAACAAAAGTGGCAGCTGTTGATAAAAGTCTGCTTCCACCTCTTGGAAATCGTTTTCGTGATACTCGGTGCAAGATTCTGGCCTGTATTGAAGAACCGACTTCACATTGGTGTTGAAAATGAGAATCTTGTTCCTTATGCTGAGTGTGAAGATTTCCAAACTGATATCAGGTTGACGAAGGCGTAACTTGCCTTTGCGATTCTGACTGGCTCTGATATCTTCGTCCGTTCCGCCTGTAGTTGGAACGACGCTTCCCAGATAAGTGAAGGAGGCAACCTCTGTTAAAGCTATCCCGTTGAGAGTGATTGGTGCTGGTCGTTGTTGTTGTTGTTGATTGGTTATCTTGATCACTTCCGTCTTCTCTACGTTCACCTGCAGACCTGTTTTCGCTGCCTCTCCAGCCGGTTTGTTGGTTTTCGCTTGCAAGTCTTCGAGTTTTTGTGACACTAGACATATATCAACTTCAACAGCTCATCCTGTCCCCTTAAATTCTTTTTTTCTGGTTCGTCAACTGTCTATAAACTCCAACCTCCTCCTTACACGATCTCCTACATGTCACTCTTGTATCAATGTCTAACTCACCATTACTCTTTCAGTTGCCACTCGGGAAGTTGGCGTGGATTGTCACTCAACTTCACTCCCTTCACCCGAACTTCCCTCTTTTCTCTGAATACTACTCGTTAGTAAATTAATTGAGACTCATGGAGTGTGTCAGACCATGTGCATGGCTGACGAAAATTCTTCCACTGAACCAACGATACACTGGTATTCAAAATTACTAATATGCTGTTGGTGGTAAGGCTATATGAGATAGCTTAATGATAATAATAATAATTATAAGAAGAATTTATTTTATTCCAAAAACATACTTATAATACAGAATTGAATTCTCAGCATTTGTCACAATATTCCATCTGATTTACTTAAAATATAAATAAAATTAAAAATTAAAACAAAATTAACCAGAGAAGTTTGTCCACGTTTACGATATAAAGTCAAAAATATTCGAAGCACCAATTGAGATTATTAAATATAATAATAATAGTGATAATAATAACAGTGAGTTTGTTTCATGCAGTATTATCGATTCAGTCTGGAAATTTTAGCATGTTATAGATTATTGAATCTTATGTTCTGTTGATATGGCAGTATGGTGAGGGGAAGTACAAAATTAACAGTTATAACACAGTTCACATTCAGTTGACACTTATGAAAAACTAAACAAATAAAAAGCGAAAAAGTGAGAGGATTATAAATATAAAAAGTACAATAACAATAAAGGTTGATGTTGTAAGGGTGGAGGGAATGGTTTATTTAGTAGTGCAAAGAACGTTAGTTAGCTAGTTCATGCCTGACACCATTTTCATCACATAAAGTACGTGTTGAATATGGTATAGTGAAATTTTTATACTTAGACGTACGTGCATAAAGTCTTTTGAAAAAACCTCTTGTTTTACCTGAGGAGACACAAGGTTGGGGCTGCGCGTAGAGTGGGTGCTCAGAGTCTGACTGTTATTGTTGCTGATGAGCGTGGATTGAAATTGGAAGCGAAGATCTGGGTCAAAGTTCATTCACTAGCTGTTATGACTGCAATGAAATCTTAGTCTGTTTGGAACTTGATTTTCGTAGCCAAATTGATAGAGAGCCAGACATCTGACCTTTTCTCTTTAACGGGCTTACTATTAGCTAAGCGAGGTTTAAGACTGTATGGGATGGAGGTCGTACCTCAGACCACATGTAAGTTACATAACTAGTCTTAATTCAAAGTTTTTTAAATAATAAGCATAAAAATAGATCAGTTAAATGTGAAGCTAAATGCAGTTAGATGGTTCTCATAAACTCAGTCTCTTAAATATTTATACACATATTTAAGGCTGAATTAGTGAGCTATATTGATTTAGGTCTAAACTGTGGCATATTCATTTGGCGGATGATGACGCAATGGAATCTAGGATGCGCATCTCGCTTTATTTGAAACTCGTCATCTGGATGTATCTGTGTGTCCACAGTAACTGATAATGTCTCCACAGAGGCTGGAAGCCAGTATTCAGCGTTTTAAACACCAAGGCGTTATGAAGGTACATCTGCCTGATGAGTCCCAAATGGGACGATATGCGCATTCTGAATTCCATTGTCAGTCATCATCCACGAAATTACTTGAATGTCATCCTCAGACGTCGTGGAAGCATCCAAATTAGTTGATATGTCAACACAGTCCAAACACCTCTCTCTCTCTCTAATCAGTCAATGGGAAAATCAAAATCGAATCAGAAATCTATTGCACTTACCTAAATTATGTGGCTCATTACATCACATCAGTAAAAATATTTAGAACAGTTAGTCCCTTTTATGAATTTAGACAAAGCAATAAGACGACGTAATTTGTCTGAATCGTGTAATGTATTTGCGCAACACATCTCGAACAATCTGATCACACATGGAATTGTCATAGAAAGGGGTGAGACAATAGACTTAGGTCAAGTTAAAAGGACATATTGAAGGTCAAACTAACAGGGAAGACCAATTAATGGAGATAATAATACATCTTTTATGGTATTAAAACAAAGTTCACCAAGGAAAGTTTAGTGTGATGAATTATTTTTGCATACATAAAGGTGGTTTAAACTTTCTAATTGCTAGGGCTTCCACAAACTAGTATACGTTCCAAACACATTATATAGAAAGGTTTAAAAGACGTGTAAACACCAATTTTTTGTCCTGTCTATGTAATATCTTTCGCAATAGAGGAGCTAGGTCGCTTATTCTGCCTATTGTCACATTCTGCTATATTTTTCTATTTGAATTAATTGTGACTGAAATCTAATGCGTGCGTTTGGGTACCTTACGCTTACGTCAGTATATAGGTAGTTCGATGGTACAATACTCGCCAGCCACATAGGAGATTCGGATTTTATTAGCAGCTGACGCACTCCTAGACGTCGCTCAGCCGACAGTATGCTAAGAAAGGAGGGAGGGCAGTGAGTGAAGCTAGCAATCTCATACCCATAAAATTAACTCCACCGTCACTGTTGAAAAATCAAAGCTTGAATGAAGCCCAGGGTTCTACATGGAACACAAGGAATGAAAAATGAAACTTCCTTCAATCGTATTTCTTTCTTTCATGTAGTCATGCATACATAGGGGAAGGAATAATCCGTTTCGATAAGCAATAATGTAATGAAAATTCATAAAAATATTTTGGTTGATAGATCGAATTGTATTTACTAATATTATCTACGATGGAATGTTAGATATTATACCTACATGCATTATTTATAGACAGACAAAGATGGAGGGATTTGTGTCGATCTACTTAACTTTTCCCATTGGTTGACTGGAAGAAAAGTGTTCAGACTCTAGTGGAATATCAGTGACTAGTATGGACGCTTCATTTATGTTTAGCAATTAACATGACGTTATTTGGTGGATGTTGACTGGTGTCGGAATCCAGAAGAGCATATTTTGTCTTATTTGTGACTCATCAGTTCCGGGTTCGAATCTCACTACTTACTTTTACTTTACTTTACTTCGGCTATCTCCTACGCGGGGATGAGCCGGCCTCATGAACATCTCGAATCATCGCTGCCCAGGCGCGGCGATCTGATGCAAGGTTTTGCGACAGGGTTATCCAATTCTTGTTCCACAAACGGAGTCCGTAGACGGTTTGTAGCCCCAGGCATTCCATATCAGCCTTGACCGTACCCACCCCCGACCATCCTGAGGCTTTGGGGGCTCGAATCTCACTAGGAACAACATCACTCATTAGAGTTTGAAAGTACATCTAACAGTTCTTTTCTTCAATATTAATGTGAAGTCTATGATTCTATATGATTCAGAGACTTGATGTTTGTCTCATGAATAGTATTTCCAACAGACTACAAACTATCATCAACAGCAACAACAGCTTTATGCTAGCTCGATAACAAAAATTAGATGGCTACGAAGTATAACTAACAGATAACTGCGGTAGGTGACGAATCAAACAATAACTCCTCATCCAGTAAATTTTTACGGGGAAGTGACCTGTTTCACTTATCTGGGCAGCATCATTTTAGCTACAGGTGGCAACGATGAGATGTCAAAGCTAGAGTCGAACAAGCACTCAGTATAAGGCATAAAGTTCAGAATTTCGGCACCAATGTTAAGTTAATTCTTCAACACTGTTTAGAAGATTGTTGAGTCATCGAAATCATTCGACAACAGGCTCCAAATTTTCATCAACAACTGCCACCGCTGCCTCAACGCTGATGACAAAATGCCCCCAAAAATTAGCTACAAGGAACTCTGACAATGATGACTGAGATTGAAATATAAACCTTTATGAAGGCAAAATTACAAGGATAAACCTTGTGGGGACTTTTATCTCAAAAAAGAAATATTCTGTTAATATTGCGCAATAAATAGTTTAAAAGACTAAAGCAAAGAAAATGAATGCAAATTTCGATAAAAGATTGAGAATACTAAACGGAAAGAATATTCTCTTTGATAAATACTTTCTTTCGAAGTCCTGCACTTAATGTGTCAGTATTATTCCCTAGAGAATAACTAGTACTGACAATATTAGTGTTTATTCATAACACCGGATCATTAAAATAATAAATCCAGGAGGTATTGGATGGTTGGCGGCAATCGGAAGGAAGCCTTCCTCGACCTAGGTTAAATGCTAGTTGACACTCACCAGTCAGCAAGGTGTATCTACAATTTCAAAGGAACTCACATCGCTTCTGAGATTCAAACCAGCATCACCCAAGGTTCCTCCAAGGGTGCAGATACGCCTTACTGACTGCTGAAGGCCAACTAGCATATGTCAGGTAGAGCTTCTTACCGATTGTCTCCAACCATCTAATACCAACAATTCACAGTGCACCATGATGGTGAGCTACCTAGAATGGTGGCCACATCAAAAACCAGAATTCAGTCTGCACCAAAGGAAGGATTTGACACATCACACTAGTTACTGACTAGTGTTCAATCAAAGAACCCAGAAGGTAATAATAATGACAGGTTTATTCTGGACGAAATGTCTTACATACTACACAGAATTTTCAGAGTAATTTATCGTATAATAATTACTTTTCGCCCAGGATCCCCGAGTGTATGTCGAATGACTCAGTCTTATTCAGTTTGAATCAAAAAACCATTTCCTTTTGATACCTTTCCTTTGTCTATTTCAAGTAAATGCACAAGAGTGTGGGGCTGAAAGTCAATAAAAAAACACAGGGCGTGAGTACATGTCTTGCTACCCAAGATACATAATTGAATGATTAAAATATTAAGAAATATTGAAACATTCTGATGATGAACTCATGTCCCTTCTGAGGTCAATCGTGAGTCCAAATAGCTCAGTGGTAACGCCTCTGACAGCAGCACTGGGTGACGCGGGTTCCAATCTCAGAATGGAAATGAGTTTCTTCAAGGTTGCAGATAGGCCTTGCTGACTGGTGAGTGTCAACTAGCACAAAACCTAGGTCCAAGGCCTCCTGCCGATTACCTTCAGCCATCTAATATATATATATATATATACCGTTGAGCCACTGGACCCGATTCAATGGCCTATGAATTCTAACTTCTACCAGTTCGTTATTTAAACACGACCACCAACCAGTGTCATCCAAACCCAGTGGATGCATACTTCCACTTAGTCCCAAGTGCAGACGAAATAGCTCTCCAATAATTGCTGGTTCTCAGTGGTTCTCTAAATGATATCAGCCCATGGTCTAACCTGAAATATATATATGTGATTATATGCGAAAATATAGCACTCAAATAAATGTCAGATATCAAAACAAATGGTTATGAATGACGATGAATTCGCATATGCTTGTGATTAGTGCTCAAATCGAATTTTTAATAGATAATAATTTAAATAACTAAGCTTTATTCTTCTGTATACATAATTTTCCCCATGTCATCCTCTGACTCACCTCCAACTCATTTCCCACTCAGACTTTACTCGGCAGCCAGCCCGACTTCCAGTATTACTAAATGGTTACCCTAGCGTGATTACAACCTTTCCCTACTTCCTTCTGTAAATTTATTATGCGATAGCTCATTAAGCAGTTCGTTTTCTAGGGTTCCTCGTTGATTATCCTTTATAGCCATCTGTCTGATCTTCAGTGTTGAGACAAGGAAGACAGGTGTTGATGAATGTCTGAGGCCTGTTCGATATGCTTCTCTTGACGAGCTAGTTTTCTGGACCATTGAGAAGCATGGATTAACTTGAAATTATTATCGAGAATCCGAATATTTTTATTCAAAGCGAGTGCATTCGATTTTCACGTGGATTTCAGAGTAATGAAAGAAGTTACTACCTTCAAATTTCTCCCGTTTGTCATGACTGGTGTTTGCTGTTGGTTTTGGTTTGGTATCTCCATCAATTCTGTCTTCTCTAAACTTATTTGAAGTCTTATCAATTCTGTCAACTTGATTGTTTACATCAGTAGATCTTCCAGTTAGTGTGACATTAGGGCGTAATTTCTCCTAGAAGTCCAGATCTCATAGAGTTTTTTTCGCCAGTCCAGCACATGCCTACTTACATAAAAAGTGGGAAATTATACAGCATCTATGAATTAATAGATCTCATATGAGACCAAAATCGTAGAAGTGGCTGGGCTTCTTTCTTTTGTATGCACAGTTTAGTCTATAGCAAACAAATTGATGTGGATTTTGCTGTTTGGAATATTTAGTGCCTGCTAAATTTCGACATAATCATAGATCCCCGAAAGACGATAGGAAAAGATTCTTCACTACAGGCTTTATGGTCTCTTTGGACCTAGTGTGTTATTATCAAACTCTTCATGCCTTTTATTACACCTTTACATAGAGATATTGAGATACGTTCCTGAGCATAAGAAATTCAGTTTCAAGAGCAATGGTTGATGTCACAAGGTCCACCGAAGGATTTGAATTGATGGACATGGGAAGAGGGGATTGGCTTAGACACTGTGCCTTTCATATTTAATATTACAGCCTAGTGAATATAAAATATAAGCTGCAATCTATAGGGCATTTAACATTGTCATAATTGATTTTTGCATTGATTTTCGTCAACGATCGATTACTACATCGCTGGTTACGTCACCTCTAAATCATGGCTGTAAACGTAACACATTTCGTCATGAATTTATTCCCCTTGATGAGTTTGAATAAAGCAAGGAAAACACTGGTGGTTTGTGCAAAATAATATGGTACAATCATTTATTCGTTGGCTGCTCATCAGCTGCTTACAGCCTAAATAAATTATGAGCTTTAAGTACAGAAACGTTTTAACATACTTGCAAATTTTACATGTTGTCAGTTGACAGAAAGTTCCACAATTAGTAAACAGTGGTCAGAAAATTGCGCTTATATAGTTTTTACACAGGCAGTTCAACTTTAACCAAAAAAATAAATAAATATATGCATATAATGGTAAAGGAGTTACGTAATAAAGATGAGATGTGTGTTAGACTAATAAGTTAGGTAATAATGTACTGAGTTGAACTCAAATCACAGAAATAAGAGACGAGCAAAATTACAGATTATAAAAGGAGGGTGAGTTTGAAGACAAAGATTACGTAATCAGATGAGAGAAGAAATGACATCCAGTTACCAAGGCAAGGAAAGACTAATAACTGCTTCTTTCTGAACACATAAATCTGGTTTAAAGCGTCTGATAGAAATTGCTTCGGCAAACTTGAGGAGAATGGAGCTCCTTTGTCTCTTGATAATTTTGAAGGATTTCTCGATTTCCACCACTTGACTCGTGTAGAGGAGATGTCTGGTAATAGTGCTACTTTAAGAGTTTGTTCCCTTGAGACGTAGGCTTTTAACCACATGCATCTAACGCACATCTCATCTTTATTACGTAACTCCTTTACCATTATATGCATATATTTATTTATTTTTTGGTTAAAGTTGAACTGCCTGTGTAAAAACTATATAAGCGCAATTTTCTGACCACTGTTTACTAATTGTGGAACTTTCTGTCAACTGACAAAATGTAAAATTTGCAAGTATGTTAAAACGTTTCTGTACTTAAAGCTCATAATTTATTTAGGCTGTAAGCAGCTGATGAGCAGCCAACGGAATAAATGATTGTACCATATTATTTTGCATAAACCACCACTGTTGTTCTTGCTTTATTCTAACACATTTATTTTCTACTTTCACACGTGTATGTTTTCTTATCGGATTGTTCGCATAGTTATTTTGAATTAGGGTATCATATATAGCCTTTAACTCATCCTAAATCACATCTCACGAATATAACAGGACGGCAGCCAACTCGTCACCTTTAAACCTCACCCAAAGTATGGCCTGAAGTGAATGCAGGTTAGGTGTGAGCCTTACACGCTTGGAAGCACTTGATATCTCTCCCTTCTTAGTTAAGGGCTTCTTAGGAATATGCACCCTGCAACTCACCGACTAGCACCTTCAGGTTACAGGAAATTTATGTTACTGTTCAGTCCCAGGAATGAAATCTGCTGTCCATATATTCCAACTTCTATAAGTTTGCATCACCACCAGACAGTTTCACCACTGAGCATCTGCTCTCACACCAGACTTGATGAACTTTATCAATCTCTCGTTGGACCTCCATACCCTCCAACCCGTATTCAGTCACTTGTGAGCCATGGAATAATTTTCAAGTGTTGGTTTTCAGGGATTTATTTATTGTCTAACAATTTAAAGATAATCTGTAAAATCTTCCATAATACCTATTTAATGAGTCATGTGATATTAACGTATTTATTGATTTTTAAAAAAATGAAATTCACTGTCCTTATTTCTTGACATCTAAAATATCTTCAATGTCTGCATCATTTGACTGTAATAGTTCAAATTCAGATTCAAACAAACAAGTAAACGAAAAAAAGTAAAGAATTTACGTTATCCTACTTAGTTTTTGTTTGTCCTATATTTAAAATTGTACAACAGGTGTCTGGAATAGTATAAATCATGATTATGACGGATAAAGAGTGCTAAAATAAAATAACAGTGGATTAGTGAAATTGTAGTTTTCATAAGACGAGTCCTACTGTGGACCGTCATCTGAAAATAATTATACTCTTAATGAGTGATAGTGTATACTCCTGGTGATACTCAGTAGGTGAAGAGAACAAAAATAAGTCGACAGTAATCTATACTCAGGTGATTCACATGTCAGCAGATGTTGATGAAGTAAATGCCTTCTTCAGTGATTTTATTTATAAACTGTTGAAGAATAAGAGATTCAAAAACAGGTTAATTTTCACTGTTTCGTGGTTTTCGGTGTCTCGAGTATCAGATCCCTTCCAACTAACCATTTGATCTTCAGTAACGAGGCAGCAAAGTCATCTGTTGATGGAAATCTTCAGCCAGTTGGAAATGCTTTTCGTGACAGAGGCACCAAGGCTGGAGCATACAGAATAACTGCCTAAATGGACATTAGTGTTGAAAATGCGAATCTTGTTCTTCATGCTGACTGCAGGAGATTTCCACAGTTATTCCAGAGTAATCAAGGGTCTGTCTTACTTACTGCATTTGGCACCCCTTTGGGTGCCACCTGTAGTTGAAACAATGCCAACCAAATAAATAAAAGAAGTGACGTTATTCAAATGTCTTCCGTTGACATTAATTGGTGCTTGTTTCTGTTGGTTGGTGCCTGGTTTATCTTCATCACCTCCCTCTTGTCTATGTTCACCTGGAGTATTATCTTCGCTGCCTGCCACTTTCTTCTACCAGTTTATTGGTTTTCGCCTGCCTGCAAGTCTTCGAATTTGTGTGACATTAGACATATATCATCCACACACGAGATCCAGATCTTCTTGAGTCTTCATATCAGAGGTCTAGCGTACTCCTGTCTTCTCACTCCGTATGCACAGTCTGACGCTTAATTCAGTCCAACACATTTAAGAATATTATCGGTAATAATTGGCAGCCAGCTTGTCTTACTCCTGGAATTAACTTCAAAAGCCATTGAGTTTCCCGATGTGGATCACCTAACACACGGAATTGTCATACAGATGTTGAATGAGGTTGATGAAAATTTGTTGCCCTCCATAGTGTTGAAATACTTTCCAAATTACTTCTCGGTCAACACTGTCCGGCGATTTTGAAAAGTTCACGAAGATTAGGTATAGATTCGACTTCCATTCTATGTTATCTTGGATAACGATGCGTAACATTGCAATTTCATTAGCCAATGTTTTGGTTTTCCTGAATTCAGCTTCTTTTTGCCTTCTTTGAAAGAAGACACATTGGCTGACTTGCCTCCCAATAGTCTTCACCAACCTGGATTTCAGGGAGTAATAAGTTTATTTTTCATATTTTTGGTGTACTTTGGAGTTTCTGTAGTGATTGGATTGATTTTCCAAAGTAGAGCTGCTAGTCCGTCGTCCAACCTTTTCTCTCATTTTGGGATTAGGACCACCTAGTTAACCAGTGAACTAGTAAACTAGGCGAGGTTTTGTTCCTTAAGTATGAGTAAATTTCTAGACAGCTTTTCCTGTCTCTAAGCATTGGTGAATTGCCTATTAAGGAACACAGAGAAAAAGTAATACTACTAAAGTGTTTATTGCAGCACTTCATAGAAAGGAAAAAGGACTGTTAATTTATCTTTAATTCAATCACAAATTTATCTTTTCATTTAGCTAAAAATAGGGTACTTAAACAATGAGAAAATAAACTGCTTTCTTGAAAAGAATATATATATATATATTGTCTGCTTTATGACATACAGTAATAATGTAACTGAACAATGCTGAGTATTTTTCAAGCGTTAGTCTGTAGGGATTCAACTAGTTTCAGTTTTAATCACAAAATGATGTCACTTAGAGAACTAGTGGAAAGCAGAAAGTACTGGACGGCTATTTCGTCGCAGTTCAGGACTTTTCAGCAACAACCATCTACGATCGCAGTGAACCCACTCACTCCAAGTTACAAGGCCAGCCACTTAACTATTCAGCCACTGGTGCGAAATGGAATGAATGTCCCATGAATTTTAATTTTTGTCGACATCAGCGGCGAGTATTTCTCCTCACACTTAACCTGGTGGACTACAGCTGGTGACGACTTCACACTCAAACTGCAAACGACGACGTATTTGTCTACACGTTTCGTTAGTTTATCATCCGTTTTTTCAACTTTTTTCATTGCTTATCTTCACCGTTATGAATGATGAAAATAAGTTTCATTTTGGAGAAAATGCTGACACATCACATAAAATTCCCCTCGCATTTTTATTGCTTAATGTGTTCTTTTAGTCTAGAATTTACAAGTAAAGTAAAACATAACAACGTACAGGAAAATATTTTACAAGATTGTTTGCAGAGACTCTATTTATCTAATCAACTGAGGAGAATACGTGTGATAGGAATGATTCAAAGTCCTTACCAAGTCACCTCGAAAACTCTAATATCCTTATGATAACTAGGAGGATCTGGACTTCGCCCACGATGATATATGTCTGATTTCCCACAAACTGGAAGATATGCAAGTGAAAAGCAACAAGCTGGCAGAAGATGCATCCAAAGAAGATAGGACTTCCTTCAGGTGAACATAGAGAAAACAGAGGTGATGAAGATTCCTGGCAAACACCACCAACAGCAACAACAACAACAGACAACAATCAGCCAGCATAACTGGGAGGAACCTGAAAGAAACAACCTCCTTCACCTACCTACCTACCAGGGAAGCATCGTTTCAACTACAGGCCGACGGAACTGAAAGGGATATCAAAGCCAGAATCGGAAAAGCGAGACAAGCTTTCATTACTCTCAAATCTGTGTGGAGGTCAACAGAACTCAGCATCAAAATTAAGATCCGGATTTTCAACTCCAATGTGAAGTCAGTGCCACTTACTATACGGATCAGAGACTTGGCCAGTGCGCCATAGAGAGCACCTCCAACAAACTTCAGACATTCATCAACAGCTGTATTCGCTCAATACTCAAGATCAGATGGCCAGCCAGAAAAGGTCAGCAACAGGGATCTCTGGCAGTGAGCGGACCAACCAGGAACCGATTGTGCAACAAATAGGCAGGAAGAAATGGAGATGGATTGGCTGACCATACGCGGAGGAAACCATCAAGTGACAGACATCACTAGACAAGCAATTGCTCGAGTGGAACCCGAAAGGGAGGCGGCGAGTTGGTCGTCGGTGCAAGGGTGACTTGGAGGAGGTCATGTGAAGAGGAGATGAAAGCATGTGGACAGACCTGGAGCGGGGTGAAAAAGTTGTCAGAAAACAGAAGGCAATGGAGACGCGCAGCTGAAGCTCTATGTTCCTCTAGGAACTAAAGGATATAATTTTAATAATAATGATAACTAGGAAGAAAAGGATGAGAAGTATATTAAAAAAAATAAATTTTCTAGTGGTGTAGTTACAACTGATTGTATGATTATATGAGCAATAATAAATTGTGCTCAAAAATTGTCATCCAGTGTTGGTTTGTAGGGGTTTGATTGGTTTCAGAATTTCATCACGAGCTGCCACCGGTTAGAGAACCATTGGAAAACCTGGGAGCACTAGACAGCTATTTCGTCCTCGTGTGTGACTCTTCAGTAGCACCCGGCCTCCGACACAGTTTTAACCCTGGTTACAAGACGAGCTCGAATACCATTAAGCCAGCTGACTAAATTGCCAATCCATAATTTCAACTTCTGCGAATTCATGATATAGCGTGACCACCAATCGATGTCATTTGCGAGTATAAGTCCTCACACCCCACTAGTTACGACTTTTCACTAGACCCAAGTACCTACCTACCTGAATAAGGCCAGTCGCTAATGAGCATTCGATTGGTACTCAAGTATTGGTTTGTAGGGATTTGATTGGTTTTGGGAATGTCTTGGGTTCGAACCCCAATGGGTGTATACTTCTGAAGAGTTTCAAACTAAGATGGAACAGCTGTCCAGTACTCCTAGGTTCTCCAATAATCTGTTGATCGATGTCAATTTATGATGAAATCCTGAAATATAATGATACTGTTTCCCTGTGTGATATCCAACCAACAAAATTATCAAGCGAGACGGGGTAAAAATTAGGCCATTGTAGATCTAATTTTTGGTTGTTATTAATTGAAATATTCTAATTGATTTTAGAAAAGTGTAACTGATATGTCATGTGCCTAATGAACTCTCTGGAAGAAAAAAGGTTGTCCATTTTAAATTTCAAAAGATTCAGAGATTAATTAGTGAACAAACAGAATAGTCCTTTTTGAAAAATTCTTTCATTTATTCATCAGAGAATAATTGTTACTGACAATAGATATATTAATGTTTTTGCATAACAGTGAATCACTAAAATAATGAACCCAAAAAGGTATCAAGGTATTCTGATCGGAAGAAATTGTCTACATTAATATATGTGTCACACTTGGTCACTCTGTGGTAGTATGTAATTCCATATTAATTTGTTTATTAGATGATATATCACGCAGTGAAACAACAGTATTACTTATTGGCTGATAAGAGAGGGAATGACAAGGTTTTCAACACAATTCATAGTTCAAAATCATTTGATCAATTATAATCACACAACTGGGAAACTTTCATTTTATAGTTTTCTTTGTTCTCTCCTATTTGCCGCCGAGGGGTAGTAGAATTTTCAAGATGTACTGGTGGACAAGTGTTGAATCATTTCTATTACACGTGTTTTCAGTTGATTCGATAGACAAAGCTTCGGTTGTCAATCTCTGCCTCAACCCTGTTACATTAGATTTTACAAATGTCATCTTATTCCATCCTACTGTATGGTTGTGTGTAATTGCATGTAGTGAGTGGTATAGCTGAGTCATTCTCCAGATTTCTTATCTTCTTAAGGTCAACTAATGTAGATTTTACTGCTAGGATTTTGTGCTCCGCTAGTCTGATTGACGACGACGCCGTTCTACTAATTTGACGCAAATGTTTCACCTGACAATCATTGTAGGGTATTAGATAAATTGAATAGTTTCGTTTAATGGGTTCCACAGGATCCTTTAACTGACAAAGTTTGTTTCTAATCGAATACCACCCATTCTTATTCCCACATTGTTGCGAATTCTCCATATGGCTGCAGAATCCGTCAAAACAAACTCATTTCTGAACATGAACTTGAACTTAGAACAAAAGTGCCACAAGAGGAGAAAATACTAGAAATGCAGTTATATGTGACTTTCACCGTATTTAAATTTCAAGGGGAAATTTACGAAAAAAATTGAGGGAATTTCCATAGGGTCATCAATATCCCTGATTGTCGGAGATATATTCATGGATAGGTGGGAAAACTTGATGGCTGAAACGTTCAGCCTCACTTAAAAAAGTATGGTAGAGGTATATAGATGACACATACGCGGTACTCAGAACACAGAACATAAATACATTTTTCAAACGTATCAACTCAAAGGTGGGGGCGATTCAATTCACTTATGAATTGGAAAGTCAGGAAGGGAACTTCCAGCGTGAGATTTTAGCCTAAAAAGGAAGGTAGATGAGAAGTTAAACACTAGTGTTTACAGGAAACCCACAAATTCAAACAGATATTTGGACTTCCGATCATCCCATCCTATGTCTGTGGAAAAAGGATTGGTGAAATGTTTAAATAATAGTACACGAAAACTATGTAGTACGAAGGAAAATCTAAGACAGGAAGTGAGGCATATAAGAGACGTTTTAAAACTTAATAATTACCCCGATAATTTAGTAAGAAAGTATATAGGGAAATGTAAAAATCAAATAAGTAGTAATAGTAATGAGAATAGTAGTAAGAATAATTATAATAATGACATGCATGTCAGACATGCACATGATAATGACAACACCAACAATAGGGAATTTAAATCACCAATAGTACTTCCATACAAGGAAGGAACCTGGGAAACCTTACGGAGAATCCGTAACAAAGCAGGAATAAGAATGGTTGGTATTCATACTCACAAACTCAATTAGAAACAGACTTTGTCGGTTAAAGGATCAATCCTGTGGAGCGTTTAAAACAAAACAATTTAGTTTATCTGATGTCTTGCTGGAATGATTATCAGGTCTAATGGGGTCAGTCAGTGAGATTAGTGGAACACAAAATCCTAGCAGCAAAATCTAGATTAGTCGACCCGAATAAGATAGGAATTCTGGGGAGAAAATAAAGTTTTGAAGTTGTGTAATTATAATTGATGAAATGATTATGAGCAATAAATTGTGTTCGAAACCCTTTCATCTTGTAAATAAGTGTTGTTTCACTATGATATACATATCATCTAATAAAAAAGTTCATGTGGAAGAAAATGCTTACACCCTGTGTAGAATTCTCAGAGCAATTTATTGCGCCATATTTTCTCTTCATCCAAGATCTTCAGGTAAAATAGGGATCAATAGGATACATCGCGTGTTGCAACAACGTTAGATCCGATGCGGAAAACAGTTCCTTATCACATATTTTCCCTTTATCGCCTACAAGAAATACACAACAGTAGGAATTGAAAGACAATAAAACAATATGCGTTGATATGATTCTCAACATAATTTACACATAATTCAATGATCACGTTTTGGTTTGCAGCGATTTGACTGGTTACCGTTTTAATCGTGTGTTGATATCAGTTTGAGAACCAAGAAGTGTCGGACGGCTGTTTTATTGTATAGAGTGAGTTAACTGAAGTTCTAGTAAACATTCAGAAGCAATGAGATCGATCATATCAAGTAAGAGAACAGTTGTACGATAAACTGTCTTCTCTCACTTCCCTATTTTTCATAGTTTGACAGTATATAAATTGGTGATAACTTAAACTAAAAATTGTAATACTTATATTCCGGATACGTTCATCTCATAATGTTTTCCTATTACCTTTCAAACATTAAAATATGAAATGTTATCATTTATAACCATTGTAATTTCAGGTAGTTTGCGGCTGGTGAAAACCTGTGTAGTAGAATGATATCATTTTATACAGCAAATCTGGTCTTTCTTCCTCTATCGGAATCTATAACTTTTAAATATTTATGCATGTATTTACAGCTGAATCATTCAGCCATATTGATTTGGATGCAAACCGTTGAACATACATTACATTTACGTAAATTAATGGGCTCATTTTGTCATAACAATAAAAAGTTTGTCGCATCCCATTGTGTTCATCAATCTAACTGAACTGGATTTGAAATTTAACGGGTTCTCCTAATGCTTGAATTTAGTGTCCCAATTCTCACTCCAGTGCATCGAGGGTTCTATGGTAGTACGTTCTCCAGACAACGCGACTGACTCACTTTCAAACTGTATACCCAGTCTAGTAGCCGACAGTAGGCACGGAAAAGAAGGTGAGGCTAGGAACCTCCATTGTATGAAAACAACACCACCGTTATCAAAACTTCAAGGCTTTAATGAAGACGTGTGTTCAACTTGGAATGTGTGGGATGAAAGAAGAAACTCCCTTAAATCATATATCCCTGTGGCTACATATATACGGCGACAAGTCATGTATCTCTGTGGGCAATAGCTTCGGGCATAGTCCTTGCTGGCCTCTTAAACAGGCTGAGTCCGCTGAGCCAATTAATGGTAGAAATAGACGACCACTCACTAACTTGAGAGACATATTATGGGGATTTGACATGTGGTAGATGTTTATGCGCCTTTGAAATCTGTTTATGAAACCTGTTAGGGGCTCATCCTAAAGGTATTCGGAAACTTTATTTCACGTTTATACATTGCACTCAAATCATTTGAATCCAATTCTCCAAAAGAAAATGTGGATCTGCTTAACTTACTAATCGTAAATTCACTCTGCAAAACTGGGAATCTAACTCAATAGACCATTTGGTTTAATAACAAATTGTGAAATTAAAGATAAAATGTGAAATTATAACACTGTATGGCAATGTGACTAAAGATATTTATAGTCATCCGTTATCGTTTGAAGAGAAAACTATTCGAGTTTTTTGGTAAGGGAGAGTTAAAACCATGGGAAGGAAAGGGAACGCTCCCACTTATGTTTAAAATTACTCCACGATTGATTATTCATCGTTCAATAATCGATTACCACTGATATTATGATCAGTGCTGAATGAGTGCAGTTCTCGGTAAAATATTAGAATTGACTTGTAAAGTAAAAATATTGTTGATCTGAAAAAAGGCTTCAAATCTATCTCCCTGCTGTTTTCCTTCCTTTTTTCAACAAAGATCGATTAGTATTCACCAAATGAGTTTACGATGAAAGATTTAAAAATAATGGTTCATTTTACACCAAAATTTTCAGATTTAGAAAAATAAGATAAATTATAATTTCATCTGATATTTAAATTCGGTTTTTTCCACTGTGAATATGCAAATTTCAAAAATCTGTAGTTCTGTGCTATCTCTCTGTGGTCTGAATTCATTTCTTCCAGCCCTAAAATCGTACACGCACACACTCTCTCTCTCTCTACATGACCATCGAGAAATACCTTGAAACTTGGGAAGATTTAAACATCGTCCACTATAGGTCCACACTACAGAATCTGGTCTGGAGATTGATTTTGATAATATACCGGAGTCTTTCAGAAACGTATTAAAAATGACAAAGAATACCTCATTACAAAAGCACTTCATATTGATTGAAATCTGAATTTTTACGAGTCGATCACGGATTGATATCAGTTAGAGAAACATCGAAAATCAGGAAGTACTGGAAACATTTATCTGATGCCCGCTAGTGACTTGCTACACAACGGAGCTTCCTGGAGTTCTAGTGAGAAGTCATGACCAGTGAGGTCCAACCAGTCAAGTGTGAGGATGGATGTCCTACCGATGACAATGGTTGGTGGTCGCGATAAATCACGAATTGATAGAAGTTGGGATTCATGGGCACGCCATCGGGTCGAACTCTAGTTACTGAATGGTATACGAGCTCGCCTGTAACCCGAAGGCTCTGGGTTCGAACTCCAGTGAGTGTGCACTGCCGATGATTCCCCAACTAGGATGAAGAAGCTGTCTGGCAGTACTCCCTGGTTTTCACTGGTTCTCTACTTGATATCAATCCGTGATAAACTCATAAATACAAATCCAATCCTTACAAACCAACCATACAAATCTGGGTTTTCTGAAAAGGAATGATGAATTAAGATATAACTTGACTTGGTTCCAACACCGACACAATTTTGATATCTCTTAATGAATCACTGGAAAACCTGGAAGTACTGAGCAGCCATTTTACCCTACTTCGGAACATCTTACCCTTTCGCAGCCACAGGGATTCGCAAACGGAACCTTCCGTCTACAAGACGAACTCATAGGCTGTTCAGCCACTGGAACCCGATTTAATGGCTTATGAATTCCAGCTTCTAACGATTCGCCAGCCAGTGTCATTGAGGAGTTATTATTATTATTGTAACCTTTAGTTCCTAGAGGAACATAGGGCTTCAGCTGTGCACCTCCATTGCCTTCTGTTTTCTGCCAACTTTTTCACCCCGCTCCAGGTCTGTCCACATGCTTTCATCTCCTCCTCACATGACCTCCTCCAAGTCACCCTTGCACCGACGACCAACTCGCCGCCTCCCTTTCGGGTTCCACTCGAGCAATTGCTTGTCTAGTGATGTCACTTGATGGTTTCCTCCGCGTATGGCCAGCCAATCCATCTCCATTTCTTCCTGCCTATTTGTTGCACAATCGGTTCCTGGTTGGTTCGCTCACTGCCAGAGATCCCTGTTGCTGATCTTTTCTGGCTGGCCATCTGATCTTGAGTATTGAGCGAATACAGTTGTTAATGAAGGTCTGAAGTTTGTTGGAGATGCTCTTTATGACGCGTGCAAGTCTCTGATCCGTATAAGTAGCCCTGACTTCACATTGGAGTTGAAAATCCGGATCTTATTTTTGATGCTGAGTTCTGTTGACCTCCACAAGAACTTGAGAGTAATGAAAGCTTGTCTTGCTTTTCCGATTCTGGCTTTGATATCCTCGTCAGTTCCGTCGGCCTGTAGTTGAAACGATGCTTCCCTGGTAGGTAGGTGAAGGAGGTTGTTTCTTTCAGGTTCCTCCCATTTATGCTGCTGGCTGATTGTTGTCTGTTGTTGTTGTTGCTGTTGGTGGTGTTTGCCAGGAATCTTCATCACCTCTGTTTTATCTATGTTCACCTGTGAAGTCCTATCTTCTTTGATGCTTCTTCTGCCAACTTGTTGCTTTTCACTTGCATATCTTCCAGTTTTTGGGAAATCAGACATATATCATCGGCGAAATCCAGATCCTCCAAGTCTTTTGTGTCAGTCCATTTTATGCCTGTTTCCTCATTGCCCGTTGTCTGTCGCATTATCCAATCTACTGCAATCAGGAAGATCATTGGTGATAGTAGACAGCCTTGCCTCACTCCCGTCCTCACTTCGAAGGCTTCCGTAAGTTTCCCGTTGTGGATTACTTGGCATGCAGCATTGTCGTATAACTGTTGGATGAGATGTATAATTGTCGATGGGACCCCGTAGTAGCGAAGTAGTTGCCAAATGACCTCTCGATCGACGCTGTCGAAGGCCTTTTCAAAGTCGATGAAGTTGAGATAGAGAGGTGACTGCCATTCCAAGCTTTGTTCAATGATGATCCGTAGAGTGGCGATTTGATCAATACATGATTTGTTTCTCCTGAATCCAGCCTGTTCCGGACGAAGTTTTTCATCTAGGGCTTGTTTGATTCTCTCCAGGATGATGCGACTTAGTATTTTGCTTGGAATGGACAGAAGCATAATTCCACGCCAGTTTTTACATTGACTTAAGTCTCCTTTCTTTGGTAGTTTGAATAAGTATCCGTTCTTCCAATCCTCGGGTACTTTGCCCTCTTTCCACACCTTCTCCAGCAGTGGCGTCATCAAGTCCGCTGTTGTCTCTGGGTCTATTTTCAAAGCTTCTGCTGGGATTCCATCTGGTCCTGCTGCTTTCCCAGCTTTTAGCATCTTGATTGCATTCAGGACTTCTGATTTCGTCGGGGGTCGATGTTCACTGGTAGTTCTGCTTCCGTTGTTGGTATTGTTGGGCGTGTTGTAGGTGGCGGACGATTTAGAAGTCTTTTGAAGTGTTCAGCCCAGTGCTTTCTCTGTTCCACCTCTTTGGTGATTGACTTTCCATTGTCGTCCTTTATTGGCTTAATCTGTGTCGAACTTTTGCCCGAAAGGTGCCTAGTTGTTTGGTAGAGTGTGGCGAGGTCTCCTTTGCCTGCAGCTTGTTCTGCTTCGTTTGCCATGGTTTCATAATATTTTCTTTTGTCTTCCCTGGCACTCTTCTTCACTCTTTTGTTCAGTGTATTGTAGCTTGCATTCAGCTCCTGTTTTTGTTGCTCGTCAGTGCACTGGATAATCTTTTGTTTCACTGTCCTTCTCTCTTCTATTAGTTTCCAAGTGTCCGTAGTGAGCCACTGTTTGTCCTGTCTCTTTTTCTGCCTAGAATTTCTATGCAGGTTTGACTCCACACCGTTTTCAAGTTGTTCCAGTGCTTTTCAACGCCGACCTCTTTGCTGGTGTTGATTTGTGTCTCGGCTTTGTCCTTTATGCTTGCAATGAAGATGTCCTTTGTAGCCTGGTCCTTCAGCTTTTGAGTGTTGAACTTGGCTTGTGGTCTATCTGCAGCTCCTGATTCCCTGAAAGCTTTTAATTTGATTTGGATTGTCCCTTGTACGAGATAGTGGTCTGAGCCAACGTCTGCTCCTCTTCTTGCTTTTGTGTCCAGTAGGCTGCGCCTCCACTTCCTTGAGATTGAGATGAAGTCGATTTGGTTTTTGGTTTGCCCGTCTGGTGACACCCATGTAGCCTTGTGGATATCTTTGTGCTTGTATACACTGCCACCAATCACTAGTTCGTTGAAGGCGCAGAAGTCGGCGAAGAGTTCTCCGTTTTCATTCATTTCTCCGAGAGCTTCTCTACCCATGATGAGTTCCCTTCCTGTGTTGTCTGGTCCCAGTTTGGCGTTCATGTCTCCCATTAGTATTTTCATGTCGCCAGCTGGAGTATTGTCCATTGTTGCCTGTAGTTGTCTGTAGAATTCTTCTTTCTTTTCGAGGTCTGCGTTGTTTGTGGGTGCATAACATTGTATGATTGACACTTTCCTTCCTTTGGAGTTGAATCTGGCGGTCATTATCCTGGACGAAATCGCCTCCCATTGCATCAGGGCTTTCGTTGCCGTTGGTGACATCATGATAGCCACGCCCTCGGTGTGCGTGTGGTTATCTTCTGGGTGACCGGAGTAGATCACTGACTCACCCGTTGACAATTTGGTGAGTCCACTCCCATTCCATCTGCTTTCACATATTCCCAGCACTTGGATTCCGTATCTTTTCATCTCGTTGGCGATCTGGGCAGCTTTTCCGGTCTCGTACATAGTTCGGACGTTCCATGTCCCCACACAGACTTTTTCTTTTGGTGCAAAGAGGTTCATTGTGCTGAAGTTTCTGTAGCAATTTTTGTTTACAGGGTGGGGTTGCTAGCCTCACGCCTGAGAAAAGAATGATTACATTAAGATAAAGTTTAGAGAGAAGCGACCTTTTGGGTTGCTCCCCTCAAAATCAGAAAATAACGGACAAAACAATGAGAACAACAACAGCAAAAGGAAAACAGTTCACAGCAAAAAGGGCAAAAAGCGACAACAACGATACAATACAACAACATGCAATATAGTTCAGCACAGTTAACTAAAATGATATCTCAACCATAAACTCACTGTCTTGGAGCAACTTGAACATATAAATCCAACAATATATACAATTATAGGTGTGTTTATGTTTAAAAATTTCACAAATCCAAATAGTTAGTTATAGGTATTATCTGTCAATAAGATTTATCTTCGGATTTAGTGTTCGAAAGGTAAATAATTGTAATAGTTTCCACAAACTCTTGGCATGAAATTTTACAGAAACGAGAGTTTTTATAAAATTTAGGAAATGTAGCGCAGTAGTCGAAAAGGGCGCGCTTGTCTCATTGAGGAGTAGCTGTTCTCTTATCTGATTAGTTGAACTCCATTGGCTACAACTTCTTAACAGAACTCCAGATAACTTCCTGTATACAGCCAGTCTCTAGTGATGATCAGATTAATTATCGAATTTCGGTTTGAGGGATTTAATTGAATTTAGGTTTGGTCACTATCACAGTTCACTGTATGGGATTCTATTTATTTTTTTTGTTTTATTTTTGATTACAGCCTGATTACACACTGTATTTTTAGTACAAGTATGGAATTTTCAACATGTGATATTGGTAGCCCAAATTTCGCAGGCCGATCATAGATATCAGATGTGCGTAACCGTAACTTTACGTTACGGTTAAGACTCCTGAATAAAAATAATCATCATGGTGTAACTCAAGTTCTCTTCTTTCGTCCTGAGTTTGCCTATTTCTGAGATACTAATTATCCTATCACTGGCGTACTCATTCGATTAATTGTCTGTGCTTTAACGTTACCATTGAAAAAAGTTTGCCCAGTCTGTTATTCTACCATGGTCTTAACCTTTTCACTAGTCGTTCCTTGTAAAAACATTTTAGTTTATATATTTTAATTTTCAACTTTACTTTTATTTGCTTTCACTTTAATAATTAATTCACTATTATCACTCTCATATGTTCCTTTTGTACATTTTCATACACTCTTCACACTTGTTTAAATTAACACTCAACTACCTGCGTTCTCACCTAACTTTATCAACTTTCTAACGCTTTCATCCTTTGTACCTTTGAGTACTACGTAATTTACGAATTTTATTTTCACTTCTAAAGCTACTTTTCAGTAATTATATCAGTTACATCACATTCTCCCCACTATTACTCAATAATGGACTGGTTCTCATTTTTTTTGGCAAATATAAATATGACTGTACAGCCTCTGAAGATGATTTCGTCGATAAAAACAATTTTCTACGCTGAATTGTCTTTTACTTCTACACCTTTTTGATTAGCGGGACATAACCGCCTAGTAGTCGTATCTCCTGTTAATATTACTGTCATACGTAAGACGCTGCTTTTGTCATCAACCTACGTAAAGACCGAGATATATAATTCTTTTGATAGAAACATTCATGAACACAAGTCATAGTTAAGAAAATATGCAGTTGCAGTAAAATAAATTGTATCATATGACCAAAGGAATGTTTCATATTCGTTGATTGAAGTCACTAATGTGGATGAAATTTGGAGGTGAGTCGGTGGCACAGTGGTTAGGATTCTCGCCGACCATGCACATGGTCCGAGGTTTGAGCCCCCGCCGACGCACACCTGATATCTATGGTCGACCAGCAAAATTTGGGCTACCGATATCCACGCTGAAAATTCCATACTTGTACCAAAAATACAGTGTGGAATCAAGCTGTAATCAAAAAAAAAAAGAAACGACAGCATCATAGTGAGAACGCATTACTGAATTAGATAAGCAAATAATTTCGCTCTAATTGTCTGGGACAAAGACTTGAGAAAGGTCGACAACATTTAAGGCTGTTGCTTAGACCATCTTTTTGACCAATGAACCAACGAAGAACCTACTGCTCTTCAAGAAATATGTAGAAGGAAAAGGAGGTGAACTGGAGGTATAAGCTAAGAAGACTCACCAGACCCTGATGAAAATTGACAGCCAAATTTATTCACCTTATTGTTATTTAACTTAATTATATTTGATTGGTGTGGATTTCATCAGGAATCAAGAACTACTACAAACCAAAGAATATATATTAGATGGCTGTTTCGTCTTAGCTTCTGATCCTTCATAGGTGCGAAGAGGGTGTTTTTGGGATAATTTTTCTTCTTTAGCTGTACATTTGTATTTATTTACAATTTTTCGACCAAAAAAAACAGGGTAGTCGTGAAATGGTGACAGTATGTAGACACTGGAAAGAATGGTAGAATTGGGAGTTTTTAAAAATGACTAGATGAAAACGACAATATCATTACAAGAATAGTAGAAGTGAGTGAAGAATAATTTTTCATATTAAGAGATCTGATTTCTCTCTCTCTCTTTCTAGATGACTTGAGCTACAACAGTGTGAAATGAGGGAATATATATCTTGTCTTCGGAAAGTTGATGTCCATTTAGTAGGTCATTTTGCAGGTGGATTTTGTTGAGACTGAGTGAACCATGTTGATATGGGGGTTCACCTTTGATTGAACACTAGTAACTAGTGTGATGTATCTAGTCCTTTACTTTGATGCAGACTGAATTCTATCAGTCAGGTTTGTAATGTGGCCACCATTGCAGGTAGGTAGCCATCATGCTTTACGTTGGTTTGATGATATTAGATGGTTGAAGGGAATCGGCAGGAAGCCCTACCTGACCTAGGTTTCGTGTGGGCTAGTCGACAGTCACTAGTCAACAAGTCATATTTGTGACCTCGAAGGAACTCATGTCCTTTCTGAGATCCGAACCCGCACCACCTAGCTATTCAGACTCAGATTTGACCTCTTGTAGGACCATTATGGATATTTTTATTGTACCCTAGTCAGTAATTAGTGTAATGTGTCTAGCCCTTTGTTTCACTGCAGCCTGAATTCCAACCATCTAATATCATCAAATCAATGTTCACCGTGACGGCGAACTACCTAGAATGCTAGCCATACTGCAAACTGACTGATAGAATTTTAGTGTTCACCAAAATAAAGGACTAGACACATCACACTAGTTACTAATGTCCGCTCAAAGTCCCTAGGTGAAGTATTTATTACGAAAACAAGTTATACTTTCGCTTGTGAATATAAATATTTTTGAAAAATGAATTCTGATATGAAATATTTAAAAAAAGTCACCATCAGCAGTGAAGTGTTTGTGGTGACAGATGGAGATAGAGGACCTGGACTTAAGTTTCCAGGCTTGTTTGTATATTCTTTGTAACAAAACTAAGGTACAACATTAGTGCTTCAATATGTTTCAGAGATTTGAAGAACGCCTCACCGAAAGCATTTCTAACAGGCCTTCACTACCTGGATAATGAAGATGAGATGGCAAGCCGGTTAGAAAAAAATAATCAATGAGGAACTCTGGGAATGAACCAGCCAGAAACGGATCGTCCAAGAAATTCGCAGAAGCAAATCCAGGTGGATGACACACATGCTGACGCGACTACTGGGCGAAATTGCGCACCAGGCTATCGATTGGAAGTGGAATGAAAAACGAAGAGAGTTGTGTATGTAGGGTAGCATGGAGCAGTTCGTTTCAGGAGTATATGAAGGCTTGAGGATAAAATGAAATTGTGCTGTATGAAGCCTACATTCCACTTGGAACCCAAGAGAATTACACAAATAATGTACGAAATTTAAGGAAATTCTTGTTTCTCTTGAAAATCCATCCCATCACCTATAAACAAATTTTGAATTAGTAAACATTTTTGTTTACTCTTGAGTTTCTTTTTGACGATCGGAAATCAATCAGCTTTATCGACGCATGATCGATCCCTTGAAGTGATACTTCAGATTATGAAAAATAACTTTCAGAAAAACTATTAATTAAATGAATTGATAAAATACTTTTTTAATAGGAGTCTTCCCGAATTTTCCTAAGTTTTATTTTTATTTCTTAAAAGATTAGTGAACAAAATCAATAATCAGTCGAGCATTTCTCAACAAAAATAATTTCATTTATTAGGATCATTATACTATTAAATTGTGAAATAAGTAGTATTTTAAAGTGATTAAAGATAATAATATAAATCATGGAAACACGCAAAATCAAGGAGTAGCGGTTAGTTGCTTCGTTTTAGTTAAGGACTCTTTTTCATTGCACACACACACACACATGGTTAAGACTATAAGGTTATGAAAATTTATTTTTTAAATTCAGCATTTTCCCTCCTCACTTTTTTCTTTGTATAAAAAACTCTGAGTTGGCTTGTAAGGGTGTGACTAATTTCAAGTTAGGCGGCGAATTGACTTTCGTCAGAAAAAACCACTGAAAACCTGACAAAAGTGGAATTGTTTCATGATTCAAAGGTCAACAGTGTTGATGTGATGATAACTTCTCTCCAATGACATTAGCTAGCGGTGATGGTACTATATGACATGAAATGACAGAAATTACAAATCCTAGGCCACTGGATTCCATCCCAGTGACTGAATTTTCAATACATTCCTCTTGTAACACAGAACTTTACGATCCGGTCACCGAAGAGGTCATTTTTACTAATGCTGAGAATTCAATTGTGTATTATAAGTACTGTTTTTGGAATAAAGTAGATTATTATTATTATTCCTGTAGGTCAGGAATATAGGTCTTCAGAAGAACATTTCCATTTCATGATGTTCTTTGTAGTCTTTTCTAGATAGCTCCACGATTCGCCATAAGCTCTCAACTCCTCCTCATATGATCTCCTACATATCATTCTAGGATTCACACTTAACTCATCGTTTCTTATTCTAGTTCTACTCGATCAATGGCGTGACTAACGCTCATGTCACCCAGTAATCTCCTCAGAGTGTGCTAGATCCATTTTCATTTTCTCCGGAATATTTGTTCAGCAATGAATTCTTAGCTGATTTGTTCACAGAGTTCCCTCCTTCCTTTCTGGTCGTCTGATCTTTAGTATAAAGCCACTGAAGGCGGCTGTTTATTAAAGCCTGGAACCTATTGGAAATACTTTTGATGACACGCTGAGTCTCAAAACCATAAGGAATCACTCACTGACTTGGCAATAAGACTGAAAATCCAGATGTTGTTTCTTATTCTAAGTGCATTAGATTTCCACATTGATTTCAGATTTATGAAGGTTTGTCTAGCGTTTTTGACCGTTCCATTGAAATCCTCATCTGTTCTGCCTTGATAAGCGAAAGGAATAACTTTCTTCAAAATTCTTCCGTCATTAGTGATTAGTTCCTTTTGTTGTTTGGTTATGCTTGCCGCTTCTGTCTTCTCTATATAAAAATGATGTTCTAGCTGCCCTGCTTCTGCTGTCAAATAGTTGGTTTACGCCTGTAGATCTTTGAGTTTCTGTGACAATAGACATCAATCATCCACAGAGTCAAGATCTTCCGCAGTCTTCTTATCCATTCAACGTATTCCTGTCTCCTCGCTCTCTGCAGTCCCCTGCAAGGTGCAGTCATGGGTGAATGCTACTGAAGAGCGCCAAACTAGAACGAAACAACACCATCCAGTACTTTTTGACTTCCAGTAGTTCTCTAAATGACCACATCTAGTGATCTAATTTAATTAAATTTAAATGATATCTGTAACTTTATCCTAAATTGTCATTATATAATATAAAAGACGAATAGTCAGATAAACTATATTCCATTTCGCCTAAATAATAATACTAATCTACTTTATTCCAAAAACAGTACCTATAATACAGAACTGAATTCTCAGCATTTGTCACAATATTCCATCTCATTTACTTAAAATATAAATAAAATTAAAAATTAAAACAAAAGTAACCAGAGGAATTTGTCCACGTTTACGTTATAAAGTCAAAAATATTCGAAGCACCAATTGAGATTATTAAATATAATAATAATAATAATAACAGTGAGTTTGTTTCATACAGTATTGTCGATTCAGTTGGAAATTTTAGCATGTTACAGATTATTGAATCTAATGTTCTGTTGATATGGCAGTATGGTGAGGGGAAGTACAAAATTAACAGTTATAACACAGTTCACATTCTGTTGACACTTATGAAAAACTAAACAAATAAAAAGCGAAAAATTGAGAGGATTATAAATATAAGAAGTACAATAACAATAAAGGTTGATGTTGTAAGCGTGGAGGAACTGGTTTATTTAGTAGTGCAAAGAACGTTAGTTAGCTAGTTCATGCCTGACACCATTTTCATCACATAAAGTACGTGCTAAATATGGTATAGTGAAATTTTTATACTTAGACGTACGTGCATAAAGTCTTTTGAAAAAACCCCTTGTTTTACCTGAGGAGACACAAGGTTGGGGCTGTGGGTAAAGTGGATGCTCACAGTTTGATAAAATTCATTTAGCAAATTTTTTGCATGAAATCAAGTGCCTATCAATGACGATGTCAACGATATGACCCAATGAAATACCACTCGCCCTACTGACAGTCTTCAGAGTTCTACAAAATATGACATAATCTTTTTTAAGCAATCCAGGAAAGAATAAGAGTGAACAATAAAGAAGAATAGATAAGATGCTTGAGTTGACAAACCGTAAAAGGAGGGGTTGGGTTGTGCCTAATTGCCTTAACTTCTCAATGTAAAAAGTCAGACGAAATATTCTTTTAGAAATACTCAGACTTTAGCTTTCTTTTAAAATGATTGATTTTCACGCATGTGTGCGTGTTCTGAATATCGATTGAATTAGTTCAATTTTTGAATTCTTAATAGTAGTGTATATAGACAGTATTGATTGACAGTATAAGCAAGCCATCATATTTTGATAGACTATTTAAACAAAATATATTAAATTAAATACATCCTAATTCCAGTTCATTAATTTTATCTGTCTATGAGTTAAATGGCTTGGTGTGACAAAGTTTGCTGTTTAAAAACCTTGATGTATTGACTGTATTTTTAAAAAAGAAACTCAGACGAATAGACAAATCAATATGTATTTCGTCAATATAAACGAATTTAATCATCTGCTGTGATGATTTTGAGAAAATATCAAATACAATCTGGAATATCCTGATATCGTGGAATTGTAAGTAAATTCTCCTCAGGTTTTAACAGTTATAAAATAAAATATTTTTTAACATTTCAGTAATAGCGCGTTTTACAGTGGATACCATTCCTCATTCCTAAACATCATCCAATGTAGCTAAGCAGGGGATAAACAAGATCTATTCGTAGCTCTGTTTTAGCGCCTCTCGTCGATGCTGAACATAAAGTTGGTGTTAACCAGGTATTTAGAGTTATAAACCGTATTCTGATAAGAAGGGCTCAGAAGATTTGGATTTCGCCGATGATTTATGTCTAATGTCTCAAAATATTTGAAGACCTACAAGCATAAATCAACAAATTTGTAGAAGGAGCGGCAAAAGCAGAACTTCAAGTTGGCGTTGAGGTGATGAAGATAACAGGTGAACGATAACAATATGCACCAATCACTACTAATGGGGTAATGTGAAAGAGGTAACTAACCTATCTAGGAAGCCTAGTTTCAACTACACGCAGAACGGATGAAGATGTCGGAGCAATCCAGGATCGGAATGGCAAGACATACCTTCATCATTCTCAAGTCAGTTTTGAAATCCACTGCACTCAGCAAGAAGAATACCAGTGTTAAGTCAGTCACTTACTCTATAAGGGTCAAAAACTTTGGGTTAGCATCATGAAAATCATTTCGAACAGGTGGGTTAGGGTTAGCAGCAGACTTCTCTAGATCCATACTGAAGGTCAAATCTCCAGAAAGAATTAGGAACAAGAAATTCTGAAAACGAACCAACCAAGAACCTATTGATTAATCAACACTCCGATGAAAAATGGCGATGGAGTGGACACACGCTGAGGAGACCATTGGGTTATAATACGCCCCAAGCCATCGCTCGATTGAAACCTGAATGAGAAACAACGCGTTAGGCGCTCGAGTACGACATGGAGGTGATCATGTAAGAACGAGACCAGAGACTGTAGGGGAATCGTGCGGCCAGCTAAAGATGACCTCAGAGAACAGAACGAGACAGAGATGTGCTGTTGCAGCCGTATCTTCCGCTAGGAAGTCAAAGGAACAATAATAATATAGTGTTCCAAGTAATCCTAGTTTTGCCTCATAATTACATCTTCTACATATGACCAAATCCGCCTGAATTCACCAGAAAAGCCTCATTCATGTATTTGGAAGAAAATCTTACAGCTGCTTCCCTTAGTTTCGCCATCATTACTAAATTGCGAAAAATCAAACAGTTTCCCCTCGCGTCTATTACCAACTATCTATAACTGTCCTATAAACTTAATCATATATGTTATTCGGTTTAATAATACATTTTAATGCATATTATCACTTACACATACTTTAGAACTGTAATTTTATTGATGTCAACAATGTATCACTTTGTATGTGAAGAACTCATAAGACGAAACATCGGTGTCGGCATTCCTAAACCTTTTATAATAGAGCTCCTTCTTCTTTTTAAATGCACAATGAATGTTCCTTTTTATTTTAATAAGGAACTATACAGACAAATCGATGGTTTGGCGATGGGGTCACCACTAGAACCCATTCTAGCAAACATTTTCCTTGCGAAAATAGAGAATGGGCCTCTGAAAGTCGTAACTGATGAACTAGAATTCTACTGTCGGTACATGGGTGACACATTTTTGATTATGAAAAATGAGGATGAAGCAAAGAACATCCCGGACAAATTTCACGATGTTCATCCCGCAGTGAATTTTACCACTGATAAAGAAAGGGACTCACTCTAGTATTTCATTTTTAGACGTCCTTACTACCAGAAAAGAGGATAGCACAATAAGAAGGAGTATATATAGAAAACCTACATCAGCTGGTCAGTATGCTCATTTTTTCAGCTTTGCGCCCTTGAAATACAAACGCAACCTAATAAAGTGATTGGTCTACAGAGCAAGAGCAATCTGCTCTGATAAATGTCTTAATGAAGAGCTTAATATTACTAAACGGTTGCTTATTGAGAACAGTTATCCAGAAAAATTCATCAATAAGAATATGAATCAAAGGTCAAGACAGGCCAAAGTACCAACAGTTCCTAAAAAGGCTTATTCCTATAACTTCAGTTCCTTGAGGATAACATCACTGAGATATTAACACAAGGCCTAGGGAATGTGGTAAAAACAGCTTTCATTGCTACCGAATTATTCTGTGTCCTCAAAACCACCCCTATTTCGCGTTATAGAGTTAAAGATAAACTGCCTAATTCCTCCAGTACTAATCTAACTACTCCTGTGGAGCCAGTAACGTAGGCCGTAAAATTAGGTATGTTTCTCGTCGGATTTCCGAACACCATCCTGAGTGGTTAAGTAAAGGGGAAAACAAATCTATTCATAGCGCTATTCTACCTCATCTTGTGGATACAGAACACAAGATTGGTGTTAACGAGGATTTCAAAGGCAACTACCATATATCAACTAACCTTAACTTTGCCTCAAGAATTCGTCTATTATACATTGCTGAAACTGTTGGGATCTCCATTAAAAACCTAACTTATGTATTCAAAAGAAGTTGGTCCAGACACTGCCCTTACCTTGGCCATCACGGTCCTAATAATCCTCAGTTTTTCCTGGTAATTTCCTCAATTTTATTTGATTTCTATTTGCTATTGCATTATATGCTTATTATAATTTTTGCATCTTTCGTGAACTGTAATTCCATTGTGATCTTACTCAACAAATCGATATTATTTAAGAAACACCAATATTTTGCTGACGACAATTCTAGAATAATCCATGTATGTAAACATACATATATAATTGTAGAACTAGAAGAGGAAATTATTGAAAAGGATATTCTTTGCCCAAGTTCCCTTTCGTCTTCTAAATGTTCGAATGAATATTTTCGACATGTTTAAACTCGTTATTATTTGAAAAAGTCAATGTTATCGACAATGATTACTTTTTCATCTGAAGCCAGATGAGGAAGTTATCTTAAAGAATATTCTTTGCTCAGTCCTCTTTCGATTTTATCTTCTAAATAAAATTAAAAACGAATCATCAGATTAGTTTCAAGTTGTGAAGTGACTGCTGAAGTGACCGACCGAAAGCTGCTACCTTGACGTGGTGGTCGGGCTTGAACACCGCAATGACCTAATCAAGCTATACTGGCTGAGACTTATGTCTCCTGAGGTTCTACCATGCCAGGCAGGTTGTTTGGATAGCGGTTAAACAAAAAGCAGCTACCCCATCCAATACCATGATTCAAACAAATTCACAAAATTTCATGCCGGATCGGCCTTGGCCCGGATTAACAACGACCGCGCTTCCTGCTGCCGTGTTACAGGGCAGGAGTGATAAATATGCTACTGAGACACACCAAACAAAAAAGAACAAACAAAAGCAGGCCGCGTGTGACCGGCCTCAAGCAGTTGTCCCCTGGGCTCTGCGGTCACGCAACCAACTTCCACGGTGTGGGCAGCCGGGAAGTAACAATCGCCCTCACAATCCACAATCCAATCAGCATAAATATTATATTGTATGACAAGTGTGTTGAGTTGGTTGCAATTACAGAGCTCGAGTGAAATAGACGAAGGTAATTGTTGTTGTTACCATCATTATTGATTTCTTGCTATCCAAGTGGAACAAGAGGCTTCGTGAGACATCTCTGTTGGACTGTGTTCATCTGTCATCATTTTCTTCAGCTGGCTTCATGACTGTAAATATGCTGTTATTTCGTCGTCGTCTAACACGATTTCCTCATGTCACCTTCCCATTTGGGTTCCACTTGACCAACTATTTGGTATACAACGTTACTTGAAGATCTCCTCAGTGTAGATGAGGATTAATTTTATGACTAGTTAACGTCAAAATCATCACTTGTAACCAGAAGACCTTCGGTTAGAAACCCGGTGGGTATATACAACCGAAGAGTCACAAACTAGGGTGAGACAGCTGTCCAGTACTTCCTGGCATGATAGCATTCAGCTGTTGGCCTTGTTTAGCAGTTGAATACTCATCACTGACTAAAGACACAAGTCCAATCAGCTGACGATTCCTAAATAGGATGAAATCAGAGTCTTAGATTTCACCAATAGTTATCATCAAGAACAAGTAACATTGCTGCTAATCTTAAGGCATTATCGAAGTGTCCATGTTATCAGCCGGCCTGTTATCAGACAGTCGAGGATTTCAGTTCAATAAAATCAATAAATAGATAATTCAAATTATTCCATATAAGTTATTTAATATTATAGTCACAAGTTATCAGTATTAAATCTCGAGAAGTTCTGATATGAAAGTTACATTCTCTAGCTGGGAATTTTGAATAACTTAACCGACATTTGCGTCAATCGTTCAACGATAGAATGCTGACGAACCAGGCATATAGTTCAGGTAGTAATCCTGCAAGCTGGTAGTAGTAGGCTCATTACAGAGGAAAGGTTAGTCTTGTGAACCCAGTTACTCCATCCCACGAAAAAATATAACACCTCCTCTACTGCACCTTCAAAACCTAAAATGGAAGTCCGACATTCCAGTTGAAACGCTAAGGATTTGAAACAACTAATACTTAGTCACTAAAAAAGTGAGTGTTTCTCACCACGTAATTAGAGGATACTGAATCATTGATTAAAGAATTAATTATAAGGTTTAAAAGTAAAAGACGCACTGTGGAACGACTTAAGTGTACGAACCACTGAAAAGTTACGGAATACTACGAAACATACACCATTTACAGCCTAAACTGAATAACTGTGGCCTATGGCTAGAAATACTACTACTGATTAATTGAGATAAGTAGTTGTATACCCCTTGTCAAACAACCAAAGAAGGTTGATTTACGCCTCTGCAAGAACTGACTGGCGTGAAATAATGCACTTGTGCACGCCAAGTGAAATACTAAATCTCATCATCCTGGAGGGAATAAAGGATCTACCAGATACAGAACTATCTCAGCCACAGAAACAAGCCGGATTCAGGAAAGGTAAATCGCCTTGCTGATCTAATTCCAACTCTACGCACCGTCATCACAGAACAAAGCATAGAATGACAGTCTACCATCTACCTCAAATTCATCGACCTCGAGAAGGCCTTCGACAGCGTTGACAGAGAAGTAATTCGGAGAATACTGCAACGCTATAACATGCAGTGTCCAAGTCTTTATTAACCTCATTCAGCAGCCGGCTATATGGCAATGCCGGTCACGTGTCAGATGCCACAGCGGAAAACTCAACGAGGCGTTTGAAGTGAATACAGGAGTACGACAAGGCTGCCTATTATCACCGATGATATTCGTAATTGTAGTAGACTGGATTATGCGTCAAACTATGCACATAGAGTGAGAAGACAGGAGTACGCTGCAATGACCGATAAAAAGATTCCAGAAAATCTGGACTTCACCTGTGGTTGATATATGTCTACTGTCACACAAACTTGAAGAGTTACTGGCACGCGAAAACCAACAAACTGGCAGAAGAGGATGACAGATAGCGCAGACAAGACTCCAAGTGAACATAGATAAGACGGATATGGTGAAGATAAACAACCAACGAACCAACAGCAGCAGCAAAAAATAACAACAACCAGCATCAATCACCATCAACGGGAGAGTTTGCCTAGAGTTTGCCTCCTTCACTTATCTCACTAGGAAGCACAGTTTCAACCACAGGCAGCTGGAATGGATGGAAATGTAAAAGCTGACCAACGACAATCGGAAAGGCAAGATACACCTTCATCAACCTGAAACCATTTTGGTTTCTTTTTCACTGAACTCAGCGAACATGATGAACAAGATTCAGATTTTCAACAGAAATGTGAAGTCAGTCGATTCTTCTATACGGGTTAGAAACTTGCACTGTGCATGGGTCATAAAAAGGATTTCCAACAGACTACTTCGGACTTTTATCAACAGCTGCCCTCGGGGGCTTCACATTGAAGATCAAATGACTAACCAGCCGGCCAGAAATAATTAGCAACAAGAAACTCTGGCTTGGAACAAACCAACCAAGAGCCAATCGCTCAAAAAAATATGTAGAATAAAATGGAGATGGACTGGGCATACATTAAAAAATCGTCGAATCACATCGAGTGCAATGCAGGCCATCGCTCGAGTGGAATCTTAGTAGGTAATGACGAGATAGTCGTCGGCGTGAGAGTGACATGAAGGACATCGTGTGGTGAGGAGGAAGAGATGAGAGATTATGATCAATCATGGATCCAGCTGAGAAGGATGGCAGAGAACGAAAGAAAGTGGAGATGTCCACTCGGAACCCAAGGGAATAATAATAATAATAGTAGTTGTTTACCACTCACAGGAAGCAACAGTGTTTATCACCCGACCAAATGAAAGTGACCTAAATACCAGACAGTCAATTCGCCCGCTTGAGACAGAGCTCATCTGCTATGTACCCTGTATGACTCGGCTTAGAGAGCTAAATCAGCACCAATAACACGATTTCTGACCAACTTCTTAGGTGAACAGATAAACACATAAACAAGCTTTACACACAAAAAATGTCTTAATCCCTTGTTCACTCGTCTTTCTCTCAAACTACCAAACTGATTATGTAACAATAATAATAATAATACTAATAACAACAACAACAACGCAAAGTAACTATGCAATCAATGGTAAGCTTCATTGTAACAAAGGAAGTATTCTAAGTTAGCGGTCATTTTCTCATCGAACAAAACAAAATCGCCTACGTTTCATTTATATACACATCTAAGCTGATTAATCTTCTTCTTCGTCTTCGTCTTCTAATTAATCTCAGCTGTGTCCCACTGCTTTTTCTCTCTGTCCTTTTCTGTCTTTGTTTTAGAAAAAGAAACACAGTTCACATTCATTATTTCATTGTATGATGTGTATACGTGTTTTGATATTTAGCTGATTAGTGTTCTAACTATAAGACATAATATGCCTCCAATATGTACAATAAAGAGTTATCTATCACAGTTATAAATGAATGAATGGAAATATCATTCAACTTTCCACTCCCCTACACATCCACACATACACCCACACTGATGCACACATGAATACAGGACACACCAATTTTTTGGACAAGTACATGAAGAGATGTTCTCTACTGACGATGATAAATTACTAGATACTGTCTTCTGTTTTTTCTGGCTATAGCTTAAATATATATGACTTTTCAAAAATTTATCCTGTCTGACAAAGTAGGTGAAACAATGGTAATTGATGACAATAAGTGAACAATGGCTTTTTTTTGTAGGATAATTACACTTTTCGATTTCATACACAAATCAGTCATTGATTCTATTTAAGCTTCGGAGACTTGAAACGTCACAAAAAAGAATTAAGTATAGATAGCTGAAGGCTTTTAACAACATCCGATTTTGTTGACTTCATAGTCAAGAGTAGATGGCCAAGAGAGAATTAACAGCAAGGAACTCTGACAAAGAATCAGCGAGTAATCTATTACTTGACTGTAGTGCCGAAGCGAAAATAGAGATAGACCAGAGGCACGTTGAGGAGACCGTCGAGTGACTACTCTCAAATTGAATCCGAATGGAAAATGAAAAGTTAGGCGTTTGATCCGAATATGACTTGACAGAAATCATGTGGAGAGGACACAGAAACTTTGGAGCATTTGTGGAGCTAGTTCAAAAGGCCTATAGAGAACATAATGAAGTCGAGATACGTTGGTGAAGCGCAACGTTTCGCTGGGAACCCAAAGAAATAATAGTAATTATACTTTATAGCGTAGACGTTCTTCAGTTTGAAGTTGATGAGGAACTTGTTACTTATCTACACCAAGACGATTTGCTAAAACACTAAGTCAGTCAAACGTCTTACAGATTAACTCAATTAGGATTTAAAAAAAAACATATTTTCAACTTGAGCTGTGGACCAAACATTTAGCATCAAGCTAGATCAAAGGTCACGTCACTGGAGTTTTATTGGTACTTACTAACTCAAAGAATTACCGACAAAAGCAAACAAGCTGCCAGAACAGGTAGCATAGAAAGAGTTTTAAGAGAAACACAGAAGACACAGGTGATAAAGACACCCTGCCGGATCAACAGTAACATACACCAGTCACCGTCAACAGGAAAAATCGAAAGAAAGTTTTCCTATTCACTTAGCTGACCTACGTAGCATCGTTTCATTTAAAGCTATTCAGGATGATGAAAGCAAGATAGATCTTCATAACTCTGAAATCATTGTAGAAACCTACAATACTTAGCATAATGAAATACGAATTTTCAATCCTAATGCCCAGCGAGTACTTATAAGTGCTTTAGTGCCTTGGCTTACAAATTACCGAAAGCATTTCGAACAGATTAACGTGCCATTTCACCAACAGCTACCTTCGTTGCCTTGGTATTGAATGTCAGATAGCTAGTCGGAAACACTAAGCAAAAAGCGACTCTGGCAAACAGTCAAGAAACTTTCGCTCAACAAATATGCACAAGGAAATGGAATTGAGCTAGACACACACTGAAGAGACCAATGAGTGATATCACACGCCATACACCTGAATGAAACCGTAAGTTGTAACAGCAAGTTGGTGGTCTCATTTTGAAATGGACAGGTTATATGCAGAGGAAATTAGTGTTTGTGAGCAGTCCTGAGGTCAGCCAAAAAACAACGACAGAGAATTCAGTGCAATAATGATAAGCTGTTGTGCCAAATCTCTGTAATTATCAGACTCCCTGATAGCGAAAGATTCTGAATGAATCACTCCCGTGATTCAATATGTTTGAATGTCTTGACAACATATCTTAAACCATCAGCCTAACTTTTCAATCCTGTAAGTAATTTGAGTACCTATTCACCTGCGAGCTTTTGTTTAATTGACTGTTTAACAGATATGTATTAAATGTCTTGTCACCTTTTTCACATCACTTTGTGCTTAAAATGCTATCACAGAGTTTCTAGAGTTAATCTTTGACGTTTCAATGGCAGCGATGCAGTTATTACTTAGTGGGGTTGTTAGCTTCATGCCCAACCTCTCTATATTCCGTAGTTACTAGCGCTTAGGCGAACTTTTGGAGTGAGTCATCCCGAAATGGAACCCGTATCACCTGAATGGTTGTTCAGCATTCTACCAATGAACCAGCGATGTCACATTGTTTTAACTAAGTGGTAACTTACGAATCGATCTATATGCTCCTAAGTTTAACAAATATACATGAATATGATAACTAAAAGTCCAGTGAAAAGTTTCTTTTCAGCGAACTCCTTCACTTAGCTGTGCAATCGCATATATATGCATAATTACTTTGTGTGTGTGTGTACATTGTGATTGTCAGACAAAAGTAAAAACAGAAATTAGTTAAGGCTATTGTTTACGTCTTCAGAATGTTTCAAAAATGCGATGAATAATCAAATTGTAAATAAGGTGGTGAGGTGAAGATTGGTAAGTATTGACAAGGGTTACGTAATACGAAATAAGATGTTTTCGTTGAACACTAGTAGCTAGTATGATGTGTCTATTCCATTCTTTTGATGCAGACTGAATACTATCAGTCAGGTTTGTAATGTGGCCAGCATTCTAGGTATCTTACTATCACGGTTCACATTGATTAGATGATATTAGATGGTTGGAGGCAATCGGTGGGAAGCCTTGCTTGACCTAGGATTCGAGCTATTTGGCACTCACCAGTCAGCAAGTCGTATCTGAAACCTTGAAGGAACACATGCTCCTTCTGAGATTCAAACCCGTGTCACCCAGTGCTGCAGTCAGAGACGTTACCGCTTGTATTAATGAAATAGCATGGAGAGGCGTGTCAAAAATAAATTACGTAATAGTTAGTAAGAGTAAACAAAGGGTTGACTAAGAAATGATTTTACTAAAATGTCATGTAAAAATTCAATAAAATCATTTTAAAGAAGTGGTAAAACCTGAAATTATACCTAAGGTAGGAGGAAAGATAGGGTGGGAAAGTGTCTTCTGTGTACATAAATCAGGGTTTTCCATCCGGATTGCTAAGACCTCGGCAGTGCAAAGTATGCAGAAGCTTACCATTTTCGAGAGACTTCTTTTGACTTTGAAGATAAGTTTGACTGAATTCTCCCTACATATTTATTGAGTGACCATTGTTGAATATATTTTCAATTATAGCACTCCTTATTGATCCATTGGTACATTTTCGTAGCCAAGTGGGATAATGATCTTTGACTCTCTTAGATAAAACACGCATCGGACAACCTAAATATCTCGCTCCACATGAGCAAGTAATATGGTGAATACACATGGAAATGGTTAAATGTGACAGTTTATCTTTGGAATTGTTGAAGAACATTGGGCAGTTGCAGAATACTAGTTGTACTGTAGGAAAAGAGAATGTTCTTCTCAGGACGTTAGACATTCCTCTCTTTAGGAAGTCAGCGAGAAGGTGATCATTGGATGCCACATTCATGTTTATTATCTTCTTCGACACAGAGATAGATTGCTGTTTTTTTGATTTTCGGTCTTACGTGTTTATCTACAAGTCCTAGTGGATAGCCATTCTTAAATAGTGTCTTCCACAAAAGGGTGATCTCCTCTTCTGCTGATTTGGGGCTGTATATTCTGTGGATTCTAATCGCAAGACATATTATCAGGTTACGCTTGCGGTTGACGGGTAACCAACCGTAAAGATTTGTCAGCTCGCCGTTCCATGTCTTTAGAGTCCAATCAGTCTTCTTTGTTAGTTGGAGGTCCAGAAATAAAAACCGGTTTCTGCCTTAATATACATGATCAAAGAAATACTAGAAAGAGGAAAGACTGAAGAAATCAGTTTTATGGGTAATTGAAAAATGCATCTTTTTTCCTCCAAAATGCTACTATTATGTTTATCAATGAACGGACAAAACCACACTTGTATAAATTAAGTAAAAATGCGCATATAATCCCCAAAAGATTTTACGTTTACACATTTTTTCTAGAACAACTATCCGCGATAAGATATTTAGGTTGAATAAAACATGTATCTACCCCCATTTGGAAAATAATTAAGAAAATCAATAAATCCTACTGATGGAGAACAAACCAATAGTATTTTACCCAAAAAATATATCGAGGAAAGTGTATATGGATCGAGCACGTACTGAGGAAACCGTTGAGTGTAATATCTCCCCAGGTTCTCAAGTAGAATTCGAATGAAAAACGATGAGCTCCGCATCCGAAGCTAACATAGTAGAGATCGTGTGAGGAGGAGACAAGAGTCTATTGGCAATCATGGAGTCAGATGAAGAGGACTTCAGGGAACGGGATGAAATGCAGATATGCTAATGAAACCCTACTTTCCACTGAGAACCACAAGAAATAAGAAATAACATCGTTTTATGACTCTGATTCTGTACGTCAGTAGATCAACAGTAGAATGCTCACTATCCATGTACATATTTCAAGTATGAATAACCGCCAGTGCACATCAGAATTTCTCTTAACTAATACCAAGCCTGTTAGAGAGGGAAATTTGGAAATGAGGCTAGTCACCCCACACAATAATCGCCACACCACAGTCACTGAAATTCCAGAACTCAAGCTTGATGCATTATATTATACACAAAATGCAAATGAATGGAGAAATATCGCTAATTCCGCTTAATTCTTGCCTTGAGGCTAAAAATAACTGTTTTTGCAGTTATCACAAATTTATGGCTTCGGATATTTGTATTTCTCACTGTTATTAAAGATTTGACTCATATATATATATATATTCTTTTTAAAAAAATCATATTTAATCCCCAAATGATCCGATTTCAAATGTTTACAAATTCTTTTCTGTATTGCCATGTATGAAATCAGAATATATGGGTTGAATAAAAATATGGATTTTTTCGCAAAGGGTGAATAATGAAGAAAAATGACACATCCTAGTGACGTATACTAAAAAAGGGAGGAGAGTAAATTCGATAAGCAACAATGTTGTTTCAAATACCATTATGGGTAAATTTTTGTTTTGATAAAGTCTCACAGTATTATACAGTAATGTATAACACTGTGAGACTTTATCAAAACAAAAATTTACCCATAATGGAATTATACTCTACCACAGTGCATAAATTTTATTCTTATATCAAACGTTGTTTCAAATAACTAATTTTGCATAATTTTGGCCAGTGGGCTTAAAATAAGTATACTAACACTTTTTGATGTGGTTTTGTTCTCTGAGCTGGATGGTTAGTTTGCGAAGCTTTCATCACCCTACTGGGTGACATCTTCAGTGCATACTTCAATTTGAATACAGTATTCAAATTGAAGTATGCGCTGAAGATGTCACCCAGTAAGGGGATGAAAGCTTCGCAAACTAACCATCCAGCTCAGAGAACAAAACCACATCAAAATCATCCACCTGAGCTACAAATCTTCTCTATTATATCTATACTAACACTTATCACGCAATTATGATGGGCTGCTCTGAATTTCTTATTCTTACTAAAAGTCTGGCTCATTTAAGATTTTTTTATTGTTCCCTTGAGTTCTGAGTGGAACATATCCCCACTTTCTTCTATTTTCTCCTGTCCTGTTCGTCTAGCTAGCCTCACGATTGCCCATAATTTTTCATCTTCTCTAATTCTACACACGGTCTCCTCCATGTCACACTCAAACTGACGATCTACTCATCGCTTTCCACCCGGGTTCCATTAGAGCGATGGCCTGTATTGCTCACGATGTCATTTGACAGTCTTCTCAATGTATGCCCGATCCGTCTCCACTTTCTACCAAATATTTGTTCAGCGATCGGCTCTTTGTTAGTTTGTTCCCAGTCAGAATTTTTTATTGCAAATTTTTCTCAGGCTGGTCGGTTGGCTATTCGATCTTCAATATCGAGGCAGCCAGCGAAGTGAGCAGTTGTTTATAAGAGTCTGCATCCACTTGTTGGAAATCCTTTTCGTGACACGCCTGCCTTGTTTTTGACCCGTATAGAAGGAATGACCTAACAATTGTGTTGAAAATCCGAATTTTGATCTATATGCTGAGTGCAGAAGATTTCCTAACCGGTTTCAGATTAATAAAGGTGTATCATACCTTTCTGATTCTAGCTGACCAGCTTTAACATCTTCTTTCTTTTTGACTGCCTTTGGTTAAAAAAGTGCTTCCTAGTCGGATAAGTGAAAGAATTAACCTCTGACAAATTTCTCCCAATGATGATGATCGGTGTTCGTTGTTGTTGTTCCTGTTGGTCAGCTCTTTGGTTATCTTTATCACCCCTGTCTTCTCTATGTTCACCTGGAGTCCTGTATTCACTGCCTTCTAGCTTCTTCAACCAGTTTATTGATTTTCGCTTGCCCGCAAGTCTTCAAGTCTGTATGACATCAAGCATAAATCATCCACAAACGAAATCTAGATCTTCTAGAGTTTTCTTATCGGTGGTCCAATGTATTTTCTTCTTCTCACTCCATTTGCTGAGTTTCACGCATAATCCATTCCACCATTATTAAGAATATCATCGGTGATAACCGGCTTGACTCATACTGATCGTCAACGTTTTTAAACTTAAATTTTAAATAAGGTTTTTTGTCAGAGTAGTTGAAATCAAAACGTATATCCATTAGCGTTGTCAAATTGTTCTGTCTGTTATTTGAAACACTAAAAACTCTCTGCCAACGAACGATTTATCTTCCGTCTCTTTCTGTCTCTTGCTTTTCGCATAGCATTTTTGGAGTCGTTCTTTGACATAGAGATTAAACTGTGAACTGTTGAGTACCAATCTAGACATCTATATAAGTCAGTCAACTTTCCAACAGCCTTTTATCCGATTATACCGTTGTTGTGGTGTTCAATATCGTTCAAAGCAGAGTTACCCTGAAAGTGGAGTTATAACATCAGAAAATATGTATGTATTTGTAGTGACTCGAACCCAAGTATTTTGATCTCAAGGGAAAAAAACCAATCGATGAGTTCTTCTGAATAGCTTCCGCAAGTCATGCACAGTTAAAATCTACACTCCAAAATGTCAAAACACAATTTAGCGTAATAGAACCTGTGGTGGCAACTAGTATAAAAAATACAAAATTGCTTCAAAACTGTCGTCTGGCAGCTCGCCAACTCAAACGTTTCTCAGGTACAACATATCTACTCCACAACAAAATTAATTGATCAAGGACAATCATAAATCACATGGGGAACCAATAGGTATATTCTCAGCAGAACCGGGATCAAAATACTCTCTTCAAAATTCAAACACAACAAAACTTGTTTCTCTTATAGACAGTTTGAGATCAAACCAATCACTGACTCCACAGTATAACCTTAACTTTATTCAACTGCATATTATCAAGTCAGTTTTTTATCTGGGTCATAAACTTGACCACCGCGCCAAGAAAATCATTTCTAAGAGGCTGCTGCACATTTTATCACAACGTCTGTCTTTCCATTCATTCGGAAGACCACATGGACAGAAACAATTAGCAACAATAGACTCTGGGAATAAACCAATCTAGAACTTATTGCTGAACAAATATATGGAAGAAAATGGAGATACACTGAGGAAAGCGCTGGGTGACATCTCACGTTAAGCTCTCGAATGGGCAGAATGTGCAGAAGATTGCATGAGAAGAAGATGACAGCTTATGGGCAAAGTTGCGGCCAGCTGTAGAGGACTGTTCAGGATAGGATGAAATGTGAATGTTCTGTTCAAGCCCTATTTTTCACACGGAACCCAAGGGAATACTAAAAATTATATACATATATATCCTTTAGTGTTTAAAGTTTTTAAATGTATAAACAGTGTGTAATGACGTAATATGTTTCAGTGTTTTCAAAACTTGCTAGACATTCTACTTGTTTAAACACGTGCCATATCACCGAAAATTTTAAACATCTAAACAACTATTCGGTAAATTGTTTACTCATCGTCTAATAATTATAAAGTTACATAAATTATGCTTTGAAATGAGATAAAAGAAAACAAAAAACAATAAAGACCGACTCTCTATGAATAGGCTTTTGTGTAAATATTTACCTGAAGATAAGAGATATGCTGAATACTGGGTTTTGTGTTCGCCGATTTAGACTGTTCAAACCTTTCTTTCTTTGCTCTTTTCATATGCTGAATAAATCTATAGAGACATGAATGAAAAAACACACTATGTAAAAGTACAGGAATATATGGTTACAGCAGAATATCTTCATTTCCTTCTCTTCTCTGCAGCCCTCTTGTTTAGCGGGTTCCAAGGTTGCTCGTAAGCTTTTATTTCCTCCCCTTCAGATGATCACTTCTATGTCACCCTCAGATTAATGCGCCAGTTGTTATTTAAAAGCAGGGTTCTAATCGAAGGTCTGTTTAGAGTGTGATGCCACTTGAATGTTTCCTCAGAGTATTTTTAGTCCACCTCCTTCTAGAGTTCCACGTTTCTTACCTTATCCAACTGCTGATCTGATCTTAAGTATCGAATGTATGAAGGTGGATGTTGATTAGTGTGTTCAGTAGCCTGTGAGGAAACGCTTTCGGTTACATGCTCTTGAAGTATCTCTGAAGCAAATAGCAGCATTGGTTGACTTGAAGTTAGCGTTGCATAAAGGAGATATTCACACTGATTTCAAATTAATGAATATCAGTCTTGCTTCTCTCTCTTCCTAACTGGCTTTGACATCCTCATCCGTGCTGCTTGGTTCAAGTAAGTGAAAGAGATGACTCTACAGTATAGCGTGATTACAAAAACTAATTATTCAGGTGTAGTAATAAGAAATGTGCATCTGTGGTTCAACGGTTAAATACTCACCAATCGACCACGTTGTCCGGTATTCATTTCTCGGCCGATGCACTCTTAGACCTTCCTTAACTGGCAGCAAAGACGGTAAAGAGAGAGCTATGAATGTTAGGCTAGCAATCTTATCCCGTAAATAATAAACGCTACTGCTACTGAAATTTCAAAGCTCAAGCTCGAAGCCTTATGCTCCAGTCGCAATGCAAAGGATTAGAATGAAAAATAAGTAATAAGAATAAAATTGAGGTGGCAGAACAAGGCTTATCACTGATGACTACGATATCATCTACATACCTTCTATAAAGTGGCACATTTTCGATTAAATCTTCCGATAAATTCTCAATGTACGACATATAAATATCTGCTAAAAGGGGCCCTAACGGACTGCCCATAGCAACACCATCAACTTGGCGGAAACAGTCGCCTTCAAATGTAAACCTAACATTGTTAGTACATAGAAGTAATAAATCTTTTAAATAAGATATAGGGAACGGGATGAAAAAATTGTTTGTGGAAATATAATCACACAAAATGTCAACTGTTTTGATCAAAGGCACATTAGTGAATAACGAGTTTACATCAAAAGAGTACATATTCTTGTTCATAATATTAATATTACTATCATCAAGAACATCAACCAATTCAAATGTATCTTTTAACACATACTTACAGAATTGTGTTTTGACTGGATTCAATAATTCCACTAACCATTTAGCAAGTTTATGCGTTGGGGATTTGCACATTGACAATATAGGACGTAGAGGATTATTGGGTTTATGTATTTTCGGCAACCCATACATATGTGGGAATTTACAATCTGACGGTTTTAATGAGTCAAGTTTATCTTTACTTATAGCATTTAGGCCATGAAGCTTCAGTAGATTAGCTGTCACTGTGCCCTGCAACAACTGAATATCTTCTGAGGAGGGATCACGACTAAATTTTCTCTTATCATCAAGAATAGACATCATTTTAGATTTGTAGTCACTTTTATTCATAATGACGACTCCAGAACCTTTATCAGGTTTAGTAATAATTATATTAGAATTTTCCCGTAGCTCTTTCAAGGCTTTGAAATGTTGGGAATTTAAAATACTCTTCTCCTTTGGGTTGTTGTTTAAAAACTGGTGAGCTATATCCACCATCTTGGCCTTAAACCAACCCCGATCTTCATCGGATGTTGCGGTAAGAGGTTTGAGTTGGTCATATAAGTTTTCAAACTCAGCATGGATGGCTAAATCCGTAAATTGCGTGCGAGGAACACAAAATTTGAGTCCAAGGGATAAAGCTTCTTTCTGATGAGTAGATAGAGTAATATCAGAAAGATTTGTAGCGTACTTATCGGGATTCACCGGGAAGACATCTACGCGGTTTCGATCATCGATTGAACTCTTCAATTTATTTGGTATATTCGTCTTCGTTTTCTGAGTAACGTCTTTACAAAACTGAAGAAATTTCATGTGGCATATTACTGACAGTTCAGATAAAATAAGCGACGCATCGGTATGAAGAACAAGTAGTCCTTGTAAGGTTTGTTTAACATTTTCGATATGTGACTTTGTAAGACGAACAAGATTAGAGATATTTGGTTGTAATTTACTGAATTTCAAAGTTTTATAAAATTGCCTCGGGAAAGAATGATTTTTAATACATAATTCATAAAATTCCAACGTGTTACGTTCGACGATAATTTTACACCTTAGGTTAACAAGTTCATTGAACCTTTTGATAGTGTGTGGAGGGAGCCTTCTCTTTAAAAATTTAAAACAATTAGTTCCCTTTATGAATTTAGATAAAGCAATAAGAAGACGTAATTTGTCTGATTTTTTTGAATGTACGTGTGGACACACATACATAGGGAGGACTCATCGATCTCTGCAAGTAAGGGCTTCAGAGCATATTCCAAAATGGCTCCAGAAACAGATGGAATAAGAATAAAGTTTAAGAAAAATAATCATTCAAGTGTTGGTTTGCGGGGATTTGATTGGTTTCAAGATTTCATCATGAACTGACATCGGTTAGAGAACCACCGGCGAACCTGGGATTATTGGATAGCTGTCTGATCCTAGTTTGCGACTCTTTATTAGTATGCACCCACTGAGGAGTGAATCCGGAAACTTCTGACCCATAATAGGGCCAACAAATCCTCAACTCCAATATGAAATCAGTGCTACTCTATGGATCAGAGACTTGGCGCGTAGTAAAGAACACTTCAAACAAACTACAGATCTTCGTAAACAGCTGTCTTCGCTCAATAATACTCAAAATCAGTTGACCATAAAAAATCAGCAACAGGGAGTGATCTCTGGCAGCGAACCAACCAAGCAGGAACCAATTGTGCAGCAAATATACAGAAAGAAATGGGGGTGGATTCGATGTCATACTCTGAGAAAACAAACCATCAAATGACATCACGCACCAGGCCATCGCTCAAGTGGAGCCCGAATGGGAAGCGGCTAGTTAGTCGTCAGCGCATGGATTACATGGAGGAGGTCATGTGGAGGGGAGATGGAAGCATGTGGGCTGACGTGGAGCCAAGTGAAAACATTGGCAGGGAGCCGAACGCAATGGAGACGTGCAGCTGCAGCCTTATGTTCCTTTATTAACTAAAGGAAAATATAATAACAATAATCGTGGGCCAAATTAAACACAGCGGTTGAACATACTTCTTCTGCATACAAAGAGCCTTTCTTCTAGTTTTGATTGCAACCCCTTCAGCTCCTGTTGGAAGACGTAGTTGAGCTCCTCTTGACAAGTTACCAGGAACACGGGAAATTACTGTAAACCCCTGGTCGAGTGTCCACTTAAAGACACGAATAAAAGGCTTGACTGCTATTGTCGATACTTAGATCATACTGTAGCGGTGGGTAATTCCCCAGAATTATTAGCCGTCGTATTACGCTCGTTCGTTCGTGCACGATCCCTAGCTAGTTAAGCAGCCATCTAGCACTCCGACTTGGTCCCGAAATATACATCGTAATTTGGACCATCAATTCTGGTGTTTTGCTTTGCCTTTGACCTACGCGGAACGAATACTATAGAAATTGTGGGTATTAAATCTTGCGTTAGTATAAATCGTACTATTCGTTAACGGCGACATTCTTGGCCTTCATCATTTGTGATAGGAATCTCGATAAACAAAAGCTACTAAATGCTGTTAGTAGTGTACACCCAGCTTTTCAGTTTACATTTGAGGAAGAAGAAAATAACAGTATATAAACCCTTCCTGGACATACTTCTCACTAATAAGACAGACGGGTATCTACAAAAGAACTGATTAAGAACGAAGACTTGGATGGGTCAGTCGACTTAGTTTCATGGCTTCACACCAATTCAATATAAGAAGAACTTAGTTAAGTGTTTTAGCTACCGAATAAAACGCAGTTTCTCAGAGGAATGCATTAAGGAAGAAATGTGTAAACTGAAAATTACACTACAAGAAAATGGATATCCAGAGAACTTCCTAAAAAAGTATATGTCGATACCTAGAGATAGGGTAACGATGGATACCATAGATAACAAACCTTTGTACCTTAAGTTACAAAGGGAAATTGCAGCTGGCATGCTAAGATGTCAACTAAATAAAACAGTAGAGAGAACATTTTCCGCGGCCGATTTGGTACTCAGCTTTTCAGCTAAACCAGTACTCATACAACAAGTCAAAAATGAATTAACAAAGAGGGCCTCATCAATGTGTGTCATTGAATTCAACTGCTCATGTGAAGTTAGTTACATTGGCTGTACTCAGAGGGTTTTATTCATGCGCGTATGTGAACATGTACCTGTATAGTTGAGTAAAGGGGTAACCAAATGCGGAAGTAGTGCAGTAGTCCTAGCCCAATTGGTAGATACTGGACACTCGATAAAACCTCGGCAGGCATTCTCAGTAATTTGCCAAGTTCCTGGTAACCTATCTATAGGAGCTCCACTACGTCTTCTATCAGCAGCTGAAGCGGTAGCAATCATTACTAGACGACAGGCTCTTTGTATACAGAAGAAGTATGTTCAACAGCTTTTTTTTTTGTCTTGACCTACAATTAGATCAACAAATCCTCTATACATATTCTCACTTCAAATTCCTATCGCAATATTTTCTTTTATTTTCTTCTTCCTTTCCTTTGTTTCATCGACAAAAGTTCATTTCTGACCTTTTACGATTTAGAACAAGAGAGAGAAGCAGACAGCATTGTTCTTCAGGCTTTACTCTAATTTACATACATTTATTTATAAAAATTTTAACCATTGACGAAAATTTTTTTGGATCAAATAATAATGTGATGAATGTTTTGAACGTCAGTAATAATCAGTCAATTGCTGGATGATGACTAGCAGTGGAGTTCAGGATGCGTATTTCGTCCCATTTGAGACTCGTCTGCACCTGCAGAATAAGCCGATATGTCAACCTGAGACCTAGCACTTTGGTCCAATCAATGGACGTGAAAATCTAAATTGAATTAAATAGTCGGTAATAGAGATGATTATAATGATAATAAGGTTTGTACACGTGACAATGAGAATATCGAAGGTACATATGTAGACAATTCAACTAATAAATTAGGTCAAATCCTAAAGTTACGTAACACTAAAGGTGAAGTGACAGATAATCAGAGTTTAAATAAATATCATAAAAGTACTAAGGAAATGGAAAATAAGCAAGGGTGGGAGGGTTACAATTAGGATTCAACTAAGACAAGGGAGAAACGAAGGTAGAACAAACTTCTTTTGTAAGCAAAGACTAGGACTGTTCTCTCGAATTCCCATAGTTTTGGCTATGTGTGAAAGGTGGGTTCGAATTCCGTTCGAAAGGCTCGATGGAATACGATAGATAACTTTAAAGACACTATGGTGATCGCGGCCAATCGAATAAGTCAAAATAAAACAAATGTATTTTGCTTGGCCTTTTACAAACCATGAAGGAGGATGCTCATTATTACGTTTGTTAAGATGTCTAGCTGTTCACCCAGGCGAAAGCTATCTTTCGCCTCAACATCAGCTAAATTTGTAGATACCCAGAAAAGTGGTACAGCTAGGTAGCTTGTCTGTTGCTTGAGCAATCATAAATGGTCGGCTGGAAAATGATAAACAAAGGGTGGCGGAAGTGTAAGCCCATTTTATTGCTCTCGATAATCTTAGATGTAGGACTTCACTAGCCACATCGCGTTTAAATTGCAATTTTTTTCTTTTCAGATGTTTTCAATTACGACTTCATGACTTTTCTTATGATTTCTATTACCTTATAGGTTTAAGTAACGCTTTTCTAACTTGTGACCATATTTACAAAATCCTGTTCATTTCACTTCAATAATCGTTCAACAATAGTACTTTTAATATATTTGTGCATTGAAGTTTCTATAGCGATTTAGTTAGGTTTCGGGGGTTGAGTTGCTAGCACCGCACCGCACCCCAACCCTCCCTCTTTATCCGGGCTTGGGACAGGCTAGAAAATTAGCGAGCTAGTAATCCAGGCGAGGATTTCGCGGATGATTTATGTTTGATGTCACACAAAATCGAAGACTTACAAGCGAAAACCGACAAACTGGTCGAAGAAGCAGCCGGCAAAGACAGGACTCCAGTGAACATAGACAAGACGGAGGTTGTGAAAATAACCAACTAACAACAACAACCACAGGAAAATCCAGCGCTAATCACCATCAACGGGAGGGATTTGAAAGAAGTTACTTCATTCACTCAATGATCTAGGAAGTATTGTCTCAACTACAGGCAGTTGGAACGGATGAGGATGTCAAATCTGGAAGGCGAAAAACACATTCATCAACCTGAAACCAATCTGGAAATCCTCGTCGCTCAGCATTGACAACAAAATTCGGTCGGATTTTCAACACAAACTTCAGGTCAGTTCTTCCATACGGATCAGAAACTTGGAGGGTCACAAAGAATATTTCCAACAGCCTGTTGCAGACCTTTATCAACCAACAACTGCCTTCGCCGGATCTATACTGAAGATCAGATGGCTGGGCCGGAAAGAATCACCAACAAGAAACTATGGCTGGGAAGAGACAAAACAAAACAAGAACCAATCGCCAATCAACAATTATGCAGGAGAAAGTGGAGATGGATTGGAGGCCGCTGGGTGTCAGGCCATTGCTCGAGTGGAACTAGACGGAAAGGGAAGCAGCGACTGGGATGTCAGTGCAAGGGTGACATGGAGGAGATCGTGCGAAGAGGAGTTGAAAGAGTATGGAGTAACATGGATGCAGGTGAAAAGTGCAGCGGAAGACAGAAGCAAGTGTAGACGTGCAGTTGAAGTTCAACTACGAACCCAAGGGAGCAATAATAATAACAGTACTTTTAAGTTTACACCACATCATCATCGTTATTATTTCACAAGCACTATTATTGTCATTATTTTCCTCCTTGAACTTACGTCTGGTTTATTTTTGTGCAGTATTCATACTGTCTCACACACCAATGATTACACTCACCGTCGAAACCTGTACTTTTGTTGACTTTTGTTGTTCGTATTGTTCCATCCTACCTTATACTTGTTCCACAGTACACTTTCTTATGTAATTGTAATTTGCTTTTTTAGCTGGCTATTGTATGCTTAAATTCATTAATGGATTTATAATTGTAGAGCCTGAAAAAAAACAACTGTTCACCCAAACTATTTTTATTCATTTGAAATACCTTTTAAATGACCCTGACCGTTAAATGATGTGGTGACAATAGTAACCTTGAACGGATCATCTCATGTCACCATCAGCTCATAAATAATGCGATAACGATACTAAAATTAAATAAATCTTTCATTTTATTCTTTTTTTTGTTTTCACTACTTTCAGTGTTTTATTTCATATAATTCACCATAAATGGCCTGGAAAAAGGAATCTAGACACCAGAGAGAAACAGAGAGAGAGAGAGAGCGCGCGAGAGAATAGGACTAAACGCTTTTGAAATTTGCATATTCAAATTTGTGTCTCCGTTGACATTGTGATTTATTTTATTTTTCTAAATCTGAAAATTTCGATTTCAAATGAATCATTAATTTCAGATCATTTATCATAAATTTAGCTGATGAATAGGAATCGATCTTTATTAAAAAAGAAAGGAAGAAAAACAGGAGGGAGGCAGATTTCAAGCTTTTTTTCTTCAGATCAACAATATTTTACTTCATTAGTCAATTCTAAGATTTTACTGAGAACTCAGTAAACATAAAACTCATTCAGCACTGATCTTAACCTCAGTGTTGATCGATTATTCACCGCTGAATAATCCATCGTTGAGTAATTTTAAACATAAGTAGAAGTGTCCCACACACCACCCTTGGTTTCTACGCTTCTGTCTTAGCCCAAGATGGTTTTCTTCTCCGGTGACACTGAATCGAATTAGTATTTGGCAATTTGCACCGTTCGAAATGAAGTTTCAACAGATTTTCTTTTGGAAAAATGAATTCTAATGGTTTGAACTGATTTAATTCTCTGTGTGGAGCGCATAAACGAGACTTAAGCTTCGGCATGGCCAAAGTTTCCAAATACCTTTAGGGTGTGCCCCTAACACGTCTCATAAATAGATTTCGAAGACTCATAAACATCTACAGCATGCCGTATTCGCATAATATATCACTCAATTTAGTAATCAAGCAGTCTATTTCAGCTATTAATTGGTTCCGTAGACCTGGTTTGCTTATGAAGTCACTTAGGATTACACTCTGAAGACCTTGCCTATAGAGATAGGCGGCCTGTTTAAATCAGTGGGCTACAAGAATTCGCATCCATCAATATCCTGAAACTCTTCTGCATTTCTTAATGTTTTAATCGTACAATGATATCAAATGACCAATACATGAACCCGCGCGCATGTTTAATTAGTTCGCCACTATATGCTATACAATTCTTCAAGGAATTGAAGAAAAGATATTCAGAATTGGTTCTTCTCTGGCAAACCATCAATACAATGTTGTCAGTGGTAGGACACAAATCCACTCAGAGGATATCCCATAGAATTTCAAATCCCATCCATTTAAATCGTTAAATACACTGAGGTATGACAATTTTATATAAGTTAGAACAGATAATTTCACGTCAGATAACGAAGAAGTTCAGTTAGGGATCACTGGAATTCAGGGAGTACTATATATCCGTTTCTCACTAGTATGTGACTCTACAACCACTAACACTCATGAATTCACTAAGGATTGAATGCAGGTTACAAGATTAGGTCGTCGGTCATTCTTTCGCTGGGACAGAGTGTAACTGTCCGCTCATAAATTTGGAAAAAGCTCGTTTCCAGCCAACGAAATCGTCTATTATTTGTCCCCATACCCCCAATGGTGGCGTTTTATCATTAGAACTCCAGGCAACGTCATCTTGTATTCAGTGATTACTCAGCATTAGGATAATTATTATTTATATAATATCTGTTACATAGATTTAATTGTATTTTGTGTCATGTGACTAACATTTTTATCTACAGAATTGTGTTACATCAATTCAAGTTTCTACAAAATTCCAGGCATCTGATTAAATTATACTGGCAGAATGCGTCAGTGGATCAGAGGTGTAATTCTTGCCGACCATGCAAGTGGTTCAGGCTAGATTCCTGCGAAATGTACTCTAAGACATCGACTAGGTAAACTAGCCCGTAGTAGGCTAAGTAAAGTGGGAAGGTTGGAAGTGATGTTGGTACGATTACCAATGAAAGTTCAATGACTGAAGACCAACATTCCACTTAGAATGCAAAAAATGAGAGAAAAAGTAGTGGCAATACTAGTGATTCGACAAAATAATTAACACTAGTTAGAGAACCACAGAAAACCCTATGAGTAATAGGTAGCTGTTTTTTTTGTAATTGCTTGGAACAGTTCAGCAGTACTTTATCTACGAAATTACCAGTTACTAAGTAGAGAGTTATCAGAACCTATATCAGATTAGATTAAAGGTACTGAATGGTTTGATTTTGTCAAGTACTAAGCACCTAGCAGATATAGGACACCAAGTGAACATGTTGGGAGCATTCACAATAATTAATAGACAGAACACTCCAAGTCTTCACCGGTTCAATGGAGGTTTTGCTAAAAAACGGCTGAAACCAGACCTATGTATACAAAACGAATCTGTTGTGGGACTTCAGTTACCTTGGTAACTCTTTGTTGTCACGATCTCATCAATATGTTTAGTTCCCTATTTTTCTCTTGACTTTCATATCATGCTTAATTTGAATTTTACTCTGTGCATTACGTCATCATCATCATTATCTTTTCATTAAACTTTCTGCATACCAAAATTCTGTATTTCCCATCTTATGAGTTCAATTAACCATATTTCACTACACATATTTACTGAAAATAAATTTATTTCCAACTTTCCATTGCGCATTTAGAAAAAAAAACAATAGATTGAGCGGGAAATATGCATTCCTTTTCAGTTAGTTCCTCACCATTTGCTGGTTCTACACTCATATATATAGTTTTTTACATCAAAATTGTTTTTACCATTCAAGGGGTTATTTTGGTTGCCCGGGTTAAGCGTAAAGGAGAGGGGGGTAGTGAAACTAAGGGGGTAAAGGGCATCGAAACAATTAACTTATAGATATTAGTAACAAGATATCTAAGTTTTGAAAGAGGTATGGAAAATTAATTAAGGGATTCAAGATAAGTGAATTCCTAGACATTGGCGACAAGTTATTACGTAATCAGGAGATTTATAAAATGGCAGTGATGACTAAGAAGAATAGGATGACTCACAAGAATTACGTAAGATACAAACAAGTTAATAGAATTAGCTAGAATTATAAAAATTAACAAAGTTAAAAGATAGTCACAAGGGAGGGAAAAATTGTTTCTGAAAAGCTTAATACATATTATGTGGTTGGCTAAGGTAAAGAAAGGGGCTGTATAAAGATATAGCAAGTTCAGATGAATCCCAATCGCCTTTGATGTATGTATGTAAAAGTCGTACTCATAGACCATGCAGGAGCTTGGGTGATATATGATGACTTTAAAGCCTTTGTTAGAGTCGAATTGATGTCCAGCATTGATGAGACAAGCTAGTATTGAGGTGCGTATAGCTTTATTTGAACCTTTGCCACACCAATATGGGAGGTGTTCAGAAATTCAACGATGAACTTGCCTGGTTGTACGTCCGATGCAACTAGCTCCGTTTGGGCAGTTAAACTGGCAAATACACATTGAAAAGGTGAGACAGGACAGTCTGTCTTTATTTTTTGAAGTAAGTATTGATTGGCTAAGTTAATATACAGCATAGCTTAGCTGCATTAAAAGTCCTTTTGAAGACCCTTTTATTTAATTTTTTAAGAAAGATTTTTCTCCCAATATATATATATATATATGTTTTTTTTGGGTACTTAAGAAAGACTTATCATTCTAACTGCTGTCTCACTATGATATTTTTAAAACTTTTCTTAATACAGGACTAATTTCTAATGATAAAAAAGTATATTAAAATTTTGTTATAATTCTCATACAATTGGTTCCTTTGATAAGTTTGAAAAAAGCAAGGTAAAACGTATTTGTAGATGCATTCGCTATTAGAAGAAGAATTTACGACTCTCGAAAAGATGTTGAAAAGGAACAGTTTTCCTCAGAGATTCACTAACAAGTATGGAAGATATAAAGTCTCTAATATCAAACAAATCACAATGAGAAAAAAGCCTGTCTTCATTCAACTCGATTTTAAAGGTGATAATATTTTAGGAATAGTGAACAGAAGATTGAATGTTTCACTGGTCGAAGCCTATCCTGCAGCTAAGTTGGTTCCCTTTCATTGTTTAACATACTATTTTGTGCAGTCAAAAGTCGACAGATACCCTTCTCATGTTAACTTGTCTGTGTATTTACAAATTTATTTATATCTGTGGTACCAGTTATATTGACAGAATAGAAGGTAGAAAAGGACACCTCCGACTTTCTGAATATGTACTGAAAAGCCTATGTCTCAAAGGAACAAACGCTTACAACAGTGCCATTATCAGACATCTCATTCATCCGAATCATGAGGTGAGCATCGCAAAATCCTTCGAAATCATCAGTAGACATAAAAGCTCAATTCTGCTCAAGTTTGCCGAAGCAATCTCTGTCAAGCACCTGAAATCCAATTTATGTATTCAGAAAGAAGTAGTTATCAGTCCTTCTTTGCCCCGGTAAGTGGATGTTTTTATCCTCCCTTTCATTTAATGACATAACCTTTGGTTTTGACCTCTACTGTCTTTGATATAATGTAACACTGTTTATCTCTTGCTTCTATGATTTGAGTTGAGCTCGGTTCATTGTTACTCATTTTATTAATTACTAATTATCTTATTCACCTCTGGTCCTTACTACATAACTCTTTTACCATTCATTGTACGCATACACTGATTTTTGTTTATAAGTGAACTTTGATGGCAAAACCTATATATAAGGGTAATTTTCTGAGAACTGTGCATTAAGTTTGGAGCCTCCTGTCGACTGATATCATGCAAAAATAGCAAGTATTTTAAAATTGTTTCTGTAAATAAACTTAATAATATCTTTTTGTAACAACAGAAGACAAGAGCCAGGCAACAGATCGTTTTATTACGAAAATCAACACGTATTTATACATATTTCCTGTACATTATTATAGCTTATGCAGGTGGGCAAGCGCAGTCTTCTGACTGGTTGTTTATCAGAAGTTAAGCAGACAAACGCGGGCTTCTGATTGGTTGTTTCAGGATTCCTCGAAAAATAGAGTTCTCTATCTGCGAATCATATTTTGCCACGTTAAGTCTGCTGTGAATGGTTGTTGAATCAGCTTTGTACATATTTTCTCACGGTCTGCTGTCACCACACTTTGACTGTAAGTAGCTGATGAGAAGCCAACAAAATGGATGATGGAACCATCTTGCTCTGCAGAAACTGTTGGTTGTTTCGCTTCATTCAAATTCTTTAGGGGAATAAATGTATGAAATATTCGTCGTTTCTTTGTTATAACTAGTTTTACTAAATATTACAGATTTTGTGCAGCTGATGTGAACTGACGAAACAAAATAATAGTGTATTTATTCCTATCTATACAGGAAAACACCAGTTGTACAGGCTTAGATACATAAATTCATTTTGTAGTGAATTTTTATAGTTGCTGTCATTTTTGTCTTTAGTTTGTGGGAACAATCTTCTAACTAGTCATTCAGTGGAGCACACTGAGAAATATAGGATATTGTCTTCGCATTAACAAAAAGAACCCAGGTATGTGTTGGATGGATTACAAATACTTGTGAAAAAAATAAAGCTTGAAGTCATTTCCCTCATATAACTTTGGTGTATGCTGTATCGAATCTTATTGTTGATTTATATCCTAATTGGGTGGTTATTTAAAATAGGTGATATATTTGTACAGCTTTCTCAGCATTGTCATCGTAGGGTAACATAAGAATTGATGCAATGACCCATGAATTCCAACTTCTGTCAATCCGTGATGTAGCCCAACCACCAGCCAAAGGTCTTCGTGGGAATAATGGTCCGAACACACACAACTTAGTGGATCTCGCAAGTCATGAGTGTTCACTAGAACTACAAACAACTTCATTCTCAAGTTTTTTGAAGAAAATAAAATACATTTCAGCGGAAAAAATTTCCCTTATCAACATAATCATCTTCACAGGCTGTATAATCACGTATCTATATAAACCAGTAACGTGTTGTACTCCACTAGTGAGTAATAGGAGAGTGAAATAACTGATACAAATACTCTGAAGTAACTTCAAAGTGAAATTAAAAATATCATGATGCGCGACAGCACAAAGGAGGATAGGATTAGAAATTTGATTCTCTTTAAACTGTTATTAAGTGAGAAGAAAGGTAGTTGAGTGTCAACTTAACAAAGTGTGAAGAGGGTGAAAAAATAGACGAAAAAACATTTGACATTGATAATGGTGAATTAACTATTAAAGTAAAAACAAACTAAAAGTAAAATTAAAAACTAAAGATTTGTAGGAAACGATTAACGAAGAGATCAAGACCATGGCAGAATAAAAGACTGGACAAAGATTTTCTCTATACAGAGTTAAGCGCTGCACTGTCGCCTCAGCCATACACAAATGCAGAAACCTAACACCCTCTGTATCATTCAGTTTCAGCTGGTAGATAATCTTAAAAGAAGACTCTGATGTAGCTATGTGGCTTGAGTTCACCAAGTGCTCGAGAATTCCGCAGGTAATTGTCTTGCATTGTCTTCTTGCTAACCATGCTGGATAATGTTCAGATATGCATTTGGAATGTGTGCACATTTTGCGGCCAACATAACTAACTCTAGTGGAACAAATGAATTTATAAACACACACTGAAGTGGTGCATACCAGTAGTTTATCCTTCACACATCCATTGATCATTTATCGACTGTACAAATTCATCTGTAGCTTAGACAAAAAGAAGGTTTTTCTCAGTGATTTGGATAAGCGGTTGTTCAGAATCTCAGCTGTGGTATCACCTTTAAGCAGGAATTTCTTCGGCACCGTTGGGTTCTTTCTAGCTTTTGCCTTACTTTCATGTTTTTCTTGATAAATCTTGAAGGATAACCATTTTCCATGCGAACTTGTTTAAGTTTCTCCAGTCCACCATCGATTGTGCCACTGGTGCATATTCTTCTTATTCTTGAAGATAAGGAATGGGTCAGATTTCTCTTTCTTCTCAAAAAGACCCAACTATAAGATGGAATACTTTACGCTTTTTTTCGGTAAATACAAATACCATCATACAGCCTCTGAGATGATTTCAACGATAAAGGAAATTTCCTTAACTGAAGGAAAGTTATATGGATAGTAGGGTGTGTATTTGGATGGGTGGAAAACATTTACAGAAGTCAGGGGCATAAAAACCTTCGAGTTTTTAGTCATTTTATACTAACAAGCGTCAATAGTAATAACGAAAATAATTATCACGAAACCCCTATGTCTAGGGTCCCATTTTAAATAACTTTCAATAGAAAATATTAAAAAATATTTTTTTATTTACTAGATGAAAAAAGGTTACTTAATTCTTCATCAATTCATCTCTGCATTTTCGTGACTTGATTTTATTGTGTGCTTACTATGAGGAAAAAAATAGATGGTGTTTTTGGAGAAGTAAATGAGTATTAGTTAACACAAATGCACAGATGAATAGTCATTAAGGAAGGAAGTGGAACTGTCAATGTTAGATTGTAGCGTAAAAAGGAAAGAAGGTGGGAAGTTAAACACTAGTATTTACAGGGAACCCACACATTAAAAAAGATCTTTGGATTTCAGATCATCCCATCCTATGTCAGTGGAAATAGGATTGGTGAAATGTTTAAGTGACAGAGCACAAAAACTAAGGAGTGCCAAAGAAAATCTAAGACAGGAAGTGATACACATAAAAGAAGCCTTGAAACTTAATAATTACCCTGATGAATTAGTCGGGAAATATGTAGGCAAATGTAAAAATAAAATAAATAACGTTAGTAGTGATAGTGATAATAATCATATTAGTGACAACATGCAAGTCAAATGTGCGCAGGATGATTACGTCACCAATAATATGGAATTTAAATCATCATTAGTACTTCCATACAATGAAGGAACCTTGAAAGTCTTATGCGGAATTCTTAACAAGGCAGGAATAAGGGTTGGTGGCATTCATACCACCCACGAACTCAATTAGAAGCAAACTTTTTCGGTTAAAGGATCCCGCCAGTGGAGCCTTTAAAACAAAACCATTCAGTTTATCTAATACCATGTCTGCAATGATTGTCAGGTCAAATACATGGGTCAAAGTAGTAGAACATGGCTCAGTCAATCAGACTAGCCGAGCATAAAATCCCAGCAAAATCTAGATTAGTTGACCTGAATAAGATAAGAAATCTAGAGAATAGTTCAGCTTTAACACTCACTACATGCAGTTATACACAACCATACAATAAGATGGAATAAGAAAACAGTTTGAAAATCTAATATCACAGGGTGGCGGGAGAGATTGATAACAGAAGCTTCGATTGCATGGAGGATTTCATCATGAGCTGACATCGGTTAGAGAACCACTGGAAAACCTGGAAGTACTGGACATCTTTTTTGTCCTAGTTTGGGACTCTTCAGTAGTACGCACCCACCGACAGGGTTCGAACCCAGGAACTTCTGGTTACAAGGCTTACAGAAGCTTTGTTTATCGAATCAACTGAGGAGAATTCGTGTAATAGGAATGATTCAGCACCTGTCCCGGCCAGCTATCTGGAAAATTCTACTACCCCAACGACGACAAATAGGAGAGAACAAAGAAAACTATAAAACTCAATTTTCGAAGTCGTGTGTGTATAATTGATATGATTATGAACAATAAATTTTGTTCGAAACGTCATCCAGTCAATAATAATACTGTTTCACTCACTGTGTGATACATCTAATAAACAAACTAATATGGATTTACTTTCCATCACAGTGCCCAAGTTGTACACATATATGAAGTGTTGATTGACAGGAATAAAAAACAGCAGAATATTCCTATTGTTCTCTGAATTACTGTAAGTAGGATTAATGTCAATTTGTCTAAAAATGTATCTTCTCAATCTTGAAAGAAACATTTTTTTAAACTCGTGAATAATCTTCATTCAAGTGTTCATGAAGACACAAATAAAATAAGTAGTTTGTAGTGTATATTCTATTGTTCAAGAAATGTTTTAACGTATACACGTACAGATTAGCGCCAACGCCATTTTCACGCTCTCTGCTTATGTAATAGACAGTTATTATTCTCTGAGCCGTATGTACAGCCTTTCAAACTGGATAAGTTATTACATCATTTTTCTAGAATTAACTTAAATTCGTACTATCTCCAAGTATACTGCGTCTTGTCATCAGTACTGGTTTTATCGAACACCAGACAAATTACACGTATTGAAAACAAAACACGCAGTAGTTCATCGAAGAGTCTTTTTCGGCGGCGAATTCATTCAGTTAGCTGTACAATCGCAAGTATATCTAATTATTTTTGTATGTATGTGTACATTAGGTTTGTCCGATAAGAATACAAATAAGTTAGGATTATTGTTGTCAAGATATTTCAACAGTGTGATGAGAAGTCACACTGTAAATAGGCGGGGGTGAAGGTAAGTAAGATTGTAGTGATGTTTTGTCAAAAAAAGACATATTTATTAACACAGAAGTTGAATAAGCGTGGTACAGTTGCGTAATAACATGAATAGTTTATTGAGTGAGTTATGATTAGGATGCATGGAGAAACAAAGGAAAATATGGCATGATTTATGAGTTCTAAAAAAGTTGTGACGTGTTAGAAAAAAACGAGCACTTACGTCAAGTCAGAAGTTAACATGGTTGTTACCATGAGAGTAGAAGTGGTTGGATGATTTTCTTTTGTATACATAACTCTGGATTCTCCATCTGAATGGCTAGAGTTTCAGTAAAACAAAGGAGACGGAAGCGTATTACCTCTGGTAGGTTGTTCTTCACTTTGTCGACTACTTTGTAAGAGTCATTTTTTGAGATGGAATGACCAGCGTTGACAAGATTTTCGATTATCTCACTGCTTATACAGTCACTATTACCTTTTGTGAGATAGTGTTCTTGAACTCTTTTGGAGAAGACAAATGTACCTGGCTCCACAGCAACATGTGAACTGATAAATGCACACAAGAGTGGCCAGATGCCGGATCTTGTCCTTAAGGCATCTTCAAATCAATGGGTGACTGGTGAACACTACTCTTAGCGTTGCTGCGAAGAATGTTCTTTTCAAAAATGCTGAAATTTTGTTTTTTCTTGAGGATAACACAAACTAAGTCTCCCTTGAAATCCAGGTTTATGTGAAGTAGCTTTTTCGAAACAAGTGATGTTATGTTCCTCTGAACCTTTGGTCTGATATTCTTGTCGATGAATTTCGGCAAGTTTACATTTTGGATGAAGGTTTCTTCCAAAGTATCCAGTTCTGCCTCCAGTGCGTCAGGTCCAAGTGGCATTTCCTCCCAGACTTCACTCAGTACAGTAGGCATAGATTAGCTCATCTACAGTATTACCAACACTCTACAAGTTCAGAAAAGAGGATATGTATAAATGCAACTATTCTTTCATGAAGGAGGATATTAACAAAAGTGATTGTTTTTTATTCCTTTACTTTCTCAGTGGAACATAGTGCTTCAAGTTGGAGGCCTAATATTTCGGTAGTAGTAGTAGTAGTAGTGACAATTTTTTACGGGATGGGATCGCTAGGTTCTAGCATAACCTTCCCTCTTTCAGCCAGTCTTATTACTGGCTTAATGGGGTAAAGGAATGTGTCGGCTTGGGATTGAACTTCGGACCGCATGCGTGGTCGGCGAGCATTCTAAAACTGTGCTACCGATGCAAAAAGCGCTGCCACGCGAAGAGTCGAACCCGGGCCGCCTGGGTGATAAGTTTTCATAATCTTAGCTGCTTATATATATATATATATATGAATATTGGAGCGTTACATATTGAGATGAATAACTTAATGAATCCCTTGTAATCAGGATGGATAGTGAAACGAATAAAAATGTAATATCAAGTAAGAGGTCGAAATTTTCTTCCCATAAAAGCCTGTATTCAGTATAATTATCCATTTAAGTAGTAGTTTTGATTTTTATGATAAAAAATCAATTAAAATTCTATTGGAAATTTATTTATTCTATATTCCAAGCAGAAAATTACCATAAGTAAGAGATGGAAAATCATCACAGAACACAGCCAATATTAAATAATCGCAAATTGCATTTCACTACACCAAAATGTATCCTACAGTCAATTAAGATGAGATAATCAGTTTTGAAAATGAATGCAATATATTACTGTTTATGATAAATAGGGGGTTAATGAACCGGATATTATAACTATTACCATTACCAACATTAGTATTGTTACTATCACTACTGCTATTATCACCATTACTGTTACTGTCAGTATTGATTTTTAGTTTTAATCGACATAAACAGTCTTTGAGAAAGAGAAAGTGAAAAAAGATGAACAGTAAAACTAATTTAGATGTGGACTGAACGCTGCCCTGAAAAGAACATATCCGCTTTCTAAACTTGTATATGTTTATCTAACGACCTGTTGTTTAAGACAGTGAAAAGTGGACAAACTCCCAACCTACCACCAACTGCGTCTACCAACATATATGTACCTGACAAAGCACATACATTATAAGAACAGAGAGAAGAGTTATTGTCCGCATCACTGAACACATACTAAGAAACCTGAGATTAAAGGGCCTACAAGCGTTAAACAGTGCGTTAATACTCCATCTACTAGACACTGGTCATATTGTGGACAACCTGAAGGCGTCAATAATAATAAAACACGCAAAAGAAACATAGCCTGCTTCGTTTTGCTGAGGCAATCGCAATCAAACGGTTGAAACCAAATCTATATATGCAGAAAGAGAAATTGGTGAATCTTGCATTCCTTTGGTGATGACAGAGTGCAGAAAGTTCACTACGTCATCTTCCGTCATACTAAGAAAACTTGAAGTTTTCGGCTAAACATAACTCACTCCATCCCTCTTTTTGTCTATTTTATTAAAACGTATTTTTCTGCGGTCACGCAATCCATTACTTTCTATACTCTTTCTAGTTAAACTTTATTTCTGCCCACAAGACATTTGTGGAACTCTGTCTTTTTGTTCCTAAGCTGAGTCATGCAATTCTTCTATAAATAGTCGATCCTTTTCACTCTTAATTATGCAACAACTTACGTCATTCCTGATCAATGTTTCTGTTAGTTCCAACCAATTAGTCCTTATCATTGTAAAAAGCATTTTCAGATCTTTAATTTACTTAATAATTTTGGTATACTTCAGGTTGTAACCAGTTGAGAAGAATCCACGAAATAATAAAAATAAAAACATGATCTCACATTATCTTGGTGCATTTGTCGTTCACACTTTATTCAAATTTATTAATAGGAAGAATTGTATGAAATTGATTTTGACAGTATTGAAATAATCCAGAAAAACTTCAAAAATCACAAAGAACATCTAATATCAGAAGCACTTCATATCAAGTGGAATACAAATTGTCTGAATAGGAATGATGGACTAAAACAGAATTTGATCAGGTTACAACACCCGTGTCTTCCATGAAGTGACAAAATCAACACGAATGTGATAACCAATTTCACCATGTTAACACATGCTACTTTTATAATTTTATGCACTTATCAAATCCAACAATCTACACATGGTTTAGTTATCTGTACCGATTGGCCAAACTGACAACGAAAAATGACCGATACTGATGAACGATGATCAAGTTAGTAAACTTTGTTTTGATACCATAACATATGTACTATTACATTTGTTATTTGGTTTAGTGATCTTCATTGTTATTTTGACTTTCAATATGTCCTATTAACTTGAATTTAACTGGTAGATGGTGACTAGCAGAGGAATCTAGGCTGCGCACTTCCTCCCATTTGGGACTCATCATCCGGATGCACCTGCATTTCCCAGTGAGTGATAATGTTCCCACCACCGAGATTTAAATGCAGTTACATACATATGACGAGTCACAAACAGAACGAAATGCGGATCCTGGATTCCGCTGCTAGTCACCATCCATCGATTAACTTCTTATTAAATGACCAGACATCGTCGAAGCATCTGCACAAGAAGCCGACATGTCAACCTGAGACCGACCACTTTGGTCCAGTCAATTGGCGGGAAAATCTAAAATTCCTTTTAACTTGACCTAAGTCTATTTTCTCACCTCTTAACTCCTTGTTATATATATGCTGAGATTTTGTAAATTCTGGTTTAATAATACTTTGATAAAGCTATTAGCATTAAATAGCGAAATGTCAGTGAAATCAATATCGTTTTACTTTTCATTCACTGGTAAATACAAAATCCTTAATGATAAAGAATTGTATGAAGTTTTAAAAAAACTACTTCAGTTATAATTTGTTTGCTTAGGTTAATTCGCATCTTTAGTTGACTGAAATGCTCCCTCCCTCTTGACATGTCAGTGCTAGTGCAGAGACACTTCAAGGATGTCTAAGAATTCATGTTAGAATGCTCATAAAATGCACAGGAAGTTTCGGGTTTGAATCACGGTTAATACACTCCTAAACCTTGCCTAGTTCACCAAATGGGGAAAAGGGAAGGGTTGAGTGTGAGACTAGTAACCTTACACTTTGAAAAAAAGACCAACACATTCTACTGAAACTTCAAAGCTTGTTGATGACTGACTGATACCATGCTGGAATTCAAACAGTAATTAGTGTGAAAAATTGTTTTCATTGGGAACTCTAGTATTCATTAAGATGTCATACAATATAGTGAAGAGTTTCGTATAGAAAATTCATCAATAAGACATCAATGATACGGGTACTCGCCGAGGGTGCTGAGAGATTATTGGCAGTAAATATCACATTTTGACGAAGACTGGAATCGCCGAGACATGGAATTCCAATCCAGTAATTAAATGGTCAATGTGCTCAGCTCGTAAACTGAAGGTCCTTCCTTCTATTTCTGGTAGACTGCGCACTGCTTAGGAGTTCCAGACTTGAACTAAACAGTTATCCATCATCTCTTGGTTTTTGTTTGTTGTCGAATTAATGTCGCTTCGTGAACAACTCTACTTTGAAACCACACAATTTTTGGTTAAATTTGATTTGAGTTTAAAATGTCAGGAAACTGTTTGTCAGATGAAGTTTGGGATTCAAAGATGATGAAGTCAATGTTTAGTCTAGTATATGACGTAATTCATTCAGAACATTTTGAAGACCAAAAATATTTAATATTAAATACTCAGCAATGAAATATACAAAACACACCTACTAATTTATATAATTTGTGGTTAGTTTCCGTTGCAGCTCAGGTTTTTCGGTAAACCCTATTTGAATTTTATTTTCATAGAGCATGTACGTATTTTATAGTTTAAATACTTGAATTCTGTAGTCATCTTGTTCGGTCAACTGATATTTACTTATATATTAATGCAGTGTATTCGCAGTACTTGACGAAATCTGTTTTCAAGTATTGGTTTGTAAGGATTTGATTGATTGGTTACAGGATTTCATCATGAGCTGACAATGGTTAGAGAACCATCGAAAACCTGGAAGCACTGTGGCTTAATGGTATACGAGCTTGCCTTGTAAACAAAAGGTCCTAGGTTCGAATCCCGGTGGGTGCATTCTAATGAGGAGTCCCAAACTAGGCTGGTGATACAGCTGTCCAGTACTCCCTGTGGTTGCTTTTCCAATGGTTTTCTAAACAATGTCAGCTCATGATGAAATCCTGATATCTGTTTTGTTCTATTTCTCAAACATTCTAACATGTAAACATTGAATAAATTTCTTTTCAGTTTTGAAAGCATTCACTTCATTAAAATTTTCGTGGGTATTCGTGTTGACTGATAGGATTGAGTCAGTGCGTCTAACAGCGTGTCAACTGTAAGCCCAAATAGCTCACTGACTGTTAAAATGAATGGCGTAGACTAGAACCCTGAGAGATGGGTGTCTATTCCTTCGAAGATGGAGACACACCTTGGTGACGAGTACCAACAAGCACGAAACCTAAGTTACACAAAGCTCCTTATCGATTACCTCCAACCATCTCGTATCAGTTTAAAGTACACCTCAATGATAACCATATTGAGAACTTGAAAGACAGAATTCTATAAGCATGAACATCAAAGTCTAGACATATGACATCGGTTACGCCCTCCTATTCTTTTTATCCCTAAATGTAAAATGAATTGTCTTCAAAATGTGATTTTTAATCATAGCAGCCATTTCAAAATAACTCGAATTATTTATAGTTTTCTGTTTCATCTGTCGTATATTTTTTCACATATTCTAATAATGAATACGAGACAGAAATTATTTTCAATACGTACTCTCGATAAAAATGTTTTCAATTACTTGAGTTGTATGTGGAGAGATATTCATCTCGCATAAATTGATCACTAGGACGTAACCGGTATCATGTTTCTAAACCTTGGAGTCAATGCACACTGAATTCTATCAGTCAAGTTTGCAATGTGGTAATTCTACATCTTGGTGAACTCTAAATTGATTTTTCATGGTTGAAGGTAATCAGCTCGAAGCCCTGGGTGAGTTAGGTTTTGTACTTGTTGGCATTGATCAACAAAGCGTATTTACAACTTTGAAGCGACTCATGTCCCCCCTGAAATTTAAATCTGCATCACTCTGTGCTGCAGTTACAGAAGTTACCATTGAGCTATTTCGGCTGAATATTGACATCAGGCAGGATTGTAATAAGTATATTGATTGGTCAGTAGGATGCAATCAAACTTATGACTTTAGTGTCTCTATATCAGTAGTAAAAATTCGTTAACTTTTCTAAAGTTAATATATGTGTAAATATATATATGTGTAATATGTATATATATATATATATACATATGTGTAAAACTTGAGCACTGTGGTAGTAAGTAATTCAATATTAGTTTGTTTATTAGATGTATCACACAGTGAGTGAAACAGTATTATTATTGACTGGATGACGTTTCGAACAAAATTCATTGTTCATAATCATTTGATCAATTATAATCACACGACTTCGAAACTTGAGTTTTATAGTTTTCTTTGTTTTCTCCGATTTGTCGTCGTTGGGCTGGTAGGATTTTCCAGATTTCCGACTGGACAGGTGTTGACTCATTCCTATTACACGTATTTGCAGTTGATTCGATGAACAAAACTTCTGTTATCAATCTCTCCCACCACCCTATGACATTAGATTTTAAAACTGTCATCTTATCTCATCCTATAGTACGATTGTGTGTAACTGCATATAGTGACTGCTAGAGCCGAACTATCCTCTAGATTCCTTATCTTTTCCCGGTCAACTAATCTTGACGTTGCTAGGTTTTTGTGTTAGGCTAGTCTGACTGCTCCTGTTCTACTACTTTGACCTATGTATTTGACCTGACAATCATTGCAGACAGGGTATTAGATAACATGTATGTCAAACATGCGCAGTATAATGGCATCACCGACAATAAGGAATCTCAATCATCAGTAGTAATTGCATACAAGGAAGGAACCTCAAAAGTCTTATGCAGAATTCCTAAAAAGGCAGGAATTTAAGTGTCATTCAAACTCACAAACTCAATTAGAAACAAGCCTTGTCGGTTAAGGGGTCCTGCGGAGCCTTTAAAACAAAACAGTTTAGCTTTTCTAATACCCTGCAATAATTGTCGAGTTAAATACCTAGAGCAAACTAGTAGAACAGGGGCAGTCAGACTATCCGAACATAAAAACCTAGCAAAATCTAGATTAGATGACCCGAATAAGATGAGAAATTTAGAGAATAGTTCAGCTATAGCACTCACTACATGTAGTTGCACACAAGCATACAATTGGATGGGATAGGATGACAGTTTTAAAATCTAATGTCACAGGGTGGTGGGAGAGATTGATAACAGAAGTTTTTTTCACCGAATCAACTGCAAATACGTGTAATAGGAATGAGTCAACACCTGTCCAGTCGGAAATCTGGAAAATCCTACCAGCTCAACGACGACAAATCGGAGAGATTAATGAAAACTATAAAACTCAAGTTTCGAAGTCGTGTGTGTATAATTGATATGATTATGAACAATAATAAATTCTGTTCGAAACGTCATCCAGTCATAATAATACTGTTTCACTCACTGTGTGATACATCTAATAAACAAACTAATACGGGGATTAAGCAATTCTCTTTCATCTTCTGTGGCATTGTGATATCATTTTATGATATGTAGCGCAACTGCCAGCCGTTGTCAAACCCAATTGATCGTGACTTTTCGCCAGAACTTCTGGAAAATTTATTTGATAATCAGTCACTGGTGAGCATTAGGTTAATTTTCAAGTGTTGATTTGTACAGGTTTGATTGATTTCACATTTGATCAAGAACGGGTAGCAGGCAGAGAACCATCGGAAATCAGGAAGTACTGAGCGGCTGTTTCGTCCGCCCATTCACAATCTACCTGAGATCGAACATAGCACTTTCACGTCATAAAGTGAGCTCGATGGCCGGTGATTTCCACCTTTGGTATCTTGTGACACATAACGTCTGTATCAGTTAAAGTCATCAGAGAGTATTTACCCTCACATCTAGCTTGATGTGTCCCTTTGGTTACGACTTTCCACTAGAAGCTCAGGCAACTATGTCTTGTTGTCAGTCACTGGTGAATATCAGATTAATTTTTAAGGGTATCGGTTTGCAGGATTTGGTTGATTTTAATTGAAATCAAGAAGTGAATTCAGTTCTCCCTGGTTTTCAATGTTTTTCTAACTGCAGTTAATTCATAATCAAAATATATATGCTATTTCATTTTTCTATGTTGAGGAATAACAATACTAAAAGATTTCAAGGTTTATGATAGTCATCAACAGTGTAAATACGCAACTTGAATAGTTCTAAAGTGCGTCTGTGCTTACTTGGTCCGTGATTGGATCACCGGTCGATGCACCTCCGAACCTCGCTTAATCAATAGTAAGCTCGGTAAAGATGGAAGTGTGTATGTGTGAGCCTAGCAACCCGATCCTGTGAAAAAAACACCACCACTAGAAAATTCAGACTTCAAGCTTTAATTACCAGTTTCCACTCGAAACTTTAAAGAATTCAAAAGAATAATTTCGCAACCATTGTCACGCATTCTCATAATCAAGAAAGTCACCACTAGAATATTCAGTCCTGACTAGTGCAGGACATGACTTCTTTTCATAGTTGCTTTCGAAAGCTAAACATCAGTTCAAAATTTACCTCGAAAGTTAAGTGACTGATAGGAGTCAATCATTACTAAGGAATAGGCTACCTGACATTCGATTATAAAGCCCTAGAGATCAGCCACTATATTTATTTGTTTCTGTCATCCTTATTTATTTTACCCCTTGAAAATTTTTGCTATTTGATTTGACAGAATTACTTATTTATAATAACTGTTCATAAAAGTAATTCACATGTAATACAACCTGTAATGGTCGGTAGTCGGAAGTCCAGGTTCAACAGAATTGCTTATATAGTGTATTTACAATGAACAGAGAGATAAAATGGTAATCAGGATTTCATCATGAGCTGACATTAGTTCGAGAACCATTGGAAAGTATGGGAGTACTGAACAGCTGTTTCGCCCCAGTTCGAGACTCTTCAGCACTACGCACCAACAATGGTTTGAACCCAGGACATTCTGGTTACAAGGCGAGCTCGTATACCTTTAAGACACTGGGATCCGATCCAGTGACCCGTGAATTCTAACTCCTGCCAATTCACGACATAGCACGACCCCTAGCCAATGTCCTCGGCGAGTATTTGTCCTCACACCCGTCCTGCGTATGTTGTGAATTGGCAGAAGTTAGAATGCATAGGCTTAATGGTAAACGAGCTCGCCTTGTTACCACAAGGTCCTGAGTTCGAACCACGGTGATTGCATACTGCTGAAGGGTCACAAACTGGGATGAAACACCTCTCCAGTACTTCCAGGTTTTCTAATGGTTCTCTAACTGATGTGAGCTCATGATGAAATCCTGTAACAAATCAGTTAAATCCCTATAAACAAACACTTGAAAATAGTAATGAACATTTGTACAGTACTGTGACGGTAATAATTATTCTTCGCTACATTATTTGTTTAATTTGCACATCACTGGTTCAACGGTTGAATAGCCGCTAATCAAGTGTGTGCTCCAGAGTTCAACTCTTGACCGACGCAGTCCTAGACCTTGCTTAGCCAATAACGGTAAGCATGGAATAGAGGAAAGATTAGTTAGATATGAGGTTAATGACCAAGCTCTGCAAGAACCCGTAACCACAACATCTGAAACCTCAGAGGTCGAGCTTGATACCTTATGTTTTACTCACAATGCAAAAGAATGGAAAAAAGTATATTGATTGAATAAACTCTCAACGTCCATTCCATATTTATTCATCCATTCAGCATTTTGGATCAAATGTTTACTAGCATGATACAAATGTGTATATTGAAGTCTTATATTATATAACCCTTAAACTGACTTAAGTTTAGTATGATAGAATATGTAATCAGTTCTAATTGGTTGTTTTTGCGCTCTCTTCTTAACTTTTATATTTTTGCCAATATTTATGAAAGCTAAACTCTTTGTGGCTGTTAAATTACCCAGGTTATCGGTATATTCAGTGCTTATCAAGTTTCTTGCATAACCAACTATTTTGAGTATCGTTTGAAAGAGTAAAAGCTCTACTTCTTCTCTTCTTGTGCTTTTTGCTTTTTAGTGGTATATAGGGAAGACGGAACCGACGAAGGCAACCAGTCATCACTAACGACAGAAAAAACTAATCACTATGAGTAGGATAAATTTGTAAGAGGTCACTTCCTTCACGTATCTAGGCAACATCGTTTCAACTACAGGTAGGACGGTTGAAAATATCCAAACAAGGATGGGAAAGGCGACATAGACCGTCATCAATCTAAAGTCAGTTTGGAAATCTTCCGCCTTCATCATAAAGAGCGAAATCAGGATTTTCAGCAACAATGCTAAGTCGGTCATTTCATCTATACTGTTTAGAAACTTGGCGTGTGTGTATCATGAAAAGTATTTCCAACAGGTTACTACCGGCTTTAATCAACAGCCGCCTTCTATGACACGATATTGAGGATCAAATGGCCAGAACTAGCGTTGTAGCAACAGGAAACTCTGAGGATGAACAATGAAGAACCTCCTGTCCAATAAATGTGCCGAAAGAAATGGAGACACACTGAGGAGGCTGTTGGATGAAATCTCTCTGCATACCATCGCTTGAGTGGAACACAAGTGAGAAACGATGAGTGAGGCGTGGGTCAAAGTGTGACATGGTGGAGATCGTGTTAGGACAAAATAATAGCCTATTGGAAATGGTTGGTCAGATGAAGAGGCCTGCAGGAAACAGGACAAAACAGAGATGTGCTGCTGAAGCCCTATATTCCACTAGGAGCCCAAGGGTTCAGTCATATAGTAATGATCAATAACTAGCTTCATTTACATACGGTTTGCGGTTAGTTATCTATGCCTACTGTGAAGAGGTTAATGATCCACCTAGCTACTCAAACCTCGAGAGATGCATTCAGATTGAAATCGGTCATTAAATGATTAGAAATCGCACTGCACAGTCAAAAAGTCAAAGCTGTGATGCACAATAGCTTCATATCTACAAATAAAATAATATATTCTTCAAATCGACTAGACATTAATGGTAAAAGCCGATAATAACAACAATTTAATTTTCAAAAGAATGGATACTGAACAAAGAGTACTCTTTTTGATAACTTTATCAGTAGGCTCTACAGTTATATATACATTGTAGTGAATGAATGAATTGGTGTTATGAACGACATTTATGTTTAAATAACATCGAATCACTAATATTGATAAATTACACCTCATTAGCATCAACATAAAAGAAGCTGAATGTCAGAAAAATTAGGAGAGATAATATTACAAATTCATGAATTTCTAGTCTCTACTGAAGACCAGAACAGTAGTAGGTGCTGCACTTGCTTCTTTAAACGCAGAGCGCTGGTTGTTTGAGGCGAATTGCAATAGTTATTGTTGTTTGGCGCATGCGATGCTTCGATGATTTTGGCAATTTATTAGGCACCCGGTAGATTATAGAGAAGGATTCTTCAATGCTGGCTTTGTAGCCGGTTTGGACCAGGTGGTCTAATATCGAACTGCTGGTGGTTTTTACAACACCTTTATTTAGCCACACTGGGAGTTCCTAGAACAATAACCAATATAACTCGCTCCACAAGCGCAGTTGAATTGTTAGATACAATTTGAAGTGGCTAGTCTAGTGTAGGTACTTCATCCTTCAATCCAGGAATCACCATCGGTCGTGTAGAGAATAAGACATGTTGTTCGCCGGCGTTAAAAGTTCTTTGAACTGATTTTCTTAATTTCCTCATAATTACCTCACTTGGTATATCGCCTTGAATTGTAGTCGTATATAAAGAGGTTTTTTGTTTACAGATAGTGAGTAGTCCTTTTCCGCTTTCTTTGTCATGTGTTTCTTGATAAATTTGTCGGGATAGCCACTTTCGATCAAAGTATCATATACGATGCCTAATTCATCTTCAATTACTTCTTCTGAGCATATAGCTCTAACTGTGTAGCTGAGGGTGTTCTCATTACCACTCGAATTCCTAACCACCCATCGTTTCGAATGGCAAAGCATTATCCACCAGTCCAGTAGGGTTACAAGAACCACTTCTTATATAATGAATATCAGGTGTTATCTATTTTGAGGTTAAATTTATAATACCCTTTGATTAACTCATACTGGACCGAAATTCTTGGTGCCTGTTGACTTGCTGGCTCCCCAAGGGGACACTCCACCGATGTCTGAGGATGGTGGCTGGCAACTGAATACAGAATGCGCTTTTTGGGTCAATTTGGGACTCATCAGCTAGATGTGTACCTACATTCCCACAGACACACGTCGAAAAATACCCTCGGGGAAATGTAAATTAACCTAAAAATCAAACAAATAATAATACTTAGAAATTAATAATACATAAAAATACCTGGTTATTTTGTTAATGCTAACTTCAACATGACTTTTGCATAAAGTATTTCTAATGTTTCACATGAACGAGTCACAATCAATTAGACACGTTTCCGTGGTGTTTATTTTGCATTTCTGCCGTTTCACCCCCTCCCTCCTCCCTATTTCTACCTTGTTTTTAATTCTTCGCTTGATCAACCGTCTGTTTCCACCGTAGAAATCAACAAAAAAGTGCCTAAATATTTGCCTAGAATGCAAACATAAAATAAACGTGTGAACAGTTGATACACATAAATGTATATACATTGGTGCATGCTTCTTATTATGACGCCAGTTGTAAAGAAAATAATACTGATTTTTTCTTTACGCTGGAACATTTTCTCCTTTGGGAATGAAACAGTAATCACATATCTTAACACCTTCTTTTTTGTTACATGAAGATTAATTGCCTAGTTTTCACTAATCCCTTTCATTATTCATTTGTTGAATTCTCTTCAGCTTTTGTTGATAAAAATAAGTTTACCATGTCCAGTGTTTCTTTTCCGGAGATTAGAAACTTCTCATGAAGTTAATACAATATTAATTTTTTTTAAAAGGGAAAGAAAGATTAAGGTGTCTATTGTCTCAGGAATTCAAACTGACTAATCACTTATTCATCACATACTTACAGAATGGTTAATCGTCATTTCGAATATCTCAATGGGAAATCAAACATTTCTGACTGTAACTGTTTGTAATGCACGAGAAGCATGAGTACTTTTCGCGGTTGAAAAGACATCAATAAGCATGAAAGCATGTGGAGCACCCAGCATCAAAAATAAGATCCGGATTTTCAACTCCAATGTGAAGTCGGTGCCACTTACTATACTGATCAGAGACTTGGCCAGCGCGTCATAAACAGCACCTCAAACAAACTACAGACTTTCATAAACAGTTGTTTTCGCTCAGTACTCAAGATCACGTGGCCAGAAAAGATTAGCAACAGGTAGGAATCTCTTGAGCGAACCAACCAGGAACCGATTGTGAAACAAATAGGCAGGAAGAAATGGAGATGGATTGGCCATACTCTGAGGAAACTACCAAGTGACATCACACGACAGGCCATCGCTCGAGTGGAACCTGAAAGGGAAGCGGTGAGTTGGTCGTCGGTGCAAGGGTGACTTGGAGGAGGTCATGTGAAGAGGGGATGAAAGCATGTGGGCAGACATAGAGTCAGGTGAAAACTGTAGCAGAGAACCATACGCAATGGAGATGCGCAGCTGAAGCCCTATGTTCCTCTAGGAACTAAAGGAAACAATAATAATAATGAAACCTAGGCTTGCACGCGCCATACTACTGATCACCTCCAACCAATTGAAAGTTAAGTACTAATTATTTTAAACTACATAGGAGAATACAGTCGCAAAGCTTTAAGCTAATTGTAGTAGTAAATATTCATTTCTGTTACAGGAAGGTATTTCTCTTCTGTTTATGTTTTTATTTGGTTCTTGTTTCTTCTAGAATAATCTTCGTTCCTATGTAATATAACAGATAAAAAAGAAAAATACTATACGTCTTTTGGAGTAGCTTATAATGATTTTAGTAATATCTATGTTCTCCATGTTCACAGGACTGCAGGTGCACATACAGAAGACGAGGTGACGAAGATAACCACCGAACAGCAACAACAACAACAACCAGAGCCAATCACCACCAACGGAGGAACTTGAAAGAGGCTACTTCCCTCACTAATCTGGCTAGGAAGCACGGTTCCAAACACAGGCATTCGGAACGGATGAAGATGTGAAAGCAGGCCAGCCAGCCAGCCAGAATCGGAAAGGCAAGATACACCTTCATCAGTCTGAAACCAGTTTGAAAATCTTCTTCACTGCACTCAGTCAGCATAAAGGACAAGATTAGGATTTTGAACACAAATAAGAAGTAAGTCAGTTCTTCTATACGGCTCAGAAACTTGCACTGCATGTCACCAAAAGTATTTCCAACAGGTGGATACAGACTTCTATCAACAGCTGCCACCCTCACTGGTTGACTCCATACTGAAGATCAAATGGCCGGCTGGCTGGCTGGCTGGCCAGAAGGAATTAGCAACAAAAAACTCTGGCTGGCAACAAACCAACCAAGAGTCGATCGCTTAACAAATATGTAGGCGAAAATGGAGATGGAGTAGTCACACGTTGAGGAAGTCATCGAAAGACATTACGCCCTTGGCCATCGCTCAAGTGGAATGTGAATGCGAAGCGAAGAATGGGTCGTCAGTGCGGATGTGACATGATGAAGATGGTGTGGCGAGGAGGAGACGAGATATTATGGGCAATCGTAGGGTCACCCAGCCGAAGAGGACGGCAGAAAATAAAAAAGTGAAGATGTGTTGCTGAAAATGTATGTTCCGCTGGAAATACAAGGGTATAATATAATTGTATCTAGTCATGCTTATGTCCATAATGTGTTGACATTTACTTCAAAACTAACTCAACTTTTTTAAAATTTAATTAAATTCTTGAACACAAACATTCTGGATACGAATGACGAACTTTTAGTATTGAATGACTGAAACTTTCAGACATGAAAACTAGGGGAATATTCGACAGCTGTTTCGATCTCAGCTTCGTGACTTTTCGGCAGTGTGCATTTGTGACTCCTGTATGAATTGAATCGGGGACAAGTGGGTTCCGAGGCGGATTCATTGGCCATTCAGCCATCTGAAAAGAATCCGACAGGTGAACAGCTAGTGATGGCAGTGTGTTTTGAGAACTGATAGAAGTTAGAATTCATGCACTATTGGATAACATCTAAATAACTAGCAGGATAACATGTTCTCTTTGTGACTTAGAGTTTCTGTATTTGATCCCCAATGGGATCGTGAGTCTGTATTGCTGAAGCGCACCAAAGTAGGATGAAATAGCAGTCCAGTAATCTCTGGTTTTAAATATTTGTTTAGCTTATTTCACTCAGTGATCTAACTTATAGTCAACCAAATGTCAGCAAACTGACTGATGAAGTTTTTCTCAATTTGTTTTATTAAGAAATCCTTCGTCAATTCCAAATGATATTAAACAGTTGATCGGTCAGACATCTGAAAGGTCCGTCACCGACAGCAGACTGACTTCAATCATTTCTAGACTCATCATAGAATTCTGTACAGACAGTTGCCTTCGTCTGGTCCTGTTATAAGTCAACCTGTCCGTCTATGGGTCAGGCAATAATTGCATGCATTAGCTTTTGAACTACTACAGTTATCCGTGTGATTTATGTAATCTGAGGAAGCGTGACTGATTTAATGAGTAATTCGCAACTTTCCCGTTTCACGGTATACACTCAGAAATGTATAGCTTAATGTCAAAGATAAGCATATGACTATCAGTAGGATCAACTAATTTCTTCACACGATGATATAATCATGGAATGGGTAATTGTACATTGGTTTTCAGGAGAACCGGTCAAATTCATTCGACCTTCTCATGAGATAAGAAAAACATGCAGTATCATCCTGTGGATACAGCCACTTGACAGAACTTTTAACACATTGGACCATTGGTGCCATTGTAAAGAAGATAAAAGCGATAAGGTTTGAAGGAAAGCTTATACGACAAACGTAAATAAATTTAACATACCTTATTTTTAATGCTTTATTTACGCATCGTTTGCAAATCGGTCGAATATCACCACATTCGATAGCTTGTTAGATTCTTTACAGTGTTTGTAACGTTCTTCTTGCAGTTATCTTCTTCGTTTGTCTTTTTCCAGAGTCCAAAACATATTGTTACCTTTCTGAATTCATTTGATGATATACTACTCATATCTGATTATAAGTAGCACTCACTATACCATCAATACATATATTAATGATCACGTCAAACGGTTATTCATTATATAAGAAAGTCATAGGCAAGAGTAGAATGAATAGCAACGCCATGGTGAACCGGCACCTATAAACGAAGCTGACACCCATCCAATTAAATGAAATCGTTAAGCCTACCAACCAATTCAACAGATTTCTGTATTTATTTGATATTTTAAACTCTTTTTTTATTTCAGTAAATCTTATAAAATTATTTGCTTATTTTTTAAATGATCTTCATTCACTGTCCGTAAACTAGAATCCCTTATCCACTGAGAATGGGTCTGTTCTTAAGCGTATGTGTGTGTTCGTTTGTGCATGTGGTCACAGAGATATAGTTTTATGACAAAAGTTGGCTTTTTAAAATGCAGACGACAAAAGACATAGTGATTTACGTGTTTAATTCCTCAGATAGATCAAGCACATATATATGAACAACTATAACTTCGTCGTCTGTTCTGAATTCTTATATATATTCATTTTAGGAAATTCCTTTTCGGAGTTCTCCATTCAACTGACACAGCTACACTGTTAACTCTAATAATAAGAATACAACTTTTTTGGGTGTTTGAAAAACAAATCAGTGGCTGATATTATCAAGCATGTTGATTAGTTATTCATATGTAACAGAATAATTGTGTCCTAATTCCAGTTCATTTAAGCAATGTCTTATTAAATATCCCATATATATGATTTATCCTCTGATTATTACTGTTACATGATATCACGAGGAGTGTAAATCTTTTTTGAGTTCTTTCTTATAACCTCCTTATTTCATGTCTTTTTCTATGTTCTTTTAACTATAGATATTTATTATTATTATTTATTATTGCTCCCTTGGGTTCCTAGTGGAACATAGGGCTTCAACTTCACGTCTCCATTTTCTTCTGTCTTCTGCTATAGTTTTCGCCTGCATCCATGTTAATCCACATTCTTTCAACTCCTCTTCACACGATCTCCTCCATGTCACCCTTGGACGTCCCACACGCCGCTTCCCTTTCGGGTTCCACTCGAGGGCTTGACGCGCGATGTCACCCAGCGGTGTCCTCAGCGAGTGTCCGATCCATCTCCACTTTCTCCTGCATATTTGTTGGGCGATTGGTTCTTGCTTTGTTTGTTCCCATAATTCCTTGTTAGTGATTCTTTCCGGCCATCTGATCTTCAGTATTGAGCGAAGACAGTTGTTAATAAAGGCCTGCAGCCTTTTGGAAATATTCTTTGTGACCCGCCTGCCAAGTTTCTGATCCGTATAGAAGAACTGACTTTACGTTTGTATTGAAAATCCGAATTTTGTTGGTGATGCTGGGTGACGAAGATTTCCAGATTGATTTCAGGCTGATGAATGTGTTTCTGATATATACCAGGTAAATTAATAAGTCTTTTATAGTGTGGTTGTATAACATGGATTTTTGAAAGTGAGCCAATTTTGAAGTGGTTTTGAGTTGGAAGACACTCATGGATGAGTTGGATGCTGATTCTTGAGATCATTTTGGTCGTGGTGGGATTCAAACCACCTGCCTTTGTATTACTTGTCTGGTATTTCACCCTCTGAACTACAATTTCCGACTTTTATTCAAGACATTGTTTTACTACAATCGCCAGTGATAGTGCTCAGCTGTTTTAATGTTTATTGGTCAATTATATACTTTTCTTTATTAAAAACTGTAGCGTTGGAAGACAAGAGGTTTGGTAATCGAGAATTCATTTGAAATTTGATTTCTCTCTATATAAGGAAATCGTGTACATCTTATTTGCAAATCGTCATTTAAACAGATGTTCTGTATTGTGCTAATTCTGCTCTTCATAGTGTGTCTCTTTATGTTTTCTTTTTGTGCCTCCCATATTTTGCCACAAGGTGGTTGATTTCCTCTTTGTTTTAACATCAGATCTATCTCTCCACTACTTGATATTTTTATGCCAATGAACTTCTCTTTATATACTACTGGTAAATCCTACCAATAGCACACAATACAATACAATGCAATGAAGTGAATGTTCGTGCTGAGAAGGGAAAGATGGCTGATACACGTATTTCTGGTAAATATAAATACACTTGTACAGCATTTGAAGATGATCTTGTCGATCAAAGGAAATTTTCATTCGCTGTATTAGCTTTTACTTTCTTAAGCAATGTATTCTCTAGAGAGGCTTTCGTACAAATTGTTGTGTTGACCGACTAAATGAAATGACTAACCCAAAAACAGTCTTTTCGAATCCTTCTGAGGCCCAAATTTTCATTCCACTCTCAATCAGTATCTGCTATATTAACAAACGTAATATCCAATGTCAATGTAGCCTTAAGGTTGATTATTGGCTATTAGCGGTGGACTTGTCAGCTAGATGTACCTGCATGCTGAAAATCAATCCCCGGTGATTGGCGGTAGATACTCCTGTCAGCTGCCCCCAACTGAATGGCTTTTTAGCTCTTCACAGAATTTATATAACAAGACATTATAATTTCGTTGAAATCAAAGTTCGAAGACATAGGGTTTCAGCTGCATATTTAGCATCTGATGGTCAAGCACCTCAAAATGTTCCAAGACGTTTACGTGTTCTTCGGTGGTGAACAAAAGCTCCATTATTACAGTATATTTATGTGCTGATATCCCAAAATCTGGAGGATTGTGTGCTTGATGCATGCTGTAAACATATTTCAACTGTTTTTCCAATTCTACGTATATGCCCACACATTGGTGTTACACCACCCTCTACCAAATCATTGCCTTATTCTTTCATCAGACATTAGTAACAATGTTAGTTGTACTAATGTGTCTTCATTATCTATAAGTAATGATTTCTCTATCCAAGATTCACATGTCGCTGTTCACCTTCAGGGTAACTCAACGTTTTTGTCTTTTGTTTTGGTGACCCAATCCATCTATGAAGGATTACACCATAAATCATGAACTAATGACGATGTGTATTTATCTACAATGCAAATGCACTTAGAAGATACTGGATTTAATTATTCTGACATTTCATTATATCAACAAGACATAAATCAAGATTATACCTCAACAAGATTATATCTCATCTGTTGTTGGCACTGATAGTAAACCTAGAATAAATATGTTAAATATTCTAAATCATGAACTCTGGTTACAGGATTTCATCATGAGCTGACATCGGTTAGAGAGCTATTGGATAATCTGGGAGTATTGGACAGTTGTTTTATCTTCAGAAGTAGACACCCACCACCAGGGTTCGAACCCTGGACCTCCCGGTTACAAGGTTATCTCATAGACCATTCAGTCACTGAGACCCTATCCAATGGCCTACCCATGAATTCCAACTTCTTCCAGTTCATGATATAGCGTGACAACTAGCCAATGTCTTCGGCAGGTATTTGCTCTCACATCCGATCTGCTGTACCCCACTGGTTACGAATTCTCACTAGAACCCAGGTAACTGCCTACCTGAATAGAGCCAGTCACGCTATATCGTGAATTGGCAGAAGCTGGAATTCATGGACTGGCCATTGGATCGGTCCCAGTGGCTGAATGGTCTACGAGCTAGCTCACCTTGTAACTAGAAGGTCCTGGGTTCGAACACCGGTCGGTGGGTGCACTCTGCTAATGAGTTCCAAGCTTGGACGAAACAGTTATCCAGTACTTGCAGGTTTTCCAATGGTTCTCTAGCCGATGTCACTCCACGATGAAATCTTATAACAAATCAAATTAAGTCCCTGTAACCAACGCTTACGGAATACCCCAGTTGAGATACAAAGTTTATCTGGTGTGACTTAATTTAGTATAATTGGCCATTATTAGCTCAGCATTATAATCTTAGTTCAGTTGGTTATCGTTTAGCTTGTTAGAATCGTTATATTAAAGCACAGATTTTATTTGATGAAATGAACTCCGACGTTTAAAAATCTGATATGAAATCTTATCAACAACCTGTACAGTAAATACCACTTGAACAATATGTAGGTATATTAGATGTGGATAATTTGCAGTTTATTAGTGGTTTTATACTCTTATCACTCAAGAAAAATCCATGTTTACGTGCCTCATCTACATCTCCTAATCGTTTTCTCGGTTGAACAGCTCGTCTTCGTTTAAATGTAACAATACTTTGCAGTAGTTTATTTTGGTGCAGACTGGTTTTATTGCTTCCATGCTTGAGTATAATGTATTCAAAATCCATTCCATAGAACTTCATTAAGCGTGAGTCGATAATACTCCTTCTTTCATTGACTATAGATCTCTTGAAACTTTCTCAAAATATGAGAGGTGTTGTAAAAGGTATGTACGAAAACTTCGCCTTATTGATGAATCCGGCGAATTATAGATTTAGGCCAAGGTGGTTTTATGCAGGCATACTTTTGTAAGTCCTGTATCCCGGACGTATATAAACAGTACCATGACAGTGGCATAGCGGTTAGGACGCCCACCGACCATGCACATGGTCCGGGGTTCGAGCCCCAGCTGACACACTCCTTTACCTCGCTAAGCCAGAAATAATGCTGGTAAAGAGGAAAGGTTGGGCATGAGGCTAGCAACCCCATCCTGTAAAATTGAACGCTGCTACAGAAACTTCAAGCCCTAGCTTGAAGCCCTATGCTGCACTGGGGAACGTGAAGAAAAAAGTGACCGAATGGATTAAAAGCCGTCTTAAAGAGTATGAAGGGATTTCAATCACCGGTGTAATGTAAGAATATTTTGGAAAATCTCCCTGAACTAATCAATTTCCATACTAATACTCATTTGGATATTTTAACTAACTCCTTAATTATTTCCTTCTTTCTCTTATCCAATATATCATTCTTCTGACGTTTGCATATCATCTCTTGAATTAGCTCCTATTATCTGTCTTCATTCCTGTCTAATCTCTAATTTTATTGCTTATCTCTGTGGTTGTTTGATGGTGATATTGATAATGTGTTGTTTTACGACTGCGATTTTGTTTGAGTCAATCAAGTGCATTATGACCTTGAACCGTCTGTGAGAAGTGTTGGGGGCCTGATTCTTTCTCACAGAGTTTTGATCTCACATTGTTGGGTATATTCTACTTGATTCTAAGGTACTTCATACGGTTGGTTTCGATTATATAATTTTGTTGTATAGTACTTGTTTTGTATATGGAAAAAATGTTTATCAGCGTTGTTGGGTAATTTTGATTTGTGATGTTATCATTATTATTTTTAAGTACTACCCTAGATTTCATCTGAAATAACTGTCTTTTTGCTTTCGTTTTAGCATTTTGTAACTGTGCGGAACTTTAGGAAGTTCAGGCCGATGATAAAGTAAAAAGCACAGATTGTTTCTTTGTGTTCATGCCATAGCATGTTGGTTTAGGTCGTTTTAAGTTTAATTATACACTCTACTTTTAGTTTCTTTACAAGTCTAAAATGATACTTTTTGTCATATAGTCCATTGATATCTGTTGCGGGTTTGACTGCAAACAAAATAAGAGTGTGTAACGTCCAAAACTAACCCAAATTACTCAAAAACAGCGTTGGCTAAGAAGTAATTTGAAAACAACGTCAACACTATGACATGCAGTGCCCGAATCTTTATCAACCTCATTCAACAGCTACATCACAGTAGCACATTTCAGGAAATCCACAACGGAAAATCAGCGAATCGTTTAAAATGAATACTGGAGTAAGACAATCTGGCTGCCTATTAACACCAATGGTATTTTCAATTGCAGTGGACTGGATTATGCGGAAGACTGTGCACATGGAGTAATAAGAAAAGAATACGTTGGACGACCGATAAGAAAAATCTAGAACATCTGGATTTGGCACGTAGATGATTTATGTTTAATGTCACAAAAAGTCGAAAACTGGCTGGTAAAAACCAGCAAACTTGGTGAAGAGGCGAGGCAGGCAGTGAAAACAGGTCCACAGGTGAACATAGAGAAGACGGAGGTGATGAAGTTAACCAACCAACAGCGACAACAACCAGCACCAATCACTATCAGTGGGAGAGATTTAACAAAGGTTGCCTCCTTCACGTATCTAGGAGGCACCGTTCTCTCCACAGGCGGATGGCAGGGATGCGAAAGCTGGCCACTCTGAATAGGAAAGCAAGATACATCTTGATCAATCTGAAACCAGTTTGGAAATCTTCTTCACTGCACTCAGTCACCATAAAGAACAAGATTCAGACTTTCAACACTAATGATGAGTCAGTCAGTCAGTCAGTTCTTCTATATGGGTCAGAAATTCGGCCGGCAACCAAGAACCTGTAGTTTAACAAATATGTAGGAGAGAATGGAGATGGAGATGTCACACACTGAGGAGAATGTCGAATGACATCATGCCCAATGCAGGCCATCGCTCGAGTGGAAGGCGAATAGGAAGCGATGAGTGAGTAGTAGGCGCGATGGTGAAATGGAGGAGATTATGAGAGGAGATGAGAGATTATGGGCAATCGTGTGGCTAGCCAGCTGAAGAGGTCATCAAAGAAAAGAAAAAAGTGAAGATGTGTTATTGAAGCCCTATGTTCCATTTGGAACCTAAGGGAACAATACTAATAGCCAATAGTCGATAATAATAATAATGATACAAAAACTGTCAGAATATTCAGTTACTTAAGCATAAGTATTAGTTCACTAGATTTCAATAATATAGTCCACAGAACCCGGTGACTTAAATGTCGATGATGCTTCTCCACTAGAGGTTTACCGATCAACCCATTGATGCGTATTTGACATGAGGAAAAGGATTTCCTGTAGCTTTCAAAATAGGGCAGTCAGTCATTATGATGGCTATGATTGACGGCGCAATCTTTGAATTAAAAACATATAAATTCGTTTTGCGCTAACCACCAAATAAATTGCATTGTTTAGCAAGTGTACATTATAGATAAACAAACATTTGATACGAACAAAGAATGAGAAAATTTTCTGATAGGAGAAGATGTTAATTTTACCTTATGTAAACTATACCAAATCAAATTTACTTTCTCTGCATATCCTGTGAACAGCCACTCTTGCTTTTATCAAACAGATAATTAGGTACATAAGCCGTTACCATGGTAACTGTTTTTCAATGATGACGAAGAAACATACTATGAGGTCAGTTTAACTCAAATTATATCCTTTTTTTCTATAATGAAATGTTTTTACCTTAAAATCCATACTAACATTTAGATTTTCTTTTGGAAAACAAGTCCCACACACATCCATGATTATTATTCATCTGGATTCTTAGCGCAGCATAGGGCTTCAACAGGACATTGCTTTTTCCCTCAATTCTCTACAGTCAATTTTACCTGGCTGCAAGACTTCTTATACGATCTCTTCCATGCCACCCTAAGGAGTCACGCCCAACTCATCGTTTCTCACTTGGTTTCTACTCGGTTGTCGTCGTATCTCTCACCGGCCTTCTGAACGTATGTCCTATCCATCTCCATTTCCTTCTGCATATTCGTTGGGCAGTAGGTCATCGGTTGGTTCGTTACCAGAGTTTCTTGTTGCTCACACTTTCCGATAGGCGGTCTATTCTTCAGGACCGAACAAAGGGAATAGTAATTTAGAGACACTTCTGTTCAAATCCAGTCGTTCATATAACTTTCGATCATTACCAGTCATATCAGTTTATCATTATTCATTATCGCTCTTCTTCACCAGATATGAAATTTTCAGTCATCCTTTTTTCACTGATGTACATAATACTCGAAAAAAGGAACAATTCTTTTTACAGATATTGATAAATTCAAAGTTATACAGGAACCTATCACGGAATATACTACTGATGTGTATCAGTAGTTAGTCGAAAATCATTCATATAAATCAGTAATGCTTACCAGGTAAATCTTAATTACTCTTTTAGGTTATCAAACTGATCATGGATTGTGATCTAGATACTTTTGTTTTCCAGAAGAAAATCCCGAAAAATTCTTACAGTGAACCGTGTAACCTGAAATGCCTTTCAAGTATAGATTGAATTAATAATCAGCATAGTAATCAAACATTCAAAATGCATTACTTAAGGTGCATTGGATTTTGGAAAACGGTGTGAGATAAACTGGGCGACGACTTACAAAGTAAAAATGAAAATCTGACCAGCAACCTGTTACGAGTGTCCGAACCTCAACATGAGCATGATCCCCTTCTAGGTTGAAGATATGTCTCGGTAATTAGTGCCAATAAGCATGAAATCTGGTTGTGATATACGCATGCCAATGCCATAAACCAAATTTGGAAGCAAGTGGGCGAATGGTCTACTAGCTCATTTTGTAACTAGAAGGTACTGGATTCGGACTCTGATAGTCGCGTACTGAAAAAGAGTCCTAAACAAGAACGGAAAAGTTGTCCAGTAATCTTCGGTTAATTTGCTGGTGGTTCAGTAGAAAAATGCTCACCAACTATGCATGTAGTCTTGAGGTTCGAATCCTGGCCAACAAGATTCTAAAAGCTCGGTCAAGTGGTAATAAGCCAGGAGAATAGGGAAATCACTGATACTTAAACTTCAAAGCTCAAGCTTGAAGTTCCATGTTCCAGGGGGAACGCAAATGAATAAAAATTTAAAAACATAAATAACAAACCAAATTTGCAATTTACACAGCTCGAGGAGGTGAAATCTCACCGCAGTTATTTTTGCAAACTAAAATTATTCAGAACATAATGCATGTGATCTGCATGATATCAAGAATAGTAATCAAAAAATCTCACATTAACGCATAAAACCGTATACTACTGATTGAATGAAACAAATAGCTGTTTAGCAAATAATTTGGCTATTTGAGCTGCATCAAACCAGCTATAGCACTGACGAACCCGGTCGGGAAAGTGATAAACAACCTTCCAGTATTTAAATCATTCTAACACCTGGCGGCCTGTTCGAATTTTCGGGCCAGCTACTATACTATCTACATATTGCATCCAATCTACCGTTTACGCACATTTATTTATCACCTAAATATGAATTTAAACAGGATCATTTATTCTCGTAACTTTATCAATCATTTAGGACCAAAACACTTTTATAATCCCAAGAAATCAAGGAGGAAGCATCATACTGGTTGGCAAATAGCTCTCAAACGCATACCAATACACTTAACTACAGTCCCTGTCATAATGGACACAAATTGCCGCTCTCTGCCTAACAAGATAATGTACCTACAATCTGTGATGTCCACTGACACTTATCATAATAATGCCATAATCACAATACAAGAAACGTGGAAAAACTAGTACTTCTTAAACTTGAACCCTCCCCCCTTAAAAGTTTTGAAGATCCCAAACAATCTGCATATAGACAGGCTAGGAGCACTTTAGACGCTGCAGCCGTCTTACACAACAGTATCGTCTCTTCATTAGATAAAGGTGCCAAATACATCCGCTGCACGTTTCTCGACTTCACTTCTGCTCTCGACTCTGTACCTAGATGTCTCTTGCTAAATAAGCTCTTGATGACGCAAACTGAGTCCTGGTTCACAAACTGGTTGCATTCCTACTTCACAAACAGAATGCAGTACACTGCATGTAAAGGCAAATCCTCCTCTGCTGTGCTCACTGAAGCTGGTATCCCCCAAGGTGCTGTACTCTTCCCACTTCTCTTTTCCTTCTTTCTACATGACCTACCATCTTCAAATGACATTAATTTTGTCAAATATGCTGGCGATCCGACTGTACCTTTGCCTGTCAAATGTCAAAGTGACTGCTCTAAACTAAATGGCTTTTTATCAGAAGTCAGCCAATGGTCCAAGGAAAACGGTCTTACCTTAAACCCCTCCGAATTCCAAACAGTCAATTTCACCTTTAGGCATAAATCTGACCTAAACAAACTGGTTAACACTCACGAGGTGTGCAACATTGATGGCACTGAAATATCTTGGCGTCATTCTATCCGCTGATCTTTCTTGGTCGTCTCATATCTTGATGGTTTCTAAGAAAATATTCCGTCTTACCTTCTACATCAAGAAGTTAAGACATTCTGGTGTAACCCAACCCTTACTCCTACAATTTGTTGACTCCCGTATTCTGCCTATTATTCTCTTTTGTTCCCCCTTATTTTTCCAGGGCTACTGAAAAAAGACTATGCCTTATTACGCAGGATATTAAAGGTTGTCAGCAGGGTAAGCAAAGTGCCACTTAACGAGCTTGTTAATATTCTGGTTGACAGGCACACGGACTCATGTGAAAAATGGGCAAAATCCATTTTATCTAACTCACAACACCCTCTTCATTCACAACTCTACCCTTGTATCTCATCAGGCGAAACCAGAAGCCTATATAGAAAACCATATGCTCGCACTAGCAAGTACAAAAACTCAACCATACCCTACTTACCTCGTGTTCTGTGCGATAAAGAAAGCATTAGGTGTGAAACCTTTAACTTATTATATAGTCAGTAGAACAACTGGATATCGTCTTTCCAATTCATATCATTTATAGGTACAACGTTTTTTTCATTTTTTCCGTTTCTCTCTCTATTTTTTCTATCATGTGCTGCTTTGTTTCTTTCTTCCTTACTAACTCTATTAAAACATCCTTCGTTCTCTCACACTCTGTAAGTCTCGACCGTTTGTTACCACTTACCCCAGTAAATATGCTAGTATGTACTTTTCTAACATCTTCAAACACTCTGTTCAATTTCGGCTTTGCTACAGAAATGCTAATATGTTGTTGTCAAAACTAACCGAGATTACCCATAATCTATGTAAAATTTTATTTATTGTTAATGTACTAACTGGATGCAATGCTGTAGTGAAATGCTGAGAATTCCATTCTGTATCACAAGTACTGTTTTGAAATAAAGCAAATTATTATTATTATTATTATTATTATTATTATTATTAGTAGTAGTAGTAGTAGTAGTAGTAGTAGTAGTAGTAAGTATTACCAGTTGATGTGAGTGGTATAAAACTACTTATCCCAACTAATCAATAGTTTGTAGGTGTATTCAAAGTTAGGCTATTCACAAATAAATTAGAATAAATGTGTCCGAAATTTTAGTTCACTTTATAATCTCATGCATATTGGATGACTTATCAGCAGCATATTTCATACAGTCAGCCTTCTGTTCCAGTTACCGAACCATTTCGCAATTCATTTTGTTTTGTTTTTTTAGTTTCTTTGATATTATTGAACTTTATTTCGCAAAATTTGCGGAATCTCAATTTTAATTTCCAAACAAAACTGATATATCCTTAAAGTGGCTGAAAACGTTCAATAACAAAGTGTCTTATAGGCTACGGATGGCTGAAGTTGTAAGTTAGTTCACCTCAAACTTACCATGCTTTCGTCTCAGCATACTCGCTTATAGGTAGAACGTAGGCGACCAGTTACAACTTGAATTTCTCTATGTAGTTAGCTGATTTTGTATTACTTGCCTAGAGGAATGCTGTAAGGATGTTAGATGCTGAAAGTATTTTATCAAATGTGTTACACAACTAAGAAGTATCTATTGCAGCGTCTGCTATACTACTCATGGAAACACTTCACAATAGGTTGTATCCTCACTCCTACTATTGACGTTTTCAAGTCATTCACTACTGCCAGTGTACAAACAAACAGAAATGTGCTTGGAATTGTGGAGATTTGCGCAATAAGAGTTTATAAGCTAGGATTTGAAAAACAAAAAACGACTGATGTTCTGATGAATGACAGGACGGGAAATTTTATACACAGGAAACCTCACAAATGCTAGACAGTTTCTAGAAACTTGGTATTTAGATGAAGCAGCGATTAACAAACACGTCTATTTGTCAGTTCATGTACTCCTGTGGAACTAGATATTTCGGCTGTACCCAGCATTTTCTATCAAACGTATTACTCCCATAGTTATAAAAAGAAGCAGTTGAGTTCTGGAACACCTTATCGACTGTGGACACCCACCGAAACCGCACACCAACTCCGAAGTTATCTGCAGAATGTGTAGAAATCATGCCAAAGGTATAAATATCAAACTTCTTTAAACCACAGAAGCGATGGCAATCCGTATTATAACTCCCGGACTCTGAATATTGTTTGGTCACTGAGCCTACAATGGACCTCATTTGTCCTAACACTTCGTGTGTAATTTTTTAAATTCTAATTCTCCCACTTTTTTATTTTTCTTCCTTAGCACCAATACATTTCTACTCCGTGTTAGACTTATCTTACCTTGCCTCTCGTTCAACTTTAGATGAGTCCGATTCATTCCGTCTAATTATATAACGTCATGCTATTTACTTGCTTAATTTTATTTTATTTTCTACCTAATTATTACTCTCTGGATTGCGTAATTCTTATCCAAAATTTACAATTTTAATGACACGTTTTTGAAAACATTCCTTTTGTTGCTAGGATAATTTACTACATATACGCAGTTGTACAGATTGAGAAAGATATCTGTGAGAAGAGTGACTCTTTACTACAAGCCTTTTCTTTTATAGTATCTCAATGGGGAAAATTTTGAGTATTTGATATTATTTTTGAAAATATTATAATAACATCTATTGGTTAGAGCTGACATTGGTTAGAGAACCATTAGAAAACCTGCAAAGAGTACTGGACAGCTGTTTTGCCAGTCCAGTTTTGGTCTGTTCAGCGCTACGCACCTACCCACCGGGATTTGAACCCAGAACCTTCTGATTACAACGCGAGCTCGTAGACCATTAAGCCACATTCAGATAGGTTCTAGTGTGAATTCGTGACCAGTAGGGGACAGCAGGTCGGGCGTGAGGACAAATACTCGCCACGGATGACACTGGCTAATGGTCGAGCTATATCGTGAACTGTCAGAATCTGGAATTCATGGAATGGCCATTGGATGGGGTCCTAGAGACTAAATGGTCTACAAACTCGCTTGCCTTGTAATCGGAAGGTCCTAGGTTCGAACTCCGGTAGGTGTGTATTGATGAAAAGACCCAAACTAGGATGAGACAGCTGTCCAGTACTCCCTGCAGGTTTTCCAGTAGTTCTCAAACCGATGTCAGCTCATGATGAAATCCTGTAACCAATCAATCGAATCTCTACAAACCAATATTGAATAACAATATTTTCATTTTATCGTCCTATGATTTTATTTGTTTACATATTTTTTTTGAATACTGCTTACGTTTTGTTCAACTTTTGAAGTTACATTTCAATCATACCAGGTAAATCGCTAATATGTTACATATTTCGATGTAGTTTTGAACTGAAGTAACACATGATCTCAAATATTATATGTATATGTTATATATATATATATATATATATATATATAAACTTGAAGCAGCTGATGTCCAGTACATCATGGGACGCAGTAATTTTAGATCTGAAGAACAAAAAAAGCATCCACTACGGTATTTTTCTTTGGTCCCACAGAAATGCCCAACACTAGGCTGCAAACCACTTAAAAGTATCCACGAGTACATTTGGCGAGAGCTATGGATAAAACTGAATGATTATAAGAACAAAAACTAAAGAAAATAAGATGCATTGTCGAGGAGATAAATTCAAGTAGCCCAGCGATTCAAGCAGGCTGTCAACTTAATGTGATCAAATTTGAAATCAATCAGTACTATATGCAGGATAATGCATTTCTTCTTGCTTCCTTGATTGTCATTCATGGTATCAAGTAGACTACAACAGGCATTGTGATCTCAAAAATTCCTATCTTCAAAGAATCTATGGTGATTACTTTTCATCTTGAACTGTATAAACTGTGCAATCTTTTAATCCAGTTCACGCCTCATTCTGGATTTAGCCAAGGTACTGATGGTAAAGCCTTTATTAAGTTGTAGGAATTATTCTTCCACAAATGTTGTTTTATCTTTATTACTGATTAAATATTGCAAATGAGTATTATATCTCGTGGCTTAATAAGTAATAGCATCTAACTTTATTGATTGCTGCATTGCTAATTTTTTTTAATGAAAGATAATGGGTGAAGTTCACTACCTCGTTGATTAGAAAGTAAACTCTGAAAATGATGTCAGTTTATCATATAGTTATAGCGATGAGAATTTACAATAGTTATGAATAGATATAACAATAACTAAACATTGAAAATTACGGTGGCACTGGTAATACTACTAACGGCATTCCCCAAGGCTTTAACAACATCATTCCACAGCTGGTTAGATGACAGTGCCACATGTCAAGAGATTCACAACGGAAAACCCGATGAAGCATTTGAAGTCAATACGGTAGTGAGACAAGCTACCTGCTTATTATTATCACTAATGTTATCATCAAATGTGTTGGACTGGATTATGCGTCGAAGTGTACACATGGAGTGAGAAGACTGGAAGACGCTAGACCACCAATACTAAGACTCTAGAAGATCTGGATTTCGCACGTGAATGATTCATGTTTATTGTCATGCAAACTAGAAGACTTGCAGGCAGGTGAAAACCGACAAACTGGCCGAAAAAGATGGCAGACATAGAAGACAAGACTCCGGGTGAACACAGAGAAGACGGAATTGATGAAAACAATCAGCACAAATCAGCTACCGTCAACGGGAGAGATTTGACAGAGGTTACTTCCTTCACCTATTTTACCAAGAAGCCTGGTTCCAACCACAGGCAGTCAGAACAGACAAAGATGTCAAAGCCAGCCAGCCAGCCAGCCAGCCAGAATTGGGAAGGCAAGATACGCCTTCATCAACCTGAAACCATTCTACAAATCTCCACTGCACTCAGTCTGCATAAAAAACGAGATTCGGATTCTGTTCAACACTAATGTCAAGTAAGTCATTTATTCAATACATGTCAGAAACTTGGCCAGGGTGTCACAGAAAGGATTTCCAACAAAAAACACAGAACTTTATCAGGAGTTGCCACCTTCGCTGGCTGGATCCATACTGAAGATCAAATGGTCAACCGGCCAGAAAGAATTGGCAACAAGAAACTCTCGCAAGGAACAAACCAACCAATAGCTGATTGCTCAACAAATGTATGTGAGAAAATGGAGATGGATCGGTCACACGTTGATGAGGCCATCGAACGACATCGCGTTCAATCCAGGCCATCACTCAAGTGAAATCCCAACGGGAGGCGACGATTAGTTTGTTGGTGTGAGTGTGACATGGATGAGATCGTGTGAGGAAGACGAGAGGATGACAGATTATAGGTAATCGTGGCGTCAACCAGCTGAAGAGGACAGCAGAAAATAGAAGAAAACGTAGATATGCCTTTAAGCCCTATGTTCCACTCGGAACCCAAGAGAATAATAATAATATTGGTAATTCTGATAAGCCTGAGTTCAAAGAATACCACCTGAAGATCTCCATTATAGATAAGATTTTATTTTGATAAATCGCACAGTGTTTACAGTTATATGAACTGATGACGTTTTGAGCACAAACTATTGCTCATAATCATATCAAGTTACTCACACAACTTTGATCTCTCATTTATATACATGTGTGGAATGGATTAGATATTGGATTAAAAATCAATGTGAGATAATGTACATTCAGAAATAATCGTACGAGTGTTGTTGATCAATTGCAATTAGATGGGAAAATTGGACGAGTGTTTTTACAGTCATAATAAGCTGCTTGTTAGAATGTGTTTGAATTGAAATAGAATTTTAATATTATTTATTACCCTCTTCTGATTTGACCTGCGGTAATAATATCTTCCATATCTCTGGTATTTGCATTGAGTCATTTTTGTTGCATGTGTTGGGTGTGGACTCGATGAATAAGGATTCCGTAATCAACCTCTCTCTCCACTTAGCTATATTACTTTTTAGAATTTTAACCCTATCCCACCCTATTGTGTGGTTGTTTGTTATTGCATGAAGTGCAATCGCTGAGCTTTTTTCTAAATTACTTATCTTTTCAGGGTCAACCATTCTTACCTTAGCTAAATTCTAGTAGGTCAGGGATAGTCAGATTAACAGAACATAAGAATTTAGCTAAGGTAAGAATGGTTGACCCTGAAAAGATAAGTAATTTAGAAAAAAGCTCAGCGATTGCACTTCATGCAATAACAAACAACCACACAATAGGATGGGATAGGGTTAAAATTCTAAAAAGTAATATAGCTAAGTGGAGAGAGAGGTTGATTACGGAATCCTTATTCATCGAGTCCACACCCAACACATGCAACAAAAATGACTCAATGCAAATACCAGAGATATGGAAGATATTATTACCGCAGGTCAAATCAGAAGAGGGTAATAAATAATATTAAAATTCTATTTCAATTCAAACACATCACAACATCCTAACAAAAAACTTATTATGACTATTAAAACACTCGTCGTATCTTTCATCTGATTATAGTAGATCAATAACACTCGTATTAATGCCATCAGTCAAACCAGAAGAAGATAATAAATAATCTTAAAATTCTATTTCAATTCAAACACATTCTAACAAGCAGCTTATTATGACTGTAAAAACACTCGTCCAATTTTCCCATCTAATTGCAATTGATCAACAACACTCGTACGATTATTTCTGAATGTACATTATCTCACATTGATTTTTAATCCAATATCTAATCCATTCCACACATGTATATAAATGAGAGATCAAAGTTGTGTGAGTAACTTGATATGATTATGAGCAATAGTTTGTGCTCGAAACGTCATCAGTTCATATAACTGTAAACACTGTGCGATTTATCAAAATAAAATCTTATCTATAATGGAATTATACTCTACCACAGTGCCCAAGTTTTATACTTATACCTGAAGATCTAATATCAAAATAGTTATTGTTGTTAGCAATATAAGAAATTCACTTTGTACACTTCACCTTATATTATTTAATACTGTTTCTAGAACAATTCTGTCAATATCTGATTTGTTTTATAAATTTCTTTTCAAATTTAAATACAATTATACAGTTGATGAAAGAGAATCGTCAAAAGGAGAATTTTCTTCTCTGTTTATATCTTATTCTTATGACTTGTAATATAAGGTATCAGGTCAGGTGCTTTGGTAAATAACTGGCAGATAACACTGAACTGTGGTGATTCTACATCGTCATTTAACAGAAACCAGAAATCATGTACATTTTGGATAGTTAGTGCTATCATCTGCCATCCCGAGGACTACAAGTTCTTTCTCTGGAAAAGGAGTAATGAGTGGGTGTATATCGCTGAAGAGAGTCAAACTAGGATGAAACAGTTTGTTCTCTTAGTGTAAGATCATTTTATCAATAAATTTACCTTGACTTCAGTTATAACTCTGCAAAGCAATATAGATGTCATCAAGAGTTGCATAGTGAAATACGCTGAGGCGGTATCTCTCCATAAAATTATCCCCATCCAACCCCCAAACACACACCTTCTCCTTATTCTAAAATCCCTTAAATTTTCTTCAAAATAGCTTAATTTCATTTTGAAAAACAACCAATGACCGAAGAAATATATAGATATATATATACATATATTAGACTAATCAAGTTCATTGTTAAATTTTTCAAAATCACTCATCTTTGTCACGTGAAGGACCGAACAAAACGCTATACTGGCTCATTTTTTCGATGCGATTCATCAGATTGTTACTAACATAGATTTTAAAATTATTTATCCATGTACATCTATCAGTTTACCTGCTCTTGTAGAACACGGTACATTGTCCTTAGCCAAAGAACGCTTTCCACAAGGATACGAGAACATATTCCAGTATGGTTTTACAAAGGAGAAAGTAAGATTGTGCGAAGCTCTACTCTACAACACTTGATCGACTCCTGTCACTCTACCAACTCTGACCATGATTTTAAGATCATTTATCGAAATCATAGTAACTTGCCACATTTTCTTCGTTATAAACTCTTAAAGATAGCTGAAGCTTTGGTCATTCATGAATTTAGGCCAACCAGACCTTTGTGTATAAAAGAAGTATGTACAATCACTACTTCTGCCTTGAACGTAGAGGGATAGACATTTATTTATTTTGTTTATTTAGTTAATCTATGAACCTTCCCCTCATTACTACGATTATTATTATCACTATTTTCTCTCTGAATTGTTTCCTCTTGTCCCACTAGCCATTCTAAATCCAAATATGTTTTTACAATGACGGAATATACACATTGGGTCATAGGAGTTATTAAGAAGACAATTGCAGTGAAGAAATTTTTCTTTCGACGAAGTCATCAACTAGGCTGTAGATTCGTGTGTTTATATCAAATGGATAGGAAAGTTCCAGAATAATATCCGGTCAAGGGTCAAATTAGTAAAAATTAAAACTAGGAATTAGAATGCCATAATAAACAGGGGAATGGATAAAACAAACAAAGTATCATCATGATAGCTAAGAAGATTTACATTGTGCAATTAGGGGTTAAAAATGTAGAAATGACAAAATAGAGAGGATGTTTGGATAAGAACTAGAGTGATGAATAATTGTTTATGCAATCAGGGATTAAATGTGTGGAAATAGTAAAATGACAAAATAAACACGAACTTTGGGTATGAAAATATGGTAGTGTAAACAGGGATTAAGAAAAACTTAAAATAACAAGAATAAACAGGAAGTTTGGTAAGAAAGGCGATGGGATGTTCATACTAAAAAAAATTACCTGTTTATGACAGCCATGGCAGGGACAGGGATTGGACGTATTTCTTTTGGATACAAAGGTGGGTTTGAGCTTTTGGATAGCTAGCGCCTCGGCTATGCCCAGATGTCATGATTCACTCCCTTTGATAGGTTTGATTGAATCTTGTGTACTATTTTGAAGGATTTTTCGAAAGGTGCTGAATGTCCTGAATTGACCAAATGTTCTGTCACTGAACTGTATACACGCTTGTGGTCTGATTTTACTAACAGGCTGGATAGTATTCACGATCGCGTTTTTCAGTCGGCGCATGGTACGGCCAACGTACTCAGCTCCACAGAGCAAGTAAACTGGTATATGCACGTTGAGGTGTCCCAATGCGACAGCTTGTCTTTTGCGTTCTGGCTGAACAGTTTCTTGCAGGAAAACGTCAGTCGTAGGCTCGCGGCGAAGTATGTTTTACTTAGCGATTTGGAGAGGCGTTTGTTAAGGATTTCTGCTTCAATATCAATGTTGAATTCTATCCCATCAAATTTCACACCATGTTATGTAACATTTTATCTTCGCCTACTAATCCTATAATTATGCACCCCTTCCCAACATCTATACATTTCATGAATTATTCTATATCTGACATGAATTGTTTTCCCACTTGACATTGAACTATGATAATAATTACAAACATTTTAATCGCATTTCATACTACTACTATTATTATTTCATGTATTTACACCTATGATTCAATGCCTTCATCGGATATAATTTTTTTGTATAGAAAAACCATGTATATACGATTGTACAGCTTGGTAATAAATTCGTTGAAAAGAGTCGCTTCTCTGAATATTACAATGGGAATTATTAAATTATCCGGTTTCCTCCAATCTTTCGCATAGCCATGAGGCCGACTTTTACAGATAACAGAAACGATTAGAATTCATCTGATAGGTCAAATCTGTGCATTCAAAAGAAGTTTGTATAGTCCCTTTTTTTGCTGTAGTTGTTCATATCACATGTAGGATAGTTTTACAAAATGATTTCTCCAATCCTTGTAACTGTCTTTGATATAGTTATTTTATTTCGTCATTTTTTTAATGATTACTATTCTAGCTAACCTCCCCTAGTTAACTAGCTTGTCCCAAGCCCAGGTAAAGAAGGAGGGTTGGGTGTGGAGCTAGCAACCCTACCCCATAAAACCAATCAAACTGCTAGAGAAAATTTAACACACAAAAAAATACCAAAAATGTGAAAGACATAAAGAGCAAACTTATTCTTCGCTAGAACCGAAGTAGCGAAATTACACAGCAGGCTGCTGGTGAAAGCCAGCCTTTGAAAAGCCAGTCAGCCAGCCGGTCGATGTGTTTTCTCTCGATGAAAACAAGAATAAGAATGGGGACGTGGAATGTTTGTACAGTGTACGAGGCTGGTTGGGAAGGCTGCCCAGGTAGTCAAAGCACAATGACAAGTTATGGTATATAAGTGCTGGAATCTGAGAGAGCAGATAGATTAGATGTAGACTAACACTTAGACTGAAAAATAAGTTTAATTCAAAGTCTTAAGCTAAACACACGTGGACCCAGATAAAGACGACAGCGGAAAATAAAAGAAGAAAGTGGAGATGTGTTGTTGAAACCCTATGTTCCACTTCGAGCGCAGGGAATAATAATATTAACATACTATTCGAGCTAATTCAACTAACTTGTCTATATCTTTATACTCTTGTGTAATTCCTTCACCTATTATCCTTAGTTATCATTACGTTACAAATTATTGATTATAACTTGTTACTAACCACTACACGTCAAATGAACTTGAATTCTGTAATCATTTCCACCTTTCATGAACCTTAAAACTGATCTTTCTTATCGATTACCATCATATGATTAGCGTAATTTTGATTTAAAACTATACATATATTAGTGTAAAGTTGTTGATGAGGAAATTGTTGAAAAAGAATATATATTTCTTCGTTCATTTAGTTGTTACTCCTAATTTATAAATGTCAATTTTTATTGCCATTTTAGTTTTAAATTCATTTGTTACACTTCAGTATGAACAATGAAAACCAGGTGGCAATAAATAGCAGTTTCGTCCTAGTTTGGGGCTCTTCAGCATCACGTACTAATGACCACTAGGGATTGAACCCAAGACCATCATTTTATGAAGCTCAGCTCGTTGACTATTGACCCTATGAAACCTATGACAACTCATCATATACTGCTCTATCCACACTTATGCCTTCGATGAGCACACACTTCACCTTGACATGGTAGAACCCATTGATTATGAATTCTCACTTCAGCTCTTCAGAAAATCCACTCAGTAGTTATCACTAAGGTGGTGACTGATATTTTGATTATGAGTTTTTTTTAAAATTTAATTTTACTTATTTCCAACCAGATTGTTATTTTGTAGTCATGGTGTGCATAAACAATGACTCTTTTACATTGAATGGTAAATAACACTAAAAAGGGTGTTAAGTATATGCATAACAGGAAGTTGTTTATTGGTTCCACGGTGTTGAACTTAACAACATCTGGGCAGTTCCACTTCACTGGGTGTCAATCCGACATATATATATATCAGTGTACCGGAAACAATAAATACATTTTCCCTAATCAAAATATTTTTATTGCAGAATTCTATGTCTCAAGAACAGTAATTTGTGACTAACTTAAGCGATCTGCAAGGATATGATAGGCTTTTGAAATCCAGTTTCTCTCTTGTGAACTGACGAAAAATACCTGTTAAACGTTGATTAATGCGTCATTTTCAGGTAATATTTGTTCGTTCTTTGATTTCCGAATGGAATATGAGGTGTCGCCGCCACATCTTCATCGCATTTGATTCTCTGCTGTCATTTTTAATTGCCTCCGCAACTACCTACAAGGTTTTATTTTTGACTTACACAATTTGCCCTCCCAACACAAACCAATTCCTCGGTTACCATTCGGTTTCCATTCCTTTCACATATTTGTTATGTAATATTGTAACTGTAGAAGACAAGAAACTTGGTATAGAATGTTTATTTGGAAATCGGTATCTCTCTAAACCCAAATTATGTACAGCTTATCTTCAAATCACCATTTGCACAGATCTTCCATATTGTGCTTACTTCTGGCCTTCCTTCATATTGTGTTTCTTGCGTTCCCTTCACGTCTCCCACATTATCAGCAAAACGCTGTATTATTTGCTTTCTCTGAAATCAAGTCTATCTATCTCCCTGCTATTTGATGTTTTGTTCCGATGAACATCTCTTCAAATACTACTGACAAATCTCACCAGTAACACATGCCGCAATATGTGGTAGGATGATTTGCTGCATTACCACAGTCCCTTGCTGATTATCCTTTTCCTGGTTGGTCATTTGATCTTCACTGCTGAGTCAACAGTGGTAGGTGTTAAAGAAAGTGTGCCGTAGGTGGTTGGAAAAGCATTTGATAATGCGTATGCCAAGTCACTGAAGCTTAAAGTAGCACTGATTCAGCATTATGGTTAAAAATTCATATCCTGTTGGTTGTGACAAGTGTTGTTAAAGGAATTTCTACACGGATTCCAGAATAATTAAGACTTTACTTACTTTTCCGATCCCTATCCATACTGCCTATAGTTGGCACGATGATGTCTGTCCAGGTAAATGAAAGAGTTTTCCTTCAAAGTCTTTGATGTGCTTTCTGTTGTGGATATTTATTACAGTTTACAAATTCATTACAAAACAGCCATCAATTAGAAATAACGTTATTACTTATAATGTGGACACCAGTCGTGATAGACTTACATCTTGCTATTCATCCGTTCAAAATCCTAGAGCTGTTTTGTCCTAAATCTGGTGGTGACACTGCACCTAACACCACCAAAGTAATGAAAACTAGCTAGCACTTTACCTTATTTAGTAACTTAGAGTTCTTAATCCTCGTCATTTCGAGGGATCAATTCAAGGAATCTCAAGAATTTGATTTGATCAGATACATGTCAACGGTAAATCACAAATATGGCAGTTTGTGATGTTCGCAATCGTTAAAAGATATTTTGACATTAAATAAGTAATGTTAATATTCATATTTTTTTCTTAAATTTTCTCAATTTTTAAATTTCACTGTAAATGTCGTCACGGAACAACACGGATGTGCATATCACGAATGAAAATAAATTTATGTCACTGAATGTGGGCCCAAGTGACTGTATGACCAACGAGGTTGCCCTGGTAACTCAAAGGTCTTTAGTTCGATCGCTAGGGGACCGATGGGTGCGCAATGATGAAGAGTTCTAAATAGGGATGAAACAATCGTTCATCTCTCTCTGGTTTTCGATGATTCTTCAAATGGTGCTGGTACCCAGCCAAATCTACACTTAAATTAATCTAAGTCCCCACAGCAAGGCCGTAATATAACTATTTATAAGGAAATTCAATTGTTGCATGGTGACTAGCAGTGGAATCCGGGATGCGCGTTTCGTTCTATTTGAGACTGGTCAGTTGGATGTACCTGCAGTTCCCAGTGAGTGATGATATTCCCACCGAAGCTCAAACCCAGTGCCCATAGTCTCAAACACCAAGGCGTTATCGACTAGACCACTTGGACCACGAGAAACTAAGGGCACTGGGTTCGAGCCTCGGTGAGAACATCGTCACTCACTGGAAAATGCAGGTACATCCAGCTGAAGAGTCTCAAATAGTACGAAATTTGCATCCTAGACTCGACTGCTAGTCACCATCCACCACTTAAATTCTAATTAGAGGCTCAGACATCATTGAAGCATCTGTACAAGAAGCCAACATGTCAACCTGAGACCGAGCACTTCGATCCAACCAATCAACGGGAAAATCTGAAATTCATTCCGATTTATAAAGAAAGTTTGCTTATTTTGCCTAAAACTAAACATTAATAATGACAGTAATGGTGACATCAATAATAATCATATTAGTAACCGTATTAGTAATAAGTGGTTCTTTAGGCACCTGTAATTGTATACTGCAATAATTTTCAAAACTGATTATCTCATCTTAATTGACTGTAGGATACAATTTGGTGAAGTGAAATGCAATTTGAGATTATTTAATATTGGCTGTGTTCTGTGATGATTTTCCATCTCATACGTATGGCCATTTTCTAATGGAAGCTTAATTGAATTTTTATCATAAAAATCAAAACTACTACCTTAAAAAGGTAGTTATACTGAGTGTATCAATGTAGATATCAATATGAACCAACATAATTTAGGAAGATCCTAGCACAAAACTCTTCAACAGTGACCCTACCCCAACTGTGCATCCAACCGTGTACCTTCAAGCGATGAAACCGAGGACGCTGATCATCCGGCTAATTTGAGTGGGACTGAACTATTCCTGAACTCTCACTTTGTTAATCCGTGGTATAGAGTTACTCTTCAACCAAATGTCGCCGGCGACAACCCCCTTCACCTTGAAGAGTCTGAAGTTGGGATATAATACTACTACTAATAATAATGAATACTCATCCCTTGTGCTACTATCCTTCTTTGTAGATGAAGGCGTTGAGTTTAAATGCGACTGAACAGCCAAAGGAAAAATTCACCTAAAAAGTCTTCTTCGCTCAACTACTTCTTTTGTTTTGTTTCATTAATGCGTAGACGGAGATTATACATGAAAGCACATTTTGAAAAAAAGTAAAGGAAACCAGTGGTCAAATAGAAGGAGAAAAAGGACACAGATAATAATTTTAGGAAGGATAATTTTGGTTGCCTTTTCGTTGTTCTGGTCATCAGTTACTTTGTGGTTGTATTTATGAACATCCTGTTTACTTTTAGACAGGGAAGAATGTTCATTACTGCTCTGAAGACAGTGAAAGTTTCGAAAACAAACCAACTAGCTCAGAAAACCTAGCTTTACCAAAACAATATCATCTACCTGAAATATAATTCTTCACCATTATTATTATTATTATTATTATTATTATTGTAAAGACAATTGCAGTGAAGGAATTTTTCTTTTCGACGAAGTCATCAACTAGGCTGTACATTCGTGTGTTTATATCAAATGGATGGGAAAGTTCCAGAATAATTTCCGGTTAAGGGTTAAATTAATAAAAATTACAATTAGGAATTAGAGTGCCATAATAAACAGAGGGATGGATAAAACAAACAAATTAGCATCATAATAACTAAGAAGATTTACATTGTGCAATTAGGGGTTAGAAACACAGAAATAACAAAAAACAATTATGTGATGAATAATTGTTTATGCAATCAGGGATTAAATGTGTGGAAATAGTAAAATGACAAAATAAACGCGAAGTTCGGGTATGAAAATATGGTAGTGTGAACAGGGTTTAAGAAAAACTTAAAATAACAAGAATAAACAGGAAGTTTAGGTAAGAAAAGCGATGGGATGGTCATTACTAAAAAATTACCTGTGTTATGATGGCCATGGCACGGACAAGGGTTGGACGTATTTCTTTTGGATACAAAGCATGGGTTTGAGCTTTTGGATAGTTAGCGCCTCGGCTATGCCCAGATGTCTTGATTTCACTCCCTTTGATGGGTTTGATTGAATCTTGTGTACTATTTTGGAGGATTTTTCGAAAGGCGCTGAATGTCCTGAATTGACCAAATGTTCTGTCACTGAACTGTATACACGCTTGTGGTCTGATTTTACTAACCAGGCTGGATAGTATTCACGATCGCGTTTTTCAGGTCGGCGCATGGTACGGCCAACGTACTCAGCTCCACAAGAGCAAGTAAACTGGTATATGCACGTTGAGGTAGCCCAATGCGACAGCTTGTCTTTTGCGTTCTGGCTGAACAGTTTCTTGCAGGAAAACGTGAGTCGTAGGCTCGCGGCGAAGTATGTTTTACTTAGCGATTTGGAGAGGTGTTTGTTAAGGATTTCTGCTTCAATAACACCTTTGAATTCTAGATTAGGCAGAAGTATTTTCTTTGGAACGGATCGGACTTGTTCGGAAGTCTTCTTAGATTTGAGATTCTTGTCTATGAACCTAGGTAGGATACCGTTTTCCAGACTACGCAGTTCTTCTTCAACCACTTCCTCGTTGCATATCTTCCGAATCCTCGAGGAAAGAGCGTATATCAGGTTCCTCTTTCTGCTCAGGGGCACGAAGCTTTGAAAGTTGATGAATTGTCTATTCCATGTAGGCTTTTTATATGTGGACCTTAATTATTATTATATTATCATTATATTATTATAATATTCTTATTATATTATTATTGTATTTCATTACTCTTTCTTTGGGTTCCGAGTAGAGAATACGATTTCATCTGAACATCTTCACTCCGTTCTATCTTCTGGGGTCATCTTTAGCTAGCCCCACGATTGCCCATAGTCTCTAATCTCTCCATTGCATGATCTCCTCCATGTGTAATCCTAAGACTCACGTTTTACTCATCGTTTCTCATTAGGGCTCCATTCTAGTGATGGCCTGGCACACGATGTCAGTTGACGGTCTCCTCAGAGTGTGCTCTATCCATCTTCATTGTTTTCGGAATATTTCTGAAGCAATAGGTTCTTCATTGATTTGTTCCATGTCATAGCTTCTTGTTGCTAATTCTTTATCACCGACTGCCCATATGATCTTCAGTATGGAGCCAGAGTAATCAGCTATTGATAAAAGTCTAGAGATGCTTTTCGTGATGCACTCACCAAGTTTCTGACCAATATAGAAGAATTGACTGACCTTACATTGGTATTGAAAATCTGAGTCTTATTCTTTATTCTGGGTGTAGAAGGTTTCCTAACAGATTTCAGAGTGATGAAGGTCTGTTTTGCTGTTCTGATTCTGGTTGTCTTCAATATCCTCATCTGTATTTCCACTGGTAGTTGAAAGGATTCTGCCTAGATGACTGAAGTAAGTGACCTCTTTCGAATTCCATCCGTTGGTAGTGATTAGTGTTTGTTGTTGGTTCGTTGGTTATCTTCATCACCTCTATCTCTGTCTTCTCCATGTTCACAGTGAATATCCCTTCTTCACTGGTTGCTTCTTCGCCCAACTTGTTGGTTTTCGTCTGTAACTCTCCCCGGTTTGTGTAACATTAGACAGAAATCGTCTGTGAAATTCAGATCTTCTAGAGTCTTCTTAACGGCCCAATGTATTCCCGTCTTCTCACTCCCAATGCACAGTCTTCCCATAATGCAGTTCAGCACAATCAGGAATATCATTGGTGATAATAGGCAGCTTGTCTTACTCCTGCATTCACTTCAAAAGCTTAGCTAGCTAAGTTTTCCATCGTGTATCCCCTGACACGTGTAACTGTCATCTACCCATCTGTTGAGTGAGGTAGATAAAGGTTTGGAACACTCTGTAGTGTTGAGGTAGTTTCCAAACTACTTCACGATCAATGCTTTCGAAGGTTGCTTCATATCTTAAGAATATTTGCGAATATATCCCGATCAAGTTTAGCTGATTAAGATAAGAGATGAGAAGAGAAGTAACACCATACTCTACAATTAAAAATATAAAACAAGTGATTATATACATCCTGAATTGTTGTTTTATAGTAATTTGATTGGTTTAAATTTTGATCACACACCGATATCAGTTACAGAACCACTTGAAAACGGGGAGTACTGAACAGCTGTTTCACCGTAGTTTGGAAATATTCAGCCCATCAATAAAGATCAAACTTGAACTAAAAGAAGCTTGAATTCATGGGAGGGTTGTTGGATTTCTTCCCAGTGGCTGAATGGCCAATGACCTCGCTTCGTACTTTAAAGCTCATGGGTTATGTTATGACGACACTGAACTGAATAACCCCGTCGCTAATTTGTTATGGTCTATGTTGCCAGTTGATACGGTCTCGTCGACAGATAATATGACTTAGGCAACTTATGCCTGGATATAATAATACTGATGTAATGGACAACTCAACTGGTATGCTAAATTCGCCTATTCATCTGTGGTACCTTGTATTTCTCTGAGTCATGTCAATATCAAAAGACAAAGACTGGTCTGCAACTAATAGGATACGATTTTAGTAATACAAACACATCATATTTATATATATTTTACCACATAAAAATCTGCCAAGGGCGGTGGAAATAGATTGTTCTGACTGGTAAGCGAGTCGTCTAGTTCCAGTGAAAATAAATATTCTGATTGTTTGGCGATTTGATCAAGACCAAGCTAAAAAAAATGTTGATGAAATTTTACAGTCATCCAAATGGCTCCTATCTATCTGTTTCGATCCTAGATGGAGTCAAGGGTGAGCATTACTGAAGTGTCCCAGTTAGGCAGTCTACAACCCTCTACATGTGAAAATTGAACAATCATACCCTTCATGGATCCGTACTATATTTTGGTTTGACCACTTCTAACTCTTTTCCGATGAAATTCTAATTTAGGTAGCATTGATTCTATAGGAGAACCACTGTTCAACCAAGTTTTCAGCATCTGGATCCATGGAGATTCTCAGACTAACTATTACTGACTGTATTTTCCCACTTGACAAGTGAGGTTGATTCATATGAAAATATATTCAGAAATTGTTAGTTGTTTGAAACTTTGCACTTCAACAGCCATGTATCGCAGCTAGGTGAGTTCGAGCAGAGTGTCTTGATTGGTACAACATACGTTCTGTGAAATTCCTCTATAGCCTGACAGAATTTCACAACTTTGAAGATTAAAATACTCTATTTACCTCACATTCCAAGTTACTCCACCTAATATGATCTGCTTACTAAAGGGATCTATGAAAACTATCCTGTTTTTTGATATGTTTAACTTTTTATTGAGCATATCTCAGTTGTACAGTAGGACAAAACGAACTGCAGAATAGTGCATACATTCATTGTTAAGAAGCATGTACAAAGGAATTTATTCTGATGACTACAAAAAATGTGAAAATTTTATTAAGGTTTTTTGTAAGCTCAGCGCCACTTCAAACTTACAGATCTATCGTGTTTTATCATTAACCGGAGAGTTCGTCAGACAGTGTTCGCCAGACATGCGGGAGATCCTGGTTCGATTTCCCCCAAAGGCACTTCGAAAGCTTACTTAGTTAACAAGACAATATTAAGCCTGGAATTAAGGGAAGGTTGGACATGAGTCCAGTAACTAAACTCAGTAAAAACAACACCAATGCAACTGACACTTCAAAGCTCAAACTTCAAGCTGTATATTCTCCATTCGACGAGCAGTGAAAAAAGTGATATGTAAAATGATTTCAAGTGGTGGGGAGTTAGTTCACTATAGAAGATTACGAAAACAAACTTCTGTTCCTCAGACTGAGAAAGTAAAGAATCATATACATTTTATTCATTCACTCAGTCTACACTAACTGTCTTAGCAGAAATATGAAAACGATCTGTTATCAAATAATGCGTGAATCATAAAAATAAAACAGACAGCTTCACAACCATTTGGGAAGTGGACTACCAAAAGAATGAACTTGAACAACCAGTAAAATCTCTTTCATGAAAAACTGGAATTTACTACGCAAAATATGGAGAATGGTAACAGCAGAGAATAGACACTAACTTCGGACGAACTTGAAACAGCTAATCATATTCTTCTGGGTGAAAAGTGGTATTTAATTTGTGAAAAAGTATATTTACAATATACATATTAAGAAAATGAATAATACAGGGTCTATATCTCTAATATGTTGCGAAAATCGGTCCTTTTTCATAGGATTGGTTGTAGACATATCGAACCAATGTAGATACGAAACTCATCTAGTGGTTATATATCTTTTCATTTCGGGACTATTTACCATTCTAATGGGTTTTTTCAGGTGGGCCCAGAATCCTTTATTTATAGGATCCACTAATTCGGAAGGATGATTGACCATGTAATGAATATAGCCCAGTGATGATAGTTGCGAATAAACTCTTTGCTCATGTGTGTGAATGGTAGTACCTAGGAGGACTAGTCGTTATAAAATTGGTATTAAAAAATCGGCACTTCTATTTGGGATGTGTCCTAGAAACCCTTTTTTGAAGACTTGTATTGTGCATTCCCAGCACCCACACATGGTGTTCTTGCCCTTCTACCGTATGATTCATTTTTAGTTTAACAAGTACGGTTTCGTCAGTGTGAACAGCAACATCAGAAGTGGTTCCACTGATCTTTTGTGGGTCAATATCTCAACAGTGTTGATGCCATTTCACTGCTGACATTTCAATATTCTTTGTTTCCACAGTTGTAGCAGACACTGGTCGTCTCATTAGCTACCTTTGGTATATATGCAATATTTTGCTAAGGGAGAGTTTCAATTTCGAGAAGGAAGTGTCTAAAATCGCCATGATATATGACTTACCAACACTTACAAACTTGCTTGTTATATAAGGAAGAGGTTGCATCTGAATAGGTAACTATCAATAGCTTAGTAATATTTTAGCTGAGTCATTATCTTTCCACTACATATGCATGTTTTAGACCTCTCTATCAACCCACCTTCACACAGAAGTCAAAAACCGAATCTTGGGGAAAGTTGCAGAGGAGATTACACATAGCGTCCATTTTTAATGGTCGGCGATCTGATTGGTTGGTTCAAGGTTATTTGACTTTAGCGCCTATTGTTTACCTTGCCTACAGAATGAAAATAATGAAAGTGGCTAAACGTGAATAAATGCCACCCCATTAGAATGGTTGATACATCAGGAATCTATTTCTGTACATAAAGTTGAGTAATTGATGTTATGTGCGTATGAGACCGTATAACTGGGCAAAAAAACTGAGATATGATTCACTTTATAGTAAATATATCACAGTGACGATAATTGAGAATGACGCACTCTGTTTATCAGTCCGAACAGTTGACCTTGGGACTACCGAGAGCAGTAATATTGGTAGCAAAATACCGCCATTTGTGTTTGAAATCGTTGCTATGATCACAGCAATCTGATTGGTGTTCAAGGCTATTTAGCAGTTGGTTGTGGATTTGGTTGCTATCCTTAGTTGTTACCTTTTTCTCAGTCAACGTTTAGTTTTCTATAACTAACTAATGTTTATTTAGTTGTAAAATATGTTAATTCATTTTTGTTGTTGATATCATGTGATTTATTTTCAACCATGACTTTTTATCCTCCTAGTCACACGTTTAAACATATGAGTTTTTAAAACAAAAATGTATAGTTTTGGTCTCTTGTGTCATTAAGAGGCTGATTCAGTTTTTCAACTAGTATCTTGATAAGGTGGTGAGTCATCGGCGTGAAAACGTAACTAGGTCACAAGGCATTTTTTTCATTTGGGACGTTTGTAAAACATTGTATCACATGATAGGAAAATAAGTTTATGATAGTTATTATAAAATGCACAACACGTGAGGTAGCAAATAACATTTGGTCTCAAACCAACCAGTATGTTGATATTTATACACAGATTTGAAATCTGCCAAATCCCTGGAAATCAAAACATGAAAATTATTCAAAAACTTACTAGGGACTGACTACAAGATGAAGTTGCCTCAAACCAGGACCAGTGGGGTCCTGCAGGTTCAATGACATCTGCTGGTAGTCGCCCTCTACGTCACGAATTAGCAGAAGTTAGAATCCATGGTCCATTAGATTCTGCCCCATTGGCTGAATAGTCAAGGAGCTCATATTGTAACCTGAAGGTCCCGGGTTCGACCCCTGATGGGGTTATGGGAGACCGCTGTTTGAAAGCCTCAAATTAAGGATGAAACAGTTGTCCAGTACCGCCTGGTTTTTAATAATTCTGTAAGTGTGACGTCGGTTGGTGACGTAATCTATACCTTGTAAACTTGTCTGTATGCGAACTTTTACATTATTCTTGAATGATAAATGTGTTAGATAGAATAAAGGTCATGAATACAAAGAACGTAGAAACACGATATGTACCATTTGAAAATATGACAGTGATTTGCATTAATCTGTGGAATAGATGAAGAATCGTATATCAACTATCTGTTTTTGTCCAATGAAATACTTTCAAGAATTAGTTTGTAGGTATTCTACTTGTTTCAGGTTAAACTACGGATTGATGTCAGTTAGAGAACCATTGAAAACCAGCACTGGAGTACTGGACAGCTGTTTCATTCTGGTTTGGGAATCATCGTCAGTATGCACCCACCACCAGGGTTCGAACCCAGGACCTTCTGGTTACAAGACAAGCTCGTATACCATTCAGCAAATGGGACCCAATTCAATGACCAGTCCACGAATTCTACCTTCTACCGATTTGTGATTTTAGCTCGAGGACCAACGATTGTCATCGGCGGGAACTCCATCCTCACACTTGACTGGATTGACCCCCACTGGTCATGACTTCTCACTAGAAATCCTCCAGGCAACTTCACCCCGTAGCCAGTCACTAGCGAGAATCAGATTAATTTTCAAGAATTAATTTGTAGTTTCTCTAAATGATATCAATCTATGATCTAACCTGAAAATAAAATATCTCAAGTGAAGGCTGAGATCGTAAAACACTAGAGTATATCAGTTTCAATGTTGAATTGTATACATACATAAAGAAAACTATTGATAATCTCGATAAAATATATACATATTGCATTAGATGATACAGGCGGTGACAGTCATTATATTTCATGTGTACTGGTTAATTTAGCAATGAACTTAAGGATCAAACCATGACGCTAAATACTACTGATCGACAGTAATAAGTAACTACATATCGTCCACATGAATTAGTAATGCCTTCTAGCCAGATAGAAGTGTTCTAAACACCATGTGGCTGTTTCACACTTTTGGGTGCGAGCTCATCGGAGGTGTACCCGATTTCATTCAACTCAGAGAATCGGAACAGAGATCATATTTAATGTTTATGTCGTATTATCATAAATTTTTGAACCGATAGAAGCTCCTTTTTCTAATTTCTAGTTTCACCTTAAATTTACACTGTCAAACTTAAAATGGTTTAGCAGTAATTGGCGTGTTAGGAACTGTGAAATCCTTTCTGGAGGTAGTGAGTACACTGGATTCAGAAGTCAAATCACCAAAAGATAATCAAGATAATAAATTAGACATGAAAATTGGTGTCAGGATTTACCATATATCCACTAACATTAGACTATCACGTCTATTCGAACTCTAATGTCAATCTTTCCTTATATTGACCCAAAGCTTTCTGTAAGAAGTTAGTTATGTTAAAAGTCGACCATGAGCACCGTTCTTATCGAATGTAGTGGGACTGCGGGTTTATTTACTAATTAATTCAAATTTTCTGAGATTTTTCCAAGTATCATCAGGCGTTACTTTTGTTTTCTACCCTCGCAGTTTTCTGCCTGGAAGTTTCTCTTACAAATGCAGCATCACAATCATCATAGTTTGTTGCACACACAGTTCTGTAACCGATATACATAAAAACAGAAGTCTTAAAAGCACATAAAGTGACTGGGAGCCAGTAGAGCAGTAGAGTCAGAATGAATCCCCACAAAGCGCTGAAAACAAACCGGAAGATCTTAGTGAACGCGCTCACGCCCCTAATTCAAAAGGTTCACAAAGAAAGAAAGGTTAATTTATCAAAATGTCAAAGAACAGTTTGATAAAATAACCTCCCCGAGCCTAAATAGGGAGTGATAAGGAATTGTGCTCCTGTTTACTTCAAACAAATAGTAATCCGCATCATCAAGAAAAGACAAAACATTGGGGTCGAAGAAATTTTTTGCCTGGAACAGCTGGAATCAGGAAAAACGTTGTGTGGATCGAACTAAAACATTACACAGCATCATCGAGCAGAGCATAAAATGACAATCACTTAACTAGCTTAACTTCCACGACTTCGAAAAAATCTTCGACAACACCGGCCGTGAAATGACTTGGCAACGGCTTTAGTACTACAATGTTCAGTGCAGTAGACATTTATAAACCTCCTTAAGCATCTGTATGATGATATAGCAAGCCGATTAGTTCATAAAAGAAAGCTCAATGAAATGGTTGAAGTAAATATATGGGTAAGGCAAGGCTGCCAAATATCACCTATGATCTTAGATGATTGAATGCAATCGTCAGGAACCCCTGGATCTAGGTTTCGTGATTGTTGGCACTCGTCAGCAAGGCATATTTGCAATCATGAAGAAACTCATTTCTTTCCTAAGATTCGAATCCATGTCGCCAAGTGCTGAAGTCGGAGATGTTACCACTGACCTACTCAGGCTCACGACTAACTTTAATGGATACCTTAAGTGAACACTAGTAGCAACCAATATGGTCGCGGTGGACAACGCAATGGCAAGTCCACTAACTTGATGATCACACTGTAAACGTGACTGATAGAATTCAGTCTGCACCAACCCAAGGACTAGACGCTTGACACTGTTTACTACCTAGTGTCCAATCAAAGGTACATATGATATTCCTGATTGTCGTGGATTAGATCATATTGCAGGCTAGAGAGGGTAGTGAGTAGACAGGTATATACGGTTGACCAACATATCAAAGGAGACTGGGCATCTCAGTTCAACATGATCAGTCTACAGGAAATGTAAATATTTACCTTCATATAAATAACACCAAAAGACCGTCAACTCAAAGTTGTAATATGCAAATCGAAAACGATATATTAGTTTAACTAGTGTGTATAAAAAAATTTCTGTTCTCTCAAATGCTATTTTAATTCATTCAATTTTGATTAAGCCATAACAGGATAATTATTTGGAAAATCCTTCCTGACAGATCTGATTACAATAATGATACTTATTTGGATGTTTCAAGTAACTTTGTAATTTTCATTGGACACTAGTAACTAGTGTGACGTGTCTACTCCTCTTTTTTTGGTGCAGACTGAATTCTATCAGTCAGGTTTTGCAATGAGGCCGCCATGCCACTAGGTAGCTCGCCATTATGGTGCACATTGATTAGATGATATTAGATAGTTGAAGGCAATTGGCAGGCAGCCTTGGACCTAGATTTCGTGCTAGTTGGCACTCATCAGTCGTAACATCTCTGACTGCAGGACTGGGTGACGTGGGTTCGAATCGCAGAAAGGACACGAGTGTTCCTTCAAGGCTGCAGATACACGCCTTGCTGACTGGTAAGTGTCAACTAGCACGAAAACTAGGTCGAGTAAGGCTTCCTATGGCCGACTGCCTCCAACTATCTAATAACTTTGTAATTGAAATAATAGAAAAGATTTGTAACTCAGGTGGATGATTTGGAATTGATAGTGTTCTCTGAGCTCCTTGGTTTAATTGCGTTTTGGTCACTACATAAGCAATTTTTATGTGATGATACATCCATGGTTTATTCGTGGACAGCTTTACAGGCTAAACTATAAATTACTATTACATTTCCGAAAGGAAACACTCAAATACATACTAATAAATTAGGTGTCTTTTCAATGAAACTTGCTTAATATCTAATACAGGATTTAAATGAATTGTATAGAAGCTGTCATAAACTACGTCATACTTAATCATTAATTTTGAAGAGAGTCAGCATTAAACCTTAGTGACAGGCTAGATTTCATCATGGCCTCGATATGTTGGAGGGTCTTTGAAAACTAGAAATCACTGGACAGCTATTTCGTCCTAGTTTGGCATTCTTAAGTAATACACACCCTAAATACCACCTGAGATGGAACGTAGGACCTTTAGAACACCAGTTGAACCAATTATTCACTTTAGAAATTTAGAGGAATTTGTACTTATGGTTTGTTAATTTGATTTTTATATCGTATATTTATTTGTTTAAACGAATTAAATATCATTTCTTAGTGAATCTAAAGTTTGCAAGATGTCTGTTCTTTTTTATACTATCAACTTTTATCTTATAGTCGCTTCCAGTACTGAATGTAGGCTATTCAAAAGAGAGGAATGAAAGCAAGTAATTTAACTGACTAACGCGTGGATAACCATCCAGAATAGGATGGTGTAGAATACTTGTATATATATATGGCGAGCCTCTTGGCATGGAGGCTACATTGCAAACTTGACTGATAGAATTCAGTCTGCAACAAAGATGGCAGTAGAAACATTACACACTATTTTTTTTAATTAACCGTTTCATTTTCTTAAACTGACTATTATTTCCTTCTATCTTAAGCAGAGAAAAAATTTGATGATATGACAGATATGCAATGCAAAACTACATCTGTTCTGATTATGATTATCTGCTCCATCTGCTCGCATTTTTAGAGGTCAGTCAATCTGTCAATGAACAATTGAACAATTTCTTTATTGAACATTTTCCTTCCTTTTTCAAATGAATATTTAAACAGCAAAGAACACTGTTTTTATGCTACATTTCAGTAATATGTAGACAATTAACCAGGAAACGTTTACTAAACACCTCAAAATCTAAATTATTACAACTGTAGTGGCATAGGATATATATTTAAAGGATATTTATTCCCCGCTGATTTGTAAACTTCCATACTATGAATAAAATGTAGGTTTTATTCATGGACATTTATGTGCTACATTGGAGCTTCTTGTCCAATGTTTATACTTAGCTAAGAATTCTACAATTAACTGATTCGATAATGACAAATACATTCAGATGTCAACAGATCAACAATCTATCAAAGGTGTTAACAATAAATAGGCGGAAATTATAACACAAAATATCAAGAAACAAGTCGCTTCATAGTCTATTTACTGATTCCTTCTAGTGGATGACACCAAAGCCTTGGTTAATCTCACCTAGTGTCAAATAGACTTACCAACATTTATTATTACTATTTTTCCCTTGTATTCCACATTCTTCTAGTTTGTGCTGTCCACTTTAGCTGGGACTACGACTTTCCATAATCTCTCATCTCCTCCTCACACGATCTCCGTCATGTCACTTTCGCACTGACGGCCTACTCGTCGTTTCCCATTGGGATTCTACTGGAACAATGGCCTGCGTTGCGCGCGATGTCATTCGGCGGCTTCCTCAACATATGCCCGATCTATCTCCATTTTCTACTACACATTTGTTGGGCAATCGGCTCTTGGTTGGTTTGTTCATCGCCAGAGTTGCTTGATGCTAATTCTTCCTGATCGGCCAGCTGGTCATTTGACCCTCAATGTTGAGCCAGCAGTGGCAGCTGTTGACAAATGCTAGTGGTAATCTGTTAGAAATGCTTTTCGTGACACTCAGTGCAAATTTCTAACCCATATAGATGAATCGACTGACTCAGAATCGGTATTGAAAATCGGAATATTTTTTATATATGGATATGCACACACATGCCGGCATTAAATTTTCGTCGCAAGGTTTTCACAAGTCTAACTCTGTCTATAGTTCAGCACTTGCGTGATCCAGTAACACTCACTCTTCTTAATTAGAGATGCAAGTTTGCATAAACCATAAGAAAGACTTCCGTTACTCTCTCTCTCTGTCTCTCTCAATCACTCATTTAGTCTCTTTGACATCACTTTAACGCAATGAAACAGGACTGGACATATGAGCCGCAAATCTTCTCAACTATTTCGTACGCATTGTAAGTTTGATAGACACTTAAAACCATACGATTTATGTACAACATTTCAAGAACATACAAAACCCCAGTGAGTGCTTCAAATAACCCCTCCGTCTATCAGCTCGAAAGGTCCTTTTTATTCGTGTTTACTCACTAACTACTGATGAAATTATCTGTCTTACCCTATGCCAGTGTTGCACAAAGCTTTCACAGTCACTCAACAGCGTAAACTTCAAACCATTCAGGTCAAATACCAATCATAAAATAACATATTATTACTACTCATACCATCGAGGAACAGCAAAGTGAAGCATTAGAATATATGAACCAACAAAAAACAAGAATAAATTATAAGGATTAGTTTTGTGGAGTGTGCTATTGATACAGTTTACCAGTAGTATATAAAGAGACGTTCATCGGAAAAAGAAACATCAAATACTAGCGACATAGATAGACTTGATGTCAAAGAAAGCAAATGAAACAGCGTTGCAGGGAAAACACGCGGGATGTGAAAAGAAAACACAAAGAAACACAATATGAAGGAAGGTGAAACGTAGCACAACGCGAAGGATCTGTGGAAAATGGTGGTTTGAAGATAAGGTAGACATAATTTGGCTACATATTACAAAATACGTTGTAGTAATGAAATAAGTATCATTACTGGAAATATACCCTTCTTGGAGGGATCTCCAAATCAATTATTCCACTACAATAATCAATTAAAGATCAAGGACCAACCTGCTTAACACAAAGTGACACTTACTATGGTCTTAGCAGTTCTACAGTGTCAGTCTCTCTCATTTTCAACTCAAATGGCTTAGTCGGCTTGTTTATTATTTTGATGGGATTTAAGACGTCTATTCAGTGTCTAATGTCAATCAGATGTCATGTTTGACCACATAGAATTGTGGGTGGAATTTAATTTGCATACATTCTGATGTTACTAAAAAAGTCTTACAACACGTGTTATGCGCCCTTAGACAAAAATAGCTGAAAAGTGTTCAGCAGTGAATTAATGAGGTAACTGAAATCACCAATGATGGATAAATAGTTAAGCACACCTGGTCATCACATCCTCCTTCACTTGATTGTCTGATTCTATTACAATTCATGTTGTCAAGCTGTCGATAATGCCAACTCTTTGATTTTCCAACAATCATATCGAAAGAGAAAAAAAACTTTTATCACTAAGTCAGAGTAATTCACAAATATAAACCATATGTGTATTCAAGTGAATTGAATTCTAATGAATTCTAATGGATCAGTGAACTGATCCAAAATTAGAATTACCGATTTCCTCAATATGAAATATCAAGTATTTCCATTGTGTGTCTATAAAACATAATAAACTGTATCTCATTAGTTTTTTTTTATATTGTTCCTAGTTACCTCAACATCTGAGACGACTTAAACTCAAGAATAAGAAAGGAATTTGGTTGAGTTCGGAGTGTGATGTAGAATTTCAAGCTTCGAAGTCCTATCAGTACCAGTGTTGCTTTTACGAGATGGTGCTACTAGCCTCACACCAACTTTCCATCTTTCTTAAGCCTACTACGCTGGTGTTGAATCTGGACTATAAACGTGTCTGGTGAGCGTTGTGCCACTGAAACACTACTGCCTAACACCAAGGAGTACTGAACAAATAATTCATTGTAGTCTGCAGCTTTTCAGCAGTACCTAGACATAACTCCACCAGGAATCGAACCTAGGAACTCAACTTTACGAAGACAGTCTGGTAACTAGGCAGCCACTAAAAATGGTAGCAGAGCGTGGTTATGATCCACTGACTATTAGATTACACTAACTGACTCGTATGCAGTAAATAGACAAACTTAGAACCAGATACAGTATACCCTCGCTAATTAAGAGACGTTAGTTTGTACTTATGATTGCACCATCATTTATCACAAGTGTGAATAGATCTAGGTGGGGAATGAATAAAAAAGAGATTTTCAATCTGTACTAAGCCTGATTTGAACCTTATTTTCACACATGCCATACTAAATTTCAAATTATTCATTGTGAAATTACTTCCTCCCAACAAAGTACTTCATTCCAGTGTGAATTTACTCATGAACTCACTGTACCTAGAAAATCTTTGAAAACCAGGGAACCCGAGACAGACCATTATTTCATCCTAGTTTGGAACTGTTTAACAGTCCACATACATCACCCCTTACAAAATCCAAATTTGAACATCAATCACTTGCTTCTAATTGGATATTGGATAGATGACGCGAAGTTCTAGTGAGAAGTCCTTACCGCCCCCCCAGGATCCATCATGTCAGGTATGAAATGGATGTCCATAGACAAACTCTTGTTGGTGATGGTGATTTAGCAACATTACACAGAAGCCAGAATTTAAGGTTCATTAAATTCCAGCTTAGTGAATGAATGACCAATAAACTGAATCTTTTGACTTGAAGGTATCTATTTCCAATCTCTGATGAAGAGTTGACAACCAGAACCAAAACAGCTATCCACTTAGCTTTAGTTCTAAATGATTCTCATACTGATGTCAGTATGCAACCAAATCTACATCAGAACAGATCGAAATCTCTACAGAAGTCGAAACTCGAAATAGCTGATCACTATAAAATGCTTGATAATTTTAATCCCAGTGAATTGATGATGCTCCAAGCAATTTCCAGTTGACCAATGAATTATCACTACAGTGATTTTTTATTATCTTATGTATCTTCCCCCTTTTCATGACATATTCTATTACAAAATGAATTATCAGTGATGAATAGAATTCAACATTAAAGCATATCAGTGTACGAGCTATTCAGTTTATAGCTAGCTAAACATGCGACACTACAACATTAGAATAAATATATCTTAATTCTAGTTCAATTTTTATAATCCCGTATGTGTATTTGTATGGCTTATCATCGGTGACAATAAACAGTTCTATCTTACTCTTGTCTTAGCTGAGCTTTCGCTACTATGAAAATAGGTGAATCATTAAATAATACACGTATGGTTAACAAAAGTACAAAGAATAGTATCACTAATTCGTTCATTCCTTACATTCAGCATTGAACTTCAGCGCCACATCTCCATACAGCTTGGTTCTTTGTTATGACTTTCAGTTGGCTCCTCCTCTTCACATAGTCTTCTCAATGTTGCCTTTGGACCTTCGCCCAACTATTAGCTTCAAACTTGGGACTGAAAGTAAGCTGAGGAGAATTGGAACTCAATATCCACTATTTGATGGGTTATTACTCGAGTGAATATAAGCCATAACTCCACAACGCATTTTATTCGAATCAAATAGAATAGAACAGAACAGAATAAAGTCGACGGGGGTATTGTGTCGGTGATTTAATAGTAGAATATACTGTTTAAGGAGATAAAGGGTATTGACGATTATGAAGGATAAGCTGTATATAAACGCAAGTTTCTATCCTACAACTCACAAACTATTTGTTTTTCAGAGACCGAAATACTAGATATATTTAGGGAAAAGAAACATTGCGTGAAAATTGTTGGTTAACTTAGCTGGAGTGCATGGACTAACGAATGCACGTAACACGACATTGTGTTGAATAGCAAGCATGCTTGACTGCATACCTTCAGCTTGACAAGTCAACCAACTTAGACTGTGATGGTTAGCATCCACTGTCGAGTGAAGAATGGTGAAGACTAATAACTTTTGGGGATTATTTAACACAACATGTAACGGAATAACTGTTTTGAAAATCCCTCTTGAACAATCTAGTCACAATATTTACACTTCATTGGATGTTTCAACTAACTTTGTGATCATTATCCTTTCTTTCCTTCTAGACTGCATATCATATGTTGACTTGATCCTTATGATATGTCTTCGTCCCTGTTTAAACTCTAATTTGAGTGCTTCTCTTTGTGGTTAAGCAATACATTGATGATGTGTTGTTTTACGATTGTGATTTTCTTTAAGTGAAGTCAAGATCATTCTGACTTTGGAGAGTGTGGTTCCGGCTGTCACAGTTTCAATCCCACCTTGTTGGAAATACTGATTCTCAGATACTTCTTACGGTTTATTTTCGGTTAACTCATTTTGTTCTACAGCACTTGTCTTGTACTAGGACATACCCGATCTGCATAACTGCCTATCGGCAATGTTGAGGTTATCACTGTTGTTGAATAAAACCACTTAACACTACGTTGAATAATGGTATTTTTGCCGTCTTTGGAGCGTTTTATGACTGTGGGTCTCTCAAGAAAGTTTCAGTCAGTTGCACAGTAGAAGGCAAAGAACAGCCTGCTGAATTCACACCACAACGAGTCAGCTTTGGTCATTACACAACACTGGTCAAACATGTACATGGTCCGGATTCGATTTCCGACTGCCAGACTCCTAGTTTATTAACCACCAGTAACTTCAAAAAAGTAGGTTGACTTGAGTTTTAAGATAGTAAACCCTACTGAGTGAGAAAAAGCAAGCTACCGCTGATGAAACTTCACATTGTTTCACTCGTAACATATAGGAAAGGAAACAATTAAAAGTTAGGAGTACTAGCTTTAACCGTGACATATTTTCTTCTCGATGAATTCATTAACTCAGCTGTTCACCAGTGTATTCATTGTAAATGTGGGAGAAAGTTTCAGAATCATTTTCAGTCAAACTTCAAACTGATAAAATTACAAAGTGTAATGATCAGGAAAAAAGGGTTGAAAAGACATAATAAAATCTTAATCACTGAAAACTTGCCAGTTTGTACAATTACGGATTGAGGACGTCGCATTAACAAAATAGGTAGGAAGTTCAGACATGTAAAAATAAAAAAAACATCAACCAAATCAAGTAATGCGAGTAGAAATTAAAACTCTAAAATTATCAGAAATAAACAAGAAGGCTGGACAAGGAAGGTAATAGGATAATCATTATTGGTAGGACTAACTTTTATTGATGGCCATAGTAGGGACAACGGTTGGACGTATTTATTTTGAACACCTAGTGTGGATACGAGGTTTTTGATTGCCAGTGCCTCAGCTATTTCTAGATGCCTTGATTTTACTCTCTTTGCTAGGTTTGATCAGATCTTGTATATGACTTTAAAGGGGTTACTAATGGAGCTGAATTTTCTGAATTCACCAGATGTTCTGTAACCGAACTATATACATCCTTGTTCTCTATAACAGATACATTGGTGATGCATTTATTATTTGTGGCGAGGATTCTGATTTAAAAAATATACTCCAAACCTTCATTAGCGCCCCGTCAAACATTGACTTCACTGTAGAAGTTGAGTCTGACTCAGTGTTTATTTCCTTGATCTTGAAGTGCGAAGAAATGCTGACAACCCGCTAAGATTCCTCTGCAAAAAACACACAGGAACAGACAGTTTATCAGCTTTCAAAGTTGTATACCTCTAAACAAAAAAGAGAAACCTAGCATACTCTCTTTCCTCGAGTATCCGGAAAACTTGCATTGAGGAATCAGTTGTCGAAGAATTGCGAAATCTGCAAGGAACCTTGTTAAAAAAATTTGATTCACAATCAGATTCATAGACAAGATACTAAAATCAAAGAAAAGCCAGAAAAAGATGCTGATATTAAAACTCGAAGTTAAGAGTGTTACCGAAGCAAAACTTTTCAGTAGACGGTTTTCGAAGTCTCTCAGTAAAACATAATTCGCCACCAGCCTAGGTGTAACATTTTCCTGCAAAAAACGATTCAACCAGCATGTGAAAGAAAAGCCGTCGCATTAAGCCACTTCAAAATGTACACACCACTTCACTTGCTCATGTGGAGCCGAGTACATTAGCTATACCATGTGTCCGCTTGTAAATTGTGCTCGGGAACACTATCCGGTATCGGTAACAGAATTAAGACACAAGGGTGCATACAGCTTGGTTACAGGACATCTGGTGAATTCAGAAAATTCAGCTCCATTAGTAACCTCCTTCAAAGTCATATACAAGATCTGATCAAACCTAGCAAAGAGAGTAAAATCAAGGCATCTAGAAATAGCTGAGGCACTGGCAATCAAAAATCTCGTATCCACACTAGGTGTTCAAAATAAATACATGCAACTGTTGTCCCTATTGTGGTTATCCTGAAAAGTTAGTCCCATCAATAATGATTATCCTACTACCTTCCTTGTTCAACCATCCTGTTTATTTCTATTATTTCTATGTTTCTAAATTTCTACGTGCACTACTAGATTTGGTTGCTCTTTTTTATATATTCGAAATTCCTTCCTATTTTGTTAATACTACGTCCTTAATCCGTAAATTTACCAACTGACAGGTTTTTCGATAATTATGACCTTATTTGGTTTTTAACGAGTTGATCACCAGTTGATATCAGTTAGAGAACCATTTAAAACCAGCCAGGGAGTACTAGACAGCTGTTTCATCCTAACTCTTTGGGAATCGTCGGCAGTATGCACCCAACCACAGGGTTCAGACGCAGGCCCTACTGGTTACAAGGCAAGCTAGTATACCGTCCAGTTACTGGGACCCGATTCAATGTCCAGTCCCTGAATTCTAACTTTCACCAATTCGTGATATTTAGCGCGACCACCAACCCAAACTAGGATGAAACAGCTGTCCAGTACTGCAGTGCTGGTTTTCAATAGTTCTCTAACTGACATCAATCTGTGATCAACTCTTAAAAACGAAACTAATCCTTACAAATCAACTATATAAAATCTTAATATATGTCTTTTCGACTCGATCTTCCTGATTACTAGACTTTGTAGTTTTATCAAGTCGACGTTCAGGTGGGAAATGATTCTGGAACTTTCTCCCATTTTGGTGTGGTTTTGTTCTCTGAGCTGGATGGTTAGTTTGCGAAGCTTTCATCGCCCTACTGGGTGACATCTTCAGCGTGTACTTCAATTTGAAGTGAGCTTTTAGGTTTCTCCACGAGATTATTAATCATTCCTCCTGGTGACCTTGGACGTGATTGGTTGTTTATGTGTGTTTTCACACCTTCTAGGTTACTTGTGTTGGAACTGATTGTTTCTGTGACTTGAACTTTGACCCTTTGTGTGTGAAGTTTCTTTCTTATTGGTTGATAAATTTTGTCTATCTCGATGTGTCTATTGATTGATGATTCACTGGAATGCCAAGCTTCTAAAAATTCTCTAGCATTCTTGTTATTTCCTTTGTCTAATATTTGAACGTTGTCCCAGTCGAATTGATGTCCGTGGTTGTCTGTGTGTAGTGAAATGAGGGAGTGTATATCATGTCTTTTGACGGCTAGCTTATGTTCGTGGATACGAAGACGAAGGGGACGTCCACTTTGGCCAATGTAGTGTTTTTCACAGTTGTTACAGTTTATTTTGTAGATGATGTTGGTTTTGTCTTCTTTCGCTGTTGAGTCTTTTGGTTGACATAGAATTGAGTGCAGCGACTTTGTTGGTTTGTGTACGACGTCAATTCCTAAAGGTTTGAAGAGTCTTTAGTGATTTCTGAGATATCCTTTATATATGGTAAGGCGATTTTCTTTGTGTTTTCCTTGGTGGCTTTTGTTTTGGTAGGTTGGCTTGGGGTATATGTCTCTTGATGAAATTCCGGGATATCCATTCTTTTGGAAGACGTCCATGAGATACTTTTCTTCAATTTTTCTTAAGGTGGGAGTGCTGCAGTGAGTCCTTGCTCTCTTGAATAGTGTTTGTATGCAGTTCCTTTTGTGTGCTATTGGGTTGTTGCTGTTGTAATTCAGTATTTGGTCTGTGTGAGTTGATTTCCTATAAACTTGAGTTTCTAATTCTCCTGTAGTTGTTCGCCTGACTAAGACGTCCAAAAATGGTATTTTGTTCTCGGATTCCTCTTCTCTTGTGAATTTGATGTCGTTGAAGACGTTGTTTATTAAGTTGTGAGTTTTGTCTAATTCGTTTCTTTTGATTATTACAAATGTGTCGTCGACGTAGCGTATCCAAATCTTGGGTTTGATCTTTGGTAGAATTATGTTTTCGAGTCTTTGCATCACTGCTTCTGCAATCAAACCTGATATTGGCGATCCCATGGGTGTTCCTTTGACTTGTTCATTCTCCCATATTTACTATAAATACACTAATATGCAGCCTAGTTGATGACCTCGATGAAACGCAAATTTTCCTCTCTGTAACCGTTCTTTGAATAATTCCTGTGTGTATTCCGTCATATATAATTGAAACCAAATGAAAACCGATTTCATTTTAAAGTTAACAATAATAATAAAATAAAGTATGTTTTTACATGTGAAAGTACAAAAGGAATAATCAGACATTTTATCTCTCTTTGTCTGGTAACCATGTTCACATACTCATGCACATACACATTTATTTGTTTGTCTGTGTATGTATATGTGGGTGGGTGGGTGGGTGGGTGGATATGCGTGCATACAATTCTTTGTGATAATGAAGTATTCCAGTTACTTTATTCTCTAATCCTAATCCTGATAAATTTAACCATCTTTACCATACATCTTATCATAAGATAGTGATAACAGGAGATTATTATAGTTTCCACAGTCAGAGAGAGAGAGAAAGAGTGTGTGTGTGTGTGTGTGTGTGTGTGTGTGAGAGAGGGCTAGAGAGTCAGAAAAGTGTATGCCATTTTAATCTCTCCAATGTGGTCTCCAAAATTCTTCTACCAAGCAGACAAAGACAGTCGCTTTTACTTCTTTCAATTATCTGAAACTAAAATGTTGTTTATCTCATATTTAAGCTTTTCAATGGCGATAAAAAACCTCTTATCAGACAGGGAAAAACAAAACAGGGAATAACAATTAAAAAGTGTGGAATTTAAAGGAGAAATTGAAGAAAAATGAGATCTGAGTGTGAATCGAGGTAAGAATGTTACCTTATTTTTTTTTATTTTTATTTTTGATTACAGCTTGATTCCACACTGTATTTTTGGTACAAGTATGGAATTTTCAGCGTGGACATCGGTAGCCCAAAATTCGCAGGCCGACCATAGATATCAGGTGTGCGTCGGCGAGGGATAGAACCCCGGACCATGTGCATGGTCGGCGAGAGTCCTAACCACTGTGCCACCGACGCAATGTTATCGAAAAGATGGTGTAATAACCGGAAATTTTGAAAAAAAAAGGCTGCCGATTTGAAGAGTGGATGACTGTTTCTTTTTTACAGTGGTGCTGAAAATACCTATGTCAATGTTTCCACCACAATGTGAATAACTGCCCTATAGATTCCATTATTATTTCTGTCTTCGGTATTGCCATTTCCAGGACGAATGAGCTTGGAGATTGTTCTCTTGGTAAGGATTCCGTATCGTTTGGAGCAGATAGATCTCTATTGGAATAGCATCGGCTATCAGCAGATCTTAAGATTTTTAAATCTTATTAAGATTTATTTGAGAGTGCACAGCTCACCAAGTTGCATAGTTACACAGTTAATCGATCTAATCTACTTGGCACCACTAGATACAGTCGTTTACTATCCGGATCCATCGCCTCTTTTTTAAAATCTTGGTTGGTATTTAGATTTATCACTATGGGTCACAATCAGAATGTAGGAAGTTGGATTCAATTAAAGGCACTTTTTCCAGATTAAAATTATTCCGTAAATTCTGAGCTGTGTTCGTTATCAGTAATACAAAACCCTATGACTCCACTATAACTGTATTTGTTATTATCGATAGGGAATGCAGTCGGTCGCCTCAAGATCTTTCATTTCTTCGTTTGATCAGATAATCATTCTTCAACTTTACGGAGTGCGGTTATTGGTAAATCATTTTGAGACTCAAAATTTTTTACAGTTGGAGGTGAAAATTCACCACAGTCCCCCGATGTGCTTGATACCATGATTAGTAACCAACAAAGCATGCATAATTGCTTGATGCCAAGGAACTGAGTCAGTTCTCTGAACTGATCTGATAAGCAAGACCTCAAACGAATGAAACCATTAAACGGTGTTTAGGTCACTGAGATTTGCCTAACAGACACTATTGGTTGATGCGAGTGATGTGCTACTATTATATCAATCTGTCAGTAGTATATGGCGTTTCTGAATGAATTTCTATCTTAAATAGGTTTATTTGATGTAACTCATAATGTGACACATTACTGTTTCACATAAATGTCTTTTGGAGCACAACATACTGTGTGCTAATACACCAAAATGTCCCACTTTTCTAGAGGATAATTTTTTGTTCTTTGCTCATCAGCTATCCCGGAGGTTTAGATTCGATTCCCAGTTGAAGCATTCTTAACTGAGAAAATGTGGAAGATTAGGTGTGAGCCGAGGAACCACACTTCATGGAAAAGCCAGCAATGCCACAGAAAGTTCAAAGCTTGAGGTCCTATGTTCCACTAGGAACGCAAAGAAATGTTGCAAATGATATGATATAATAAAATAAGTTGAACCACTCTTATCTTCGAATCATTCGGACCCAGACATTTTTTATGACATAAATTTCTACCTAAACACTTAAATTGTCCTTTTAACTGAATCAGAGATGCAAGTTTCACACGCAGTACTAACTAAAACATGCATGTAGAATCAGGCACATACTACCATCATTTCAGTATTTAGTTTGCAGGGATCTGATTGGTTTCAGGATTTCATCATGAAATGACATCGGTCAGAGAACCATTGGCGAACCTCGTAGAACTGAAAAACTGTGTCGTCCTAGTCTGGGACTCTTCATCACTAGGGTTCGTACCCAGGACGTTCTGGTTACAAGGCATGCTCGTAGACCACTCAGTCACTGGACCCGGCACCAGTGATCCATGGATTATGAACTTCCATTTCATCATATGGTGCGACCACTAGCGAATATCATCGCGTCGGTGAATCTGTACGAGGAAGAGTCCCAAGCTAAGACGAAACAGCCTTCCAGTACTCCTAGCTGGTTTTCCAATGGTCTTCTAACCGATGTCAGTTCATAATGAAATCCTGAAATTACAGTAGTATTTTTGTATTCAGTAAGTCACTCTGACAGTATCCATAACTCTTCTGCAAACCTCGATAAATGCGGATGGTGGATTATTATCTTTGTCTATAGCAAAAAACTTAATTAATATAAATCATAAGACTGCTGTTAAAGCAGATTTCAAGATTATTCATAAAAACAGTCAGCGAGCGCTTACTGAAATACACAGAAGCACAGCTAACTGTAAAACTACCCCTGTCCCTCCTCCTAGGTATAAAAAAAACCAACTTTTATTATTTTTGACCTTACATGTTAATCCTTATCTAATTATATCCGTTATCATTCTATATATTTTAATTAGCCTTTCGTTTTCAATGTAAATGAAAAAGAATTCGTAATTTCAACACCAATTTTGCGTGATCAGTTCTTCTACACAGGTCAGAAATTTGGTGAATGCGTCATGAAAAACATTTCCTGTGGGTGACTGCAGACCTCTATCAACAGCCTCCTTCACTGGTTCTATACTGAAGACAGAATAGCCAACTGGCTAGAAAGGGAACGAACCAACTAAGGACCTATTATCCAACGAATATACCGAAGGCAGTGGAAATAGATGGAATACACTCAAAAAGAGACCATTGAGTGACATTGCGCACCAGACCATTGCTTGAGTGGAACCCGAATGGGAAACAACGGTGGGATTTTCGACGTTGATATGGAGGAGAATAAAGACAACGCTTAATCTTGAGGTCACCTAAGGAGGACTGAAGAGAACTGGACAAATTGGATATGAACTGTTGAAGCCCTATGTTCCCCTCGGAATCCAAGGGAACAATAGTAATAATAAATGTTGGTAAGTATTTTTGACAGTAGGTGAGATTAACCAAGGCTCTGGTGTCACGCATTAGAAGAAATCAGTAAACAAACTATGAACCGGCTTGTCTCTTGGTATTTTGTATTATAATTTCAGCCTATTTATTGTTAACGCCTTTGACAGATTGCTGATCTGTTGACATCTGAATGTATCTGTCATTATCGAACCGGTTAGTTGTAGAATTCCTAACTAAATATAAACACTGGACAAGAAGTTCCCGTGTAGCACTTAAATTTCATGAATGAAACCTGCATATTATTCACAGTAGAATGATATGGAAGTTTACAAATCAGCGGGGAATAAATATCCCTTAAATATACTTGGGAATAAGCCTCACACAGTTTCTGCAGTATATTCTACTGAAAAGTATTTTGCAAGTAGTATAAATATATTTCTTATATTCTTTCCAGGTTATTCAGCAGCTGGATTGATTTATTGGAGTAAATTTGATAGCCATACGCACAACTTTCTCTCTTATTTGAGGTTACGTTTGGTCACTAGATTAGGCAACATCGTTTCAACTACAGCCAATGGCACGGATGACGATGTCAAGAGCAGGATCGGAAAATCATGACAGACATTCACCAATCTGATGATAGTGTGTAAATGTAATGCATTCAGTATAGGAAGAAGATCCGGACCTTGACAGCAGTGTCAAGTCAGTGGTTCTATTCTATTCAGAAAGTTGATGAGCAGGTAACCAGAATCATTTTCGACAGTTTACTGAACACTTTCATCAACACTCGACTTCGCTATTTGGATATTGAAGATCAGATGGCCGGCCAGTCGGTCGAAAAGAGATAAGCAAAAAAGCAACGAACCAACCAGGAACCTATTGATCAACAAATTTGTAGAAGGAAAACGTAATGGAGGGGAGGTACATATACCGAGAAGATTGTTGATTGCCATCAAGTGCCGGGCTGTCGAGTTTAATGCCAACAACAAGCGACAAGTCGGTTGCTGGTCCGAGCCTGAAATGGTTACATTTTGTGAGAAGAAAATAAAAGCTGATAGGCAATTATGGAACCACTTAAAGGCGATTGTAAAAAGCAGAGTGAAATGGAGACGTGCTGAGGAAACCATTGAGTGTAATCGCAACCCGCCCATTGCTTGATTTGGACCCAAATGGAGACAGATGAGTAGTGCTTGAGTCGCAGTGTGACTCGTAGGAGGCCGTGTGAGGAAGAGATCAGAGCTTGTGGGCGAACTTGGAACCAGATGCAAAGGGCTGCACAGAACAGGAAGATGTGGAAATGTGCTAATGAAGCCGTATGTCACACTCAGAACCCAAAGGAATAATAATAATACTTTTCCCATAAAGTAATTTGACAAATATATGTGTGACTAGACTGCTCAAAATGTATTGTTCAAATATACCCTGTTTTCAAATAAATTTCATCTACTTATGGCAATATCTAAATTTATTATCACTGAGCTGTGTACCTTTGCTTTATTGGTTTGGTTACGTGACATTCAGTCAGTGGGTTATGAGTTCAATTCATCTCCAGACAATAAGGTTTATTTTCAACTGAGTAATATTTACTACACTTCAAAGCCATTCCCAGAAGCATACAAACGCGAATCGTTGTTGAATTGACTACATTCTCGAGGTTAATTTGGCATTCTTCATGTTAAATTTATCGCCATGAACAGTTACTTTCACCAGCCTGTCAGACAAACCTACACACACACACACAGTCAATCATACATGTCCGTTTAAATCACAGATTGACATCGGTTAGAGAACAAATAAAAAGCATGAATTATTGATAAGCTATTTCAGGTTCTTTCGAGACTCTTCACCTCTTCTCGTCCATGAACCTACCAAGGATCAAACCCAAGATCTTCAGTTGCGTGTGCTATAGATAAGATTTATCAGTAATATATAAAGAAAGGATCATCGGCAGAAAAACATCAAATACCGGGGAGATAGACTTGATATCAGAGAAGGCATATGATTCAGCATTGTGGAGAATTATGGGAGACGTGAAAGGAAAACGAAGAAACACAATATGGAGGAAGGCCAGGCGTAACACAACACGGAAGATCTGTACAAATGGTGGTTTGAAGATAAGGTGTACATAAATTGGCTACATACAGATACCAAGTCTTTAATGTTCTACCATTACACTTCGGCTTATGCAGCTTACCCCGTAAACATTCATTCAGTAGAATGAAAACAAATGGAAATTCTAACCTCCATCAATTAGCGATTTATAGCTCTACTCTGATCTCAGTTCATTGTCTAACTTGAAACCAGTCAACTCCCAGCAAACCAACACTTGATTCTAGACGAACTGTACAATTTATTTTCTTTATTACATATAAAAGTACCTGGTATAATTCATATATGCTTTATCAGTATATATTTGTAGTCTAGACGTGTTATATTACACCGAAAACAAAAATGACAATACTTAACAGTATTAGACTAGACACTTATGAGTCATCAAAACAGAGAACATAAAGAATAATTAAAACAACATTTAGATTTCAGTGAATGCTATTCATTTGTTCTGTTTTTTTAAACAAAGACAGGTGTGCAAATGCGCCAGGAATATCCTTTTTAAATCTTGTCTGTGCGGAATAAATCAAAAGTATTCATTGGAAAGGAAAACAACATTAGTAATAATAACAATAGTAATGATAATAACGTTTATTCTAGACAGTATTTATAAAATGTACATGAATTTCTCAGAGGACGGCAAAGTGGCTGGTACAGCTGCTTCAACCCTTGCATGACGAGTTAGTAAAGCACAGCGTCAAGGATACCTTTCAATTTGTTGATAAGATAAAAAACCTGAACGCGACTGGCAAATATATGGCATCACTTGATGTTTCATCTCTATTTACGAATGTGCCTCTAGTGGAAACAATCGATTATATCTGTGAACAGATTATAGAAAAGAAATTGTGCACTGATATTCCTATCAGTAATCTGAAACAACTACTTGTTAAATGCACAACGAATGTTCAGTTCCTATTTAATAATGAAATATACAGACAGGTTGATGGAGTAGCCATGGGATCCCCACTGGGACCTATTTTCGCGAATATATTTCTAGCAAAACTAGAAAATAGTCCGTTGAAAGAGGAAATAGCGAAAATGGAAATGTATTGTCGTTACATGGATGACACTTTTGTAGTGTACGATGAAGGGTTAAATAGTGATTTGATTTTGAACAACTTCAATAATGCTCACCCAGCGGTCCATTTCACCTACGAAGGAGAATACAACGACTCTTTACACTTCCTCGACGTCCTACTAACGAGAAGAGAGGATGGTTCCATCAAAAGAACCATATTTAGAAAGCTAGAGACCAAAGCCCAGTATACACATTTCCTTAGCTTCGTACCGATGAAATACAAACGTAATCTAATCAGGTGCTTAGCATTTAGAGCGAGGTCTATTTGTTCTGAAGAGTGCGTAGAGAAAGAACTCCAGATCATCCGAGACATTCTAAGCGAGAACGGATATCCAGAGAAGTTCATTAAAGCCAACATAGGTTATAATAGCCGTAAACATGAACTGACAACTGTGGAGAAAAAGCCTCTGTTTTTACGTCTCCAATTCAAGGGAGATACTCCTGCGGAGATTCTATCCCAACGTTTAACCAGGGCGATCAAGAAAACTTTCTATTCTGCACGTCTGTGTCTATCCTTCACTAGCCGTCCAATGTTCACCCAGCAACTCAAAGATGCCTTACCTAACCTTAGCTCTTCTTCATGCATATACCATTTCAACTGTTCCTGTGGTTCAAGTTATATAGGGCGCACGATTAGGCAGGTTCGTCTACGGGTTCGAGAACACTTACCAGCTTGGTTCAGCAGGGGGGAAATTAAGTGCATAAAAAGCTCGATCCTGTCACACCTGGTCGATACTGGACATCGCATCGATGTCAACACAGCTTTCAGAGTTATATACCGAATTCCGAAGTCGTTATCACGTACAGTTCGCTTACGTCTCCTACACATAGCTGAAGCTGTTGCAATAAGATCGACTAAACCGGAACTGTGTATCCAAAAGGAACACGTCCAGACGCTGTTCCTACCGTGGCCAACCTTGGATTGAAGATTTTTCTTCTCACCAAGAGTGCTCCTTCCCCTTAACCCTCTTGGTTTTTTTTTTTTCTTTTTAATTTGCTTATTATTATAAATATTATTATTACAGTTATTATTATTCGTCATAATTTATGCCCTTTATGCAAACATTCCCTCAATACTATCGAATTTTCATTTGTACGGACTTATTATTAGTGATATTATCTGTTTTCTCAATATATGCCTCCACCTGTTTCATTTAATATATTCGTTATCTCACTATGAACCTCTCATTCCAGTCTTACTATATCCTGCTTAACTCAGACCACTTTGTACTAGCCACTCACCTGACACCTTTTATAACCTTGAACTGATTTGTCAATTTTCCTACCCCACACTCTACAATTCCATTATGATTAACCACCACTATTGTCTCCCGTTTTACAATATTTCTAATCGATTTCAGCCTAGCACGTTTGTCACACAAATATGACTATTTATTTTGACACCCCATAACTAATCTGTTATTCTACGTTAAAAAATGTATCCGCCGCATACCTGGCTATCTTTATTGTAACGACCACAAATATTATATTTTATAATTGTAAGAACCTGAAGAGAAATTATTGAAAAGAATATTCTTCGTTCAGATTGACTTTTAATTCATAATATGGGAATATTTCACACTATCAAATCAAATCTTATTTTAAAACAATTAGTCCCTTTGATAAATTTGAACAAGGCATTAAGAAGACAAATTTCGCGAGATGATATCATTTCGTAGTTTCTTTACAACCGCTTTACAACTAACATTACTCAGTTAAATAAACAAAAGTACTTTTGTTTTTATTGATATGATAAATGATATCATCTCGCGAAATTTGTCTTCTTAATGCCTTGTTCAAACAAATCTTATTTCTCAGAGGAGTTTATTCCATGATATTTTCCCTATTTACAATATCTCCAGGTAAAAATATTAATCGACAGTATACCCTGTGACACAATGCTTTCTCTGAGCTGAAGCACAAACTATTCCATTGTAATATCTGTCTACTTTGTCTTCTTCAAGAAACCCACGATAACTAGTGGAAGTCATTTGTAAGATGTTCATAAGTACATTTTAAAACTCAAGGACATAAGTGAAGAAGAGTTATCGCACGTGTTGATTGGGACATGTTGTCACTCACAATCAGGTCTTTCTCTAAGTTTAGTAGGAACTTGTTAGCCTTTTAAATACACATAAGAGTAGATAATACTATTAGAAGTCATATTTTAATCTATTAAAACAAAGCAGACGATAGAAAATAATATGGAATAGAGAGATTGAAGTTTTTGGCAGCCCAAGTTTTAGATTAGATTATTTTCAGTGAATTTAAAAGTAATAGACTTTGTTTTCGGTTCAGGTGAATGATTTCGGTGTGGATGTATTGCGTGAGCTGGACGGTTTAACTGCTTTTTCTTTTTCCTTTCATCTCTTTCCATTACGAGTGGAGCGCAGGACCTTAAGCCTTGAGTATTGAAATTTCAACGACAGTGGTGTTAGCTTTTTACAGGATGAGGTTGTTAGCTTCACGACCAACTTTCCCTTTTCACTGAGCTTATTTTTGTCCAAGCAAAGTTGCATGAGTGCGTGGGCCGGGATTCGAACTCTGGACCACGTGTAGTGTGGTTAGGGGGCATTCTACCACTGAACCACCGAGATACTTATCCACTAGACTAAGCTCTCTTAATCTTTGCAGATTTTATCTTCAGTGTAAACTTTAATATTCAGTGAACTACAAATCTTCTCCATAAATCACATATCTTCTTTTGATCTGATCACTTTTGAGTTGCCTTTTGTTGTAAGTTGATCCTTCTTTTTAGTGCTTGACTTTGTTGTTGTGCGATGGTATTGATAATAATGTGTTGAATTACTAGTACAATTTTATTTGAGTGAAATCACAATTATGCCATAGAGTAACTGGTTTACCTTGGACTGTCTGTGGAGCACCTGTCTTGCTCTGTTTGATTCTTGAGTACACACAGTTTTGATATCATCTTGTTGGGAATAATCTTGTTGATACTCATGTAATTTAAAATCGTGTGGGGTCAATTAATTTTTGGAAACTTTTGAACTGTATAGCTTCCTGGCACAATTGTCACATTAGTTTTGTATTTTTGATAAAAGTTATTATTACGAGTTTGACCACGGATTGATATCAATTAGAGAACCATTGAAAACCCATCAAGGAGTGCTGGACAGCTGTTTCATCCTAGTTTGGGAATCATCGGCAGTACTCACCTACCGCAGGGATTCGAACCCGGCACATTCCAGTTACAAGGCCAGCGAGCTCGTATACCATTCGTCCATGACCAGTCCATGAATTCTAACTTCTACCAATTTGTGATTTAGCGTGATAACCAACCAATGTCGCCGGTGAGAACTCCATCCTGCCTATGATTCCCGAACTAGGATGAAACAGCTGTCCAGTACTCCCAGTTGGTTTTCAATGATTCTCTAACTGATATTAATCCGTGGTCAAACTCGTAAAAAGCAAGTCTAATCCTTACAAACCAACTCTTGAAAAATAAGTTATTATTGTTGTTCAGTAATATAGGAGATGTTAGCGCGTTAAACTGTGTTTTTTTTAATATTATTATCATATAAATTTTGACTTTGTGCTACACACAGCAATTTGGTAAGCCATACAGAATAACGTATCGATTGATTTCCTCTGTTTAAACCAAAATACTTGAGTTTCTTGTCACTAAAACTGCTACTAATTCTTATATACACTACTACCAGTTATGATTACCTTGATTTCTTAGTCGAACATAGAACTTCAGTAACACACCACTATTTGAACTTTGTCCTGTGAAGTGCTTTTCATTTCCTCCTCACTTGATATTCTTCTCCCTTAGTTAACTGAAGGGTTCTATTGTTCGAGAAAAGAGGAGAGATTAGACATTTTGCTAGTAACTCTATCCCGAATAATAAATCCACTTGCTATGGCAATTTCAAAGCCTCTCTGCTACTTATACACTATAATGTATGGTATTTATTACTACTACTATTACTTATACTACTTATTTTTCTAATAAACTGACGATTAAAATAGCTGTGTGGATGTCATTCAAATAGTTTGTTTAATTTAAATAACACTGAGCTGTACAAGAGATAACTTGCATTGTTCTAATAGGGGTAATGCAGATAACGCCTTTGCATTTGAAATGATGGGTTCAAGGTGTGAATCCTTGAGGTGAAACCATCACTCACTCACCGGGATTCGAGGTACATCCAGCTGACGAGTAACGAATAAGACTCTACTCTTAGCCTTCCACCATCCAACAAATAACAGTCATATAAATCTGTTCATTCTATTATTGATTGATAGAACAAGAGTCGTATTTGGTATGTAAGGGTAAGAAAAAGAGGTATAAAATAGGATTCGGTGATAACAAAACTAAAGGAACAATAAACATATGAACAAATAACAAAAAGAAGAACAGGACTGATGCGAAGTGAAATAAATATACTTTGTTTTTTATTTTCCTAGATGATGAATGTTTGTTTACTTCATCTACAAGTCTTGACAAAAAGCGAAAACAAGGCTGGTTTGAGACTAATTGACTGTGAACGATTTCATTTGTCCTAATGTTATGAATTCAAAGCTATATATATATATACGTCGGTGGCACACAGGCAGAATGCTCGCCGGCCGCGCATGTGGGCCGGGGTTCGATCCCCTGCCACAGACACACTCCTTTAACTAACTAAACTACTAATAAAGCTGGTAAGGAGGAAAGGTTGGGCGTGAGGCTAGCAACCCTATCCTGTAAAAATAAACACTGCTACAGAAAATTCAAGTCGCTAGCCTGAAGCCCGATGTTCCAGTGGATACGTGAAAGAATGAATATATATATATATATATATATATAGTATATTAGTGGTTCTACAGGCACACCGGATGAAGATGTCAATTCAGCATCGGAAAGGCAAGATACGCCTTCATAAACCTGAAGCCATTTTGGAAATCTTTTGCACTCAACATAAGGAATAGGATTCTCATTTTCAACACCAATATCGTGTCGGTCCTTCTATACAGGTTAGAAACTTGCATTACACTTGAGTCACGGAGAGGATTTCCAATGGATGCTTGCATACTTTTATCAACAGCTGCTACCTTCACTCGCTGGCTCCATACTGAAGATCAAATGACCAGAAAGAATAAGTGATAAGAAACTGTAGGAACAAACCAACCAAGAGCCGACTGCTCAAGAAGTATGTAGGAGAAAATGGAGATGGACTGGGCATACATTAAGGAAGCCGTCGAATGACATCGCGTGCAATGCAGGCCATCGGTCGAGTGGATTCCGAATGGGAAGCGACGAGTGGGTGGTCGGTGCAAAGGTGACATGGAGGAGATGAAAGATCGTGGGCAATCGTTGACCCAGCTTAAAGGAACAGCAGAAGATAGGACAGAGTGTAAATGTGTTGTTGAAGCCGTATATTCCACTCTGAACCCAAGGGAATAATAGTAATAATAGTGATTGAAATGACAAATAATGGCTTTATATGTTTTATATTTTATTACTTAGTATGAATTAGTAGTCTTCTATCTTTCCGACTACAAAATTACCCACTTTTTGGCTTGCCATTTTGTCATTGTCTACAGGAAAAGAGAAAAGTGATATGGAAATTGGAAGAATCAGAAATTGAGACAAAACGGGAAGGGATAAGAATAACAACAGGGAATCAACTACACAATATGGATAAGCAAAATTAAGGAAATTGACTAGACAAATACAGACAAATGAGATAGACAATACGTTTCATTAGTGTATAGTACTTGTTGTAAAAGAATATGTTCTAATGTCTAGTAAATGGAGTTTGTAAACAGAAAACAAAATAAAGATAAGTATAATTCATTAGGTTTCACAGGAGAAACATTCGTGATTTAATAGACAGTTGAATAGGAAGCAGTCGTTAAGCTGTCCGTTTTAGAACAGTAAACGCTTTTTAAAATGTTATTTTGCAGGGATTCGATCCTCAGAGTCTACTTGACAGTTTTTCCTCTCTATTCGTGACTCTTCATCAGTGCGCATCCACGAACTGAGCAGGCATCAAACTCAGGACCTTCAAGTTCCTAAGCGAACAAGTACCCCGTTGCTTCTAACCTCTACCAACTCGTGGTACAAAACGCTAGCATTAGCCAATGTCATCGGTGAGTATTTCTCCTGAGCACTCAACTTGTTAGACTCTACTTTCCATGACTTCATGATACAACTTCATCCTGTAGTTAGTCACTACTGAGCACTGTATTAACTTTGAAGTGTTAACTATCATGAATTCGATTGATTTGGTGATTAATCACAGACTAGGTTCGATCCCTTGTGGAGTAAATGGTATGTATTGTTGACGAGTCCTGAACTAAGAGGAAACAGCTAACCACTTCAATGGTTTTCCAACTGATATCAGAGCGTCATCACACAGTTGAATGTAACAGAATAACTGGTTTTAAAATCCTTCTATAAACAACAATCGATTTCCAATATTGATATTTATTTGAATATTTCGATTGATTTTTTTTAATTACTGCCTTTTACCTATGATGTGTATATCGCTGTTCTAATATTTACAGATCTTATTTTGACTAATTCCTTATTATTTATCTTTCTTCTTGGTTGATCCTTATTTTTATCGTTTCACTTTACTCTCATATGGTGGTATTGATACTAAAAAATTGTTTTATGAGTGCGATTTTTGCTGTGTGACGTCAAGATTACGCCATAGGGTAGCTGCTTTACTGAACTTGGACTGTCCACGGGAAATATGTCTTACTCTGTTTAATTCCTTCAGATAAACTTCTAATCCCACCGCTGGTACCTGAGCAACTTTCAGACTATAAAGACAACCAGACGGCATTGTTGAGTGATACAGAGTATATCAGGCTTTATTTTTAGAATGCAGTTTTCGTCTGGGCGAATCCCGTGAAAGTTTGATGAACTATTGATTTTCTGCTTTCTAAGTGAAATACTCGGGTTTTTGATTATTACAATGAAGACAGGTTGAACTTAATCATCAGTCCCTGCATTTTGAAATACTTTCTAGCCGGTAGAGTGGCAATATCTTGATTTACCATGCATTCAAATTGTTACTACTAATCTCACTCCATGAAACTGTTTCCATCCGATGACATAATCATGTTAGTGATTCTAGAGTCCGGCAGAGTCTTTAAACATGACACAGATAATTTTTTTAATAGGCAGTGTCATCTTGCAACACTGATGAGATAGCTTAGACAAATCCTACCCGTACCATTCACTACTGACTAGCCCTACGACTGGATATAAATAAATGAAGAGTGATCAGCCTGTAATATGGGACCATGAGACGGAGGTTCATATGGTTGCGTCCATGAGATCATGAAAAAGATATCAGATTAAGGCTGAGAACTGTAATCCCCTCCTTCCTTTTCATGATGGAAGAAAAATAAAGTAACGAATTCTCCCTTGAGTGCTCTTGATAAATATGTGAGATCGTTTTCATGGTAACGTCCCTTGATTGTGAGATTTCAATTTTCCTCGTATGGCTGTTTTATAACTTTTATATTCCAAATTTATTAGTGCCCGCTGACCGAAAAGGCCGTGTTTTAAGTAAAATAAAGTAAGATCTGCAGTGTTAATAATGTCAGCTTATAAAGATAAGGTTATATCTTCTGCTTTCTTAATTATCCGTAGAGATGGAGGTGTTTTTAACAGAGTGATGTTACTTGTCCAATCCCACAATCCTACATAGTCAGACATGACATCTGATTGACATTAGACACTGAATAGACGTCTTCAATCCCATCAAAATAATAAACAATCAAACTAAGCGAATTCAATTGAAAATTTGAGAGACTGATGCTATAGAACTGCTAAGACCATAGTAAGTGTCACTTTGTGTTAAGCACGTTGGTCCTTGATCTTTAATTGATTATGAAAAGGCCTCCATGAACGATCTATTTACAGGTATGATACTTATTTCAATATTTCAACGTATTTTGTAAATCATATCTTTTACGACTGACCAGTATATCACTGTTCTGACATTTGCGTACCTCCTTTTGACTTGTAACAGTAGAATACTAGAGACCTGGTAAAGGAATTAATTGGTGAATGGTGACTAGCAGTGGAATTCAAAATGTCTATTTCATCTTATTTGGTACTTGTCAGGTGGGTGTACCCGCATTCAATATAAATAATAATAATTTTTCCTTCACGTTCCCCACTGGAGCATAGGGCTTCAAGCTAGTGGCTTGAAGTTTCTGTAGCAGTGTTTATTTTACAGGATGGGGTGGCTAGCCTCACGCTCAACCTTTTTTCTTTACCAGTATTATTTCTGGCTTAGTGAGGTAAAGGGGTGCGTCGGCCGGGGACTGAACCCCGGACCATGTTCATGGTTGGCGAGCGTCCTAACCGCTATACCACCGACGCCGCATTCAATATGACGAGTCCTAAATATGGCAAAATGCGAATATTGAATTCTACTGCCAGTCACTACCCACCAATTGACCTATAATTACATGTCCAGACATCGTCGAAGCATCTGCACAAGAAGTCGACATGTCAACCTGAGACTGAGCAGTTCGGTTCAATCAGTCGACGGGAAAATCTAAAAGTGAATTAAATAATTGGTAAAAAATGTTCTTTTGAAAACTTGTATCTCTATATAGCCAAATTATGTACACGTTATCTTTTTTTTCCTTCACGTTCCCCACTGCAGCATAGGGCTTCAAGCTGGTGGCTTGAAGTTTCCGTAGCAGTGTTTATTTTACAGGATGAGGTTTCTAGCCTCATTCCCAGCCTTTCCTCTTTACCAGCATCATATCTGGCTTAGCGAGGTAAAGGAGTGTGCCAGCGGGGAATTGCACCCCGGACCATGTGCATGGTCGGCGAGCGTCCTAACCGCTATGCCACCGACGCACCACACGTTATCTTATAATCACCATTTCCACAGATCCTCTGTGTTGTGCTCCTTTTGCAGTTCCTTCATATTTTGCTTCTTTGTGATCCTTTTACGTCTTCCATGTTTCCTGTGGCAAGGCTGTATTATTCGCCTTCTCTGACATCATGTCTATTCGTCTCCCTCCTATTTGTTGTTTTTTATACAGGTGAACGTCTCTTCATATTATTATTATTATTACCGATTTTCGACTACTATGCTACATTTCCTAAATTTTATAAAAACTCTCTTTTCTATAAAATTTCATGCCAAGAGATCGTGGAAACTATTACAATTATTTACCTTTCGAACACTAAATCCAAAGATAAAATCTTATTGACAGATAATACCTATAACTAACTATTTGGATTTGTGAAATTTTTAAACATAAACACATCTATAATTGTATATATTGTTGGATTTACATGTTCAAGTTGCTCCAAGTCAGTGAGTTTATGGTTGAGATATCATTTTAGTTAACTGTGCTGAACTATATTGCATGTTGTTGTATTGTATCGTTGTTGTCGCTTTTTGCCCTTTTTGCTGTGAACTGTTTTCCTTTTGCTGGTGTTGTTCTCATTGTTTTGTCCGTTATTTTCCGATTTTGAGGGGAGCAACCCAAAAAGTCGCTTCTCTCTAAACTTTATCTTAATGTAATCATTCTTTTCTCAGGCGTGAGGCTAGCAACCCCACCCTGTAAACAAAAATTGCTACAGAAACTTCAGCACAATGAACCTCTTTGCACCAAAAGAAAAAGTCTGTGTGGGGACATGGAACGTCCGAACTATGTACGAGACTGGGAAAGCTGCCCAGATCGCCAACGAGATGAAAAGATACGGAATCCAAGTGCTGGGAATATGTGAAAGCAGATGGAATGGGAGTGGACTCACCAAATTGTCAACGGGTGAGTCAGTGATCTACTCCGGTCACCCAGAAGATAACCACACGCACACCGAGGGCGTGGCTATCATGATGTCACCAACGGCAACGAAAGCCCTGATGCAATGGGAGGCGATTTCGTCCAGGATAATGACCGCCAGATTCAACTCCAAAGGAAGGAAAGTGTCAATCATACAATGTTATGCACCCACAAACAACGCAGACCTCGAAAAGAAAGAAGAATTCTACAGACAACTACAGGCAACAATGGACAATACTCCAGCTGGCGACATGAAAATACTAATGGGAGACATGAACGCCAAACTGGGACCAGACAACACAGGAAGGGAACTCATCATGGGTAGAGAAGCTCTCGGAGAAATGAATGAAAACGGAGAACTCTTCGCCGACTTCTGCGCCTTCAACGAACTAGTGATTGGTGGCAGTGTATACAAGCACAAAGATATCCACAAGGCTACATGGGTGTCACCAGACGGGCAAACCAAAAACCAAATCGACTTCATCTCAATCTCAAGGAAGTGGAGGCGCAGCCTACTGGACACAAAAGCAAGAAGAGGAGCAGACGTTGGCTCAGACCACTATCTCGTACAAGGGACAATCCAAATCAAATTAAAAGCTTTCAGGGAAACAGGAGCTGCAGATAGACCACAAGCCAAGTTCAACACTCAAAAGCTGAAGGACCAGGCTACAAAGGACATCTTCATTGCAAGCATAAAGGACAAAGCCGAGACACAAATCAACACCAGCGAAAAGGTCAGCGTCGAAAAGCACTGGAACAACTTGAAAACGGTGTGGAGTCAAACCTGCATAGAAGTTCTAGGCAGAAAAAAGAGACAGGACAAACAGTGGCTCACTACGGACACTTGGAAACTAATAGAAGAGAGAAGGACAGTGAAACAAAAGATTATCCAGTGCACTGACGAGCAACAAAAACAGGAGCTGAATGCAAGCTACAATACACTGAACAAAAGAGTGAAGAAGAGTGCCAGGGAAGACAAAAGAAAATATTATGAAACCATGGCAAACGAAGCAGAACAAGCTGCAGGCAAAGGAGACCTCGCCACACTCTACCAAACAACTAGGCACCTTTCGGGCAAAAGTTCGACACAGATTAAGCCAATAAAGGACGACAATGGAAAGTCAATCACCAAAGAGGTGGAACAGAGAAAGCACTGGGCTGAACACTTCAAAAGACTTCTAAATCGTCCGCCACCTACAACACGCCCAACAATACCAACAACGGAAGCAGAACTACCAGTGAACATTGATCCCCCGACGAAATCAGAAGTCCTGAATGCAATCAAGATGCTAAAAGCTGGGAAAGCAGCAGGACCAGATGGAATCCCAGCAGAAGCTTTGAAAATAGACCCAGAGACAACAGCGGACTTGATGACGCCACTGCTGGAGAAGGTGTGGAAAGAGGGCAAAGTACCCGAGGATTGGAAGAACGGATACTTATTCAAACTACCAAAGAAAGGAGACTTAAGTCAATGTAAAAACTGGCGTGGAATTATGCTTCTGTCCATTCCAAGCAAAATACTAAGTCGCATCATCCTGGAGAGAATCAAACAAGCCCTAGATGAAAAACTTCGACCGGAACAGGCCGGATTCAGGAGAAACAAATCATGTATTGATCAAATCGCCACTCTACGGATCATCATTGAACAAAGCTTGGAATGGCAGTCACCTCTCTATCTCAACTTCATCGACTTTGAAAAGGCCTTCGACAGCGTCGATCGAGAGGTCATTTGGAAACTACTTCGCTACTACGGGGTCCCATCGACAATTATACATCTCATCCAACAGTTATACGACAATGCTGCATGCCAAGTAATCCACAACGGGAAACTTACGGAAGCCTTCGAAGTGAGGACGGGAGTGAGAAAAGGCTGCCTACTATCACCAATGATCTTCCTGATTGCAGTTGATTGGATAATGCGACAGACAACGGGCAATGAGGAAACAGGCATAAAATGGACTCACACAATTAACTTGGAGGATCTGGATTTCGCCGATGATATATGTCTGATTTCCCACAAACTGGAAGATATGCAAGTGAAAAGCAACAAGTTGGCAGAAGAAGCATCAAAGATAGGACTTCAAGTGAACATAGATAAAACAGAGGTGATGAAGATTCCTGGCCAACACCAACAGCAACAACAACAACAGACGACAATACAGCATAAATGGGAGGAACCTGAAAGAAACAACCTCCTTCACCTACCTGGGAAGCATCGTTTCAACTACAGGCGGAACTGACGAGGACATCAAAGCCAGAATCGGAAAAGCAAGACAAGCTTTCATTACTCTCAAATCTGTGTGGAGGTCAACAGCACTCACCATCAAAAATAAGATCCGGATTTTCAACTCCAATGTGAAGTCAGTGCCACTTACTATACGGATCAGAGACTTGGGCGCGTCATAAAAAGCATCTCCAACAAACTTCAGACCTTCATTAACAGTTGTCTTCGCTCAATACTCAAGATCAGATGGCGGACCAGAAAATATCAGCAACTGGGATCTCTGGCAATGAGCGAACCAACCAGGAACCGATTGTGAAGCAAATAGGCAGGAAGAAATGGAGATGGATTGGCCATACACTGAGGAAACCATCAAGTGACAGACATCACTAGACAAGCCATTGCTCGAGTGGAACCCGAAAGTGAGGCGGCGAGTTGGTCGTCGGTGCAAGGGTGACTTGGAGGAGGTCATGTGAAGAGGAGATGAAAGCATGTGGTCAGACCTGGAGTGGGGTGGAAAAGTTGGCAGAAAACAGAAGGCAATGGAGGTGCACAGCTGAAGCCCTATGTTCCTCTAGGAACTAAAGGATATAATAATAATAATTACCGATAAATATAATCAGTAGCACACTTCACAGACTTAATCCCTGTAATTTACCCTTGTTTATTGGTTAATCCCTACATTTTAATGCTTCACTTTGTTGTTCTTTGGTGGTATTAGTGGTAATAACACATTATTTTATGATTGGGATTTTGTTTGAATAAATTAAAGGTTACGCTGCGGAGTGACTGCTAGACGTTAGACTGTCTAAAAGAAACTTCATTTCCTCTGTTTGATTCTTGCAGACACAGTTTTCATTCCACTTTGCTTGGAATATTCTTCTAATTCTCGGTTAATTTACGATTGTTGTTGTACCGAACATATTTTGTACCTGAGATGCTGTGTAACTTCTGGATGACATTGCTGAGATAATTTTGTATTCATTATTTAAGTTATAATTGTTGAACACTTCCACATATCCAATGCAATTGAGATGCGTGTTTTTGACACTGTTAGGATACATTTTCGATTTAAACTTCCAAATGTCTAGGGATTCCGCATACTTTAGGCTACCCTAGACACACCTAATAAGTAGTTTTAAAAGGGGTATTAACACCAATTTGACGCCCTGAATCTACGATATATTTCACAGTGGGAAGAGCTGTGTCATTGTTTCACCATTAATGGGTTCAAAGGATCCGTTTTGCCTCTGATGAAGCTATTTTAAGTTATAACTCTGAAGTCCTTACTGACTAATATCTAAAGGTTGCCTCAGTGTATGTGTGATAGATAGAATGGGATGGAACATCATTTTACATGTAGCTTGATATATATACGTCCATATTACTGGCGAGTTAAATTGTGAATCTTGGTATTCAAACAGCTATATATTGCATTCTAAACCTATCTGGATAATTATTTTAAAACAGAGTTTCTGTCATTATTCTTTCCTCATCTTGAAGTGTACCTTGTATGCATATTCATTAGATCCCACTAAGGATGCAGTTCACTACAACTCTCTTGTACTAAACAGGAGAGAAGCTGGGGGTAATTAGTACATTTAGAGGAATTTTCTGGGAATATAGGTAAAATTGATATAATCACGGGTAGCGTTCCGCTTAGAATTAAGCAAATAAAATGGGTAACGTAGGGAAAAAGTGGGTATTTTATTTTGCACTCCACCCAACCTTTACCTACATTTCAACCGATCACAACTGCCTACTTTCTCCAGATTTTGCTTCTTCTGACTAGAAAGATGCCATCCTATCCAGGTAGATTTTCCAAAAATAAGTCGTTATATCGATCCATAAGGCCGTCGACAAAGCAATATATCTTGGAAAGACAAATAACAAAGATAACTGTCGTAAAACCATTAACTTTCATTATTCACTTTATAAGCAGTTGATAAGATATTAATAATACTGAAAACGGATCCATTTTCCCTTTCTGCTCCATGTATTTTTGTTTTGTTGTTTGTTGTCGACTTTATTGCAATATTTGTCCTACAATCAGAACACTTTTAGCCATTTATATCTACAAATAATTCCTATTATGGGTTATTTTGTGTCGATTTGGATATCTTACGATCCATGTGAAGTTAATCTAGTTTAATGATGAATAAAAGGGAAAGTATATGACGTACGTTTCGTCCTCTTTGGGTCTCTTCATAAGCGGAGTACCTGTTGTATCCTTAGTGGTTGGCGATGATACTTTCTTACTGAAAATTGATCCTTCTATAAATGTTTTTGCCTAGCATTCCATTCATCGAACCACATATGCACACTAATCAGCAGAACGTATACTAGGACTGAACGACGCTTCAGTAGTCTACTGATTTTCAATAAATCTCCAATTCGATGTGATTTAATGTCAAAATCTGTGCTATGAAGTTTCTATAGCAACACACTAACAAAGAACTTTTAATCTAATCAAATATGCAGAAAAAAATGGAGGTGGATTAGACAGAAGATCAGAAGATCGTCTAGTGACATTGTATCACGAGAAGATAAATAACTTGGTAATAGAAGTTTATCAAACACATATTTATTTATTCATTCTTAGCTACATTAAAGTTTGGCTAGGTCACAGGGGAATAAATTGTTCTGATTGGTTGGTGACTGGTTCAAGGTTAAACAAGTTGTCCAATAAGGTTATTTCATGTGCAGATTTGAATAGTAGATACTTCTTCCTCTTCAACCATTGACTTTAAATGTTAATTTCAATTTTGGCCACTTCCTTTCAATATCCACCACTCCCAAACATTACACGATATGTAAGTCTCTGAAATGGAACCTGAATAAGGAGCAAGCGAGAGAAGTTCAGCACGGAGCTGAAAGGGATATGGAGGAGATCGTATGAGACAAGGAAATGATGAAAGAGTATGGGCAGTTATGAAGCCGGCTGAAAAAGACAACAGGGAAGTCAGTGAAATGTTGATATGCTTGTGAATACATATGTTCCACTCAGAACCCAAGAGAATAATACTATAATCTATAGGATATATAATCCCATCAAGATCTACACGAAAATCAATATTTCTTTCGGATAAGTAAATTTCTGAGTTTCTCATTTTGTTAAATTAACACTGAACACTGAAAAATGAATGAATATTGAACGCTGAAATGTGCCCCATGATTGAATGTTTATTTGTTCGTTTTTTTTCAAGTCAAATCAATTTTCTCATGAATATCATCCTTAAAGCACACAAACATTGAAGTTATCGTCAGTGTAATTTGCACAGAAAAGGGAACTTTCGTTTTTGTGCAATTTCAAATGTTATTATGATTGTTATTTATCCTCCTGACTAATGAACGAAACGATGATCCACCGGGAAACTCAACCCAACCCCACCCACTAACTCATGTTTCATCGCTGATAAAATCTATGGTTACAATTACATAGATCCATGAGGAAAACCCCAATATACTTTATCAATCTCCACCTAACCGAAGCTACTGAATGGATGTCATGAAAGCGTAATGAGAAGTCATATTCAGTGGAGTCCACTCTGTCAAGTTGTAGTATGAATACTCATTGAAGACAGCGGTTGATAGTAGAGGTATATCAGGAACTGACAGATTCTGGTTTCGATCTCTGATGATATCATGAGAGCGTACTGTTGATTAGTCCCAAAACTAAAATGAAATATCTGCCCAGTTCTACTCCTTCGGTTTTCAATAATTCGCGAACTGTGATTTTCCTTCCCGATGAATTCTACATTGCAATCAATCCAGACACCTTATAAACTACGTACCATTCAACTCAAATTACAAACATCCAGTGAAGTTCGGTGACTAAACAGGCAAAGTTTTTTCTTATCCTCTTTAGTTTTTCTTTTTTTTTTGCTAGTTAGTTGATAGATGTGTAGCCATAAAGTACAGTATGACAGCTGATTTCTAAAACTAGTTTACTGCTGCACACATCCACACGCACATACACAAGCAGACAGATGCACACAAACACACACAAGGACGTAGCAAAGTAAACGAAAAATAAATTCGCATATTTCACTTGTCCTATGCTGCTGGTATTGTCGTCGTTGTTGTACTATTACTTCTCTTTTTCCCTCCCCACTGATGCACAATTACATCATTGAAAAGAGTCATGTGTTTTCACAGACTAACATAATTAATTGATGTTCCTCTCTCTGTACTGTGAATGCACAATGAATGAATGATTAAACGTGAAATAAATCAAAAAATTTTCCAAAAAAATAAACGCCATCGGCCTGTACATAACATACTGTGACAAGTGCTGCTGATAAGATTTATCAGTAGTATCTAAAGATACTGGAAAATAACTTCGCGACCACCAACGAAAACGCTACAGTTTGACGTGCTGACAATGCTTAAAACGTGTGCACCTGCCGAGCACGACCACCTTCGCCATAGGATCCTTGATGCCCACCAACCCAGCGAAAGCTTAAAAGTCCCACAAGAAGCTCCGAATGTCTCCTTCGTCGAAAGCAGCCTGCCATGGAACCTTCAATATCTGGATGCAGGGACACCAGCTGACACGAAAAACTTGGTGAAGGGATGTTTATTTGGAAACTGGTATCTCTATATAGCCAAATTGTGTACACCTTGTCTTCAGTGCATCATTTCCACAGATCCTTCGTGTTGTGGTACTTCTGGCCCTCTTTCATATTGTGTTCCTTCACGTCTCTCATGTATCTCCACAATACTGTATCACTTTCTTTCTCTGACGTCAAATGTGTCTATCTCGCTGCTATTTGATGCTTTAATGTTGATTAACGTCTCTTTATAAACTACTGATATATTTTATCAGTAGCACTCACTATATAGTACCGAAAATCGTGTCGCCAGGAGGAATTTCTTTATTGATTTTGATAGAAAAAAGCGATCAGCTGACTGTATTGAGACTTAATTAAGTGTGTCTGGTGTGCTACTGACAAGATTTTTTAAGTAATATATGATGGTGTTATGCCTTCTAAATGAATGCTGAATTGACGGAGATCGATTAATTGGTGGAGAGGTGAGAAAAAAGATTCTTTCGAACCAATACATTCATAATCAAATATTTATTGTTTTAATATCACTGGGCACTAGCTTGTAACTAGTCTCAGTTGCAGGTACTCCTTGCTCAAGATCACCGTCTAGCACCGAATCTAGGTCCGAAGCTTCCTGCCGACTGCCTTCCCTCTTCTACTTCGTTCCTTTACGTCCCCAGTGGAACACAGTGTTCCAAGCTGGAGGCTTGAAGCTTCGGTAGCAGTGGTGTTTATTTTTACGGGATCATGTTGCTAGCCTCATGCTCAACCTTCCTTCTTTACCAGTCCTATTATTGGTTTATCGAGGTAAAGTAGTGCGTCGGCAGGGAGTCGAACCCAGGACCACTTGAATGGTTGGTGGTACCACCGACGATTGCCCCAACTATCTAATATGTACTTTTTTTTCACAAACTAATTTCAGTATTCAAGTATTGGTTTTGTAGAGATTTTGTTTGATTGGATAGAGGATTTCATTAGGGCTGACATCAGTTAGAGGACCATTGGAAAACTACCTTGGGAGTACTGGATAACTGTTTCGCCAGCCTAGTTTTTGACTCTTCACGCAGTACACCCACACCGCCACGGTCCGAGCGTAGGACCTTTTGGTTATAAGACGAGCTAACTTGTAAATCAGTTAAGCCACTGAGACCCGACCCAATGGCCAGTCCATGAATTCTAACTTCTGCCAATTGATGACATAGCGCGAACATTTCGCAATGTCTTCTTCGATGAGTTACTACCTCACCTTCAACCTGCTGTACCCTGTGTATTATGTATTATATTATTACCGCACACATGCACACAAACACACACCAGTTAAATTTAACGGCAGTGTAAATTTACAGAGTATTTTTTTATTTTATCGATTATGTGATGTCAAATACTATCATTAGTATTTTTTATTCTCCCTGCTAATGAGCCAGACGAAGATGCTCATAAGCGTACGCCCACGCATGTAACAACAGAAATTGTATTGGTTGTTTCACTCCGTGTATGTGCGAATGTATATATATTTATTTGTGTGTGTCTGTCTATCGTAAATTCTCATTACCACGCATAGATATGTTGCGTGCGTAGCTGCCTGTATATACATTTTCATAGCATGCATTTTCCACTTTCTGATGATGAACATTATTCCAATATTTCGACATATTTTCTTTACACAAAACCCTGGTAACAACAACGAAAAGAGAAAAAAACACTCGATAATTAGATTATTTCTGCTTCGTTGTTCGTTATTGTTTTGCGTTTTTAATTTGACTTCATTATTTTATTTCTCGAAAACAACAACAACCCCCCCACGGCTCCGGAAAATAATTCATGTCTGTCTGAATCAATAAATCCAGTCAAGGCAGATTGAATAACGAATTAACAAATAACTTTGTCTGGATGATTGTAGCAATCAAAATATTTTGACTATTCTGATAAATAAAGATTACCATCTGTGAAATAATTTCGTTTGTTTTATTATTTTCTTCTTTTTGGTCGGGCTTTTTTTCTATTTGATCTGGTTGATCGTGTCTACTCCAAAAAAAAAAAACAGCATTTTTCGACACGATTTTCTGTGTTCATTCTTATGAAACAAGAATTTCTATTTTAATATCTTTCAATGTGAATGGCGTCTCACGATTTAAAAAAATATGTTGTTTAAATGAAGTAGCTTCTCAGTGTATCTCTGTGTGTGTTTCTTTGCCTGTTTAGTTGTCTAACTTTACTGAATATCTGTGATTTCTAAGTTGAACAGTACCTAGTTTCAAAGGTGTTTGGAGTGATTTGAAATAGATAGTAAGTCAAGTATTAAATACCTTGGAATAGTTTTATCCTCTGAGCTTTCTTGGTCGGTCATCCAATATCGTGTCGATTTCTAAAAAAAATCTGCCGTATAAACTACTACATTAGGAAGTTCAGACAATGAGATAGGTATCAGTCAGTCGCTTTCTCTCTGTGGGTCAGTGGCACAGTGGTAGAATGCTTGCCAACCACGATTGTGGTCCCGGTTTGGTCCCCGGCCGACTCACTCCTTTACCTCGATAATCCAGTAATAAGACCGGCAAAGAGAGGTTGGGCATGAAGCTTTGCCTGAAACTCCATCCCGTAAAAATAAACACTACTGCTGCCGAAACTTGCAGCCGCTAGCTTGAAGCTGTATGCTCCACTGAGAACGTACAGGAATAAGATAATAAAAAATAATAATAGTCTCTCTCTCTTCGTCTCATTCCTTCCAGCACTACTCAAAAAGGAGTATGTCATATTGCGTAGGGTAGTAAAGGTTGTCAGTAGGGCGAATAGTGTGCCATTACGTCAGTTGGTTACTCTTGTAGTTGACAAATCCATGAAGGCAAATGAGAAATGGTCTAAATCCATGTTGTCTAACTCTCAACACCTTTACTATTCACAACTCTGCCCTTGCATCTTATAAGATAGGATTAGCAGTCACTATGAAGGATGATATGAATTAACAACCAAGTATAACCCGCTTTCTGTGTGGGAGAGGTAGTGTTAAGCATGAAATCTACAAAATAATTGCCTTCTTTATCCTCTCCTGCTTGTAATCTATGATGACGTTATTTCAGTGAGCTTACAAATTTTTGTTACTTAAAATTCTGATAATTATTTTACACTTTTTGTACACATTTTTGACGTTATTTATTTATTTTTGATTACAGCTTGATTCCACAGTGTATTTTTGGTACAAGTATGGAATTTTCAGTGCGGATGTCGGTAGCCCAAGTTTTGCAGGCCGACCTTAGATATCAAGTGTGTATCGGCGTAGGCTCGAACCCCGGACCATGTTGCATGGTCGGCGAGAGTCCTAACCACTGTGTCACCGACGCACACAAATTTCTAAAAAAAGCACTGCAAATATTTAAAAAAAAAAGCTGCGATTACCGATTCTGTAATATTATTCTTTCTATTTTTTGTTTTTTCTATTGTCCAGTAAAGTAGATGCAATATTGTGGAAAACACTGAGAATTCCGTACTGTATCATAAGTACCGTGTAAGAATAAAGCAAGTTATTATTATTATCACTATTGCAAATAAATGAAGTAATCGTCAGGAAGGTAACATGGGAGGGGAACTGGACAGCTGTTTTATTCTAGTTTGATACTATTCAGTAGTACGCATGCATGACACCACCAAGGATCGAACCTGTCAATTCGTGATATACCTCTTCGATGAGCATTCATACTACAACTTGATAGGGTGGACTCCACTGAACACGACCTCTTATTAAGACATCTTGATATCCATTCGGTAGCTTCGAATTAGTCAGAGATTGATATTTATATTATGGTTTTCTTCAGATATATCTGTATTATTGTCAGAGAAGATTTGTGAGCAACCAAGCTTGAGTTAGTGAATAAATTGAGAACGAAGGGGTAGGTGGTGGAGTTTGTGGTTGCATAACTGTCTCGTTCATTATTATTAATATTATTATATCCTTTAATTTCTAGAGCGTCTCTGTTGTCTTCGGTTTTCTGCCAACTTTTTCACCCCACTCCAGGTCTGACCACATGTTTTCATCTCCTCTTCACATGACCTCCTCCAAGTCACCCTTGCACCGACGACCAACTCGCCGCTTCACTTTCGGGTTCCACTCGAGTAATGGCTTGTCTAGTGATGTCACTTTATGGTTTCCTCACAGTGTGACCAGCCAATCCATCTCCATTTCTTCCTGCCTATTTGTTTCACAATTGGTTCCTGCGTTGGTTCACTCATTGCCAGAGATCCCAGTTGCTGATATTTTCTGGTCCGCCATCTGATCTTGAGTATTGAGCGAAGACAGCTGTTAATGAAGGTCTGAAGTTTGTTTGAGATGCCCTTTATGATGCGCTGGCCAAGTCCCTGATCCGTATAGTAAGTGGGACTGACTTCACATTGGAGTTGAAAATCCGGATCTTATTTTCAATTTCATGCTGAATGCTGTTGACCTCCACACAGACTTGAGAGTAATGAAAGCTTGTCTCGCTTTTCCGATTCTGGCTTTGATGTCCCTGTCAGTTCCGTCGGGCTGTAGTTGAAACGATGCTTCCCGGGTGGGTAGGTAAAGGAGGTTGTTTCTTTCAGGTCTCTCCCATTTATACTGGCTGGCTGATTGTTGTCTGTTGTTGTTGCTGTCACCCACTAAGGTGATGAAAGCTTCGCAAACTAACCATCCAGCTCAGAGAACAAAACCACATCAAAATCATCCCCCTGAGCTACAAATCTTCTCTATCATATATATATATATATATATATATATATATTTGGTGATCGATATCCAGTCTGGTAATAAACCAATCAGAGTTGGTCTATATAAAATTACGCCCACTGTTTTATTGGTGACTATTATACATTAATTGATATGAACTTGATGATTTTTTTTAATTATACGTGATTGTACGCATATATTCTTTCCGGTGATATCGATTTGTTCTCACTTACATAGTTGTGGGTATTTTATTTTGCAGACATACAAAGTTGGTGATGTAAAGGCGATGTCGTTGTCTACTGAGACTATGCCAATCGATGTTTATTTCTCATCCAGCAATGAGTTAAGGAAATAAATCGTATTCATCATAAAATTCGTCTGAATAAAGAACAAACAAAATAATATTTAATCACAGAACGCATCTCAGTATTCAGGATACAATGTTCAAATTAAATTTAATCGGAAAAAACACAGATATTTACATATCTGAAAGAAATGCTGATTTCTGCGTAGAATTTTTCTCAATAAACTACATCAAATTAAAAATAGCCTCCAAAAATCTAATATCATCAAATCAATGTGATGGCAAGCTACCTAGAATGGTGGCTAAATTGCGAAGTTGACTGATAGAATTCAGTCTGTACCAAAACAAGGACTAGATACATTACACTAGTTACTAGTGTCCAATCTAATTAGAAGTTCATTGAAAATCAAAATAGTACTGAAGTTTAGTTATAGGATTTCATCATGAGCTAATACCAGTTGGAGAAGCATTTGAAACCTGCAGAGAGTGCTAGATAGCCAGCCATTTCGTCCTAGTTTAAGACTCCGCATCGGTACACACCCAGCAATAGGGTTCGAACCGAGGACTTTCTGGTTACAAGGCGACCTAGCCGCTGGCACCCTATCCATTGACCAGTCCATGAATTTCAACCTCTGCCAGTTCACCATATAGCGCGACCATTAGTCAGTGTCATCCGTGGCAAGTATTTGTCCTCACGCCCGACCTGCTGTATCTGACTGGTTACAACTTCACACTAGAACCCCATGGGGCCAGTCACCAGTGAGCATTTCATTGATATTCAAGTATTGTTCTGTAGAGACTTGATTGATTGGTTACAGCTCCTGATGAAATCCTGTAACCAATTCCCTACAAACTAATAGTTGAATAGTACTGAAGTGTTGTTCAGTCCTAGTGTAGGTTTTATTGATTGATGTGTACTTGTAGTTTTATGAATGGTATGCTAGGTAAACAAGATTACCTGGTGTTCAAGTCTCATTAGGAAAACCATCACCAACCACTAAAAATTCAGCAGATGCATCAAGCTAACGAGTTTCAAAGAGGAAGAAATGCGCATTCTGGATTCCACTTCTCGTCACTTCCAACCAAAAGGCAATATGTAGAGGGTATTTAAATTTCACAGCAGAAAAATGACATGTCTAGTCATCTTGATTTCGTATTACTTTACTATCATTCTTTCATCTCTAATGACTTCTTCATTTGATGATTTTCACAATAGTTGATACATAGGAACTGTGAGACTAAGCCATTATACATAAAAGGGGTTGAATTCTCTCAATGAACAAACCAAGAATCTATCGTTCAAAAAATTTGGAGACGAAAATCGGGATGGATTGGACATATCCAGATGAAGTTACAGACAGGTGACATCATATGGCAGGCCATTTCTTTAGTGGAATCCAAATGGAAGGCAATGAGTTGGGATTTAAGCCTTCGACGGTGACATGAAGGAAATTGCGTGAGCAGGAGATAAAAGCTTACAGCGAACCGTGGAACCAAGTAACAAAAGAACTGGAGAGAACAAAATGAAATGAAGATATGCTGTTCAAATCCAATGTTCCAGTTGGGACAGAAGGCAATAATAATGTTGGTTAGCCCTAGTAGTTTTCCCTTTAAGTTTCCAGTGGGACATAGGGCTTCAAGCTAGAGCTTTGAAGTTTCAGTAGCAGTGATTTTTGTTTTTTACGGGTGGAGTTGCTAGCCTCATAACTGACTGACTTGTTTCAACGTAGAACTTTGCGCAGATGTGTACTAGTTCGAGTTGCCAGATTTAGAACACAAAGTAAGAGAAGAGAGTAAAAAGACATTCAAAGCAGAGAAAACAAACAGAGATGTGAGGCAAAAAGAATAATAATAATGATATGAAAGAACAATATAGTTTTATTGCATATTATTAGTGACAAGGAATGGATGCATCTGCACCATTCAGAACGATTTTCAGCCAAATCATCAGTTGTCTCCAGTCATTGGTTTTTACCATCCCGAGAACCCCAACTAGTCAAGAAGTCTACACCTTCCTACATGGCTAGCTTCGACTAACTGTTATGGATTACATTGATTAATGAAGCTATGTTTTGGTTTGACCACCACTGGCTCTTTTCCAACCTTATCCATCCTATGCCAGTTGGCATCGCCCGTTGTCTAGGAAGATGATGGCTAGGCTAGGCATGGGTAACACATATCCTAACCATCTCAGTCGGTGTAATTTCGCAGCCTAGTCTATTGATTCCCCCCCCTTTACCAAGCACTCGACGCCTAACATCAATATTGCCTATCCAGCCTTATACCAAACTTACTCCCTTTACAGATCTTATTACTGGTTTAGTCAGGTAAACGACTGAATCAGTCGGGTATCGAACCCCAGACAAAGTGCCTGGTTAGCAAGCATTATACCGCAAAGTAATGGCATTAAAATTGTTAAACGAAAGACATTTTAAAATATTTCCGCAGATCATGTGTATTCTTCGAAAGAATCTTTGTTTACATAACCAGTTTTGCTATCAAAAAACATTATTTGATACAAATTAACAAAGTATCTTGTGACTATATAAAAAATAAACAAACAGAATATTATCATAAGTCCATATATATATGTTAAATTGTTGATATTTTTTTCAGACAGGAAAGGTGTAGTAATAAATCTTGAAAAGGTATCATCTGTATTAATACTTCTTTTTTTGACCATTATTCATATTTCTGTTATTTGCAGTTTTATTCCCCCTCCCCCCCCAAACAATTTGTATAAAATGACAGGAAACATCACGAGTATTCATGTAATATATCACCTTGACATTTAGAACATTATATAGCACACCAATTTTATTATTACCATTTGATGCAGTAGCACTTATACTGTGTAACTTTAGAATACAAATGGGCAGCAGAATTGTTTGCTTGAGAAAATGAAGTGTAGTCACAGAGAGGAATACAAAAACGCTATATTAGATTTTAAATCTGCACAGGTTATTCAAATTGTGAACAAGAGCATCGAATGGTAGTCAAATCGCTTCCTCAACTTCATACACTTTATAAAAGACACCAGAAGCACTCACCTTTATCAGTTATGGCTGTATAATAGTGTCATATATCAAGTGTTTCACAATGGAAGGCTCAGGAAAGTCATTGAAGTAGAGGTAAGAGTAAGAGATTATATCGCACTGTTGTCACCGACAATATTCCTGATTATGGTGAACTGGACCATGCTGCAGGCAATGGGAAGTGGGTACTCAAGCACACGTTGGACCGATAAGAAGACTTTAAACGATTTGGATTTTACTGATGATTTAAATCTAATGTCACACAAACTCGAAGATTTTACAGGACAAAGTCATCAGGCAGAGAAAAAGGAACTTCAAGTGAACACAGAAGAGACAGAGGGGATGAAGATTACCAAACAACAACAACAACAAGCATCAGTCACCATCAACAGAAGAAACAGAAAACTTTATTCTGAAAAATCCGTTTATACATAATAAAGAATCTTCAGAGAGTTTCTCTTCAAGGTACTTACCCCTCGTATAGAATCTTCGAATAATATAACAGGGATAGAAAATCTAGGTAGCCCAGGTGGCCGCCTTTTCCTTCGGCACATTTGTTGACCTACGGGCTTTGTGTTGATTCTTTCGCACAGTTCCTCGTTTTTAATCCCTTTCAGTCATCCACCTGATCTTCAGTGTGTGCAGTGGCTTGATAATCAACTTTTTCACTCAACTGGCTAGAAAGCATCGTTTCAATCACTGGTACCGATACGGATAAGGATGTCAAAGCTAGCCGGGGTTAGGCAAGCAAAAAACCTTCATTAGTCTAAAACCAGTGTGAGAAATTCGGACAAGGCAGTCAGTGCTTCTATATGGTTCGTAGACTTGACGCTTGCGTCACCAAGAGCACTTTCAAACGGCTACTTTCAAACTTTGATCGACAACTACCTTAGCTCCATAGTGAAAACCAGATGGCCGACAGTGAAGGATTTCCAGCAATGCAGTGAATCAAATAAACATCTATCGGTAAACAAATATGCAGGATGAAGCCAAGAAGGACATACACTGAGGAGACCGCTGAGTGATATCATAACAAACCAGGAAGACCGTCGAATGACAAATGAGTTAGATGTCGGTCAGATGGCGACATAGAAGAAATCATATCAGAAGGATATGAGATCATATGGAAAACGACATAGCTGACTAAAAGGACTTTATAATAAGGTGAAATGGAGGTATGTTGTTGAAGCCCTATATAATATCATACAATGATTCCTTTTTATAAATTTTAACAAAGAAAGAAGAAACATTGGCGCAGAATAATCTGGATCCATTTTATTCCGTTGATTCTCATCAGCTACGTACAACCGAATTGTTTAGGCTCTTCAATCGCCAAACACCCTACTGACACAGGACACCGAGTAGATGTGTTTAAAATCATTCAAAATAACTAACCGACAAAGTACTTCAAGTCTTCTCAGGTTTGCTGAAGCCTGATTTATGTATCCAAAAAGAATCCGTTGTTGGACTTCAATTACCCTGGTAACTCACATCTTAGTAACTCTTTGTTTTCTAATTTTGTTAATCTTTTCGCTTCATCACCTCTCTTTATTTTTCGCTTGACTCTCTTATGAAATAATTTTTCTTGATCTTCGGAGTTCTGCTGACTGTATTATATCATCAACTTCTTATCTGACCTCATGTGCACTGAAATTTTAAAATTTCGATCTTCTCTTGTCTAATTACGCAACTGTTGGTAAATTTCTTTTGTTACCACCCCAACAACATAAATGGTAATTTTTTTCAAGAAACTTCTCTCTACCAAGATATATATATGTATGTCGTAACAGTTTAGACACTCTGTAAATCTCAACGCCTTATTTTACTATAGCGCTCTGACAGTATGCTTCCTAGTGGACAAAGGCTTTTCTAAAAATTGTACACTGTTAATTTTTATTAAAACATTTGGGTTTTACGCAGCTGATGAGAGTCAACGAAATAAAATGGATCCAAATTATTCTGCACCAATGTTTCTGTATATAACACACAGAACCTAATAAAAAATAATGATATTGAAATAGTCCTTGGCCTGTCCTCATTTTTTCGCCTTCTAAATCGTTTCAAAACACTTTCCATTTATCCTCTTTACCAATTAATCCTGCTCTCCGCTAGAGAAGATTCTGGTCGGTGATATCATACACACAATATACTATGTAAGCTCTGTCTACAAGCCAAAAATTATAGACAGTAATTTACGTCAATGTTACGTACAACTTTGAAGAACTCACCAACCAATCACAGAAGACTTAACATGTGCAAATACGATTCGCGGATATGTGGCCTAATTTTCTGAGAAACGGTCAACAGCGGTACAGAATAACCTTCAACAAGAAAACAACTAGTCAGAAGAGGTTGCTTTCCTGCAAACAATAACGAATTATAATGTACACTAAAAAACTATAAATATCTGTTGATTTTGCTCAATAAACGATCTGTTACCTGACCCTTGTCTTCTGTCATCACAATACTACTTACACGCCACACCAGTAGTAGTATTGCTATTTTATGAATTGATTTTCCGTACAGTCAGCCTTTCTCTTTACAAGTGAATAAAAAAACCTACTTGTAGCGACGCAATTTTCAGTAGTATGTTATACACAGGCTGACGGCGATTTTTTTTTTCGGAAAAATTTTTGATTTATGTCACGTTTAATCATTCATTCATTGTCCATTCACAGTACAGAAAGAGGAACATCAATTAATTATTGTTAGTCTGTGAAATCATATACCTTTTTTCAATGATGTAATTGTGTATCAGTGAGAAGGGAAAAAAATGAAGTAATAGTACAACAACAACAACGACAATGCCAGCAACATAAGAAGAAGCATGAAGTATGGGAATTTATTTTTCCTTCGATGTGCTATGTTCTTGTGTGTGTGTGTGTGCGTGCGTCCGTGTGGATATGTGAATATGTGCACCAGTGTACTAGTTTTAGAAATCATCTGTCATACTGAACTATATGGCTATACATCTTTCGACTAACCATCAAAAAAAAAGCGAAAAACGAAAGAGGATAAGAAAAAACTTTTAGAAATACTATTTTATATATTTTCATGCTTGTCGAAGTGGAACAAAGACGCAAAATGTTTCTTTTCGCTCTATCTAGAAGAGTTTCCGTAGATAAGAGTGTAGATAAATTGTGATTTGATTACTCTTTATTATATTTCCGCGCTATAGTTCATATTGGAAAAAGTAGAGGTTTTCTTCTCTCTCTGCTATTTTGTAGTAGGAGAAAGAGGGTTATTGATGATAAGAAAATCAGAAGTATTTCTCAACAGCAAAAAAAAATTTCAAAGAAGGAAAAAGGAGAGGAAATGAAACGAAGCGATTAAGTTGCTGTAAAAACGATAGTAAAGTATGTTAATCGTTCAAGATATCTCTCACTGAGTATTCATTTCGTTATAAGCTAGTGACTGGATGATTTAAGTGTTCAGCGGTCAAGCACTTGCTCAAGATTCGATTTCCAGTCGACATCCAGCCCCCCTCCTCCACCCCCAAAAAGAAACTCGTCTATTTCGAGGTAGAGGGATAGTTGAGCGTGAGGTTAACCATTCCATTTACTAAAACTGGCAACACTCCTGGTGCTTATTTAATTCAGTTTTAGATTTTTCTGTCGATTGATTGGACTGAAGTGATCAGTCTCAGGTTGACGTGTTAGCTTCTTGTACAGATGCATCCTGGATTCCACTGCTAGTCACCATCCATCAATTAACTTCTAACTGATTAAAAATGCCAACTAAAATTTTTCAAAAGAATGGATACTGAAAAAAGAGTACTCTTTTCGATAACTTCATCATCAGGCTCTACAGTTATATATACATTATAGTGAATTAGTGTTATGAACAACATTATTGTTGTTTAAATAAAATCGAGTCAGTAATATTGATAAATTACACCTCAATAGCATCAACACAAAAATAAGCTGAATGTAAAAAAAAATTAGGAAAGATAATATTACAAATTCATGAGTTTATAGCTTCTACTTAAGGCCAGGGTAATAGTAGGGGCTGGACTTGCTTCTTTTAGACAGAGAGTGCTGGTTGTTTGAGGCGAATCGCAATAGCCTCTGCTGTTTGGAGTATGTCGTGCTTCGATGATTTTGGCAATTTATTTGGTACCCGGTAGATTATAGAGAAGGATTTTTCCACTTTGGCTTTGTGGTCGGTTTGCACCAGATGGTCAGACATCGAACTGTTAATGGTTTTCACTATACCTTTACTAAGCCATAGTGGGAGATGTTTTCGAGTGAGCACGGAAAATCAAGTTCCTAGAGCGACGGCCAATATAACTCGCTCCACAAGCGCAGTTGAATTGTTAGATACAATTTGAAGTGACTAGTCTAAGTACTTCATCTTTCAGTTGAGGTAGCACCATCGGTCGTATAGAGAATAATACGTGTAGTTCACCAGCGTTTAAAGTTCTTTGGACTGACTTTCTTAATTTCCTTGTAATTATCTCACTTGGTATATCGCCTTTGAATTGTAGTCATATATAAAGTTGCTTCTTGTTTACGGATGGTGAGTAGTCCTTTTCCGCTTTCTTCGTCATGTGTTTCTTGATAAATTTTTCGGGATAGCCATTTTTGATCAAAGTATCATATACAATGCTTAATTCATCTTCACTTACTTCTTCTGAGCATATAGCTCTAACTCTGTGGCCAAGTGTCTTCACTAAATTTCTTTTGCGCTTGATAGGAACGAAGCTGTGGAAATGTGTATATTGTCCTGTCCAAGTACTTTTTCTATGCAAACTTCTTTTTATGCTACCATCTGGTTTTCTTGTAAGTAGGACATCCAGTAAGGCAATTCTGAATTGGTATTCCTCTTCGCATGTGAATTTCATAGCCGAATGTACCTCATTGAATTCAGTAATTATTTTACTTCTATCAAAACGATCATCATAAAGAATGAAGGTATCATCCATATATCGGCAGTAAAATGAGAGCTTACTGATAAGGTTGTTCAAAGGTCCATTTTCTAGCTTACTTAGAAAGAAATTAGCCAGAATGGGACCCAATTGGGAACCCGTCGCCACCCCATCCACTTGCATGTAAAGCGTGTCGTCAAATTTGAAGTTTACATTCATGGTACATCTTAATATCCATTCTTTTAGGATTTCAGTACGGATGCCAATGTTTATCGACGGGTTATTCATTTCTTCACATACGTAGTTAACCGTTACTATGAGAGGTACATTTGTGAAGAACGATGTTATGTCCAGAGATATCGTGGTTTTGTCTTGATATTAATATCTTTTATTTTGTCTACGAATTCAAATACATCTTTGGCGCTATATTTTACGGTCTTCTCATGCAAAGGTTTGAGAATATTTACTAACCATCTAGCTAGAGCATGGTGGGTGAAGTTTGCATATCAAGTGTTGGTCTTAACGGTACCTTTGGTTTATGTACTTTAGGTAGGTCATACAGTCTTGGCATATACGTGGTCTGATTTCTTCGTATAAACTTTCGGAAAATATCTGCTCCTCTCTTAGTTTTTTCAAACGTTTGGTTAATTCGTTCTCTATTCTGTTATTGAAATCTTTCTTCTCCTAAAGTTTTCAACACTTCCGTGTGTCCTTCAATATATCATTCATCTTTTTGATATAGTCACTTCTATTAAGGATGACCACTCCTGATCCTTTATCGGCTTTGTGACTATCAGTCTTTCATCATTTATCAGTTTTTTAGTTCTTCTCTGTGCTAATTTGTCAAAAACGTTTACTGTCGCATTTGAGATTTTTGTACTGATAACAACAATCCACTAGACCGGATTTGAAGCGTTCTAGTTCCAAGGTGGATGATGGAACTAGATCCCTTGTTTGACTAAACTGGTTTTTGAATTCAATATCAATATATCTAAGTGATTAACTCGTTTCGGTCTATCACAAGATCGAAGGCCAAGGGAAAGTACTTCAAGTTGCACCTTATTTAATTCAACACTACTATAATTGTAGACGTACTTTTTAGGATCTGCTGGAAATTTGCCAGCCTCTGGCTTCCTTTCAAGTCTTTCATAAGCTCTATCTGCTTCTTCTGTGCTCTTCGTTCACTAACTTGAGTAACCTATTCCATAAAAGGCATTCTGAGATCTTCTGGTAGTTCATCTACCGCATATTGCCTGTGAGCGATATTCATTTCATTCTCTTGTATGTATGTAGATAAAGCGTCTGTTTAGTTTAATGCATATCGTTTCAGCGTCTTCCTATTGGGATTAACTCTGCTGTTTAAACTTTAAAGTGTTAAGTCATATATTCCAGTTGGAATGCAAGAGAATGTAAAAGGATATTAGTCCTTGTGTAATCTTTCAGCTATGGTGTGCCACTATAAGGTGCAATAGGATTTGATGAAGTTAAGATTACATTGTTATGAGATGTGTTTCTGTATTATCCTTTAAAACAGTACAGGGTGAATACATGCACGGATTTATGCGAAGAACTTCTATAAGATGAAGATTTCAGCCAAGAAAATTCTCTCAGTAAAATGACTTCCGCTGTGTAATCCATTTTTATTTGAGAATAACAATAGACAATAACACTTAAGTTTGTTGTCTGTAAGGAGTGGAAATATTGATTATTATATTATTATTACTGTGAGACCAGAAGACAAGGGTCAGACAATAGATCGTTTAGTGTGAAAATCAACAGATTTTTATAGATTTTTCTGTAGATTATTGTCAGTGGAGAAGCAACCTCTTCTGACTGGTTGTTTTCTTGCTGAAGGTTATTCTGTACTGCTGTTGACCGTTGACCGAATCATATTTTCACACGCTAAGTCAGCTGTGATTGTTTGGTGAGTTCCTCAAGGTTAAGCATTGTTACTGTTTTTTCTCATGACCTCGAATCGGGACGTAACATTGACGCATATTACTGTCTACAATTTTTGGCTTGCAGACAGCGCTCACACATTATTATTCCTGGTAAAGCAGAGTTTCAATAGGGCATCTTGACATCATCCTGTTTTCTAAAGTCCATGATTACCCATAAGCTCTCATTTCCTCCTCAGACGACCTATTCCACATCACCGTGGAATCAACATATAACTCGTTGATTCCCATTCGGCTTTCAATCATGATTCTGCCTGAAGCATAATGCCACTCAACGGTCTCCTCACCATGTGTCCAATCCATCTCCATTTTCTTCGGCATATTGGTTGAGCAATATTCAAGTAAAAAAATAAGCAACAAAGGTTAATAAATCAGGATTTTATCAATTCAGCGAATTTTGGTAGAGCTATTTAGCTGAACACATGCTCACTCTCTCTCTACATTGGAAGATATAAATATATACCCGGAAGAGACAAGCCCCACCAAAACTATCCAAACAGTTTCAAAGAAATCTGTCTATATCAAAAAAGATGATGTACAAGAGGTAGTCAAACGAAGACTCGACAACGCTATCAAACGAACTTATATTGCTGCGAAACTCATGGTCCTTAACACCATCAAGTGGGTGCTCCTTTTATCTGTGAAAGTTTGGTCACCAATTTTCAACACTTCAAACTGCGTATATAAATTTGAGTGTTTTTGGAAGGTAATACACATAGGTCGTAGAGAAAGGCGATTGTCTACTGGCATGACAGAGCACTAGATAAAGTAGTTGAAGACATTTGAAGTCAAAGTGTCAAAACTTCCAGTAACAAAGAATTTTGTGGAATATGGAGATGACATTGACGCTATCAAGTCATTCATTGTTGTCAGGAAAGAAACAAACACGTAGATGTTAATCCGTTACCTCCTTCGGAGAATAAGCCGGAAGAAGTCGTGGACGGATCAAGAAACCCATTTCAGATCGTATATGTACGACTTTACCGTCTATGTGAGACACAGGTACTGAATTACTGGCTTCAAAACCTTGAAAGATAATAGCTGAAACATTCTCTTACCGCAACATTACGTTTAAAATTCGTCACTCATTGTATAATCCCAACGCAAGTCAATGACAAGCTACCGATTCTGACCGCTTCACTGTGCATTTATAAATTTAACTATTCATGTGGAGACAGTTACATAGGTAGAACGACTCGGCAAACTCACCATCACCTTCTGAAGCGTTGTCCAACGTGGCTAGGTAGAGGAGTAATAAAGTCATTCAGAAGTTCAATACTGGCACACCTAGTAGACACGAAGCACACGACTGACAAAAGTTCAGCCTTGCAATTTTTATACAAGGTGCTATTTCAGCTTGTCAAGGTCACGCGTGCTGGAAACATGGTGAATTTACCGAAGACCAGGAAGACTTTCTGCAAAAGTTCCAAATGCAAAAGGTACACATTACACAAAGTAACTCAGTATAAGAAGGGGAAGGATTCCCTTTAAGCCCAGGGAAAACGGCGGTACGACAGAAAACAGTCAGGTTATGGTGGTCAAACAAAACCTATTCTAGAATCTTCGGTTGCCAAGCCTAGCTGAGGCAGTTGCCATAACGATTTTTCAACCCAATCTCTGTGTTCAGAAAACGTCTGTCCAGTGCCTCTTCCTGCCTTGGCTCTAACCTCCAACTGACACAGTTACCTCTCCCAGTGACAACGAATACCTGTAAGTGTTGTCTTATTAATTTATTTTTATTTGTAATGCTAACTGTATCATGAATATCATGCTGTGCTATAGTAGCTGTACATTTTAATCCCAGTTTCACAATTTATCATTATTATTATATTATCTAAACGCTATATGACAACTGTTATTTTAGAACAACACATTTAAGCGAACAATATTGTTTTCAGTTAGATCTCACCAGGCCTAATTCACTCTAATATACATAACTGTACAAATAAAAATTGAAATATAAACCAGTCACGATGTTTTGTCTATAGAACGATGAGATTGTGCATACAAATTGTGAAATTAGTCAAAATAATAATAATAGTAATGATAATAATAACACTGGTTCTATCAATAATAAGGATGAAAAAGTGAGGCGATCTGTGATAACAAGAATAACAATAAAACAGCATGATTAAACAGACAAATGATCGGGTGGAAGCAGTCGGTAAAGGCTCAGAAAAACAAATGAACCGATTAAGTTATGCTAGGTTGTAAGGGAAGTAAATGAAACACAGTGGCTTAATGGTATACGAGCTCGCCTTGCAACCGGAAGGTCCTGGGTTCGAATCCCGGTGGGTGCGTACTGATGAAGAGTCCCAAACTAGGACGAAACAGCTGTCCAGTACTCCCAGGTTTTCCAATGGTTCTCTAACTAATGTCAGCTCATGATGAAATCGTGAAAATAATCAAATCCCTACAAACCAACACTTGAAACACATTTTTAATGAAGATATGTTGAGATTAAGGGATGATAAGAAAGGGGTTAAAAATGTAAATAAGGCGTGGTGGAGAAGTCATCAGTTGGTCTTAATAGGCCATCAAGGGAGGGGTAATGACTGTACAAATTTCTTTTGTAAGCATAGTTTAAGTTTATTAGTTCGAATGCCTATCGCCTCAGCTGTGTGCAGTAGACAAATACGAAGTCTATTAGAAAGATTCAGTGGGATACAATGAATTATCTTGAAAGCTCTCGTTTTCTCCACTAAAAGATCACTATCGAATAAATGTGACAAAATTGCGCTAGGGATTGTTTTTGTCTCTCCTTCGCCAAACCACGATGGGAGATGTTCAGTAACAAAGTGGCTAAGCTGTCTAGTAGTACGCCCAACATAACTGTCACAGCAGGTACAGTTGAAGTGATAAATACACATAGATGTGGCAAAACTATCAAGCTTTTCCTTCCTTTGCGTCCCAATCATTCGTCGGCTAGAGAATGACAAACATAGGTTGCTGCGTAAAATGTTCTTCATATACTCTTGGAAAGTCTCTGGGATAAACTCTCACTTGATAAGTCACCATTAAATTGTAAATTAATAAATAAGGTTTTTTTTACGTGCAGTCAGTCTCAGGTTTTGTCTCTGATGAAACTATTCGGATAGCCCATCTCCGTCAAGGAATCGTGAATATATTCAAATTCCTTTTGTAAGAGGTCATCTGTACATAACTTTCATGCTCTGCCCGTAAGACATTTAACAACATTTCTTTTATATTTAATGGGCACATAACCAAGAAAGTGTGTGTATTGCCCTGTGAATGTGCTATTTTATACACGCTTCTTCCAAGTGATCCATCTTCTCGCCTACTTAGCAAGGCATCCAAAAAATGTAGTTTTACAGTCGTGTTTCTCTTCACAAGTAAAAGTAAGGGAAGGTTGGATGTTGTTGAACTTAGTTATTTTCTCCACTACCCCTACTAGTATACACATTCATCCTACGCACTCACCATTATTTAGATTATATTAAATGCTTGAATGAATTCATCTTTGTAACAACAGTTTTTGTATTTCCCAACGAATGAAAAACAAAACGATATTGTTAAAACGATATATTATATCGTAATAAAAACAATATCATATCATTTTTTTTTTAGTTCATTGGGAAATACAAAAAAAACTCTTATAATAATAAATATCAGATACTCAATGACCAAATTTTTTTTATCAAACTGTTTAAAATGAACTTGGTTTGGACATGTATAATTTATCCTTGTTATTATTATTATTAATATCATGATCACTTCGATTGTTACCTTTTAATTCATATCCCTGAACTCTGATCCTATGCTTTATATATAACCACATGAATTCAAATGCCTATGACTAATATTTCATTACGTAGATGTAAAGCCTGCTGAGAATTTACCGAAAATGCATGTTTACTTGAGTCGTGTCCTATAATTATTTTACTTTAAGCTATGCCATTAGTCTTTGTCTAATTTTGTTTACCTCACTAGTGATTGGTTCTAGGCAGATACCCTTAATGACGAAATAAATATGTGGAACTTATTATATGAGAACGGATATCCAGAAAAAAAATAGTTAAAGTCTTCATGATGAGAAAAGACAAGGAGAAATCCCTGAAAATTGTGCTGAATAACATCAGATAACGTTCAAAGAAGACACAGTCATTTATTTACTGATATGGAAAGTTTGTAAAACAGTAGCTAGAACATTCTTTATCTCAACACTACGTATGCAGTTCATCAGTAAGTCGCATAATTCCAATGCAGGCAAAAAGTAAACAACTTAGTCAGGTCACTTTAGTATGGATTTATGAATTTAATTGTTCTTGTGGAGACAGTTACATGGCCTTCTTCAGCATTATGCAATGAGGTTAGGTAAAGCAGTTGTGAAGTCAGTCAGGAGTTCTATATCATCACATCTAGTGGATACAGAGTACAAGATAAATAAAAATTCGGTCTTTAAAAATCTATTCAATATGCCACCTCAATCCACTAGATTTGTACTCCTTGGATTGCTAAGCATCGCTGAGGCGGTTGCCATAAAATATTTGCAATCTAGTCTGCGTGTTCAGTGAAAGTTTGTTCAATTCCTCCGCCTTCCGTGGTCTTCATCCCCAACGTAGAATAGCTAACGTGGTGATACCGGATAACTGTAAATATTATATAATATTAACTTCATTTTGCGTCGGTAGCACAGTGGTGGAATTCTCTGCGACCACGTCTCATGTGATTTGGGGTTCGGTCCCCGGCCACAGACGCACTGCTTTACCTCACTAAGCCAGTAATAAGACTGGTAAAGAGAGAATGGTGGGTATGAGGCTAGCCACCCCATTCCGTATAAATAAACACCACTGCTATCGAAACCCCAAGCCTCTAGCTTGAAGCCGTATGTTCCACTGGGAACGTTGAAGAATTTTCAAAATTAACTTAATTATCAATATCATACTGTACTATAATTGCACATTTTAATCTTGATCCCACAATTTATTATTGTTATCATTATTATTCTATTATTATTATCATTCTCCTTGGTTCTATTTGATTCTATTGAACCACATTGTTTCAAATGCATATGACCAATATTCAACCATTAAGTCAGTCTAACACCTGATAAGAATTTATCAAAAATACGTATTTGCCTGCTTAAATCGTGTTCTATAATTATTTAGTTTGCAATTCCTGATTTATATTCAAGTTCTTTTTCTGATAACTAATTGTTTGGATAGTGTTATGTGTGTTCCACACATACACACACTACATAGAGAGGAGTAATCGTGCGTTGCATGTGAGGGTGGCGGAGGATATCCCGAAATGGTTAGAAAGACAAATGAATTGTGGAAAATTGTGGAATAGACGCAGGTAACGGACTACCAATTTCACCTATAGCCAAAGATCTTATCCAGATGAACCGTAAGATTGATGTTAACACAGCCTTTAAGGTCATCTATAAAAATGGTCAAGGACGCTAAGTGAAATACACTTAGGCTATAAGCTATTCATAAACGTAAGCACCCCCCCCCCCACCGCCGGTGTGTTCAAAAACAGTTTTTTATTACTGTTAACCTTAACTTTGGAATCCTTATTTGATTGGATTACCGAATGTTGTGTTAATTCTTAACTTCTGCTTACTCATGACATAGCGTGACCACATATATCGACTTGACAAGTAAATCAGTGATCAGATAATCTCCGTATTCTAATAATACTATACATATTTATTAAAGGGAATAATTGTTTAAATGATGTAGTTGAACCTTAACGCTTTTAATTTTAATTTTATTCTCTCATACCTCCTTCCCCACCTTAGCTATCTGAACCTGACCTGAAATGCATTCACACCTGCCATTTTGCATGATTGATTCAATGTGGTTTATTCACCTATTAGTCTTATATCTTCCAATATTATATATGTCCCTGTATACAGAGTATTCAGTTGAACAGGTATCCCGAAATTTGATGAATTCATTGTTGCTTGTCTTTTAAATTCGTATCAGGAAATAAGTATTTCCAATACTGAAGTACAATATTATCAGTCTGAATAATTATGAATGACAAACTCATTATGAATGTTAATAATTGAGTAAAGATGAATACAAAGTTCAACAGATATGCGTAAAATAGATGATAAGAAGATAAAATTCATATTCGGAAATGTGAATTTTTTCAGGTCACAGATATAGTAAAATAAGTGAACTATTGTTAATAAAATCAATAAAATATTTTTACGAGTTGGTCAAGGATTCATATCAGTTAGAGAACCATTGAAAATAAGGGAGCATTGGAGTACTGAACAGCTGTTTCATCCTAGCCTTTGGGAATCATAGGCAGTGAGCATCCACCAATGGGGTTCGGACACTGGACCTTCTGTTTACTAGGAAAGCTCGTATACCATTCAGCCACTGGGACACGATTCAGTGACCAGCCCATGAATCCTAACTTCTACTCTACTGGCACCAACCGATGTCATTGGTGTGACATCCATCTTCACTTCGTGACTGGATAAACCTCACTAGTCAGGACTTCTCACTAGAACTCCAGGAAACTCTGTCCTTTAGCGAGTCACTAGCGAGCATCAGAATTGGTAGAAGTTAACATTCATGCACTGGTCACTGAGTTGGGTCCCAGTGGCTGAATCGTATACGAGCTTGCCTGCTTGTAACCGGAAGGTCCTGGGTTCGAGGCATGTCGGTGGATGCGTACTGCCTATGATTCTCAAACTAGGATGAAATATCAGCTGTCCAGTACTCCAGTGATGATTTTCAGTGGTTCTCAAACTGCTATCTATCCATGATCAAACTCATGTAAACAAATCTAATCCTTTCAAACTAACTATAGACTGTAAAATATTAGAATGTGGTAACGTGAAATCAAGCGAACTGTATGATAGAATTAAATCTAATGTGATAGAAAGAATCGTGCTCAAAAATTCCTTATGTACGCAATCTTATGACTTTATTGTTATTTGGTGCTAAGGCTCCCGCTAAGCAAAAGCAAGCGTACTCGTGACCATTTTACCAAATGTTAACTGGACGTTGCAGATAACGTTGAAGGATACACGAGCAGGTGTATGTTCATTATCTATCTCCTATATGTTTTAATATAGGTGATTGAATAGCTTTAGGCTCCTTTTTTCTCAACCAAGCTAGAAGGTCTTCTGGGACCTAGAGAGAAATGGGTTTCTCCATGAAAGTGGGTGCGTACTGATGAAGAGTCTCAAACTAGGCTGGCGAAACAACTGTCCAGTATTCTGTGCAGGTTTTCCAATGGTTCTTTAAATGATGTCATCTCTTGATGGAATCTTCCAATCAATCAAAAAAATCCCTACAAAGCCAATACTTGAAAATCCTAGATACCTAATCCCTTAAGAGCAGGTCAACACTTAGATGTACATGGATGAAATCAGATGAAATCGAAGTAACAATTCCATAGAAATTAAGGTAAATCAGTGATAGCATAAGTAGATTATTCGGACCGTGATCCCGTCAAACGCTTTTAAGCAGCTTACGCTAAATATCACCCCTAGAAACACTGCCTTTTGTAACTCCCGTCCATTCTATATTTCTTCTGCATAGCCTATCTTCTATTGGCCTTGACAATTAGTAATAAGTATCCATTCTTCACGAAATTTATCTTAAGATGTTTAAGCTCTTCGCCAACACAGTTTCTTATGGATATGTGCTGAGCCACAGGATGGATTAAATCTGTTTTTCTCTGCCCATTAGGAACTACTGATAATGATAAATTAAAACTGGTCATTTATCTAAATATTACTACAATTAGGAATCGATAGGTGTATTGAATCAATAAAATCGATGAAATTCATTGATCAATTTACATAATAGTAAAAACTACTTGGACTGTTCTTTACACATAAATAAATATATGCTGGATAAGTATCTTTTTAGCCCTACTTGGAAACGGCTAGAAACAGGTGTTAAGCTATTTCTTTCGTCATATGATTTCTCAACAAATGAACTGTTTAGTCATGAAATTTCAACTTTCTTCCCGAATAGGATTTACCACTTAATATTTTTATTATTACAACAATTACTATTTTGATTATGATTTGTTATAGGGATTTAGATCAATTATGAATGTTAGATTTTCGTCATGAACCAGTATCAGTTGGAGAGATCACTGAAAACCAGGAATGACTGGACGTATGCTTCGCCATATATTGGGACTCTTCAATAGTGCCTGCGACCCTACAAGGAATCGAATCCGAATCCTTCACTTCATGAGACCAAAGTGGTGGATTATGAAACTTCTTGGACAGGAATTCAGTTATCTGCGTAATCTAACTTTGTGAATACCTGACCTAGCGTTGAACCTCAACTAATGCCTTCAATGAGCACCCACTCTGCGGGTCTACGGGTTGAATGGTCAAAAAGCTTGGTATCGGGTTTGATTCCCTGAGATGTCGTAAATAGGAATTACTGAAGAATCCGATATTAGGATGAAACAACTGTTCAGTTACTCTGTATCTGATGTTGCGTCATGGCGAAATCTAGAATGAAATTCCAGTTAATCTTTTCGTTTTCCGATTTGATGATTAATTATTAATCAATATAAATCATATCCATAATAATGAGGTAATAAAATGTCGGCTAGTAAGGCTTTATAAATTAAATAAATGCTACCAAAACTGGTTATAATACTAAAAGTTATAATAATGATAATCATCACTTCTGCCCTTCAATCTCAGCAACATTAACCAATCATGTTTCGAGTTTTGAAATTGAACGATTACCTATTTAAATCAATAATTATCAGTTTGCATTATATAGGTAATTTACTGATATGAGAAATCAGAAATATGAGAAGAAATGCGTTTTTTTCCCTCGTTTTTTTTCATTTCAAGTCAATTATAAACAATTTGAAAGAAAATATGATTAATTTGAAATACTCAGAAAAATTCACTGTAAGCGAAGAATACTTTTAATTCTGATAAAAAATCAATATTTGATTGGATAGAATTTCACACCAATTGAGAATCCTACAGTCTACTAGGTTTTTTAATTTCACCTTCGTCACTCAGTATATCAATAATAGGCTATTTCATCAGATGGTTTTAACATAGACTAACAAACTGTGAGCCTTCTAGCTGACTGAGTGGGATTATTGTGAAAAGGGTTGATAAAAGACGAACTAGTTGGAAAACTGGTGTCATTCATTGGTTCATTCATTCATATGAGAGTTGGACCCTACCCATGGTTCTGACTGGTGTGAAACAATGAACTAATTAGAGACTGGGTCATTTAGCTCAACTGGTAGGACGACAGACCAGTAGTTCGAAAGCTGCTAGCTTGAGTTCTTCTATTATTATTTATTATTGCTCCCTTGGGTTCCTAGTGGAACACAGAGCTTCAACTGCACGTCTCCACTTGCTTCGGTCTTCCTTCTGCTGTACAATTCACCTGCATCCATCTTAGTCCATACTCTTTCAACTCCTCTTCACACGATCTCCTTCATGTCACCCTTGCACCGACGACCCACTCGCCGCTTCCCTTTCGCGTTCCACTCGAGGGCTTGACGCGCGATGTCACCCAGCGGTCTCCTCAGCGAGTGTCCGGTCCATCTCTACTTTCTCCTGCATATTTGTTCGGCTACTGGGTCTTGCCTTGTTTCTTCCCATAGTTCCTTGTTGGTGATTCTCTCCGGGACGGCCATCTGATCTTCAGTATAGAGCGAAGACAGCAGTTGGTTGATAAAGGTCTGCAACAGGTTGTTGGAGATATTCTTTGTGACCCACCCGCCCCCCAAGTTTCTGATCCGTAAAGAAGAGCTGACTGACTTGACGTTGTTTGTATTGAAAATCCGACCGAATTTTGTTGTTGATTCTGGCTGAGTGACGAAGATTTCCAGATTGGTTTCAGTTGGTTGATGAATGTGTTTCTCCATGCCTTTCCGATTCGCGCTTGATTTGAAAACCTCGTCCGTTCCGCCTGCCTGTAGTTGAGACAATGCTCCCTAGATAAGTGAATGAATGAAGTAAACTCTTTCAAATCCCTCCCGTTGATGGTGATTGGCGCTGGATGTTGCTGCTGTCGTTGTTGTTGTTGGTTGGTTGTTTATTTTCATCACCTCCGTCTTGTCTATGTTCACTTGGAGTCATGTCTTTGCTGCTTCTTCGACCAGTTTGTTGGTTTTCGCTTTTAAGTCTTCGATTTTGTGTGACATCAAACATAAATCATCCACGCGCGAAATCCAGGTCTTCTAGGATCTTCACGTCGGTCGGTCCAGGATATCCGTGTCTTCTCGTTTCCAACTGTCTGACGCATAATCCAGTCAGTCCACCATAATTAGGAATATCATTGGTGATAATAGGCAGGCAGCCTTGTCTGACTCCTGTGTTTGAGTTCTTCTACAACTTAAATATTCATTTCAGCCTTCAATCATCACAGGTTACATTTAAGGTGTTTGTTTCTCGGTTGTAGTTTAATCTAAGACTTTCAATTTTTTGTTATTTGGAGGACGGTGAATTGTAGAGGAATCCATTTGAGACTTGTCAGTTGTATGTGTCTGCATTACCATTTGCTACATTCGCTTAGTTATATAAAACTCTTATTTCTGTGGAATTTCTTGCTCAAGTCAGTGAGCCTATGATTTTGACATCACTTTTCTTAACTGTATCTGACTGTGATACTACTGCTAAGGTTATGTTTTATTGTTATTTTCGCTGCCCTTCCTGTTGTGGATTACTTTCAAATAATAGAGAAGATTTGTAGCTCAGGTGGATGATTTGCAATCAATACTGTTTTCGGAGCTGATTGGTTTAGTTGCGGAGCTTTCGTCGTCTTTCTGGACAACATCCATCTATCCATACCTATCTCAAATTCATCGACTTCGAAAAGGCCTTTGACAGCGTCGATCGAAAGGTGATTTGGCAACTACTTCGCTACTACGGGGTCCCATCGACAATTATACATCTCATGCAACAGTTATACGACAATGCTGCATGCCAAGTAATCCACAACGGGAAACTTACAGAATCCTTCGAAGTGAAGACGGGAGTAGGAAGAGTTGGCTGCCTAATATCTCCAATGAATTTCCTGATTGCAGTAGATTGGATAATGCGACAGACAACGGGCAATGAGGAGACAGGCATAAAATGAACTCACACAAAAAGAGACTTGGAGGATCTGGACTTCGCCCACGATGATATATGTCTGACTTCCCACAAACTGGAAGATATGCAAGTGAAAAGCAACAAGCTGGCAGAAGAAGCATCAAAGATAGGACTTCAGGTGAACATAGATAAAACAGAGGTGGTGAAGATTCCTGGCCAACACCAACAGCAACAACAACAACAGACAACAATCAGCCAGCCAGTATAAATGGGAGAGACCTGAAAGAAACAACCTCCTCTACCTACCCACCCGGGAAGCATCGTTTCAACTACAAGCCGACGGAACTGACGAGGATATCAAAGCCAGAATCGGAAAAGTGACACAAGCTTTCATTACTCTCAAATCTGTGTGGAGGTCAACAGCACTCACCATCAAAAGTAAGATCCGGATTTTCAACTCCAATGTAAAGTCAGTGCCACTTACTATACGGATCAGAGATTTGGCCAGCGCATCATAAAGAGCATCTCCAACAAACTTCAGACCTTCATTAACAGTTGTCTTCTCTCAATACTCAAGATCAGATGGCCAGAAAAGATCAGCAACAGGGATCTCTAGGAGCGAACCAACTCAACAGGAACCGATTGTGAAACAAATAGGCAGGAAGAAATGGAGATGGATTGGCCATACTCTGAGGAAACAAACCATCAGACATCAGACGTCAGACCATCGCTCAAGTGGAACGCGAATGGGAAGCGGCGAGTTGGTCGTCAGTGTGAAGGCGACATGGAAGAGGTCATGTGAAGAGGAGATAAAATCATGTTGGCAGACGTGGAGCCAGGTGAAAACTGTAGCAGAGAATCGAACGCAATGGAGACGTGCAGCCGAAGCTTTTTCTTCCTCTAGGAATTAAAGGAAGTAATAATAATTGTGTTTTCACTGAGACCCGAATCTAGTACCCATCGTCTCATACATCGAAAGAGTTATCCATTAGAGCATTTGGTCTACGAGACAAAACACCAGTTGACTTTTATAAAGCAATCTTCTCGAATTTGACTTTGAAAAGAAAACGTGTCATCCTTTTCCACAAAGCTATATTCATTGATGATACTTTCAATAAAAAAGTTGAGGGTATCAGTTTGTCACCGCAAAATGAAACCTATGGGAAAATAGTCACTGCCAATAAGAACAACGAACTGAATAAATTGAAACTCGAATCTAACCAAACTCTAAAGGTGAAGGAAATTAGTTGTACAAGTGATGTGAAAGTTGAAGAGGACACCGATGATGAAGAGCGTGACGCCAGTGACGTAGACGACGATAGTAAGCTAGACGATGAAGAAATACATGACGTTGACGTTTATGAGGATAACGATGATGCTATGGAAGCCAAAACTGCTGATTCAAAGCCTAGTAATCTGAAACCAGCTTTCCAACGTAAAATTGAAAAAAATGACTCCAAGTGTTGATAACAGAAAACTGACACTTTCAGTTCTTGGTGAACAAAACTTAAAACGGTTCTAATTTTGGGTTTACTGGTAAATGTAAAAGATCCAGAAATGCAGAGACTGTGAGTCATTTAAGGCAGTTTAGTTAACGATACAAAAAAACACATCGATTAGTTCCCTAAGTTCAGACCGAAATACTTCGGTTTTGATCGTTATCATTATTTTAAAATTATTATTCCCTTGGGTTTCGAGTTCCCTTCAGTCCTCTTCAGCTAACCCCATAATCGATCCTAAGCTTTTCTCCCCTCATCGTTTGATCTCTTCCATGTCATCATCGCATGTAAGCCTTCGTGTTTGTGTGACATGAGACATAAATTGTTCGCGAAGTCTATATCTTCTAGAGTCTTCTGGTCGGTTCAATGCATTCTAGGCTTCTCGGTGTCCACAGACTGTTGAATATTCCAATTCATCGGCTTGGTGATCATAGACAACCTTGTCTTCCTCTTATCTTCACCTCGAACGCCTTGCTCACTTTTTCCTTGCGGAGCACTTGACACGTGTCATTGACATTTATAGCCTTGGAATGAGGCTGATAAAACTTTAAGGCATACCATAATGATAGTTTCACTGTTGTTATCATTATTATTATTATCATTATTAAACTCGGAAATTAATGACGTCAGGTGTACATAAGTGAAGTAAAATGTACATTAACATACATGTAATTTTAGAATATGTATTACCATTACCAGGTGTATAATATTCCTGTTTACACGTGATTTATATAGTCGACCTTTATTAGTTATCAAGTACTATAATATACAATACAGTATTACTGACGTCATACACTTATGTAGACAAGTTATGGTTAATACAGTTTAGCATTTTAGACATACACCCACCCGCAGGGATCAATATTCAAGGTCGCAAGTAGTAGACAGATAAATAGCTAGACAGACACTATGCCTCTGATCGAATTCAACCAAATGATAGATAGATAGATAGATATAATCAGTCATCTGAATTCATGAATACCTATCACAATAAGATAAGAAAAGATGGTATTACAATAATCCCATTTATAATTTTATGTTCTTCTGGTAATCTTTGATGACTTCTTTTATAATGACAAAACAACAATAATAAAAGTTATTTTTAAACGAATCTTTGTTCAATGTTCAATGAGCAGTATACTGATTGAACGTTGAATGCTGTTGTTATTTTTAAATGTTTTGAATCAGTCATTGTCAATTAGATTAGAAGAGAGGAAAAAAGTGGTAGAGACATAGAATCTGATAATTGAATTTAGATGAATATGAATAATTTAATTTGTTTTATTTCTCAAAGTAATACGTTTAAACAATTTAATCTGTATTAATGTTTATAAAGAACTTGAAAGTCTACAGACTAAAACCAAAAAGTTAACAGAAGGAGCAGGAAACTAAAGTAGGACTGCAGCCGGATATAAAGAAGACAGAGGTGATGAAGATACCTAGTCACCCCCACCACTAACAACAACAACCAATCATTATAGAAGAGGGAAATATGAAGGAGATCACTTCTTTCGCTTTCACAGATAAAGATGTTGAATGCAGGATCAGGAAGGCAAGATAGACCTTCATCACTCTGAAATAAGTCTGGAGAGATTTGGATCGTCACCGAAAGTATTTCTGACAGCCAGCTGTAAAATTTTATCAACTGCTGTCTTTGATCCATACTGAAGATCAGATGGTTCACCGGATAAGCAACAAGGAACTCTGGCACCCAATAAATCAAGAAATTATTGCCCAAAAATTGTGCCGAAGTAAATGAAGACGGATTTGAAGTACTTTAGAGTGACCATTGTATGAGATCGCGCACCAGATCGTTGAATAGAATCTCAATGGGAAACGATAAGTTGAGCGTTGGTCCGAAGGGATGAAAGCTGATAGGCGATCGTGGAACCACCTAAACAGAATTGCTGAGGATAGGACAAAATCGAGGTGTGCTGTACCACTCTGAACCCAAGGGAATATTTATTATTTTTATCACTGTTTCTTTTAATTCCTAGCGAAACATAGGGCTTCAGCCACACGTCTCCATTGCGTTCGGTTTTCAGCCAACGTTTTCACTTGGCTCCACGTCTACCCACATGCTTTCATCTCCTCTTCTCATGATCTCCTCCATGTCACCTTCACACTGACGACCAACTCGCCGCTTCCCATTCGCGTTCCACTTGAGCGATGGTCTGGCGTCTTATGTCTGATGGTTTGTTTCCTCAGAGTATGGCCAATCCATCTACATTTCTTCCTGCCTATTTGTTGCACAAGTGGTTCCAGTTGGGTTGGTTCGCTACCAGAGATTCCTCACTGTTGCTCATATTTTCTGGCCTTGGGTGGTTTGTCACCCAAGGGAGTTATAATACAATAATTGTTCATCATTTATATTACTAAATCGTGTATGGGATAAAAGTAATCACGTGGTATTTTTGCACACAGTATAGCAGAGAATGTCATAACAGATATTCCAGCTTAGTGATAAGGTATTCATAAAACATGTTTAATTACAGAAAATATGGCCTTTCAAATAATTACAGTGTTGCATTAAATACAGAATACAAAATCACGTAAGATCACCGAGACTTAGTTGAGTGTTCTTTTAAAAAAGCTAGCATGAATTAAAATTCGACTGAGTACGCTAACTGTTTAAACAGTATTATGATTCTGAAAATTTACAAATGTTAGAAAAGCATAAGCATGGACAATCTCAGTGTATTGACTGTGAAGTAACACAATATTATTCGGATTATGGTCACTGCGAGTGGAATAAAGGCTGCTCACTTCCTTCTATTTGGGATTCATCAGGTGAATGTACGTCCACCTTAAGTGATTAGTTGTATTTCTATTGAAAGGCATAATCTAAAATGCAAAGGTGTTATCTGCTAGGCTACTGAAACATTAGCAACACAGACAATTGTATGAGCAGTTTTCTAAACATTCATGGAACTGATTTCTGATATGAACCAGTTTGCTGGGTTTACAGTCACACCTTGTTGAAATAAAATAAGAAATTAGAAACGCTCTGGATACAATGAGATAACTTCTGATGATTTTATAAATTTTCTTAATCCTTAGTGTGTTTGACTGACAATAGAGTGATTGCTATAACGGTTACCTGGCGTAAAAAGCTAAATGACAACTGCAGGATCTTTTTATAAAGGCAGTGTGAAGCTACCTTCATGATTTCAACTTGTGATATACACTAGGGAAGTGAGTGAATTGGAAAATAAGATTGTTCCCTCCATATATGGCACAATGTAAGGTGAAGTTGTATCGTAGTACTAATCAATTTATTGTGCCAAATGAACCCTTTTTTGGTGTTTGATTGAAATACTTTCATCCCGCTTCTAGACGAATTGATTAGTGATGACTTGAAGATGAAATCATCTGCAGAGACAATGAAGTCTTCTTTACTGAATCATCTAGCATTCAGAACATAGTAATACCAAAGTCATCTGCTTACCCTTCAAATTTTGTCCATTAATCATGAAATCAATAAATGTTTGATTTTGTAACCTTTATGCTCTTATGAATTAAATTAATAAAGTCACAAAATTGAACCTTCAGGTATTGGTTTGCAGGGATTTGATTGATTCCAAGTGAAGTGATTTCAGTTAAAGAAGCAGTGAAAGCCAGCGAGTTCAGAGCAGCTGTTTCATACCAAGTAGGGACACTTCAGTGTGCCTGTGTGTATGACGGGGGGAGAATCCAAGACCCTCAAGTTACCAGATGAGCCATTTGACCATCTGGGTGCTGGGATGCAATCAATTAAGCCTGGAATTCTGATGACTGACTACAGGATGAAGTTGCTATTATCAGTGGAGTTCATCAAGTTGAGTGTGAAGATGAATCCTCACCAATGACATTGACCGATGGCGGCATTTTTAATCATGAATTGGCAGATGTTAGAATTCATCAGTCATTAGCGTCTATCTCAGTGACTGGATGGTCAGCAACCCCGCCTTGTAACCTGAAGGCCCTGATGACAAACTGTTGAAGAGCCCCAAACTGGGACGAAACGCGTATCTAAAACTTCCTGTTTTCTAAATTGTTCTCTAACTGATATTATAATAACTGATATATCATCTTACTTGAACTTGAACTAATCTTCTTTCTTATAACCTAAGTAACAACAGAAAACTAGGGCAGGTAACAGATCTTTTATTAAGGAAATCAACACGTATTTATATATTTTCATGTACATTATTATAGCTCATTCAAGCAAACAAACATAGTCTTCTGATTGGTTGTTTCTCACAGAAAGTTGACCTTGCATCTCTTTATGACAGTTTCTTGAATGTCAGATCATCTATAAGTTAACTGTATCTGCCTACGCCCAGTCTGCTGTGATAGGTTGTTGAATTAGTCTTGTTCATATTTTCTCACGATCAATATTTGAGACATAAACATTGACGTAAATAATTGTCTACTAATTTGGCTAGCAGTCTGCTCTCACCACACCTAGTGTTGCATAAATCTTTGACGTTGTGTTCCCGTAACGTAAGCATAAACTAGAGGATAATCTTGTTGAAGACATCAGTATACTACTTACAAATTCTTTTCAGTGGCGTATAACACACTACTACTGTTCGATCGGAGTAGTAAAAATTAATATTTCTTCCTATGGAGCCAGTAAGTTAGCTGGCTAGTTCAAGGCGACCTAAATATCAGATGCTATAGCTCATTAGGGACATGTTCTGATCGACTAAACGGAGACAGTCCAGTCAACTAAGAACACACAAGTCACTGGTTTCTAACTATCTATCAGTAAACTACAGTATAATACATATTACCTCTTGAAATTTCCTATGCGTTTTAATGCCATCTATGCTGTCAAGCCTACTACATATTGTGAGTTGGAAATTTTCGGTTGCCAAAGAAAACGGTGGTGATTATTTTTCTTTTTTTAATCTTGGACTAGGCAATTTTCAAATGACGCATATTGATCTTATGTATTACCAGTTCGACCAAGTAGCTAGGCTAAACTCACGCAGTTTCGACTGATTCATCTCTCTAAGACGGGTCAAGTCAGTACCTCTCTGATAATCTCGTTCCAGAATGGGCAAAGTGGTTGTCTGGGTTTTGAATTTCTCTGTTCTGCCTAGCAAAGACTACTGTATGATATAAAGGCTTCCTAACTGTTTACGTCCATCAGCAGTATAATAAACCATTTTGCTGTCTTGAGTATTTTCTTGTTTCGGATTTGTGATGTCAGACAGATCGTATTTTGTGATCTGTGATCGAATCGTTTGATTTTCAAACGATGAATGGCATTCCATATTTCCATTTGATTGAAAGGTGTCCATTACAAAATTTCAAAAGAATGAGATTAGTGAAGAAAGAAGATTTTTTAATGTTATTGTCAACAATAATGTTTTTAAAGTAACATAGAATCAGATTTGAATAAGGCATTAAGAAGACAAATTTCGCGAGATGATGACATCATTTCGTAGTTTCTTTACAACCGCTTTACAACTAACATGGTTAACAATGATAAATAAAGTTCATGAAAATTACTCAGTTAAATAAAAACAAAAGTACATACTAATGACCAATCATATTTAGATAGGTCAAGTAGTCCTACGATTAAAGGACGAAATTCTGTGGACTCTACTTCAAAATGTATCTACAAGTTCACCTGCAGCTGCGGTGACACCTATATAGGTAGAACTAACAGAATGTTCCAATGTCGTCGAAAAGAACATATTCCAAAATGGCTAGTAAATCATATCGAAAATCCTAACGCGATTAATCTTAGTAGAAATCCAGCATCATCCATTGCAAAACACTTATTAATGTCTGGTCACAAAATCAATATTAATGACTGTTTCACAATTATTTCACATAACTCTAATTCAAGGTTATTGAAGGTGATGGAAGCACTTTGGATTAATCACATACAGCCTAAACTGTGTATACAAAAATCAATAGACTTCAATCTTCGCCTACCCTGGACTACATGACCTATCTAAATATGATTGGTCATTAGCATGTACTTTTGTTTTTATTTAACTGAGTAATTTTCATGAACTTTATTTTATCATTGTTAACCATGTTAGTTGTAAAGCGGTTGTAAAGAAACTACGAAATGATATCATCTCGCGAAATTTGTCTTCTTAATGCCTTATTCAAATTTATCAAAGGGACTAATTGTTTTAATTAACATAGAATCAGTCAGAGAAATAGATTGCAGGCAAAAAGTACTTGTTAGTAATAATGTGCATCAATATAACACAATAAACTGAATATCAGATGAATTAACAAAAAATAACGAAAAATTTATCAGATTATAGGCTCCACAGTAGGCCAAGAGGGTAGCAATGGTGTATGTATCTATTTCTTTTGTCAGCGAAGTTCCGGTTAGTTTAAGAGAATTGCAATGCATTCTGCAGTTTGGAGTATTCAGTATCTAGAGATATTTGGCGGTTTATTTGATACCCAATAGATGATAGAATGGCATGTGTGGGCCGGGTGATCTAATACTGAACTGTTAATGATTTTTAATGCACCTTTATTTAGCTACACTGATAGGTGTTTCCAAACATGGAAAACTAAGTTTCTAGAGTAACGAACAGTATGCTTCTATTGGGACGATACTTAACTGGTGTCATGTGTGTGTAGTCCTTTATTTGATATGGACTGAATTCTATGAGTCAAGTTTGCAATGTATTCACCATGCTAAATGACTCCCCGTCACCGTGCACTTCTCGATGACATTAGTTACTAACTAGTGTACAATCAAGGTATCCATTAAATTCGACCCGAATAGCTTAGTTGTAACGTCTGTGACTGCAACACTGGGTGACAAAGGTGCGAATCTCAGAAGCGGTACGAGTTCCTTCAAGGTTGCAGGTATGTCTTGCAGGCTGGTGAATGCCAACATACACAAATATTAAGTCAGACAAGGCTTTCTTCCGATTTCCTTCAAAAACCTAATAACGGCCAGTATAACTAGCTTACCAGGAGTAGTTAAACTTACAGAGACAAGGATAAGTCTTTCAAGTTTGGAATTCTTTTAAAAAATAAAGATAATAATAATAACATCTTTATTCTGGACAGTATTCATAACATGTACAGAATTTTCAGAGCGATTTATTGCATGATATTTTCCCTTCCCACAATATCTTCAAATAAAATATTAATTTACAGTATATTCTGTGACACAGTGCTCTCTGAGCTTATAAAGCACAAACCATTCCATTGTGATATGTCTGCTTTGTCTCCTTCAAGAAATCCACGATATCTAGTTAAAAGGTAACTGTAAGATGCTGAGAAGTACATTTTGAGGCTGAAGGACAGCTATCTCATATATTGATTGGGACACGTCGCCAGCCACAATCAGACGATCCCTCAAGTTTATTAGGAACCTGAGAATCAGAAGCTTGTAAACATTTTAAATACGCACAAGAGTAGATAATACTATTACAGGACATATTTTAATAGATTAAAACGAGGTGAACGAGAGGAAATAGATGGAGTAGAGAGATTGAAGTTTTTGGTAGCCCAAGATTTACACGGGCCGCCAAATGTAGATCACATAGATATGAGAATAACCGTCTACCGATAGTATATAAAAACCTTAATTATTTTTAAATCTCTTATAATTATCATATTAAAGCCTTATGTAACCTGATTAGTTAATGCTCAGGTTTATCTCTGACTTTTAATCATGACAACAGAACAAAGTAAAAGAAACGTGATAATCTAGGTTGAATTCTTAAGAATAAAAGGCATCACGTTATTTACATAAAAATGTTTCTAGTGTTCTATGTTCAAATTGAAGTATGATGACGTTTTGATTGTTAACTGACTTTTAGGCCGTCTTTACCGATGATGACTATTATGTCAGGATGACTGATTGAAAAAAAACCCGGCTTGTAAACAGTCTTTTTGTAATATTGATGTTTACTTGAGTGTTTCAACTAATTTTATTATTACTGCGCTTCCCCCAAACCTACACATCATCGTTGAAACGTCTTTGTATTTTCATATGACTTATTCTTAATTATTTGTCCTTGCTTTTGAGTGATTCCAATATTCAATGTGCCTCAACTTGCTGTTTTGTGATGGTGGATTGTTCACAACAAATTCGATAATACTGGCTGGTGGTTGCGCTGACATCAAGAAATGTTAGTAGTTAAAATGCATCGGCTGGTCATTGAGTCACGTCTCAGTGGCTCAATAATCTATGACCTTCTCTTGTAGCCAGAAGGTCCTGGGTCTGAAACTATGTGACTGCGTACTGCTGATGTGTCCTACACTAGGGTGAAACAGAAGTCTAGTACTCCCTGGTGGATTCAGTGGTTCTCTAACTGATATCAATCGGCGGGCAAACTTGATAAAAAAAATATTGTTCTAATGTTAGGATTTTTTTTGGAATGCAATTCAGTCTGGGCCACAGAGTGAGCGTCTTCCCTTAGACTGTGTTTCATGAAAACAGCGAAGAAAATTTTATTTTCGACGATTTATTTTCATGAGATAATAAGCAAAATTATAGGAAGAACTTTACTCTAGCCGCGGTAGGGCGAGTGAATGTATGTAGCGCTTTCGAATGCAGAGGTCAGGTTTCAGATCCCGAATAGCTAATACTTCAGTTATATACAGCTGACGTATACGAAGTCCCTTTGTAGGATATTGAGGGACTCTGTGTAGTAATGTGATACATTCATGTGGAGGTGCTCGATGTCCGGAGATGACAAGGTGTTCGAGGATAGAGCTGCTGCTATTCATTCTTTTTCTCTTCTCTGGCTAACCAAGCTTGGGAGTGTTCCAGAATATGTCTGCAGACTTGACGTTGCGTACGGCCGATATGCTTTGCTCCACACGAGCAAGTAAATTGATAAATACACATGGAAGTGGCCAGAAGCAGTGGTCTCTTATTCTCAACATTAGACTGGATTAACTGTCTGCTGGAGAATGTGACTATGTTTTGTTCTATTTATTTCTTGAGGACAGAATTTTGATCACAGTTTACTTGGAGTATCCTTGCTGATTCTCAGTTTACAGTTACGTTTAGTTAATTTTTATTGCTTTATAACATGTTTTCATGCCTGAGAAACTCTTGGACTTTATGACTTCCTGATGGCATTGTTCGGAAATCTTTGAATTTTCGGGGACATCTTATTATTGCTTAATCGTGTTACAGATTTCATCAAATCTGATCTCAGAAAAATCCAGTAAACCTTTAGAATTGGTATCGAAGTGTTTCCCTTGGTTCGTTTTCTGCATTCAGACAGAAATATTTGGGTTTTTGGTTCTTAAACTCTTTGTAACTCGTATGTCAGACAATTATTTCTCTTTAACTAGTCAGTTTAAATCTACATTTATTTTAAATGCACACATAATTTATGAGTTTATCTAGGCAGCATTATACCAACTACAGGCGTAAAGACAAAGATGGATGTGAGCTTCAGCAGTGAAAAGACAAGGCTGGCGCTGATTATTCTGAAATCAGTGTGGAGGACTCCGAACACGTAATAATAACCACTTTATTTTGACCAATAAGAGTGATACAGAATGGAATTTTCAGTGTTTTAACACACATAGCAACAACTTAACTCCTTTTATAGGTATTATACATACATAAAATTTGAAATAGTAATGATGACAATAACATTAATAATGATGAAATCAGTATAAACAGAATGTTGGTGGAAACATAATGAAGTATAATTAGAAACTATCATAGAGAATACATGTAATAATAATAATATTTGCTTATACTTTGCAGTTCAGATTTTTGATTTTAAAAGTTTATATGCTCTCTCCTGACATCTGTCTCTCTCTCTTCACACAAAACCCCTGTTAAATATGATGTTATGGTAGAATTTTTATATTTACTTGTACGAGAGTAAATTCTGATACAATTTCTTCTGGTTTCACCCGAAGATACACAAGGAGAAAGTTGAGAATAAAGAGTCATAGGAACACTATTAACTCTACTTGCGACCTTTATTGTTCTACGTAATATGACATAGTCTTTTTTGAGAAGTCCAGGGAATAATAAAGAGGGTGGACAATAAAGCAGAATGAGCAGAATACATGGATTAACAAATTTTAAGAGAAGGGGTCGAGTTATACTAGAAAGTGTCAACGAAAATTCTTCCTAGAAATCAACAGGATGTATAACGACCAACAGAGTTTCGAAGAGAAACTGATATCGAGATGAAAGATATTCGGTTTACTCCCTGTCATCACAGTACCGTCAGTATTACAGGAATCATGCGACTGAATCAGTTCACGCAAGTCATGTTTGCACCTGAAACTAAAATCAACTGTATGGCATTTAGTTTAAGACCACTTGGCTGAAACCATCTGTTAACTTCAGACAAGAATCTATCTATATAAGAACACTTCAAAGACCGAAACTTTCATGTTAGTTGTTTCAATAGGATGGAAACATTTCTCAACAGATAGCCATAGAGGATAAGCAACAAGGAATTCTGGGAACAAACAAACCAACAATCTTCTCGAAAAAAAATCACTGAGCGACATCACACGCCAAGCTCTCAAGTTGGTTATATTCAATGTTTGTCAAATAGCTAATTCTGCCTATTGTAGTCATAATGGCTATGGAATGTACATACTTGTGTTGATATCATAAGCCTGCGTAGACGTTTACAGAAGTACTGATAAGTGCTGCTCTTAAAGTCCGATGGTTTTTGGGAAATAGAAAGATACTCATTAATGAAGCATACGCGAAAGCTCTTAGAAACCAATATGCTGCTGAAGGTTCAAACAGCTGTCTTTCAGTACTGCAATCAGTGACATTGATTGCTACTCTTTAGGACTATATTGGATATACTTATTGGTCATTGGGTTCAATTCGTATTCAGTTAGCACTAAGTCCTAAAAACACAAATAACATTGGCCACTCCTTTTTAGCATAGTCAGTAGTAACCCAAAGTAAAAATGAAAGAAAATCTTTCATTTTTAGCGGATTTATCTAAAGATGACATTATTTAACCAACCTATTGGTTCTTTTACAATATTTTTGGACCAAAATAAAGTTCTTACAAAATTTATGTCGTAGTAGGCTTCGTTACGAACTAAAATCAGTTGGAAATCATTAAGAACTAGAGAGTGCTGTAGAACTATTTCACTCTGATCTGAAACTGTTCAACAGTGTTCACCTAAGACCTCATCAGGATTCACATTCTTGTCTTTCAGTTTTCGACGGCAAATTCACTGACCATTTAGCGATTTGAGTTGGAATTTCGCGGCTCATGAATTCTAACTCCTATCAGTTTGTGACAGAGCTAATACCTGTAACCAGTACCTAGGATAAGTATCCACTTCGACTTAATCTAATGGACACCACTGTCGACGACTTCTCAGTACACCTCCAAGACATCAAACTCTAAGCTTTAGCTTTTTAACAGGGATGATGTTGTGTTTCCGGGGTGCGGTTGACAGCCATACGAACAACCCCCTCCTCGCCATCTTTTCTGGACTTACTAGACGCTAGTGAACTAGATGAGGTTTAAGGGTACGTCTACCTGGGTTAGAATCCGGATAGTGTTCATGAATGACGTGCATTTTAACATTGGATCACCGAATCACATCCATTGAATACTACTCTGTAATATCAATGAATGTTAGCGTAAATTTAAAAATAGACCAAAGATTGATGTTTTTTCCATAAGAAAAGCAAACAAGAAAAATTTCAGTAAAGCGTTTTCTGAATTTCAACGGTTATAATCATATTTCTTCTCTATAAATGATACTAATTATATTATAAACAATTGTTTATTTGATACTGTCTTACGCTGGGATGCTGGATCCGAGTCTCATTCCATTTAGGATTCGTCCGCTGGATAGGTATGCACTCCTCCAGTTAGTAACTGTGTTTTCACTCAGACTGTGATCCGGCACTCATCATTCCAAACACCAAAGCATTATCCGTTAGGCTACTGACCTATTACAGCCAACTTTTATGTAACGGTAATGAGTTGCTGTTCACTGGAACTCTTTTTTTCAAGAGTTAATTTGTAGGGACTTGATATGTTTCAAATTTGATCGCTAGTGACCGCCTACAGGACGAAGTTGCCCGAAGGAGTCCTAATGAGAAATCGTGACCACTGAAGTCCACCTTGTCTGGTGTGAGAACGGATACTCGTCGAAGATATTGGCTTGAAGTAATGCTAATATCACGAATTCGTAGGGCCCGCCATCGAGCCAGGTCTCAGTGCCTGAATGATCTATGAGCCTGCCTTGTAACCGGAAGGTGTTGGCTTCGAAACCCAGTTAGTGTGTACTATGTGTACTGAATCGCAAACTAGGAAGAAACGGCTGTTGAGTATTTCGTGGCTTTTCATTGGTTCTCTAACTGATGTCAATCCGTGATCTAACTTGGAATTCGTCCACTAAATTTCCATTGGGCAGTTAAGTGAATAAAATCCTTAAAAATTTCCTATTCACTATCCTATGTTTCCTGGTTATATTGGATGGAAATACTCAGTCTCAGATATTTAGTATTCGCATAAATCAAATGACATGTAATTAATCCTCAAGACACCGGTAAATTCTCCGTACTTGAAGCTGACACGTCAAAAGACACCAGCAAAATAATCAACAGAAAATTCTAAAATAATTCTCTGTGACTATACCTTAGTAATTAGTTTGATGAGAAGATTTCCTGATGACAACATCAAAAAGTGTAGATTTCGTCGCAAACTAACGATAGTTAGAGAATTACTGGAAGCTCGAGAGCACTGGACAGCTTCTTCATCCTAGTGTGGGGTTCTCTAACAGGATTCAGAGATGATGACGCCTAGACTCCACTGAAACCTACTACAGTGAAGTTGATCCCATTCTCTACAGGTCTAGATATTAACAAAGGTAAACACATGGTCAAAATACAGTAAAATTGCTAGGAAAGAACTTTTGGATAACAAATGGAATTTGTTTTCATAATAACCGAGCAGTAATCACATTTATCAAGGTGTTGTTGTCTTCTTTCATGATCCAGTGTAATTCATTTAGCAACATATGGAATAATAAAGATACAATTTGATTGCCAAAAAGAATTGTGAATTTACTCATAGAGGATTTCATCATGAGCTGACATCAGTTGGAGAAACATTGGAAAACCAGATGAGAGTACTGGTCAACTACTTCACCCAATGGTTCTCGAACTCCTGTCAGCTCACGATGAAATCCCCCAATCAATCAAACAAAATTCCCACAAAACCAATCCTTGAAAATCAACCTCATGCCAAATAGCGACTCACCCTATTCAAGCAGTGACCTGGGATTCTAGTGGGAAGCCGTGACCAGTAGATTACACGAGGTCGATGGTGAGGACAGTTATTTATCGAAGAAGACATTACGATGTGGTCATGCTATGTCATGAATTGGCAGAAATTAGAATTCAGGGACTGGTCATTGGATAGGTTCCCAGTAGCTTAATGGTCTACAAACTCGCTGAACTCTCGACCATAAGGTCCTGTGTTCGAACCCTGGTGGCGGGTGTGTACTGATGAAGAGTCCCAATTGAGAACGAAACGTCTGTCCAGTACCCTCTGGTGGTTTTTCAATGGTTCTCTAACTGATGTCAGCTCATGATGAAATCCTCTAACCAATCAAGCAAAATCTCTACAAAACTAATACTTGAAAATCTATTTATGGGAAAATATATCTTTATGGAAGCGTTTAAAAAGGCAGAGGAAATCGCTAGGATTATTTCGTCCCAGTGTTAGCTTCGTCAGACGAACATATTTTCACCCCAGGAAAGACAAAGATCCTAATGATTATAACATTTACCCCACTTCACTTAACAATTAGATCACAGATCATTAGTTCATTAAAAATAAATAAATAATAAATAAATAAACTAAGACAAGACATAAATATTTATGTTACAGACATTACCAAAATAACAATTACAAGTGGTTGTTATGGTTATTGTGCATGAACACCTTTTACACCCACAAACAAAATAAACATTATATGATATGAAAATAAGAATTGTCTTTGAAACCCTTGACGAAAAAAAACACACTTCATGTTTTCATTTCACCATAAAAGCTGAAATTACGTGTTCTAAGGTGAAGGCCACACGAAATCAACCCTGTTTATTCATAAATCCACCGATCATGTGAATACAGTCCATAAATAAGTATCATGTAATAGTTTGCAATTGAAGAACAAACATGACTTAGAAAACCACTACAGATACATGATGGTTTCATGAGTGCTCAATGATAAAGTGTCCCAAAATAGGGTGAAACACCATTCCATTACATTCTGGTTTTCTATGGTTGCCTAACTGGTCTCAAATCGTGATCTCATTTGAAATCCATCAGATTTGTGAAAACCATTCCTTGAAAATTAATCAGGTATTCACTAATGACAGATAATGGGGTGGATTTTTGGACTTATAAGGAAATATGTTGAATAGAGTAATGACAAATACTTACAGATAACTTTACCATCCCAAGGAATGAATGATTAAAAAAGTGTATCGCATAACCTGAAGATTATAGGCTTGATGCCCAGTGGTGTGATGTATGAAAATTACTGAAGAGTTCCCTATTGGGATGAAGCAGCTGTCCAGTAAACCCTGATTTCCAGTGGTTCTCGAAATGATGTCATAACGTAATTTAACTTGAAATCAAAAACTCTTAGTGAAAATTATAATTATGAGAATCATAACACCTGCCATTGTATTTTCAACTCATTTCAAATTCTCCACTTTATGAAACTTGTTTACAAAAATGAGCAACCAATCAAAGTTGAGGTTATCAAGAAAGACAGATACTTCAAATACTCAAAGCTCACTTCATCTTGAAGTTAACAGTGAGTATGTTGTCCAGAAAGACATGTGACAACTTGATAATTAAATTGCATCCCACGCAGTGACTACAACAACAACACTAAAAGTGTCATGTGTGTTTTACACTCGTAACCATAACACAATACTTCAGTACTCTTTTTCTGTAAAAATTAGCTTTTCTGAACAAATTTGATCCGCCAACCTACACATGCATCAAATAAATGAAAATGCCTGCCGATAATTCAAAATGTTTTAATATCAAATTATTATTTAAAATAAAATTCATTATCAGTTAGAGAACCATTGAAAACCCACCAGAAAGTACTGGACAGCTGTTTCATCCTAGCTTTTGGGAATCATCTGCAGTACGCACCCACCACCAGGGTTCGAACCGAGGACCTTCCGGTTCTAAGGTAATACACTGGGACCCGATTCAATGGCCAGCCCATGAATTCTAACTTCTACCAATTCATGATTTAGCGCGACCACCAACCAATGTCATCAATAGGACATCCATCCTTACACTTGACATCTGGATGAACCTCACTGGTCACGACTTCTCAAAAGAACTCCAGGAAACTCCATCTTGTAGCAAGTCACTAACAAGCATCAGAAGTGTTTAAAGTTAGAATTCATGGAATGGCCACTGAACCGGATCCCAGTGGCTGAATGGTATACGCGCTTCCTCTGTAACCTGAAGTTCCTGGGTTCGAACCATAGTGGGTGAGTACTGCCGATCCTTTCCAAACTAGGATGAAACAGCTGTCCAGTACACCAGTACTGGTTTTCAATGGTTCTCTAACTCACATTATTCCGTGGTCAAACTCGTATAAGCAAAACTAATCCTTACAAAGCAACTATAGAAAATTCATAATCCCCATTGACACAAAAAAAAGAATTCAGAGAAAAAAATTCTCCTTCAGACAATTTCATTTTCATGGGTGTACAGTCTTAAATATGGATGAACTACAATAAAAAAATAACATATAGAAGAAGTATGTTCAACCTCTATGTTTACCTTGTCCTAAAATAAGGCCAACAAATCCTTCATAAAAATTATCACTTTTAATTTGTATCACAATTTTTCTTTTCTTTTTCTTCTATTACTTTGTTTCACTGACAAACGTTCATTTTCGACTTTTTATGATTTCATGACATTTCTTATGATTTCTGTTACCTTAGGTTTAAGTAGTGCTTTCCTAACTTGCTATCGTATTCACAAAATCCTGTTCATTCCACTTTATTATTATTTAACAATCACTGACCAACAGTACTTTGAAGTTTGCACCGCGTCATCGTTATTATTTCACAATCTATATTATTGTCGTTACTTTCAACCTTGAACTTATGTTTAGTCCGCCCCATTCGTTGGTTTATTTTCATATTGCCTCACACACCCTGATTACATTCACTCTCGAAACCAGTATATTTGTTGACTATATATATATATATATATAAATTTAATTACTTCATCTCATTTTATCCCATGTTCTCACTGACCATGCCCATTAAAAAACTAACTGACTATTGTATGGAGGATTTCACCATGAGCTGACATCAGTTAGAGAACCACTAGAAAACCTGGGAGTACTGGACAGCTGTTTCGTTAGCCTATTTTGGGACTATTCAGCAGTACGCACCCACCGAGGTTCGAACCCAGGACCTTCTGGTTACAAGGCAAAGATGGGGCAGTAACTCATCAAGGAAGACATTGCGAAGTGGTTGCGCTATGTCGTGAACTGGCAGAAGTTAGAATTCAAGAACCATTGGATCGGGTCCCAGTGGCTCAATTGTCTACAAGCTCGCCTTGTAACCAGAAGGTCCTGGGTTCGAACCCCGGTGGGTGCTTACTGCTGAAGAGTCCCAAAATAGGCTAACGAAACAGATGTCCAGTACTCCCAGGTTTTCCAGGGGTTCTCTAACTGATGTCAGCTCATGGTGAAATCCTCCATACAATCAAACAAAATCCCTACAAAACCAATACTTGAAAATAACTGACTATTGTTCCATCTCATATAATACTTGTTCCATAATGCAGTTTATGATATGATTCGAATTTGCCTTTACTGGCTGGCTATTGTGTGCTTAAATTAATTAATGGATTTATAATTGTAGAGCCTGAAAAAGAAGAATTTTTTGAAACCGCAATTGTTCACCGTAACTATTTTTGTTCTGATGAATAAATAATGGAAATATTGAATTTATGATAGCAGTCAGTTTTCTTGTATGTATATTAAATTTTAACAGTGAATGGAAACACTAAAGTGCTATAATAATAATGGTGTATGGATGAGTCGATGGCATAGCGGTTAGGACGCCCGCCGTCTATGCACATGGTCCGGGGTCTCATCCCCGGCTGGCGCACTGCTTTACCTCGCTAACCCAGAAATAATGCTGGTAAAGAGGAAAGGTTGGGCATGAGGCTAACAACCCCATCCTGTAAAAATAAATACTGCTACAGAATCTTCAAGCCAATAGCTTGAAGCTCTATTTTCCACTGGGGAACGTGAAGGAAAAAAATAGGATTATTAATTACAATTGATTAGATATATGAATGAATAACTAAATCAATAGACGTCAATCTAAGGTTCAACAGACTTGTGTAATGTAGATAGATGACTGAAAAATAAAGTACATTCGGAAATGTGAAAATGTGAATCTAATATGATGCAGTCATTAGATGAGTGAAATGTTGTCAAAATAGTAGACTAGATAAAATGTCAGCATATGAAACATAATTCAATTTGAAGTGAGCTTTTAGATTTCTCCACGAGTTTATTAATCATCTCTCCTGTAGATGATGTTGGTTTTGTCTTCTTTCGCTGTTGAGTCTTTTGGTTGACATAGAATTGAGTGCAGCGACTTTGTTGGTTTGTGTACGACGTCAATTCCTAAAGGTTTGAAGAGTCTTGTAGTGATTTCTGAGATTCTTTTATATATGGTAAGGCAATTTTCTTTGTGTTTCCTTGGTGGCTTTTGCTTTGGTAGGTTGGCTTGGGGGTATATGTCTCTTGATGAAATTCCGTGGATATCCATTCTTTTGGAAGACGTCCATGAGATACTTTTCTTCACCTTAAGAAAAATTGAAAAGTATCTCATGGACGTCTTCCAAAAGAATGGATATCCCGGAATTTCATCAAGAGACATATCCCCAAGCCAACCTACCAAAGCAAAAGCCCAAGGAAAGCACAAAGAAAATTGCCTTACCATATATAAAGATATCTCAGAAATCACTACAAGACTCTTCAAACCTTTAGGAATTGACGTCGTACACAAACCAACAAGTCGCTGCACTCAATTCTATGTCAACCAAAAGACTCAACAGCGAAAGAAGACAAAACCAACATCATCTACAAAATAAACTGTAACAATTGTGAAAAACACTACATCGGCCAAAGTGGACGTCCCCTTCGTCTTCGTATCCACGAACATAAGCTAGCCGTCAAAAGACATGATATCCACTCCCTCATTTCACTACACACAGACAACTACGGACATCAATTCGACTGGGACAACGTTCAAATATTAGACAAAGGAAATAACAAGAATGCTAGAGAATTTTTAGAAGCTTGGCATTCCAGTGGATCATCAATCAATAGACACATCGACATAGACAAAATTTATCAACCAATAAGAAAGAAACTTCACACACAAAGGGTCAAAATTCAAGTCAAAGAAACAACCGGTTCCAATACAAGTGACCTAGAAGGTATGAAAACACACACAAACAACCAATCACGTCCAAGGTCACCAGGAGAGATGATTAATAAACTCGTGGAGAAATCTAAAAGCTCACTTCAAATTGAAGTATGCGCTGAAGATGTCACCCAGTAAGGTGATGAAAGCTTCGCAAACTAACCATCCAGCTCAGAGAACAAAACCACATCAAAATCATCAACCTGAGCTACAAATCTTCTCTATAATATAACAGTATATCTCGTCTGCTATTTTACAAAATTTCACTCATCTTATTCTCCATCATCTTTTTTTTACATATTCACATTTCCAAATGTAATCTGTTTCCGATCATCTATCTGTATCACACAAGTTTGTTGAAATTAGGTTGACATCAATTGATTTAGTTATTCATGAGGTCACAAATGGTTAGATATAAATTCATAATGTGATCAATTGTGATCCATAATCTGCACAGTATTATCAGACTTTAGTATTTGGTAAAAGTTAGAATTCATGGGCTGGTCACTGAATCGAGTTCCAGTGGCTGAATGGCATATGAGCTTGCCTGTAAGGGGTCCTTGGTTCGAACCCCATAGGATGGATACTGCGATAATTTCCAAACTAGGATGAAACAGCTGCAAAGTAGAAGTCAACCTAAAGTTCAACAAACTTGTGTGATACAGATAGATGATCGGAAAACAGATTACATTCGGAAATGTGAATATGTGAATATAATGTGGTGGAGACGTAGGATGAGTGATATGTAGTCAAAGTAGTAGACTAGATAAAATGTTAGAATATGATAACATAAAGTAAAACGAAATAAAACAAAGCAAAATGGAACATGGAATAAAGAAGGATAACAAAGTTGTAATGTGAACTACATAGTAAAATCAAGACCATGGTAACGAAAGAGATTGTACAAATTGTTTTTATACACAAAGTTCTACCTTTATGTTATATATTTACAAAGCCTGTACTATTCAAAGCAGATGTACTTGTGCCCTTTTTAGCAAACTTTGTCGGACTTTGTAGACTATATTAAGCTATGCGTCAGATGCTGAGTGGTCAGTATCTACAAAATGTAGCAATGTCGACTAAATAATACCTCTACGTTCTCCTTTCTTCAGTCAAACTGAGAGGTACTCTCAAACACAGTGAGATATGTTTCTTGACGAACGTCCTATATACCTAGATCGGTAAGAGTAGGTGAACATTTAAATACACATGGAATTATACAATCGAGGTAAGATTTCCGTGACCTTAAGGTACACTGACTGACGACTAGAATCCGTTATCCATGAAGTAGCGGCAAAGAACATTTTTCTCAGTGATCTTGTCAGACGAATTTTAAGTATCTCACTCACATTGTCACCACTAAATGCTAAGTTCAGGGAAACACGTTTTTTAGCTACCTTATCCATCTCTGTATTTCTTCCACCTATTTTGTTATTGGCCTCTATGAAACGCAGTGGATACCTGTTCTTTATGAGGGTTTCGTCTAGTTGTTTGAGTTCATCATCAACATTATCCTCAGTAAATACATAAATGTTAACAATTGTTACTGCAGTGAAAGAAGTTTTCCACTCTTTTATGTTCTCAATGAGCTGTGAAGTTCCAGTAGCTGTGATGTTAATTTTTAAGGGAGAGGGTCGCTAAGCTCATGTCCAATCTTCACTCCTTACCGTTTTGTCTTTTGGCTGAGTGGCGATTAGGTGTGCATCGATGAGAAGCCGAACCTGGGTCGTGTGCCTGGTTAGCAGACATTCTTCAATTGGACTATCAAACAATAATACTGAAATACTGATACGAGGTTCTGGTGTTCAAATGACCTGAAATAGTGTCATTTTGGTAAACAATTACTGCTATGTAACAGGTGATGATTGATAGAAAGTAAAATGAAACTTTGAATTTCAACAGGTTTCAAACGAGTTGTCGCCCCCACCCTACCAACTTACTAGTCCAGTGATTTGAATTCTGTTATAGAGAATCATGTAAAAGACAGATGTAAACTTTATCAAGTTATGCAATATACTCATCCAGAAACTAAAGAGATAAACAAGAATTCTAAATGACATACCTTTTAGTCGACTTTATTCACAGAAGCTGCACAATTCCTTCCACAAATTCTGTTGGATTCCCAAGAAAATACTGGACAGGTGGAGATAAGAGATATCTCAGTGTGTTTTCATACACATGATAACAGTAAACGCCACAACGGATACTCCAGTTGTGTAAAACAAAGACAATGAAACATCATTAAAACAGCCATACATTAACATTTGACGTCATTACAGAACATCACATAAGACTGAGTAATTGTAACTCACCGCCTCTGTCCCATCATATCAAGTAGGTGGAAACGACCATTATGATTATTTCTTTTTGTTCTACGTGAAACATGACATTCTATTCCCTGTGATCCTCTTCAACTCGCTCTACAAATGTCCACAAGCTATTGTCTCCTGATCAAATGATCACCTCCATGTTATCAATAAGCCTATCTTCAACTCATTGTTTCCCCTTCAGGTTCCATTTGGTGGCCTGTCTAGCGTGTTATGGTACTCAGTCCATCTCTACTTTCTTCTGCATCCTCGCTGGCTAATAGATTCTTGGTTAGTCCACCGCTGACCAGAGATTTTTGTTGTTTATCATTTTTAGTCATCCATCTGATCAATATCAACCCATCAAGTCAACTGTTAGTGGAAGTCTGCAGCCTGTTTGAAATGCCTTTCGTTACAATCAGATCTTACAGTGTCTTCTCGCTGATGGTAATGAAAGGGAGGATAATTTATTTCTTTTTGTGGCGATTACTCACCCTACTATACATAAAACTAGATCTCATAAAACTACTTCCCGACAGATCTCTTAAAAAGAGGGAATCTCTTGCATCCTAAAGCAGACCTTCTCTGGAATAGCTCTACGAGCAGTGTTCTCATTCTGAAGGACAAACTCCCTAATATGATCACTTATATATATATATATATATATATATATCATTTCACGTATCCTTGTGAAGCTAGGTATATATGTCATTCCATGAGTGTCCCAGCATGGCTGCAAAGAGGCGCCATAATACCTATTTTCCCGACATGATTGAAAATCGGTAGTACACAGATTATTTAACTTTTGCTTGTGTGCGTGTGTGTGAGTGTATGTTCTCACCAAAGTGTACGTGTGCAAAATACAAAAAATGTATACTTTGTCTGATTTTAAAAATTTATGCATAAAATAGTCTTAATCATAAAAGATAGAACAAAATGCATTTTTAGAAATCACTCATTCTATATGCATTGCACGAAGTCTTCCGATTAATCTATCTATTTTTTTTCTCTGTTTTTTCCACTACATCAATTATTCATAATATGATTTACGATCTGATCTTGTGATGATCTGTGTGTATATGTTTGCTTGTGTGTGTGCGTGTCTGTCTGTCTATCTCTATGTAACCAGGGTATTAGTAGATATATGAATGTTACTACTCCATATTTGATGAAATATATGTGTATCAATTGATTTAAAGTCTTCAAATAATAATATTTGGTCGATAACGTCTACATTTTTAAAACTGTTTTCGATATTTGTTTTGTAAGGATTAGATTTGTTTTTATGACTTGATCATGGATCGGTAGCAGTTTGAGAACCATTGGAAACCAATGAGTACTGCATAGCTGTTTCCTCCTAGTTCGGGAAGCATCCACTGGGATTCGAACTCAAGACCCTCCAGGTACAAGGCAAGCTGGTTCGTATACCATTCAACCACTGGAAACCGTTTCATCGACCCATGAATTCTAAGTTTAACCAATTCGTGATTTAGCTGAATGGCTGAATGGTCTATGAGGTTGCAGTCCTTGTAACCGGAAGGTCCTCGGTCCGAACCCTGTCGGTGGATGCGTACTGCCGATGATTCTTAAATTAGCTTGCCAAAACAGCTATCCAGTATTCCAGTGCTGGTTTTAAGTGGTACTCTGACTGATATCCATCTGTGATCAACTCGTAAAAACAAAACTGTTTTCAATAAATGATACTTGTGGGAAGGAATTCATTTGAATTTGAATTATCAATAGTGTACTCATTTTCCACGATGATATTATTTTAAAACTTTGAGTTTTTCTCAGTTATTTTCTAATTTAAGCAGAATTTTTCTTTGATTGAATTTTACGATACCAAAATTCTCTATCTCCAATTTACACAGGTCGAGATAAAAAGTAATCTTCACAGTTGTCTTCTGAGATCAAAACTTTTCAGATTAAAAACATGTGATCTATATTGATACTATAAAAGACAGTCAAGGAGATAAACAATGTAGTCTAATAGTATATACTACTGGTTGAGAAAAGTAATTGATAACCATTCATATCAAGAAGTAGTGCTTGCTAACCAGGTGGAAGTGACCACTTCGCTTGTTTGTGACAAAATTCATCAGCAGTCTACTCGGTTTGCCTTATTTGAGTTGAACTCACCCTAATTCTGGACAGTAGTTAGGTCTTAATTGTAATATGAGCAGTCAAAGTCGTGATATGCAAATGATATAGTTCAAGGCGACAATTCACTACAGATTCCTTTGGAAACCAAAATTATTGAGATCACAACATGATCATCAACAAAGCTAACGATGTAGAATTATATTAGTACTGTTCATGTCACTAGTCACGTCTACTGAAGCACTGAAAGCGGACCCAGAGACTACAACAGACATGCTGACTCCATTCATTATTGCAAAAGGTTTGGAAGGAGAGGAAGGTGCCTACTGACTGGAGGAAAGGTTACCTCGTGAAACTACCAAAGAAGGGCGACTTACGCCTCACTCTGCAAGAACTGACTGGAGAGGAATCAGGCTCCTATCGACGCCAAGTAAAATCCTGAGTCACATCATCCTGGAGAGATTAAAGGACGCACTGGAGAGAGAGAACTCCGACCAGAACAAGCTGGATTCAGGAAAGTCAGGCAAATCATGTTCTGACCAAATTGCAACTCTACGCATCATCATCACAGAACAAAGCATGGAATGGCAATCAAACCTCTACCTCAACTGTATAGACTTTGAGAAGGCCTTCGACAGTCAGCGTTGACCGCGAAGTAACTTAAAAACTACTCGAGTACTACGGCGTACAGCGCCCAAAATATTCATCAACCTTATTCAACATCTGTACGACAATGGGACATGTCAAGTCATCCACAACGGAAAACTCAGCGAGGCGTTTGGAGTAAACACAGGAGTCAGACAAGGCTGCCTGCCTATTATCACCAATGATATTCCTAATTGTGGTGGACTGACTGGATTATGCGTCAGACAGTGGGAAACGAGAAGGCAGGGATATCCTGGACCGACCGACACAAAGAACCTAGAAGATTTGGATTTCGAGCATGGATGATTTATGTTTGATGTCACACACAATCGAAGGCTTACAAGTGAAAACCGACAAACTGGTTGAAGAAGTAGACGGCGAAGACAGGACTCCAGGTAAACATAGACAAGACGGAGGTTATGAAAATAACCAACCAACAACAACAACACAACGACAGCAGCAACATCCAGCGCCAATCACCATCAACGGGAGGGATTTGAAAGAGGTCACCTCATTCATTCACTTATCTAGGGAGCATTGTCTCAACTACAGGCAGGCGGAACGGACGAGGATGTCAAATCGAGCGAGAATCGGAAAGGCATGGAGAAACACATTCATCAACCAACTGAAACCAATCTGGAAATCTTCGTCACTCAGCCAGCATCAACTACCAAAATTCGGTCGGATTTTCAATACAAACAACGTCAAGTCAGTCAGCTCTTCTTTACGGATCGGATCAGAAACCTGGGGGGCGGGTGGGTCACAAAGAATATTTCCAACAGCCTGTTGCAGACCTTTATAAACAACTGTCTTCGCTGGATCTATAGTGAAGATCAGATGGCCGGGCCAGAAATAGTCACCAACAAGGAACTATGGGAAGAAACAAAGCAAGAACCAATCGCCGCCGAACAAATATGCAGGAGAAAGTGGAGATGGATTGGACACTCGTGGCTGGGGAGACTGCTGGGTGACATCGCGCGTCAAGCCCTCGAGTGGAACCTGAAAAGGAAGCGGAGAGTGGGTCGTCGGTGCAAGGGTGACATGGAGGAGATCGTGTGAAGAGGAGTTGAAAGAGTATGGACTAAGATGGATGCAGGTGAAAAGTACAGCAGAAGGAAGACAGAAGCAAGTGGAGACGTGCAGTTGAAGCCCTACGTTCCACTAGGAACCCAAGGGAGCAATAATAATAAGTCACGTCAATGATGAAATTAGTAACTGTGGTGGACTGTATTATGTATCAGACTGTGCACAGGGAGTGAGAAGACAGGAAGACGCTAGACCACCGCTTAGGAGACTCTAGAAGATCTGGATTTTGCGCGTGGGTGATTTATGTTTAATGTCACACAAACTCGAAGACTTACAGGTACGCAAAAACCAAAAAAAAGGCAGGAGAAGCTGGCAGCGAAGACAGTGAAAATAGAGAAGACGGAGTGGACAAAGATAACCAACCAACCAATAACGGCAGTAACAGCAACCAGCATCAATCACCATCAACGGGAGAAATTTGAATAAGGTGACTTCCTTCACCTATCTAGGAAGCACTGCTTCAACCACAGTTGGGTGGCATGGACGAAGATATCCAAGCCAGCCAACCAGAATCGGAAATGCAAGATACGTCTTCATCTACGTTTAACCTGTTTGGAGAACTTCTTCGGTTCACTTAGTCAGCAAAAAGAACAAGATTTGAATTTTCAACACAAATGTGAAGTCAGTCAGTCACCTCTAAACGGGTCAGATACTTGACATGTGTGTCACGAAGACGATTTACAGCAGGTGGCTGCAGACTTCAATCAACAGCTGCCATCTTTGCTGGCTGGCTCCATACTGAAGTTCACATGGCCGGCCGGCCAGCCAGAAAGAATTAGCAACAAGAAACTCTGGCTGGGAACAAACCAACGAAGAGCCGAATGCTCAACAAATATCTAAGAGAAAATAGAGATAGACTGGGCATACGGTGAGGAGGATATCCAGTAACACCACGCGCAATACAGGCCATCACTCAAGTGGAAGCGGAATGGGAAGCAACAAGTGAGTGTGACATGGAGGACATTGTGTGACGGGGTGGCGATCGCAGATTATGGGTAATCGTGTGGTTAGCCGGCTGAAGAGGACAACAGCAAATAAAACAAAATGGAGATATGTTTTTAAGTCTTATGCTCCACTTAAAAACCAAATGAATAATAATGATAAATAACAATAGTCACGTCAACGCCAGGTCAACGAGACCTAAATAGGAGATCACTGTTTTGCTGAACTGAAGCCGAAATCATCAGCAGTTTACTCAATTTGACTTATCTTAGAGCTCCTAATCAGCTGAAAACACCAGATTTTCGGTCAGTACTTCTTCTTCAGGCTGGCAATCCATAGAATCAAATTAGTAATTAGTAAATAACACAGTTCAAGGTGAAAACCTACTACAGATTCTTTTGAAAACCAAAATTATCAGTGTCAAAAATAATGAAAACCAAGAAAACAAACAGCATAGAATAATGCTACCTACTACTGATTAATAAGAGTAATATTTGCTAGCCGAGATAAAAATGGTATAAACGCCAGATGGTCGAAATAGGAAAAAAATTAAAACTTATCACAGTATGACAAATGATTACGTCATTACATCAAAATTGATTTTCAAAAAATAATTAAAATTGGTTATTTGTCACCATGACAACTTTCATTATGAATCAGAGTGCAATATTTTCAGTTCTGTTTTCATCTGAACAGAATATGAACTGAATGCTCCCATATTAAGTGATGAATGAGTCGGTGGCACAGCGATAGAATGCCCCACAGTCCCAAAGATGATCTGGGGCGGTCGATCCCTAGCCACGGACTCACTCCCTTACCTCACCAAGCCAGGAGTAAAACTGGTAAAGAGGGTAGGTTGGGGCGCATGAGGCTAGCAACCCCACCCTGTAAAAAAGAATAAACACCATTGCTTCCAAAATTTCAAGCCTCTATCTTGAAGCCTTATGTTCCACTGGGAACGTAAAGAAATTGAAAAAGAAGTTATGAACAGAATACTTAACAAAGGAATTTTTTATATTTTCGATAAATAGTTCTCTAAGTCTAGGCCGTTGTCTTGTATCTTCAACTAAATACTACTTAGGGAAATTCAAATACGCGTAATGATATTTTGGAAAATGCCTTATGTAGTATGAAGAATAATCTAGACTTAAATGAACAGGTGAATGTTGAGAGAAGAATTTAGGCATTACGTAACAGACTTATGCAATCTGAATGTAAAAAATGGGCAAAAGAGTGGGGAAGAATGTTTGAATAAAATCTGCGTTAGATACGTAAAACTAATAATAATAATAATGATAGTGAAGTAGACGTGAAACATCAAACTAGAAGAATTAACAGAATTACGGGACAAATATTAGCCTAGCCATGGTAAGTCGGATGAGTGTATATAGTGTTTCCCACCACAAAAAGGTTAGTTTCGAGATCTCAAATAACCAGTAACTAGAATATGTGTAAATGATATGTTTCAGATCTGTTAGTGCAATAATACGAGACTATGTTAGCCAGCGTGAAGCAGTCTTACAGACATGCTTAACATTCAGGGTTGATAATGCACTTCTCTGTAGATTTACCGATAATTTAGTTCTTCCTCCTAGCTAGCCAATCTACACAGCGCCTACGAACTTGACTCTGTTTAAAACAGAAGTATTTTTCTCTATAATAACAGGTTAGTTGGTAAATATATATTCTGCGGTCGGCAGAAAGCCTTGCTTAATCTAGGTTTCTTGCTAGCTGACACTCACCAGTCAGCAAGGCGTATCTACAAACTTGAAGGAACTCATGTCCCACCCTTCTGAGATTCAAACCCACGTCACAGTGTGCTGCAATCAGAGAAGTTACTACTGAGCTATTCAGGCTATCGATCGACCTTCTGTAGGACTGTATTGGATACTTTGATTGGACACTAGTAACTAGTTTGGTGTGTCTAGTCCTTTTCTTTGGTGTAGACTGAATTCTATCAGTCAAGTTTGCTGTGACGTCACCATGCTGGGTGGCTCGCCATTACGGTGCCCTTCACGATGAAATTAGTTTCTATGTATTATGCAATCTAGGTGTCCATTATATCTGGCACGAATAGCTCAGTTTTACCGTCTCTGACTGCAGCATTGCGTGAAAAAGGTTCGAATCTCAGAAGGGACATGAGTTCCCTCAAGGTTGTAGATATGCCTTGCTGACTGGTGAGTGTCAAATAGCACGAAACGTAGGTCAGGTAAGGCTTCTTGTCGATTGCCTCCAACCATTTAATATCATCAAATCAATGTGCACCTTGTTGACGAGCTATCTAGAATGGTGGTCACATTACAAACCTAACTGATAGAATTCAGCCTTCACCAAAGAAAGGACACTAGACACATCACACTAGTTACTGACTAGTGTCCAATCAAATCTTGACTATTACCCATCTATTCACATAAATCCACATGGCTGATAAAATCAATTTATCTGTTAAAAAAAAGTAGGCCAGATGGATGATAATATCTTATATGATAAAAAAACTCAGCCATTTTATACTTACTTATTTACTTTATTTACTAAACAATTATATCTAATTAAAAAACATTTAGTTGATTTATGGGATAAACTTTATGTTGACTGTCTAAACTAGTGAACATTTGTTCTATTTATTAATGTCTTCTACAAAGTTTCTGTTCAACATCATTTCATCTGTCTCTGAAATAACTTCGGTTTTATTTACTAATTATGATTCTGCAGTTCAACGAGTATAATTTGGGATGTTCTTCATAAAAGTGAAAAGGTAGTGGCAAACTTCTGACGGTTACAACAGGACTGGTGGATATGCAGATCTATTTAGGTAAGGGGCTGGCAAACCCCGGCTCCAAACATAAAGTGGACACGAGCCCCAGAATCAGAGAGGATCGAATGGAATATGAATCTGGTTTTGTCATTGATAGCCATGAGAACGCAGCTTGTGACATCGCTTCACTATCCTATCGATCAGATTTCAAGGAGAATGGTCCTTCAAGGCAACTTCCTGCTTCAACTTGGGTGTCCGGACAGTATCTCAGCACTTGCACAAACTATCAGATTTTGTGTGGCACTTCTTTCCGTGTTGATAATATACCAAGTTTGTGTTATAGTAATAAATAATAAAGGGACATAGTGACTGAAGCTAAGTTGAGGATTAATCTAGAGAGGCCATAGACAGCTGGAAATTCGAAACGCCAGTCGTTTTTGAGGTCTTAGTGGACAACATTTTCTGTAGATTTGAAGTACTTCCCTGTCATATAAACAACCGTACATATTCCAAATGTAATTTCAAGCTTTGAAATAATGGAGAAGATTTGTAGTTGAGGTGAATGTTTTTGATGTGAGTACATTCCTTGAGCTGAGAAGTTTGATTATAAATCATTCACTGTCTCACTAGACAGCATGTTTCACGCATACCTCCATGTGAAGTGAGGATTTTGGAATTTTCTATGAATAATATGATTGTTTTTTAAGATGGCTGGTTATTTATAGATGTTTTCTCATAATTGTCTTAATATGGATCAGTGTCGGTCACTTCTTTGACCTAATGTTTGATCCTTTCGCCATAAGACTTGTTTCTTATTGACAGATAAATATGATCTGTATCAACATGTTTCTTGAATGATGATCAATCTGAACATCAGGCTTCTAGAAGTCAGTTCTGTACAACATTTAGTATTTCCTCTGCTTAGAATCTCCACACTTTCCCCGTAGTATGAAGGAAAACATGCGGTATCTTCTGATGACTAGTTTATGTTTTTTTGGATGGGAAATAGCTGGGGACATCCAGTTTGGCCAACATAGCGTTCTTCACATTTGATCTTATCTTCCATTACTGTTGAATAGTTTGGTCTGAGCAGTGATCAGTAAAGGGACTGTGTATGATTGGGTGACATTCCTATTTACAATAGATAGAGTTTAGATGTGACAGAAATTCAGAACTTCAAGTCACCATACTCTATATAGCACACGAAGGTAAAGAAAAGAAAGTAAAAATGAGATTCATAAGAACTGTAGTGCTCAAAAATGTACGGGAGAAATACGGAGAAATTAATGGATCTAGGATATTACAAAGATTGAGTACATCTGTGCCACTGAGAAGGATTTTGAACTGTATCACCAACAATCTCAAGCCATTGATTCTTGGCATCCTGAGTACTGCAACCAGGCAGTCTGCATACTCTGGGTGACTCAAACCAAGAGTAAAAGACTTCATGGACTGATGCCATGTTTTTGTTCGACCACTGCTAACTCCTTTTGGACACAGCCCTATGCCAGCTAACATTATTTCAAGAGGAAGGCGATGGTTTAGCATACGTAACACATGCCACAGTCGTCTCAATCGATGACTCTAACAAAGGTTGATCCAAGTATTTTTAATCTGAGAAATGAGTGCACCAACTATTCAACAAATTAGCTGGAATTAAGCAGATCATGAATTCTAACACCTTTTATCTCCAAAAAGTCAAATCTGTTGGTTCTAATCAGTACAAGAAACAGAAGTGCAATAGCATCATTCATTCAATTGGCTCTACAGCTGATTGCCAATTAAGATGAGTGTTAAATCAAAATGGGCAGTTTTACTGACATCTAAATTAAAAGGTTTTAAGTTAAGACAGCATTCAAAAGTAGAACGTGATCCATTGTCTGAAATACCATTCAATTCAAGTGATTTTATATACCCTATTAATAACCCTTTGAGTATTTTTCTTTTCTGTCATCGTTTGTCTGAAGTTTTGAAGCAATTTTTTCTCATGACAACGTTTCAAACGCTATTTCACTTAGTATGTAAAGAATTTGCAAATACTATCGTATGTTTTGATGTAAGCAGTATTGTTAATTGGAAACTGGTCGCTTTCAAGGTAGGTAACATTGATTCATAAGCTGTTACTCTGAAATCGGTGCAGGAATGCATTTCACTCACCATGAGGAACTAGGTTCGAATTATCAATACTAATGTCAGGTTAGTCAGTGCTTCTAAATGACTCGGAGACTTGGCGCGTCATGACAAGCATTTCAAAACAAGATGCAGGCTTTCCTAAATAACTATCTTAGCTGAATCGATACTGAAAGTTTGACTATCAGTCAGAACGGATAAGTAACGCGGGACTTTACAATGCAGTACAAAGCACTTGCTTCCTGCCCAACAAATATGCAGAAAAACAAATTAAGATGGATTGGAAATACTCTAAGAAGGTCGTTGATTGGCATCACATACCAAGAAGACACTCGAGTGGAACCCGATTGGGAAGCGACGAGCTGGGCATTCAAAGGTGATGTGGAGGAATTGAGAATTTGCACGGCAATCTCGGAGTCAGATGAAAAGTGTGCAAAGAGCTGTGGGAAACCGTAATGTGCCTCTGAATTACTGTGTTCAATTCGGAACCATATCGAACAATAATATAACATGAATGGACTTCAGATGAATAACCAACACAAATCAGATGTTAGGTAGATGTGACTACTTAATATGAAATTGTTCATAGACGACTGCATGATTCCATGTAAGGTACATCCAAAGACTATTAGATCTCGTTGTGAATACATTACTATTCAGGTGATACAATGAAATCAAATGACTGGTTCAGTGATCTCTTCTCTGATGAGATATACTATGACATCGTACAGGTATATTCATACACTGATATATCAAGTGAAAATTCCTTTCTCATAATTAGTTAACTTTTATTTCCAAGGGTGACTTGGAGGAGGTCATGCGAGGAGGAGATGAAAGCATGTGGACAGACCTGGAGCAGGGTGAAAAAGTTGTCAGAAAACCGAAGGCAATGGAGGTGCGCAGCTGAAGCCCTATGTTCCTCTAGGAACTAAAGGATACATTAATAATAATAATATTTCCTTGTCTGAAGATCCTACTGAGAAGTTATCATGTGTAATCACCAAGTGTAAGTGTTTAAACTATAAATTGCACTGTTACCATACAACCTGTGAAACGAAGTCATAAAATGTAAGGCACTGCATTTCTAATTCATTACCGAGTAATAATGGTAGTAATAATGATTTATTCATTTGGAGAGATAACTACCCTTAGTTCAATCACTAACTATTCTAAAATTAAAGTTTCAAAGCAAGCATAAAAAAATACACGTTCCCCACTGTTTAACGTTTGTCTGTATTGTCATGTCAATTTTAAATAAATATTAGTTTAGAGAAGCAGAAAAATAATTATTTCTAATTTAATTAACTAATAAATTTCAGGATTTCATTATGAACTGATTTCCATTAGAAAACAGTTGGAAAGCCTGAGAGTACTTGATAGCCAGCTGTTTCGTTCTAGTTAGACACTCTTCAGCAGCACGCATCCACCGAGGTTCGAACCCATGACCCATTGGTTACAAGGCAAGTTCTTAGACCATTAAGCCACTAACACCCGATTCAGTGGTTCATGAATTCTAATCGGACCAACGAATCGACTGCCAATGGCTTAATGGTCTAATAGCTCGCCTCGTAACTATACATATATAGTTCCCTTGTATTCCTAGTAGAAAATGCCGTTAAACCTTATGCTTTAAAGTCTCACTAATAGTGATGTAAGTTTTTAACGCATTTTCAGGGATCGAATTTCATCCTCTTCTGGCCTAAATACAAACTAGATGAGGCTTACGACTGAGTGGGCTGGGAATCGAACCGTGATTACATGCATTGTTTAACGAATATTCTACCACCGAATCCCTGAAGCACTAGTTAATTTTCTTTAAAAAAGCCATTTTATTGTGTGACCGTTCATATTTAGTCATGCAAACAGGGTTAATGAAAAATCCTGGGCTTAAAATGAGCTTCGTGCCAGTAATTCAAACAGCTTGCTGTCTTGAATCCTATAGAGACGAAATGAGTGGTCTGCAAATTTAGGACTATCCTAGGCAGCGTGATCACAGATGAATTTCTGTGATGCTGTCAACCTTTTATTCATGGAAACTTAAAACGAGGGTGAGTTTGTAATGCACTCATACTATTTTAACATGGGTCTATTAAAATCTGCTTAATTACTTATGAAGTTAAATTGCTGACTATTGTCTAGCATTATATCACATCATATATAAGACAGTAATTTAGCTGAGAAAAGAACTGAGACAATACAGAGACAACTCAAGCCCATAAGTATTATCCAGTAATTTATGAATATTACTCACATGGCTTCTTTGTGGAACATGGGGATTCAGTGGGACGTTGCGATTTCACGGTACTCTCTGCGGTTGCATTTAGTTGGTTCCACGATTAATCACAGACTCCCACTCCTCCCACCCGTCATATGATATCCTAAATGTCAACTTCCGACTGAAGTCCAACATGTGACTCAATCGCCATTCGGCTTCTATTCGCCAGTTTGTCAAGTGATGCCACTCAGCGGTTTCCTCAGTGTGTGTCCAGTCCATTTCCATACCCTTCAGCATATTTGTTAGGTGATAGATTCATCATTGCTGCCTAGATGAATGAAAGAGGTTACTTCTTTTATATTTCTGCTGCCTATGACAGAAGGAATGAGATATGATACTAGGATTTCCTACTGTGATCAACCTAGAACACATAGTTCATTCAAAGCTTTCATTTTTTTCTATACTACACAAATACTGTATATCGCACTAGTATTTTGTCAATATCTAATATCTTCCTGATATTTTTTAAATTATTTCAAAAATACTTTCTTCTTTCCACAGATAAGTAAAACTTTCATCTGAAATTTTTAACTATTTGAATTTCATATTTTTTTACTTCTGAATTTTAATTTCCTGAGCTTCATTTTTTTCATTTATATGAACTGAGATGTTTCGGAATTACATAGAAGGAACTAATGATAGGTGGAATTCAACAAACTATGTCTTAATGAGAGTTAACTGTTATTTGAGTCATGTTTTTGGGGAGTTAATGTATGTCACCAGCTGATGAAGCTAGACGAATACAATTGCGTTTCTTTGATGACAGGTAGTAGTAGTAGTAGATGCATTTCATCTTATTTGGGATTCATCAGTTGAATATGCTTACCAAATAAAAATGAATTATTATCTGACTGATAAGAGTAGCTGAGAAGTTGGGCACATTTATCTGCAGTACTCTCGAACAAGCCAGTGTTACCTAAGTAGTGAATGACCAATTCTACCCCCTCTGAAGATCAGTACATCCCTGAAGATTTTGATCGGTTCATTTCCCACCAATAGGCTTAAGTAGTTCATCAGAACTGAATCAAAATGATGCAGGTATCTATCCTAAACTTTTCTGAATGTATATTATTGACAAGCTTGGTATTAAATAGACCAAAACGCCATTCAATACAGACTGGCATCCGTAGTCCCACAACTACTTATATCCATTTGCCCTATGTATATATGGTTTGACTTTCTTATTCGTAATCTTGACTGAACTCATAATATTGGTCAAACTATTTATGACATCAGTGATAATGACTATAAGCTTCATTGCAATAAGAAATTTAATCCATCAGAATTCATCAGAATTCAAACATAAAATATTTTATAGCAGTTTTATCTGCAAACGTGTAACGAAAGCATTTGAGAAACGACTTGTAAGGATTAGTTTTGTTTTTACGAGCTTGGAAACGGATTGATATCAGTTAGAGAACCATTGAAAACTAGGGAGTACTGGACAGATGTTACATCCTTGTTTTGGGAATCATCGGCAGTACGCACCCACAGCCAAGGTTCGAACCCAGGATCTTCCGGTTACAAGGCAAAGTCGTTTACCAATAATCTGATGCTCGCTAGTGACTTGCTACAGGCTAGAGTTTCCTGTAGTTCTAGTGAGTAGTCGTGATCAGTGAGGGTCATCCAGTCGGACGTGGGGATGGATGTCCCACTGATGACACTGGTTGGTAGTCGCGCTAAATCCCGGTGACTGCATTGTATACGAGCTTGCCTTGTAACCGGAAGGTCCTGGGCCCGAAACGTGTTGGTGGATGCGTACTGCCGACGGTTCCCAAATCAGGATGAAACATCTGTCCAGTACACCAGTCCTGATTTTCAATGGTTCTCTAACTGATATCAATCCGTAGCCAAACTCCTGAAGTCATTCGCGTAATTCGTGGTTGTAATTATTGAATGAATTTAAAGTGTGATGCTAAACACTGCTGAGTGATTATTGTGAGTAGCTGGGTACCACTCATACCAACTATTAATGCCTGCTAGCCATACCAATGTGATCTTAACGGCGCGTGGCAGTTTCGCAATTTTTTGGGCTGACCTTATCAGACGTGTAGCCAGTTTAACTGAGTTAAGGAAACGACAGGATTCTGTAAAGTTGCTCGGCGAAACTGGTAATATACTGCATCAGATTCTCAAAATGCAACGTGCACAGTTCCAAGTAAAACTGCACCACAATTTCCCTGATTTCTCCATTCCTATTTATATTATCAATCAGTTCACAGACTGCAATCTGAATAATTCCAGTTTCTAAAGGGAACTGCGCAAGTCTCTAATTACGAATTAATTTGTAAACTGCGAATTTAATTTAATGTAAAGGAATACAAATACATTGGCAGGATAAAACGAAACTGCTCAAACATACAAGTTCTAAGTGACAAATTGATCAATTTAGGAACTAGCATACATAAATATGATGTGGTACGAAAGAACAACACATCAACAAACATCATATAAAGACATTTATTTATCAAGTGTTGGTTTGCAGGGATTTGATTGGTTACAGAATTGATCACAGGATAACATCATTTAGAGAACTACTGCAAAACCTGGGAGAATTAAGTGTGTACTGATGAAGAGTACTAAACTATTGAGAAACAGCTGTCCAGTACTCCGTGAAAGTTTTTCAATGGTTCTCTAACTGGTGTCAGCTCATGATCAATCCCGTATTATTATTTTTATTATTATCGCTCCCTTGGGTTCCTAGTGGAACACAGGGCTTCAACTGCACGTCTCCACTTGCTTCTGTCTTCCTTCTGCTTTACTTTTCACCTGCATCCATCTAAGTTCATACTCTTCCAACTCCTCTTCACACGATCTCCTCCATGTCACCCTTGCACCGACGACCCACTCGCCGCTTCCCTTTCGCGTTCCAATCGAGGGCTTGACGCGCGATGTCACCCAGCGGCCTCCTCAGCCACGAGTGTCCGGTCCATCTTTACTTTCTCCTGCATATTTGTTGGGCGATTAGTTCTTGCTTTGTTTATTCCTATAATTCCTTGTTGATGATTCTCTCCGGCCCAGCCATCTAATCTTCAGTATAGATCCAGCGAAGACAGCTGTTGGTTGATAAAGGTCTGCAACAGGCTGTTGGAAATAGTCTTTGTGACCCACCCGCCCCCCAAGTTTCTGATCCGTAAAGAAGAGCTGACTGACTTGACGTTTGTATTGAAAATCCTACCGAATTTTGATGTTGATGCTGGCTGAGTGACGAAGATTTCCAGATTGGTTTCAGTTGGTTGATGAATGTGTTTCTCGCCTGTTTTCCGATTCTCGCTCGATTTGACATCCTCGACCGTTCCACCTGCCTGTTGTTGAGACAATGCTCCCCAGATAAGTGAATGAATGAAGTAACCTCTTTCAAATCCCTCCTGTTGATGGTGATTGACGCTGGATATTGCTGCTGTCGTTGTCGTTGTTGTTGTTGTTGGTTGGTTATTTTCATAACCTCCGTCTTGTCTATGTTCACTTGGAGTCATGTCTTTGCTGCTTCTTCGACCAGTTTGTCGGTTTTCGCTTGTAAGTCTTTGATTTTGTATGACATCAAACATAAATCATCGACGCGCGAAATCCAAATCTTCTAGGTTCTTTGTGTCGGTCGGTCCAGGATATCCCTGCCTTCTCGTTTCCCACTGTCTGACGCATAATCCAGTCAGTCCACCACAATTAGGAATATCATTGGTGATAATAGGCAGGCAGCCTTGTCTGACTCCTGTGTTTACTCCAAACGCCTCGCTGAGTTTTCCGTTGTGGATGACTTGACATGTCCATTGTCGTACAGCTGTTGAATAAGGTTGATGAATATTGTGGGCGCTGTACGCCGTAGTACTCGAGTAGTTTTTGAATTACTTCGCGGTCAACGCTGACTATCGAAAGCCTTCTCAAAGTCTATAAAGTTGTGGCAGAGGTTGGATCGCCATTTCATGCTTTGTTCTGTGATGATGATGCATAGATTTGTAATTTGGTCAGTACATGATTTGCCTGACTTTCCTGAATCCAGCCAGCTTGTTCTGGTCGGAGTTCTGTCTCCAGTACGTCCTTTAATCTCTCCAGGATGATGTGACTCAGGATTTTACTTGGCGTCGATAGGAGCCTGATTCCTCTCCAGTCAGTTCTTGCAGAGTGAGGCGTAAGTAGCCCTTCTTTGGTAGTTTCACGAGGTAACCTTTCCTCCAGTCAGTAGGCACCTTCCTCTCCTTCCAAACCTTTTGCAATAATGAATGGAGTCAGCATGTCTGTTGTAGTCTCTGGGTCCGCTTTCAGTGCTTCAGTAGACGTGACTAGTGACATGAACAGTACTAATATAATTCTATATCGTTAGCTTTGTTGATGATCATGTTGTGATCTCAATAATTTTGGTTTCCAAAGGAATCTGTAGTGAATTGTCGCCTTGAACTATATCATTTGCAAATCGCAACTTTGACTGCTCATATTGCAATTAAGACCTAACCTTTCCTCCAGTCAGTAGGCACCTTTCCCTCCTTCCAGACCTTTTGCAATAATAATGGAGTCAGCATGTCTGCTGTAGTCTCTGGGTCTCTTTCAGTGCTTCAGGGGGTATTCCATCTGGTCCGGCTGTTTTTCCAGCTTTCAGAAGCTTGATTGCATTCAAGACTTCAGCTCTCGTTGGAGGATTGGTGTCAACTTGCAGTTGTGTGCGCGCTGTTGTTGGTATTTCTGGACGGGTTGCAGGTGGCGGTCGGTTCAAGAGTCCTTTGAAGTGATCCGCCCATTGTTTAATCTGTTTTCTTCCTTGGTAATTGGGTTCCCTTGGCTGTCTTTTATAGGTTTCGCTTGTGTTGATCTCTTCCCGGATAGAGATTTGGTTATCTGATATAGTGTCCTCAGGTCCCTTTTGCCTGCTGCCTTCTCAGCTTCAGTGGCCAGATTGTCGTAGAATCGTCTTTTGTCCTTCCTAGCACTCTTCTTCACTTCTTTGTCCAGTGCTGTGTAAGTTGAGCTCAGCGTCTCCTTCTCCTGTCCGTCCTTGCATTGAATCATTTTCTCTTTCACCATTCTCCTCTTTTCTATTAATTTCCAAGTGTCCGTTGAGAGCCATTCCTTGTCTTGTCTCTTCTTTCTTCCTAGAACCGTTGAACACGTTTCGTTGAGAATCGCCTTCAGAGACTTCCAATGTTCTTCCACGCATGATTCTTCAGTGATGTCGCGTAGTGTTTCCTGCTTTGCTCTGACAGTTGCAGTGAAAGTGTCTTTTGTGGTTGTGTCCTTCAGTTTCTGAGTGTTGAACTTGCATTGTGGCCTATCCCAGCTATCCTCGAGGCTTTTAGTTTCACCTTGAAAGTCCCTTGTACTAGATAGTGGTCTGAACCCACATCTGCTCCTCTCCTCGACCTTGTGTCCAGTAGGCTCCGTCTCCACTTTCTTGAAATTGAGATGAAGTCTATTTGGTTTTGGTGTTTCCATCTGGTGAAATCCATGTCGTCTTGTGTATATCCTTGTGTTTGAACACACTACCGCCAATCACCAAATCATTGAAGGCGCAGAAGTCTGAGAAGAGTTCACCATTGTCGTTCATTTCGCCGAGGGCCTCACGACCCATGGTGAGTTCTCTTCCTGTGTTGTCTCCTCCCAGCTTCGCATTCATGTCGCCCATCAGGATTTTGATATCGCCATTTGGGACGTTGTCCATTATTGCTTGTAGTTGTCTGTAGAACGCCTCCTTCTTCTCTTGTTCTGAGACGTTTGTAGGCGCATAGCATTGAATGACTGTAACTTTCCTTCCTTTTGAGTTGAACCTGGCTGTCATTATCCTGGAGGAGATTGGTTCCCACTGCATGAGAGCTTTGGCTGCTGTTGGTGACATCATGATGGCCACTCCCTCGGTGTGCTCGTGGTTGTCCTCTGGGTGGCCGGAATAGATTACTGTCTCTCCAGTAGGTAGTTGGCACCTTCCAGTTCCGTTCCATCTGCTTTCGCAGATTCCCAACACTTCTATTCTGTACCTTCTCATTTCAGCGGCTATCTGGGCAGCCTTTCCAGTTTCGTACATTGTACGAACATTCCAGGTACCCATCCTTACTTTTGCTTTCATCGAAAGAAGGCACATCGGCTGACTGGCTTCCCGAAGGCTTTCACCAGCCTGCGTCATTTCACTTCCCCGATTCCAGCGAAAAGTAAGGCTATTGCTTATGTTTTTAGAATTTTTAATATATTTATTCGTTGAAGTTTCTGTAGCGATTTGGTTGTTTTACAGGGGTGGAGTTGCTAGCACCACGCCCCAACCCTCCATCTTTATCCGGGCCTGGGACTGGCTAGAAAACTAGCAAGCTAGTAATCTGGTGAGGTTATGATCAATCCTGTAATATATATATATATATATATATATATATATATATATATATATATATATATATATATATATAACGATTAGTTCCCTTTATGAATTTAGACAAAGCAATAAGACGACGTAATCTGTCTGAATCGTGTAATGTATTTGCGCAACACATTCGAACAATTTGATCACACACGGACTTGTCATAGAAATATATATGAAACTGATAAAGAGGTAAGAGGTGAGAAAAATAGACTTAGGTCAAGTTAAAAGAACATATTCAAGGTCAAAATAAAAATGAAGACCACTAAACTAAATAGCAGAGGTAATAGTACATCTGCTATGGTATCAAAACAAAATTTACCAAAGAAGTTTTAATGACAAATTGTTTTTGAACGCATAAAGGTGGCTTGAACTTTTTAATTGCTAGGGCTTCTACAAACTTTAGAATACGCCCCAAACACATTTTATAGGTAGGTTTAAAAGATCTGTTAACATTAATTTTATGACCTGTCTCTATAATATGTTTCGCAATAGAAGAACTAGGTCTCCTGTTCTCACCGTTAATAGGTTCTGAAGATTCCATTTGTTTCTAGAGCCATTTAGGAATATGCTCTGAAGCCCTTACTTGCAGAGATCGATGAGTCCTCCCTATGTATATGTGTCCACACGTAGATTCAAATTGGTAAATACAGTGAGATGTGACGTCATTTTTCGCATGTTCGAAGGGTTTAGATAGATATAATGGCTTTACATTCTCAATTATTATGGTATTAGCTGCATAGAGAGTCTTTTTAACAGCAGCGTTCAGCCATTGTCTAGTTATCAAGCTGCTTTGATATCCCATATAGGGTAGCTTGATGTACACGTCTTTCTTAGGGGCGAGTTGGAGTTGTTTTGATAGCATAGCAGATGTACTGTTACCTCTGCTATTTAGTTTAGCGGTCTTCATTTTTATTTTGACCTTGAATATGTCCTTCTAACTTGACCTAAGTCTATTTTTCTCACCTCTTATCTCTTTATCAGTTTCATATATATTTCTATGACAAGTCCGTGTGTGATCAAATTGTTCGAAATGTGTTGCGCAAATACATTACACGATTCAGACAGATTACGTCGTCTTATTGTTTTATATATATAGAATGAGTTACAGTATTTTACAAGAGTGAAATGGCAGTGTTTCCACAGCTTAAAAAATATTGTTTCTTGATATCCACTCAGTAAAAGAAGCAGAAGTACTTCAGAAGATTAAATTCTGTAGATTATTTCAAAAGGCGAATTTTTGAATGAGTGAGTGAGTAAATAGGTAGCTGAGCGGTTACAGTCAATTCATTACTACTTTGATTGACAGTGGAATCCTTCAAAAATAACATTTTTCCCATAGCTGTACTCCAAACTCTTTCAAGACTATAAAATCTGAAGTGGACGTCAGAAAAAGCAAACAACTGCAACACTTCAACACCTTTCATTGTTTGTCTATAAATAATATAAGTAGTACTCTATCTATTATGACCAAAAAACTGAAGGATATCGGTAACAGTTCAGGAAACCGATAGATGAATTCCGGTGCATAGTTTGCTAAAGTTCGGCAAGTTACACGTGGTACAAAATTATACTCCAACAATATCAAAACATGGTATGGTGTGATAGAATCTATGGTACTACTATTCAGCAATAATAATAACTCATGTCAAAATTAAAAAACTATCTCAACAAAGCTATGCAGTCCAAATGCTTCATACATACAAAATACATGATGTACAGCAAAATGCCTTAACTTGCCACAACAGTAAACTACCTGAGAATCAAGTTTCATCACAAACTAACTTCGTTTCGGAAAACACTGAAAACCGGGCAGTTCTAGGCACTTGTTTCGCCTCAGTTGAGGACTCTTCATCTGTAAATACTCACAACCCCAAAATGGATTGAATCCAAGACCTTCATTTTACAAAAGGAGCTTGTTGGTCATAAGACCAGTGGGATGGACTTCTGCTAATTTGCAGTTTATAGCCCAACGGAAAACCGATGTCATCAGTAAATGTCTTTCCTCACGCTAAACTTGGTGGACCCCTCTAGCCAAACTTTATCACTAGAACTTTATCCGATGATAATGACTAGTGGTCCCGCTATATGTCGCGAAGTGGCAGAACTTACATTTCATGGCTAAGGGATACCGTCCTAGGGAGTCAATGGTCTGCGAGCTCACCTTGTAGCCTGAAGGCCCAGGGTTCAGTCTCTGGGGAGGTCATGGTGTTTAGTACTCCAGTACTCCTCAAATTTCGGTGATCTAATTGAAGTCACATTGTGATCAAGCCTGAAGTCAATCAACACACTCCTCCCAGTACCAGTGGAACATAGGGCTTCAAGATAGAGGCTTTAAGTTTCGGTAGCATTGGTGTTTATTTTTTTACGGCATGGGGTGGATAGCCTCATGCCCAACCTCCCCTTTTCAGCAGTCTTATTACTGCCTTAGCTCACTAAAAGAGTGCCTCAGCAGGGGATCGTACCCTGGACCACATGCGTGGTCGGCGAGCATTCTACCTCTGTGCTAACGACTCACAAGTCACTGAGATAAGGAGGATTGTAATGTTGGCAAGACAGTCTCTTACTCCGGTGACTAGTCATTTTGTACTCACCGTCTGTGATAAATATGAAAGAAATCAGACTAGGTAATAACATCACAGTAGCTTAAAAATCCCAAATACATCAAAGAAAAGAAGAAACGTCCAGCGAAGCGTTATTCTTTTCAGCTATATCTTTGTTAAGCTATCGGCCACACTGAGCTTTTAAAGTGTCATAGAAAATTTCCCTCCATAGTTTTACAGAGATGAACAAAGATCCCACTGTAGCTTTGCTTTGGAAGATCTGACCGATTCTGGACACCAAGTGAACCTGCAAACCAAATTCAGAGTTATCTACACAGTACACGGAATTCTCGTCGAAGGTGCATGAACCAAGTGACTTCAAACCGCGACAGGTATGGTAACTTGCAGATTTATTCCTGAACTGTTTATTCAGTAACTTGAATTACAATGAAATTAATCCGTTTTTACATTCCTATTTCTTTTTCCCACTGTTTTATTTGTAATCCTTATCATACTGATCCCAAATTGACCCTCTTTCAACTTTCTTTGGGATCTACTCAATCACATCGGGTTATATTAAGTCCTTCAACTCACTTATTTATTCTATTTTCTTTTCTGCTCAATTAATGTTTTCTGTATTACGTGACTGTTATTTAAAGCCTACAACTTTAATGATACACCTTTCAAAACATTCCTTTTTATTACTATGACAAGAAACTGTATATATGTGATTGTACAGCTTCAGAGAGATATCAGCGAAAAGACTGACTCTTCATTGAACGTCTCTTGCTTTAGATTACTATCAGGGATGCTAATTTATGAAGTTGAGCAGTTTTTATAAGAGCTTAAAAGCATTGTGGTGAGTACTGATCTGTCTTAACGCGTAATGACTATATTTTTTATGATGTGTGAATATATATTTTATCAAAAAGTGTTATTTAGAAGATTAGATGTAAAACTATGCTGACTGAAAAACTCTGCTTTGTAGAATGAACTGAAGAAGTGGGGAAAGAGCTGTAGTGACCTACCCAGATCACGAAGACACCTAACTTTTCATCCAGTAAATTGACTCAAATTTACTCCATTTTAAATTGTTTTCAATCATCTAATTATTCCACCTTATTCAGAACTTGTACTCACGCTTATTTTTAAGTAGGTTTTAATATACTACTGGGAATTTCTTGAAGGAATTGAAGGAAAAAATATCATGAGAGTTTAAAGAGTTCTCCAAATCAGGCAGTGTTACACTCTCCTGTACAAGGAATAGACATTTCGTAACAGAATATGCCCACGCTCTGCATGAAAATTATTCTTAATAAGGGTGCTATTAATTTTATTGCATTTTAGTGACGTTTGCATAAGAACTGATAACCCTTAATGTTTTCTTCTGAAAGTTACCAGGCTAGAGTTTTAGAAGTTAGAATCCCATCACTTAAGAATTATACCTTCATATACTTTTTGATATGGATGATCACCATCCGGTTTAATCGATAAGACTCTTTCTTGAGTGGACCCTCAAACCACATTATATGACTAGAACTTTAGGAAATTTAATGATTAATTAATCGGGAATGTGTGGTACATGAATATTAAACGGTTCTATTAAAAGAGAAAGCAAAACAGATGGATATAACTTTAGTATAGGGAGTCAGTAAATACTGCTGACTATCGATCCTGAACTCGCTTCAGCTAGAGAAACACTGAAAACCCGTATTGGAATACTGGACAGATGTTTTGTCCTAATATGTGACTCCTCAGTAGTATGTGCTGATGACCCCATCAGTGATCAAATCCAGGACCTTCAGTTTACAAAGCCACCCCACTGACGATTCAGACACTAGTACGAAATTCTATGGTCCATCAATTCTAATTCCTACCAATTCACGAAATATAGTGAGACCAACAGATAATGTCAATGGGTTGTATTTGTCATCACATCTAAGTTGGTGAACTTCGTTGGTCACAACGTCTTGCTATGACCAGTCACTAATGACTGCTAGATTAATTTTCAAGTGATGTTCTATACGGATTTGATTGACTTAAAAGTTGATCGGGAATTGATTTCAGAAAGAGAACCACTGAAAACCAGTACTGGAGTACTGAAAAGCAGTTTCGTCCTTGCTTGGAACTCTTCATCAGAACACGCTGTTTACGTCAACAGGGATTTAAACCAATACCTTTAGGTTACAAGGCGAGACTACGCACCAGTCAGCTACTGGAACAGAAATACGGTTCAATTTTCTGTAGACAAATTAAAATTTTCGTTTAACATTCTTCAGCCTACTGAGAACTACGGACTATTTTGAAGATTTAGGGAGTATATTTCCTTTACAATTTCTTTTTAAATATTAAGGATTTGCAGAAAAAATAATTTCCCCTCTTATCTATCCACAGTTATTTTTTCCTAAAAATCTCTCTGATTCTCATACTGATTATCTCTTTCCTGTCCGGCTAAAAGTGAGACAAGGTAAATAAGTGGAACAGTTTCGCCTTTATGATGTCTTATCTTGCTGTCTAGTATTTTTGTTACAATTCACAGATTCAAGCAATACTACTTCTTATCACTTTGCTTTTATTCATTCTATCTACCTTTCAAAGTTGAATTTTTTTCACGATAAAGTATCCAATGCATTCGTATTTAGAAGAGCCGTGTTTTTAGCATAGTACTCAAAAATGGAGTTTTTGAGGTCATAAGACATATGGTTTCAACCCAGGTAGCTGTCCAGAATTCATTTCTATTAATAATGCGATATTATTCCCTTGGGTTGCTAGAGATTTAGCAATGCATCGCTATTTCTATCTGTTTTTGCAGTCTGTCTGAACCGACTCCATGACTGCTCTCGCAAGAACTCCTACAAGGGATTATCGGCCTCACGGCCAACAGGTTTAAATTGAGAGTTTGCTTAGCATGTAGTGTCGCTCAATGACCTTATCAGGATATGGTCAGTCTATCTTAATTTCTTACTGCAAATTTCTTGGGTCAGAAATTCTTAGTTGGTTGATTGCCAGAGTTCTTTGTCGCTTACCATTTCTGATCAGTCATCTAAATATTTATTTTAGAGTGATGTCTGTCTCGCTTTTCCGATCCCTTCCTTATCTATGCCGCCGCTTATAATGGAGACAATGCTACCTAACCAGTTAAGTGGAAAATGTCCTTTCCTTTAGATCTCTACCACTGGTGGTGATGAATGCTTGTTTTTGTTGTTGTTATTGCTGGCGTTCAGGATGTAATGGAAATGTTTGCAGAATCCCTCTTGGATAATCTTACCATAATATTTATACATATTCTACTTTCCAACTAACTTTGTAATCATTATCCTCTTTTCTGTTAGACTGTATATCATTATCCTGACGTTCACACTTCACATGTTGGTATGATCCTTCCTATTTGTCTTTGTCCCTAATAAAGCTGTAATTTTATTACTTCTCTTCATGGCTATGTGTACATTGGTAATGTATTGTTTTACAATGTGATGTTGTTTGAGTCAGTCAAGGTCATTCTGATCTTGGACTGTCCAGACAGAGTTTTGATCCTACCTTACTGGGAATATTCTTCGTGATTCTAGGGTACTTCTTGCAGTTGAATACTGGTTAATTAATTTTTCTTCTGCGGTCGTCGTTTTTTTATATCAGAAACTTATCTGAACCGAATGGTTATCTAACGTCACTGTTGAGGTAATTTTGAGTTTTTCATATCGTTATTACTGAATAGAACCACATGGATTTATCAATGAGTAATCGTCTTTTTTCCTGCCTTTGGGGCGTTTTATGACTATGTGTGTGTGTCTCGGGGAAGTTTTTCAGCTACACGGTTAGAAGCAGAAATCGGTCTTCTCTGTTCAGATCATAACGAGTTGGTTTTGGTCGTAACATAGGTATCTATATCACGTCTGACTTCTCTATGTTCACCTAAAGTTATATGCTTTTACAGGAGACCGACGCCATTCATACGTAAAGTACTGACATTAATGAAATACTGAATATTTTTTTAGTTATTTGGAATTAAAATGTAGCATCGGAAGAGGAAAGAGACATGTCCTGTGAAAAATATTCCAATGTTAAAGTGTACGTCTAAAGTTTTATTGGAATAAGTTTTTCTTATGCGATTTCGGTGGTCTAAATTAGCGTCAAATAGATTCATTCTTATGATAGAGAAGATCTGTAGTCCAGGTGGATGATTTTGATGTAGTTTATAAAAAATCAACCCATACAGACCAGATACTCAATGCAAACGCTATTCAAGAGGGCCAGGACTCATTGCAGCACTCCAGCCTTAAGGAAAATTGGAGGAAGATATATCATGGACGTTTTCCAAAAGAATGGATATTCACAGAATTTCATCAAAAAATATCTGCCCCCAAGCTAACCTATCAAATCTAAGGCCTCTAAGGAAAGCACAAAGAAAGTCACCCTACCATATATATACAAGACATCCCAGAAATCACTGCAAGACTCTTTAAGCCCTTAGGAATTGATGTCGCACACAAACTAACAAAATCACTTCACTCAGCTCTATATCAACCAAAAGACTGAACAACGAAAGAAGATAAAATCAACGTCATCTACAAAATAAATTGCAATGAGTGCCATAAACATTACATTGGCAAAAGTGGACGTTCCCTTCAACCTTCATATCCATGTTCATAAACTAACCGTCAAAAGACATGACATCCACTCCCTCATATCACTGCATACAGAAAACTACAGACATCAATTCGACTAGGACAACCAACGTTCAAATATTAGACAGAGGGAACATCAAGAATTTTAGGGAATTTTGAGAAGTCTGGTATTCCAGTGAATGGTCAATCAAGAGACAAATCGACCTAGACAAAATTTACCAACAGATAAGAAGGAAATCTCACACACAAAGGATCAAACTTCAGGTCAAGGAAACAATCATTACCAACGCAAGTAGCCTAGAAGGTGTGAAAAAAAAACACAAAAACAACCAATCACGTTCAAGGTCACCTGGCGAGATGACCAATAAACTCGTGAAGAAGTTTAAAAGCTCACTTCAGAATGAAGTATGCACTGAAGATGTTGCCTCGTAAGGCAATGAAATGTTCGCAAATAAACCATCCATCTCAGAGAACACAACTACATGAAAAGATCCATTCTTAGAATTGTGATCTCTAATAGTTAATTAGGATAAGTAATCAATTCAATATATGATTAGGTATTCGAATTACAGTTTTTTCTTGTGTTGTGAAAACTTTCCTTTAGACTTCTTGACATGTTCTATACAAAGAAAAAGAAATTATTAATCAGCGATAGCTATACCACTAAAAATGGTAACTTTCAGTTAGTATTCATGCTGATATCAAGAGGTCTGTTTATTGATACCGAAAAAGTGTTTGTACATTGGGTCCGGACAAGCAGAAAGTTACAGATGATACCATTGTATCGTGCATTGTGGATTTCATTCCTAGTCTTCGTCAACTAAAATAGATCTGGTGTTATATTTTAATAATTTATTCATATTTCAGGATTTCATCATGAGCTGACATTAGTTAGAGAACCATTGGAAAACCTGGGAGTACTGGACAGCTGTTTCCACCGTCCTAGTTTGGGACTCTTCAGCAGTACGCACCCACTGGGATTCGAACCCAGGACCTTCCGGTTATAAGGTGAGCTCGTATACCATTAAGCCACTGGGACCCGATCCAATGGTCCTTGAATTCTAACTTCTGCCAATTCACGACATAGCGCGACCGCTAGCCAATGTCTTCGGCGAGTATTTGTCCTCACACCCGACCAGCTGCACCCTACTGGTCACGACTTCCCACTGGAACCCAGGTAACTACCTACCTGAATAGGACCAGTCGCCATATTTCTTGATTCGTTCTTTACAAAGAAGTATTGCTGTTTAGAAATAAACAAGTTGATTGCACTTTTATATTATTATTATTATTAATACTGTATGTTGTACAAATTCTGTTAAATCGAAAAATTCCATTTATTAGAACAACTTTGTACTTCACCTTTTGTTTATCTTGTATTATTGTCAGATTGAGAGAATTGAAGTGCATTCTTTTGTTAAGTATAGTTCATTAATAATGTATAATTGTTTTCAATCGAGCATGAAGTGAATTAGAAAGTGCTTCAATTCACTGGGGCAAAGTGCTGTAGACATTTATAACCCTCATTCATCAACAGCAGTTATATGATGATGCCACACACACACACACAGACGAAGTGATTTACAACGGAAAACTCATTGAAGCTGTGAAAGTGAACAGAAGAATAAGACAAGGGTACACTTAAGAACTCCAGGAAGACTACCCTTTTATCACTTATTCTTATCCTTTGATTTAACACTGGAAGATAAATATAGCTGTTTAACATTCAAGAATTGGTTTTTGTAGGGATTTTTTTTGTTTCAGGTTATACCAAGGATTGATATCAATTAGAGAACCATTGAAAACCAAGGAGTACTGGACAGCTGCTGTTTCATCCTAGTTTGGGACTCGTTGTCAGTACTCATCCACTGGGTTTCGAACCTATTCTAACATTCATTTATAAATCATGCAAAGAAGCCTTGTCGGTGATCGCGAAGCCAACTAAAAGAGACTGGGGAGAAAAGAGTCAAGTAGAGATGTGTTAGTGAAACTTTGTGTTCCACTGACAATGCAGTATAGTAATAATATACGATTTTATCTATTCTATATTGCACACTGGTACAAATTAGTATTCTTAGGCTATTAGACTTCATCCTAAGAGGCTAAAGTGAAACATGTTTTTTGTACGGGGTTCAACTCTTTGACAGGAAGGCGTGTCATGTATGTGTGCTGTTATAAAATTGTAATGTAAGAGGAAGTAACCATTGTCCACCCCAAGATTCATGATGAAATTTGACCTGAAATAAACAGGAAGATACGATATAAACATAGTAGGATTATATTATTATTCCTTCGGGTACCGTGTGAAACATAGAGCTTCAACAACACATCTCTACTTCCCTCTATTCTCTGCTATCCTCTTCATCTGGCTGGCCGCACGATTCCTCATAATCTCTTATTTCCTCCTCCCCAACACACAAGCTCTTCCATGTCACACTAAGACGGCCCACTCGTCCTTGAAATTTGTCCCAGTGATGGTGTTTGATGCTGGTTGTTGTTGTTGTTGTTGTTGTTGTCGGTTAGTTGGTTGGTTATTATCACTACCGGAGAAAAATGAATTTTTGTGTAATTATGGATTAAAAACATAGTAGTGACAAAATAGGAAGGAGTTTGGATACAAAAAATGTAAAAAAAATAATAGAAATGAAAGAGAAGACTGGATAAGAAAGATAACAGAGTAATCATTATTGACAGAAGTGACTGTTTATGATGACCAATAGTATAGACAATAGATGGATGTATTTTAATTTGAATATATAGCTTCTGCTTGAACTTTGGACCATGCACATGGTCCGAGGTTTGATCCCCCTGCCGACGCACACCTGATATCTATGGTCGGCCTGCAAAACTTCGGCTACGCATATCCATGCTGAAAACTCCATACTTGTACCAAAATTACAGTGGGGAATCAAGTTGTAATCAAAAATAAAATAAATAAATAAATATACCTAGATGCTTTCATCTCACTCCCTAAGAGAGATCTGATCAGATCTTGTATATGACTTTGCAGGACTTTTCAAATGGATCTGGGTATTCTTAGTTCACCAGATGTACTGTTAATGTGAACTTGTCTTGGTACTTAAATGCAAAATAAACATTTAGATCACGGTGAGATTCGAGAACACCGTCTTTACATTACTAGTCCACTGTTCTGCCAGTTCATCTAGGAAATACAACCAGTAAGCTATTGATTTGAATCCTGCCACGATTCAAACTTTCATTCCGTCTTCATTCGCCACCTATTGAATCAATAGAAATATTTATATGGAAAGTGTGACAAATTTCAGAAAAATGAAAATATTTTAGTCAGTAATTGATTTATCAAAGCAAAATTTATTTTAAATTAAATCTCAACAAGGCATAACTCCCACTTGGTTGGTTGTTTCAGTACGTGTAGATATGTGAATTGAAGAAAGTTCGATACGTGCAGTAAATTAAAAAGACAAAAATGTAACGATATATGCATCCAGATGACGAGTCCCAAATAAGACGAAATACGCCTTCTGGATTCCACTGCTAGCCACCATCCACCAATTGTATACTAATTAAATGCCTCGACATCGTCGAAGCATCTGCACAAGAAGCCGACATGTCAACCTGAGACCGAGCACTTCGGTCCAATCAATCGACGGGAAAATCAAAAATTCAATTCAATAACACTGTCAACTCGTCTGTTAATTAAAAGAAAGCATTTTTGAAATTATAAATAATAATAAAAATGTCAAGTGTTGTTTCGTAAGAATTTGACTGACTACTTGTTTGATCAGGAGCTGATATCATTTAAAGAAAAGCTATTCAGAAATCTAAAGTGTACTGGACAGCTGCTTCGTTCATGTTTGCGACTCCTCAGTATTACGCAGCCATCATCCCATCAAGGATGAAACACGGCAACTTCAAGTTACAAGACGAGCTTGTAGACCCTTCAACCACTAGGACCCTATCCAATGGCCCACGAATTAAAACTTCTGTCAATTGGGGATATATATATATATATGAACCTAACATGTACGGAAAAGCCTATGTTTCAGGGGAACAAACACTTATAATAGTGCCATTACCAGGCATCTCCTTCATACGGGTCATGAGGTGGACATCACAAAATCCTCTAAGATTATCAATAAACAAGAAATCTCAATGCTCCTCAAGTTTTCCGAAGCAATCTTTATCAAACTCCTGAAACCCGATTTATGTGTTCAGAAAGAAGTAGTTATCAGTCTTTCCTTGCCCACCTAGTAACTGATTATCTTCATTCTTTCTTTCATTTGATTAGGTAATCTTTGGTTTTATTCTCCCCCCCCCTGTTGATAGAGTGTCATTTTGCCTATCTCTTGTTTCTTTGATCTAAACCAAACTCAGTACATTGTAACCCAATTTATCAGTTACTCGTTATCTAACTCACCTCTCGTCTTTATTATATAACTCTTTTACCATTGTATGTATACATTTATTTTGTTTTAACTTGAATTCCCTGTGTAAAAGCTCTATAGTTGTAATGTTCTGAGAACTGTTTATTAAGTTTGGAGCCTCCTCTCAACTGACGTTGTGTAAAATTTCCAAGTATGTCAAAGCTTTACTGTACATGCACTTAATAATGATTTATTTAGGCTGCAAGCAGATGATGAGAAACCAAAGAAATAAATGATGGCACCATATTATTCTGCAAAAACAGTTCTTCTTGCTTTACTCAAATACATATATATATGTCACAAACGCCAGCGAATGTCACTGGCTTTCACCTAGATATGGTGCATTTGCTGGAGGATTTTATCATGAGCTGACATCAGTTAGAGAACCATTGGAAAACCACTGGCTGGGGTCCTCGGGACGGTAAAAATCAATGGTTGGAAACAATTGGTGACATGGCTCAAAATCGTTCTCAGTGGCGCAGATGCATCCAATCCTTGTGACTTATGATCTTCAATGAAACTGTTTTGTTCTTCGTTATTACTCCTCCTTTGTCTCACCCCTCTGCTCACTGTTTCTATTATGCTTTTCTTGTACTTTCTTTCGCTTCGCGTGCTACACGGAGTGTGGCGACTTGAACTTCCGCATATTTGTGCAAAGTTCTATGTCGAAAACAGACAGACAGACAGACTTAGGAGTACTAGACAGCTGTTTCTTCCTTAGTTTTTGAACTTTTCATCAGTAAACACCCACCTCCACGATTCGAACCCAGGACCTTCTAGTCACAAGGCGAGCCAGCTTACAGACCATTAGGCTACTGAACCCGATCCATTGACCAGTCCATGAATTCTAACTTCTGCCAATTCACTACATAGCGCCACCACTTCTCAGTGTCTTCTGCGATGAGTAACTGTCTTACCCTCAACCTGCTGTATCTTAGCAGTCACAACTTCCCACTAGAATCCTAGGCAACTATCTAAGTGAATAGGGTCAGTCGCTAGTGAGCATCTTATTGTTTTTCAAGTCTTGGTTTGTAGGGATTAAGTTTGATTGGTTGGAGGATTTAATCATGACATCGGTTAGACAACCATTGGAAAACCACCTGGGAGTACTGGACAGCTGTTTTGTCCTAGTTTGGGATTTCTTGAAGGAGACAAAGCAGATATATCATAATGGAATCGTTTATGCTTCAGCTCAGGGGACATTAGGTCAAAGAATATACTGTCAATTAATATTTCACTTGAAGATATTTGTACGAAGGGAAATATCATGCAATAAACTTCTCAGAAAATTTTGTATTTTTATAAATACTGTCCAGAATAAAGATGTTATTATTAATATTTTTGTAAAGTTTGGATGAATCTGGTTCAATCATCTCATAGAAGACATCAGTCTATTCGAGGCTTTAGATAAACACGAAATCCACGCCTTGGATATCCTGCTAAGTACCTTCTACGGATCTAGCATGAATTTATTGTCTAAAAATATACCTCGATGGACTCATTTTTTATTACTTCAATTCATATTATTTAACTGACATTTATTTCTACTATGTCATAAAATTATTGTATTTTATTTTTTTGTAAACGTGAAGTTACGAAATGAAAACACACTGTTAACTGCGTTTATTCAGTCATTAATCACTATGGTATTTCGCATGATTTGAATGAATGGCGACACTCTTTTATGCATGTGCTGAATGAAATATTTTACCCCCTAGAGAGAGAGAGAGAGACAAAGATACCAAAAAAGAGTAAGAGCCTTAACAGACACAGATTATACAAACAATAAAGTTATAGAAATATAAAATTATTTAAAATTAGTGAGTACACCATAAAAAGCAAATGACGATGTATTCCATTAATTTTTTTGTTTCCTTTCAACTCGTTCATTTATTTAACTCAAATTCGAAATTCTTGTCAATATTTAATACTGTCTTAATTAAAAAAAAACTGTTTTTCTTAATAGAGAAAAAAAATAGCGTTATGAAAACATTTTTTTATTGTTGCTGTTATTTTGCGTGTTAGTGATGGCTAGCAATAGTGGAATCTCAGATGTACATTTCGTCCTATTTTGGGCTCATCATATGGATTTACTAATATTTCCGTTGACAATTGAATTCAGCATAAATCGTTACGAATGTCATGACGATATATACCCAAAGAAATTGCTGATATTTATAAAAAGTAATCTATCATTACTGGTAAATTATGTGATGAAGTGAAATTGAAGGATTTTGACCTTCATGAAGAAGGTTTTATCAAATTAAATACACTCTGCACATCTCCATGCGTTCGGTTCTCTGCTAGAGTTTTCATCTGGCTTCAAGTCTGCCCACATGCTTTCATCTCCTCTTCACATCACCTCCTCCAAGTCACCTCACAATAACCACCAACTCGCCGCTTCACTTTCGGGTTCCACTCGAGCAATGGCTTGTCTAGTGATGTCACTTGATGGTTTCCTCAGTGTATGCATGGCCAGCCAATCCACCAACTGCATTTCTTCCTGCCTATTTGTTTCACAATCGGTTCCTGCTGTGTTGGTTCGCTCATTGCCAGAGATCCCTGTTGCTCATCTTTTCTGGCCGGCCATCTGATCTTCAGCGAAGTATTGAGCGAAGACAACTGTAAATGAAGGTCTGAAGTTTGTTTGAGATGCTCTTTATGACGCGCTGGCCAAGTCTCTGATCCGTATAGCAAGTAGCACTGACTTCACACTGGAGTTGAAAATCTGGATATTATTTTCAATTTCATGCTGAATGCTGTTGACCTCCACACAGACTTGAGAGTAATGAAAGCTTGTCTTGCTTTTCCGATTCTGGCTTTGATACCCTCGTCAGTTCCGTCCTCCTGCAGTTGAAACGATGCTTCCCAGTTAGGTGGGTAGGTGAAGGAGGTTGTTTCTTTCAGGTCTCTCCCATTTATGCTGGCTGGCTGATTGTTGTCTGTTGTTGTCAGAACATATGACAAACAGTAACAGTAGTAATGATGGCAAGTGGCCTCAAGCTTCACCTCGTAGTCTGTTGGTTGCAGCTTAGATCACTGACGATGCTATGGCTGCACACGATTAAGGAGTAACGGACTAGGATGAATAGATATTGTTTGCGCCTTGTTTAACGGTGCAATAATAATGTTGGGAAATCTCATGATGAACACATCAGTGTAACTGGCTCCACAAGAGCAATCAAACTAGTAGATACACGGAGAGAGAGTGAAATAGGGTGGTTTTTCTTTGATCCCCTAACATATATTTACATGTATTCTGCTACTCAATAACATCAAAACACGATTTCATGCAAGGCGCAGCAAGACACAGACTTATATGAACAGCTATCCCCTTCTCTGGCTGGCTCCATACTCAAGATCAAACAGTCAGCCGATTGCCTAGAAAGAATTAGAAACAAGAAACTCTGGTTGGAAACAAACCAACAGGCAAGAGCCGATCGCTCAACAAATATGTAGGAGAAAACAAAGATGGATCGGACACACTCTGAAGAGGCCGTCGAACGACATCGCGCTCAGTACAAACGATTGCTCGAGTGGAACTCAAACAGGTTGCGACGACTGGTTTGTCAATGCAAGGGTGACATGGAAAAGATCGTGCGTTCGGGAGGAGGAGATGACAGATTATGGGCATTTGTGCGGCTAGCCTGCTGAAGAGAACGGCAGAAGATAGGACAAAGTATAGATGTGTTGTTTAAGGTTCATGTTCCACTCGGAACTCAAAGGAATAATAATATGCACCATAAAAGTACCTGAATAGTGCTGATAGATAACTAGCTATTCCACAAAGTATTCCTCTCAGACAACATACTTAATTTTCAACAAAAAGGAAGGCTAAATAAAGACGGCTGTTAAACACACGAAGATCTTTAAGGAAAAAACAACCTAAAAAAGCATGAGACCTAAATTCTGTCAACAAGAATCAAATCGAATAATAAACATACGGAAAAGACAGCAAAATGGTCCAACCTTGAGTTCAGTCAAACGAAACACTGTGTGATCAGTAAAACAAGACTGTATTTTCAACAATTCAGCACAACACACTGAAGAACAAAGTGGAGTGGAGAGGAAGTCATAAACAAAACAAAGACTAAGAAAGAAAAGACCAAGACAAGATAGAAATGAAATGTCAGAACAATATTTCACAAATCGTCTATAATAGTAGACGTTCTACTACTGTATCGCTGATGCTAAAGATAAGACACCAAAAGGAAAAGATGATATGACACCGATATGTGTAAAACTTGGGCACTATGGTAGTAAGTAATTTCATATTAGTTCGTTTATTAGATATATCACATAGTGAAACAGTATTATTTACTGGATGACATTTCGAACATGACAATAATAAGAGCGATATACTTTTGGGTCACCAGGTGAACACACTCACTACTCAGTCACTGGTTTGGAATCCAGTAGCCAGTTAATTCTAGTTTTTACCAGCTGGTGATATACATATTGACTATTTTTCATTTATTTACTTATTTTTTTTATTACAGATTGATTCCACAGTGTATTTTGGTACAAGTATGGAATTTTCAGAATGTGATGTCGGTAGCCCAAATTTTGCAGGCTGACCATAGATATCAAGTATGCGTCGGCAAAAATCGAACCCCAGACCGCCTGCATGGTCGGCGAGAGTCCTAACCATTACCAGTCCTTAGTGAGCATCTAACCTCACACTCAACATGGTGGATCCAGCTGGTTACCGATTCCCACTAAAACTTCGTCCTGTAATCGATCATGTGTTGACACTTGATTAATTTTCAAATGCTGGTTTGAAAGGATTCAACTGACTCCAAATAAGATAAGCCCTATGAACAACGGAGTACTGCACAGGTGTTATCAGCTGTTTTAATTCTTGTTGAAATTGTGGATGAATATGACTGAAGAGTCCCAAACAATGACTAAGTAGCTATTGAGTGTACTCTGATATTCAGTGACTGTCTAACTGATGTCATTTCATTATCCAACTTGAAGTCAATCAAGTTAACGATTAAAAATTCGGAAGAGCTCACTTTCTTCGCTTATCTAGGAAGTATCGTTTCAACTCTAGGCACTCAGCATGGATAAAGATATCAAAACCAGAATAGGGAAGACAAGACAAACCTGTGTCACTCTGAAATCAATTTTGAATTCTTCTATGCTCCGCACGAAATGCACGAAATCCGATTTTCAACACCAACTTTTAAACGAGTCAGTTCTTCTTTATCGTTCAGCATCTTGGTGACTGCGTCATGAAAAACATTTCTAACAGATTGCAGACTTCTGTTGACAGTTTTCTACCCTGGCCCCGAACAGAAGATTAGATGGCTAGAAGGAAATTAAAATAAGGACGACTTAGGCGTCCGAAGGTGATATTTGGAAGAAAGAAACTTCATACATTTATTCCCCTTAATGAATTTGAACAAAGCAAGAACTACAGTTTTAGCAGAATAATGTGGTACCATCATTTATTTCGTTGGCTTCTCATCAGCTGCTTAGAGCCTAAATAAATTATGAGGTTTAAGTACAGACATGTTTTAACATACTTGCAAATTTTACATGTTGTCAGTTGACAGAAAATTCCACAATTTGTAAACAGTGCTCAGAAGATTGCGCTTATATAGTTTTCACACTGGCAGTTCAAGTTAAAACAAAATAAATGTATGCAGAAAATGATAAAGGAGTTACGCAATAAAGATGAGATGTGCGTTAGATGCATAGTGACTAGTAAGTTAGGTAACAATGAACTGAGTTGAGCTCAAATCATAGAAACAAGAGACAAGCAAAATTACAGATTATAAAAAGGGAGGGTGAGGTTAAAGACAAAGATTACGTAATCAGATGAGAGAAAAAAAGGCATCCAGTTACCAAGGCAAGGAAAGACTAATAACTGCTTCTTTCTGAACACATAGATCAGGTTTCAAGCGTTTGATAGAAATCGCTTCAGCAAAATTAAGGAGAATTGAGCTCTTTTGCCTATTGATACTTTTGAACGACTTTTCGACGTCCACCTCATGATCCGTGTCGAGGAGATGCCTGGCGATGGCACTGTTTAGAGTATTTGTTCCTTTTAGACGTAAGCTTTTTGGTACGTGTTCAGAAAATCGTAGATATGCCCTTCTTTCTGTTCTTCCAATGTAACTGCTCCCGCAGATACACGTAAATTTGTATATACAGTTGGAGGTAACATGAGAAGGATATCTATCGATTTTTGATTGCACCAAAGAGCAAAGAAACTTATTGAGAATATCATTAGGCTGGCTGAAGAGGACAGCAGAGAACAAGATAAAATGAAGATGTTCAGTAGTAACTCAAGGAAATAATAATAATAAGAGAATTTTCAAGTATTGGTTTCGTAGGGATTTTTGTTTGATTGCATAAAGGACTTCATCATCAGCTGACATCACTTACAGAACCACCAGTTTTTCTGACTTACTTCACATTTGTGTTGAAAATTCGAATTTCGATGTTTATCAGCGTGTAGTACACTATAATTACTGCACCTGATGTTCTCCACATCTTTCATACTTTGTGTAGGAGGAGGGTGGCGGGGAAATAATTACAGAACTTCATTATATATATATACAGCACTAATAATAACAATAATAAACGGAAAAATATTTTACAAAAATAATAATAAGTTGGTTGGAACAACAATTTATGTATTAATGTTGGGAAGAATAAAAAGGGTGATTTTTATTTACTGTTTGCATTAACTTACTAATTTCATACTTAACGCTTTCTTCATCACATTAGATGCGTGTTAAACAAGTTATCGTTCGTTCAGTTATTGTTGTTATTTGTCTTCTGTATTTAGTCATGCGAGCTTAAAGTCTTCATTATTTACTTCTGGTTCTACTTGATGAGATGCAATAGGGAGCATATAGAAGAAAATAATTACAACAGCCTTATTATGTTTACAATAACACTAATAAGAATAAGAATCAATTGATTGATCGGTTAATGAATTATAAAAGCAATCATAATAATAAAAAATAATAATGACAACAATTCATTAATGATTACAAGATTGAAAATCGCTGTTCATTTACTGTTTTACAGTCAGTTGGATTTCATATTTTATTTAGTCATATGAGTGTAAAATCCTGCTAACCGGCCTCTTGTTCTATCTTAGGATATACAGGGTGAAGCCTGCGGTGGTTACACGGGGTCAACGCCGATACAGGCCAGTTGGCCTAAATGGTATACCACTTACACTACTGACAGATATTATGGGTCTTCCGGATACGGGACAATCCTTTTTTTAGGCCTTGCATGAAGTAATAAAGTGGAGTTATAAAGAAGAATAAGCTAAATGTCAGAGTTGACGAATTGTAATAGTTCAACATTGGATTAAAATGGTCATTTTCTAGAAATCGCTAAGATATAAAACACCTAGGGAAAATTAGAAGAATTTATAAATCTGAGGTACCTTACATTTGATATAGATCCTCTGTATTACAACAATCATAGAAACAAACCAGCTAATATAAAAATCTCGTTTGTGTCTGAAATTGAAAATAAAACATTTTGACATTTAGAAGGATTCAGGTGGTGGAAAGCTTTTCATATTTTTAAGTCTGTACTGCGAAGCAGTAGTTTGTTAGGCAGTTATGTCAGTCAGAACATATTATTATTATATCCTTTAATTCGTAGAGAAAACATAGGGCTTCAGCTGCGCGTCTCCATTGCCTTCGATTCTCTGCCAACCTTTTCACCCCGCTCCAAGTCTCCCCACATGCTTTCATCTCCTCTTCACATCACCTCCTCCAAGTCACCCTCACAATAACCACCAACTCGCCGCTTCCCTTTCGGGTTCCACTCGAGAAATGGTTTGTCTAGTGATGTCACTTGATGGTTTCCTCAGTGTATGCATGGCCAGCCAATCCGCCAACTGCATTTCTTCCTGCCTATTTGTTTCACAATCGGTTCCTGCTGTGTTGGTTCGCTCATTGCCAGAGATCCCTGTTGCTCATCTTTTCTGGCCGGCCATCTGATCTTGAGCGAAGTATTGAGCGAAGACAACTGTAAATGAAGGTCTGAAGTTTGTTTGAGATGCTCTTTATGACGCGCTGGCCAAGTCTCTGATCCGTATAGCAAGTAGCACTGACTTCACATTGGAGTTGAAAATCTGGATATTATTTTCAATTTCATGCTGAATGCTGTTGACCTCCACACAAACTTGAGAGTAATGAAAGCTTGTCTTACCTTTCCGATTTTGGCTTTGATATCCCTGTCAGTTCCGTCGGCCTGTAGTTGAATTGATGCTTCCCAGGTAGGTGGTTAGGTAAAGGGGTTGTTTCTTTCAGGTCTCTCCCATTTATGCTGGCTGGCTGATTGTTGTCTGTTGTTGTCAGAACATATAACAAACAGTAACAGTAGTAATGATGGCAAAAGGCCTCAAGCTTCACCTCGTAGTCTGTTGGTTGCAGCTTAGATCACTGACGATGCTATGGCTGCACACGATTAAGGAGTAACGGACTAGGATAAAACAAGTTTCCAGTGCTTCCTGGTTTCTAATCACTCTCTCACTAATGTATTTTCACGGAAACACTTCGGCTGAAATCAATTCAAATCACTGGGAAAACACATAATCTCGAGATCAATCTCCAGGTAATTAGTGATTACTGCATAGGTGTCCTGAAGTTGTCATGAGAAGTCACGGCTAATGGGATCTACTATATCACTGGTGGCATTAGTCAGCAATAACGCTAAACTGACAAATTCAGAATTCCCAAGTCACTGAATTCCAAGAGCAAGGGCTTGAATAGTTAGCAAACTTTGTTCTTGTAACCTAAAGATTACAGACTTGATCCCTGATAGAGGGGGGGATGCACACCGAAGAAGAGTCTCAAACTAGAGTGAAACCCCTCTCATGTTCTTCTCGGCCTTGAGTCATTTTCTAACTAATGCTGCTTTATGACGAAATCTACATTGAAAGTTTTAAGCAAAATCCCTATTAAAAAAATCCATAATCTCTAAATAAAACTCTTGTTTTTAATTTTTTTTAAATCATTAAATAGTTTCTGTTTTTTTTGTCTTGTTCTTTTCGCTCTTCTCTCTTCCCCACCTCCCCCTCTGCGCTTAAAGATGAAAGTAAATCATTGCTCGATTTTTCTCTCATCTCAATTATCTTGATCTTTATTGTGCAAAGAAAGAGAAACGAAATTAAGTTGTGAATAGAACGAGGAATTTCGCTTGAATACAATTTATTATTATAGTTATAGTTGAAAGCAATTCATGAGAAAAATTTAATTGCTTTATTTAACGTCATATCATACAGAGTACATTAATAATTACAGAATTTAAATTAATATGTATGATTTGGATTATAAGAGATTTTTGAGAACTTCACTTGTGAAATTTCGTCATGATTCTACATCAGTTGGGGAGATCGTCAAAAGCTAGGGAGCAAGCACTGAACAGCTAGTTTTAGAACTTTCAACAGTGTACACTTATAGCCTCACTAGAGACTGAGTCTAGGACCGTTAGATTACGAAATAAAACTTGTCAAGCATTTATTATTATCTTTACTGTTTGTTCAGTATGCTGGTTGACGTTGCCAATTCCCTACCTATTACTTCCCAGAATAGATTGTTTGCAAAATGAGAAGCTTTTGATCAGAAATCAACCAGTTATATATGTCAAATGGTTTGAAATTGAATCCTTCTAAATGTTAAGATGTTAATTTCGCCTTTTGGACATAAACGAGACTTCTAAATGAGGTGATTTTTTCTCATGATTCCTGTAACATAGAGGAGAATAAACTAGAAACTAAGTCAAATGTAGGATATCTTGAATTCAAAGTTTCTCTTAATCTTTCCTAGATATCAGATATCCTAATGATTTCTGCTCAAAAAGAGATTTCCTTCAACCTTTTACTATTACAATTCACCCATTCTTCTTCTTTACTGTACCTCCGCATTCTTTCCTGAGATGTTCATAAGGGATTATGTCATACTAGGAGGACTTCTGAAATCTGCAAGTAGACCAGTATTATGACCAGAACTATGACCTAGTCAGCAAATACTAACTTTGACACTCTGGCTAATCTGTCCTAATTTCACGTCAATAACACCACTTACAATAATACGGCCCGTACGCAAAGACAGAAGAGAAAACTAGACGTTGGTAAGAGAGCTTTTACTGCCTCAAAACAACATCAATAAAGGTTGACAGAGCTTACCTACATATATGTTTAAAATGACCTTCAGAAGCACTAATGTCATTAACGAATTAAGACAGTGAACAACCAATAGGATTGGAAAGGTCATAAGTAGGGTGAGAGAAAGTCAGGTCATAAGGCAATAAGTTGGGTGAGGAGGGTAGTACAAATAGACATGTAAAATGATATATGGAAAATGAGGTCTTTATATGTATGGCAACTAGCTCAATGATCATGTTAGTGATGGACATTTGAATTCATTTTATTGGACCCAATGCATCCTCTTTATTTCCGAGTGTCACTCTGCATTCCCTAAGATAGGCCGAGAGGCGAAAATACTAAGACTTTACAGTTGCATAAATGAAGATAAAGCCTGAATGATACCTTATTTTTCATGCATCTTATGTCACGAAAAAAGTGTTTGATATGAAATCGCTAACTTACTGTGAAACAATAAATGGATAGTTCTCTTCATTCTTATTATCAGAAATATATATACTGTCGTAACTATTTCTATCAAGTGACTTCTCTAAATGATGTTACTTCGTGACGAAATGAAGCAACTGAATATAATTAGCATATTCCTAGTGTACAGTGTTTATTTACTCAGGGGTAACTAGTGTCATTTGTCTAGTCTTCACTGAATTCCATTAGTTTGAAGCTTCCTACCTATTTTCTTCAGTCATTTTAAGGCAACTCAAAGTGTATTATGATGGCAAGTCACCTTCTAGCCTAGTGGTAACATTCAGTACTACAGTCATGATTAATAACCTTGCTGCAAATTCCATTGCCAGAATCTACTCAGTTTTTCAAGAAATAGGTATCATAAGATTATTTATTCCCGAAGAGTCTATTGCCATCCTAGCATCAGTTTTCCTTAAATTTACTATCTTGTATCTTTCTACGTGATGATTTCCACATGGATCTTTTAGTGTGAAATGTGAGCAATGCAATAAAACCAGTGCGATTATTATTATTGTTCTCTTTAGTTCCTAGAGGAATATAGGTGTTCAGCCGCATGTCTCCATTGCTTTCGGTTCTCCGCCAATGTTTTGACTAGGCTCCACATCTGCCCACATGCTTTCATCTCCTCTTCGCATAACCTCCTCCATGTCACCCCCACACTGACGACCAACTAACTCACAACTTCCCATTCGGGTTCCACTTGAGAGCCTGGCAATAAAACCAAACTCTATGCATATGTGCTTGAAGGCATCATAAACAACTGAAGCTCTATGCGTTCACACAATGAAGATGAAATACTTGTTCTGTGAACTATTCACAAATTGTTATGTCCTATGAAATAACCTAAAGCTTTATACAAACACTTGTGTGTGCGTAGGTGGCACAGCGGTTAGGACGCTCGCCGACCATGTACATGGTCCGTAGATGAATCCTCTGCCGACGCACACCCGATATCTATGGTCGACCTGCGAAAATTTGGGCTACCGATATCTATGCTGAAAATTTCATACTTGTACCAAAAATACGGTGTGGCATCAAAGTGTAATAAAAAAAAATGAAATAAAGAAATCAAACACATTAGAATAAGAAATACAATGAACGTTGTTTATTTATTTCTTACCTTGAATCTTTACTCAAGTCATCAAAGCATGCTACTTTTAAGGATCTCCAAATAATAATAATAACAGCTTTATTCCAAACGGTATTTGTGGTACAGGTATGGAATTTTCAGCGTGCATTACAGTATATTGCATCTAATTACCTCATAAATTATATAAGATTTTTAAAAATCAAAGATAAATAAATAAAAATAAAATCAATAAGTTATAAATAAATAAAATATATAAAAATTAGAAATTAAGAAAAAAACAGCGTAGAGTATTTCATTTCAAACAATGCACCACAGGATTTGAAATATAAAGTTGATGTGTGGTAGAAGATGAGAACAACAGTGTAATAGTAACGAGGAAAGGAAAACAAAAACTAATGAGACTATTTGTTAGAGTGCTGCAGTAAGTTTATCGTGTCATACCTAACGGATTTCTCATCACATAACAGCTGTGCCAGATATGGTATTGTGGAGATCTGAATAGTTAGCCACTGTTATGGCAAATATTTCCAGTCCAACCTATAAACTCACTGTTGATTGCATAACCCCTCAATATTTTTACGTTTCGTTAGTAGGATTTCGAATGTCAGTCCAAGCATCAACAGGAAGCATTCATTAGACACTGAATAATCAACGTAGCTCATAGTTATGTTATCGGTGGGGAAAGTAAAATCTTATTTTATGCAAATAGTTTTTTTTTCGAAAAATTCCCTTTTATTCCGACTGGAACCTAACGTTTCAAGCCGTGAGCTTTGAAATTTCAGTAATGGCAGTATTTTACTTTTTTGGGGTTTAGTTGTTAACCTCGCACCCAAACCTACCTCTTTAATTGGGCTTACTATTAGCTAAGCTAAGTTTAGGAGTGCATCGGTTGGATATCGAAAGCGTAGTGAATAGAGTATAAATATATTCATTTACTTTGATGTCATGTTGAATTGGAAAAAATATCACCTGAAATGCATTTTAACTATTTTTTTTTCAACTTTCTGAAAGTCATTCTACCTTTTCAGTTTATAATATTATTGATTATCATCCATTTATGATCCAATTTGATCATGGGTAGTCATTACAAAACGGAACACCAATCCATGAAGTTATCAACTGGTGCTTTCAGACATCCCTAAAAATGTAGACTCCTTGGCTAGGATCCTATGGATGCCGAGAATCAATGGTTGGAGACTTTTAGTGAAATGGATTGAATTTTTGATTTTCCTATCGATTGATTGGACCGAAGTGCTCGGTCTCAGGTTGACATGTCGGCTTCTTGTGCAGATGCTTCGACGATGTCTGGGGATTTGATTTGTATACAATTGGTGGATGGTGGCTAGCAGTGGAATCCAGGATAACGCGCATTTAGTCCTATTTGGGACTCGTCATCTGGATGTACCTGCATTCCACAGTGAGTGATGATGTTCCCACCTAGGCTCGAACCCAGTGCCCATAGTTTCAAACGCCAAAGCGTTATCCACTAGACCACTTGGGCCACGAGAGCCACCTCTTGTGCAACGGGTCATATTAATTATTGAATTGAATTTTTGATTTTCCCTTCGATTGATTGGACCGAAGCGCTCGGTCTCAGGTTGACATGTCGGCTTCTTGTGCAGATGCTTCGACGATGTCTGGGGATTTGATTTGTATACAATTGGTGGATGGTGGCTAGCAGTGGAATCCAGGATGCAATCCAGGATTCAATCCAATAATTAATATGACCCGTTGCACAAGAGGTGGCTCTCGTGGCCCAAGTGGTCTAGTGGATAACGATTTGGCGTTTGAAACTATGGGTACTGGGTTCGAGCCTCGGTGGGAACATCATCACCCACTGAGAAATGCAGGTACATTCAGATGACGAGTCCCAAATAGGACGAAATATGCATCCTGGATTCCACTGCTAGCCACCATCCACTAATTTTAGTGAAATGGTTCAACATCTTTAACAAAGCTGAAGACATATTCACTCTAATGTGATTTTCCAAGTGTGGTAAATCTATCCCAATTTCGTGGTAAATGGTATCTCTCCAATGGAATTTTATTTTTTTTTTGCAGTTTCATTACATTTATTTTTGCCTTCTTTAACGTGTGAATTCTTGAAATTTGACGATTTAAATTGATACATTTTGTGTGCAGTTTTCCACATTGATAATTAACTTTGATTCGCCTTTTGGGTTACACGAGTAATCACGCTATATCGCTTAGTTTCTTCATTGCTATCGATTTTAACTCCCTGGTCACAAGTTGTGATCTGATTAGTTTTGATTTCCAAAACATTCCATGCTGAATTTCTATCAGGTACTATAACCACTATTGTCGTTATTATTATTCCTTTAAAAAAAAACGGTTGCAGCGAAGAAAATTTTCTTTTTTCGACGAAGTTCCCGTCAGCTAGGCTGCACATTCGTGTATTTATGATAAATGGGTGGGAAAGTTCCAGAATACTTTCCAGTCAAAGGTCAAATTAATAAAATTTCATATAGGAATCAAAATGCCATAATAAACAGGGGGACAGGTAAAACTCAAACAAAGTAGCATCATAATTACTGAGAAGATTGACATATTGTGCAATTGGGGGGTTAGAAACTTAGAAATAGCAACAATAGACAGGATGTTTGTATTAAAAATCTAGTGGGATCATAACTAATGTGACGAATAATTGTTTATACAGTTAGGGATTAATTATGTAGAAATAATAAAATGATAAAATAGACAGAAAGTTCGGATATGAAAATATGGTAGTGTAAGTTGGGATTAACAAAAGCTCAAAAATAACATGAATAAACAGGAAGTTTGGATAAGAAAAGCAATGGGATAGTCACTTTTTAAAAGAATTACCTGTTTACGATGGCCATGGCAGGGCCAAGTGTTGGACGTATTTCTTTTGGATACATAGCGTGGGTTTGAGCTTGTGGATGGCCGGTGCCTCGGCTATGTCCAGATGTCTTAATTTAACCCCTTTTGATAGGTTTGATCGGATCTTGTATATGACTTTCAAGGACTTTTCGAATGACCCTGAATGTCCTGAATTAACCAGATGTCCTATTACTGAACTATACACAAGTTTTTGTTCTCCTTTTACTAGCCGGAAAGTGTTCACGAACGCGTTTTTTTTTCAAGTTGGCGCATGGTTTTCAGCTCTTCAAGAGCAAGTAAACTGGTATATGCATGCTGAATGGACCCAATGTCATGGCTTGTCTTTCGCGTTCTAGCCGAACAGTTTCTTTCAGGAAGACGTCAGTCGTAGGCATTTCGAGTTGAACATAGCAGTATGTCTCCATTTCATTGGATCCCCTATAACCTTTTTCACGAACGTTTATTAGCTTCCATTTCTCTCCCACATGATCTCCTCCATGTCACAGTTGGACCTACGCCTAATTCATCATTTTCCATTCAGTTTTCTCTCTTGAGGTTTTATTCAACGACCTTCCCCTTGTGCACACAATCTGCCTCACTTTCCTTTTCAACATATGTTGGGCGACAGGTTCTTGGTCGACCTTATGTATTACCAGTCTTTCCTGGTACTTATTCTTTTCGGCTGAATATTTTGTCTTCAGTATGGAGGCTGTGGGAAGGAGAGCTGTTGTTGGTTGTTTGCAGCCTGTTGGAAATGCTTTTCATGACTCAACAAGCGTCTCAACCATGCAGAAGAAAATGTGATTCCGTCCTTAACCAGTTGGACTAAGCAGCTAGTCAGAATTCAGCTGATTTCAACTGATTCAGGTCTCTTAGATGAATTATATCGTGTATGTTGCCGACGATTCGCGTCGAAAACAATAAAAATGGTTTTCTGATGTCTATATCACTTTAAAACTGACTAGCAAGAACTACTCGTTGACTTGAATGGTTTCCAACTACTCATTTCTATGAGTAGTAGTGGTATACACCATCAACTCTCTCTCTTTTATTGAATTTTCAGAAAAGCCATACCAAAATCATTCACTAATAAGCATTGAAGTTCTTTGTCACGTAAAACGCTTCAGGCATAATTTTTTTTTTATTCATCAAATATTAACTTCACTAGTAACGGAAAGACGTCACATCTTCGCATCATTAGTTCGAGTGAACAACCGAGTAGGCCACCCAAGAAAATATAATGATATTAATTTCTGTCTGATTTCATCTTTCATCTTTGACGTCAAATGCTACTTACACTTATGAAAAAAAAGGAGATATTAAGGAAAGAAACGACAGAGTAATCAGTACATTCGACACGACAACGAGTAACATGAGAAATATATAGTGATGAGATATATTTAGTATGTGGGTTACTACGTGGGTGCTATTACTACATAGCAGAATACATCATTCAATCGTCTTTGCTTATTTTAAGACTTGAGAATGATGAGCGTTGTAAAGAAAGATAGTTTTTTGTCAGAACAGGGAAAAAAAGAGGTATATATTTCATTTTCTCTCTTCCCTTCATACTCCTCCTTCCTGTTTCTCTTACGTCAAACATTACGTGTGATGCTAATCCTTTCAACCAATATTGCTGTAAAATAAAATGAAGACGAATGAAATTTCAACAAGCTCACTCATTCATTTTATTTTTATGACATCATCAAAAGTAGTTAATTCCAAATTCTCCCCCCCCCCAGTTTTTCATTCATTACAACTCAGTCTATTGACAAATAAACAGACTATTGAAACGATAAATAAAAGGTAAATATCTACTGTAAATTAGGAAAATTGAAATTCGAATCCTTCGTCAGTCTCTTTGCATTCAAAAAGTTTATGGCTTTGGGGTAATGTGCACAGAGATTGATATAAAAGCGGGGTAAAAATAGGAAAGTAGATGTTATCACTACTTTTCAAGATTGCATAACCACGGAGCATTGAAGGCAGCTCAGTAAACTGAAATCACCAGATTGATATGACCCATTGCACAAGAGATGGCTCTCGTGGCCCAAGTGGTCCAGTGGATAACGCTTTGGCGTTTGAAACTATAGGCACTGGGCTTCGAGCCTCAGTGGGGAAATCATCACTCACTGTGTACATCCAGATGACGAGTCCCAGATAAGACGAAATTCGCGTTATCCTGGATTCTACTGCTAGTCACCACCCATCAGTTAAGGTCAAAGTATGGTTACCATTGCATATGAGAGATTTAAAGAAATAAATCCCTCACAGTGAGTGATAAGTGAGTAATCTTTAGTCCTTGTTGTTGATGCCTATGATCATTAAACTAATTCATGGAAAATTCCCATGTAACATATAGAAAATCAAAACAGGTGATTCAGTGAAGAGACTCTTTTCAAGAATTATTAGGCAAACACAATAAAAATGAAAACGTTACATAACACTGTGTGAAATTTGATAGCATAGAATTTAACGTTGCAAAACAGAAGTGATTTAGAGTGACGAGTGAAACAAGTGAAATAATACCGGGGACAGTTCACAGTGTTACTACTAATACAATTCTCACTGTCTGTTTTGCAACGTTAAATTCCGTGCTATCGAATTTCCCACAGTGTTACGTATGTTTTCATTTTTATTTGATTTGTCTACCAATCTTATAATTGCACACTCCTTCCAGGTTCTATACATCATACGAATTATTCTATATATGACATTAATTGTTTTGCCCCTAGACATTGACCTGTGATTATAATCACAAACATTTTAGTTTTAATTGCATTTCATACTATTATTATATTATGGATTCACAACTATGATTTACCTCCCTCACTGGATATAATTTCTTAAAAACCACACATATATGTACGATTGTACAGCTTGATAATAAATTCGTTGAGAAGAGTCTCTTCATTAAACTAATCACAAGACTGAAGGTTTGCCACGGTTTGATATCAGTTATAGAACCACTGAAAAACAACAGAGTTCTGGAAAGCCGTTTCGTCCCAGTTTGAGACAAATCGGCGGCACGCGTCCACTGGGATTTGAAGCCGTAACCTTCAGGTTGGAATGCCAAGGTCGTATACCATTCAGTCACTGGGACCCAACTAAACGGCTTATGAATTCTAACTGCAGCCGATTCGTGACTTTAGTATGACCACGAACATATGTCACTGCTAAGTGTTTCTCCTCAAGCCCAACCTAGTGGATCCCGCTGCCCATCACAATTGATTACTAAAACTCCAGTCAAATTCATCCTGTCGCTAGTTACTAAACAGCATCAGATTAATTTTCAAGAGTTAGTCTGTAGGGATTTGATTTGTTTTTCAAGTCTGATAACGGATTGATAACAGTTAGAGAATCAGCTGTCCAGTACTCCCTGTCAGTTTCCAATGTTTCTCCAACAGGCATCAATCCGTGATCAAACTTGAAATAAATCAAATTGCTACAAATTAACTCTTGATAATCATAAGTCTGTTTAATAGTTTCATCATTGTCGGTGGTACAGCGATAAGGATGCTCGCCAACCACGCACATGGTCCGGAGTTCGTTCCCCAGCTGATTCACACCTGATATCAGTGGTTGGCCTGCCAAATATGGGCTACCAGCATCATATCCTGAGAATTCCATGCTTGTTCCAAAATACTGTGTGGAGTCAAGCGATAATAAAGAAAATCATGTAGTTGGATATACTTTTTAAAATTATTCAGATCTTTCAGATTATCATTTGTGAATAGACTGCCCACATGCTTTCATCTCCTCTTCACATGACCTCCTCTATGTCTCCCTCACACTGAAAACCGAACCAACGCTTCCCATTCAGTCGGGTTCCACTCGAGCGATGGCCTGGCGTGTGATGTCACTCACTTGTTGGTTTGTCCTCTCAGAGTATGGTCAATCCACCCCCATCTCTTGCTGAAATTTTGTTGCACAATTGCTTCCTACTTGGTTGGCTTGCTGCCAAAGAACCCTCCCTGTTGCTGATCTCTTTCGGCCACCCATCTGATCTTGAACGAAGGACTGAGCGAACACAGCTGTTGATGAAGGTGTGTAGTTTGTTCTAGGTGTCTTTCGTGACGTGGCACCAAGTCTCTGATCTGAATAGTGAGCATCACTGACTTTAAATTGGAGTTGAAAATCGGGATCTTATTTCTCAAGCTAATTACTGTTGACTTCCACACAGACTTGAGAGTAATGAAAGTTTGCCCTCTTTTCCCAATCCTCCCCTTAATATCCTCATCAGTTCCGTCCAGCTGTAGTTGAAACGACGCTTCCCAGGTAGGTAGGTATGAAGGTTGGTGAAGGAGGTTGCTTCTTTGAAATTTCTCCCATTTATGCTGATTGCTATCTGTTGTTGTTGCTGTTGACCAGGGATCTTCATCACCCCGGTCTTCTCTTTGTTAACCTGAAGTCCCTTCTGTCTTTGATGCTTCTTGTGCCAATTTGTTGCTTTTCACTTGCATATTTTCCAGTTTGTAGGAAATCAGACATATATCATTGGCGAAGACTATATCCTCCAAGTTTTTTGTGTGGGTCATATATATATATATATATATATATATATATATATATATATATATATAAGACCCACAAAATATATATATATATATTACTGGCTGTAATTATATCTGGATATTTGAAGTCTTTCTTGTAGTATTTACGGGTAGTCATTTACTTTTAGGAATTTTTTAAGGAACATAAGTTCACTGTCTAATTTATCTGCTTAATGTATTTATTTTATCGGAAAGAACAGCGTCTTCAACAGAGTTCGCATATAGCTATTGAAATTTACGTAGAGAGACCACTCCAGGTGTCCTTGAGACAAAATATTCTCCCAAATACTCCACTGTTTATCCTTTACCTTAGTTAATATCCAAGATGTGGAAACTTCCGTCACCTTGGTGTTCTAATGTGAAATTTATGCTTTCATGTACAGTATTGAATAATCTAAGCAGATACAAAGCATGATTTAGATCATCGCATACAATGAGTGTGTTGCCTCCATATTTGTAGTAGTTTATTGTTTCATCATTTGCATATTTAAGCTCTATCCAGTCGGAGCCGCCTAACATTGCTTAAAAAGGATTCTGGTGGCTTAGCACAAATAGCACATATCTTAGTCATCTCAAAATCATTACAGCTTCACATCCTCATCGAATCATGCGTTCACATTACTTCGACAACATAAGAAGTATGAAGTAAAGAAATTATGAAGATAGAATAATAATTAGGGATAGTAAGAGGTCATTCATGGAGTTTAATAGGTGAATTGAAGACACCTAATGACAACAATAATACATTTTCAAGTATCGGTTTGTAGAGTTTTGGTTGACTGGTTACAGGATTTCATCATTAGCTGCCATCGGTTAGAAAACCATTGGAAAACCACTTGGGAGCACTGGACACCTGTTTCGTCCCAGGCTTTCCAATGGTTCTCTAACTAATGTCAGCTCATGATGAAATCCACCAACCAATCAAACTAAATCCCTATAAACCAATACTTGAAAATCATTGAGATGTTCACTAGCAACTGGCCCCATTCAGGTAGGTAGCTACCTAGGGTTCTAGTAGGAGTTGGTGACAATTAGGCTAAAGGAGGTCGGGTGTGAGGACAATTACTTGACACGGATGAAGTTGGCTGATAGTCGAGTAGTTTCATGAACTCGCAGAAGTTGGAATTCATAGACCAGCTATTGGATAAGGTCTCAGTGGCTAGCTCGCCTTATAACAAGAAGGTTCTGAGTTCAAACTTCGCAGTGTGGGTGCGTACTGCTGAAGATTCCCAAACTAAGCTAACAAAACGGCTGGCTGTCGAGTGCTCCCAGGTGGTTTTTTCAATGGTTCTCTAACTCATGTCAACTCACCATGAAATCCACTAACCAAATGATACATTTTGTTCTAAACAGTTCGTTTTCATACAGTGAGGAAACTGAATTGAAATAATAGGCGACATTAAATCATTTCATCCAGTATTGTTTGATGTACAGCAAAATCCAGTCACTCCAATTCTTCCATCCTCACTAATTTCCCAGAAAAAAAAAATCCATAGCAGTTAGTTGAAAGCTATTTAAATTTGTATTTGAGTACAGATTGCAATTTATGAAATGGAATAATAAATCGGATGTATTACTTTGGGTGGAAAATTAGGTCGCCAAATAATTTCACCAGGCCACCAGAGATGTATGCGATATACTTTATTTGTATAAATGTATGAGGACCGGAATAATAAAAATGTTTAACATATTTGGAGCCAAAAAAGTAATCTGATGTATATCCGGATTAATTCATTCCATAACGTTGAAATTTATGAAAGATTTAAATCAGTAATAATTGTCATGAGGACAAGACCAAAACGTTCAGGCTATATGGTGAGCACGTTACCACACATAGCCATTTAGCTGGCAATCAATGGAAGTGAATCTTCTGGCTATTAGTGACTAACTACAAGAAGGACATCCTGGAAACCTAGTGAGAAGCTGCAACCGGTTGGGCTCACCAAGCCGGCTGTGAGGATGGATACTCATTTATGACACTGGTTGATAGCAGCTGTGTATTGCGAATTCAAGGAAGTTGGATTTCACCAGGAGCCTACTCCTAGTGGTTGAATACAAGTTTGCTTGCTACATAACCTGTATGCCTTCAGTCCGACCTCTGGTGTCGTCAGTGATGAGCACTCTACATCATTGTGTGTTCAAATATATGAAGTGTAATGACTTATGGTTTATACCACAATGCATCTGCTGTTATCTTTGTGTGTAATAGTACGCAAAAATTAGTGAACAAAGGACTTAAAACTTGCATGAATAACTTTTGTGTTGTAGATAGTTTTGGAGGCTGAATAGAATACAAAAAATTGGAGGTGGGTTTTATTTTTACCAGATTTCAGATAATTATTCTACTGGAAATTGTAACAAACAACTCACTCTCATTTTATCCTATTTTTGATAACAATACGAGTAATGGAGTTGACAGTATAAGATGGACAGATTATGTGGCTTTTCAAAAGAAAACAACGTTATACTAAATGTGTCCGAATTCTAGTTCACTCATCATTATCTATTGTGTTTCGAAAGGAAACTAACTATACGTCTTTTTGTTTCTTATTGTTAAGTTTATCTTATAGCCAAGTTAAATCCGTGGAATTATTGAGTATTGCTATGATTATTCCCTTGGGTTCCAGCTGGAACATGAGGGTTGAACAGTACATTTTCAATTCATCTTGTTCTTTAAATGATCACCCATAAACTCTTATTTCCCCACTTTACGCGGTCGCCTCCACCCCCCCAAGCCATGCCCAACACGTTGCTTACGCCTTATTCCGGTTCTGCTCAAAGTCCTCCCAAGCGTGTAATTTCAATGAATGGTGGTCTCAGTGTATGTCCACCTTACCTCCGTTTCCGCCTGCATATTTGTTGGTCAATAGGTTCTTGATTGTTTTGCTGCCAGAGTTCCTTGTTGCTAATCCTTTCCAGTCGGTCAGCCATCTAATCTTCAGTCATCAACTGATAGAGACTGATGCTTTTTATTGTTGATTAGGTCTCTTAACTATTTTGTCTTCTGTAAGTTCACCTAAAGTCCTGTCTAATCTGCTTCATCCGCTAACTCTCAGGCTTTTGATTGTGTGTCTTTGAGTCTGTGTGGCAACTGGCTCACATCTTCCCAGCGAAGTCTGGATCATCCAGTGTCTTTCAGTCGGTACAATGCACGCCAGTCTTCTCGTTATCCACAGCATAATCTATGAATCTCGTCTAGTCTACTAGCTGATCTGTAGTCTGGTAAAAGATGGAAGGAAGGCTTGAGGATAGCTGCTTTACTCCGGAAAATCCGGGTCCAGTCGCTACAGATTGTTCAGAAAGTAAATAAAGCTGATCGGCTAATTTAATTTAACCCTAAAATCCTGATCTATGGTGAAATTAAATTTCATAAAGAAGTGATTCACCAATTTAAATTTAGTTTCACATGTTTTTCCGTTTATATCATGACGATATATGAACGTGTTGCTAGTTATTTATGTTAGCACTCCATTCAGGTGAAACATTCTTGGTTCCTAATCTATAGTTTAATACGGATTTCTAATTGAATTTGTTCTAACAAGGATCGTACTTACTTTTTGTGAAATGTCAGTTTTCTAATCACAATTTAATCACATCAAAATGATCGACTTATGTCAATATAGGCTATCCAAAAACAGAAGTCTCGATGACGTCTTCAATGTCTAATTAATAATCATTAACAGCATAATCTAGTATGTGAATTTCATCGTGTCATACGATTTTTCAGTCATATGCGCGTACACCTTGGTAAGTAATAGTGTTAAATATGATCAGTTGAACTTTACGTTCACAGTTTCATATCCAAAAGTAAGAAGCTACCTCTTGTGAATAACGCGTTGGTAAAGATAGAGATTGAACGTACTCCTTTGGATACACAACGTTGTTTTGAACTTTTGGATCCCTACATTTCTGCAACGGTCAGTTGTCTTAATAGAAGTTTGATTAGAACTTGTGTAGGATACTGAACGATTTCTCAAATTAGTCTTAGTATTCAAAGTTCATGAAATGTTCTGTTATCAAGTTCTAGACATACATTCATTCTCATTTAGCCAGTTAGACTGAATAGTGATACATACAACCTTATGTAATTTATAGCCAGTGTATTCAACTTCACAAAAATAAGTGAACTGGTATGTTTATTGACCTGTTTCCGTTAGTTCCAAGAAGCGATTCAGCCACACGTCTCCATTGCGTTCGATTCTCTGTCAACCTTTTCACCTGGCTCCACGTCTGCCCACATGCTTTCATCTCCTCTTCACATCACCTCCTCCATGTCTTCCCCACAATGACGACCAACTCGCCGCTTCCCATTAGGGTTCCACTCGAGTGATGGCATGGCGTGTAATGACACTTGTAGTTTGTCTTCTCAGAGTATGACCAATCCGCCTCCATTTCCTCCTGCACATGTGTCGCACAATTGGTTCCTGGTTGGTCGGTTCATTCATTGCCAGAGATCCCTGTTGGTGGTCTTTTCTTGCTGGCCATCTGATCTTGAATATTGAGCGAATACAACTGTTGATGAATGTGTGTAGTTTGTTCTAGGTGTCTTTCGTGACGTGGCGCCAAGTCTCTGATCTGAATAGTAAGTATCACTGACTCCACATTGAAGTAGGAAATCCGGATCCTATTTTTCATTCTAAGTGATGTTGATCTCCACACAGACTTGAGAATAATGAAAGCTTGCCTTGCTTTCCTGATCCTCGCCTTGATATCCTCATCAGTTCCGTCTGCATACTGACTTGACCTTGCGCAACAGATTGTCTCGCATCTACTGACCAAATAGGTTTTCATGAAGAAATGTTATTCGTTAACTGGCAGCAAAGTGTATTTCACTCAGAATCTTTGTGAAAGTCATTTCCGGAGGATTTCTGCCTCAGTATCACTTTTTTTAACTTCGAGGTTCAGTAGCAGAATCTTTTTGACACCAATCTGGTTGCATTCTCTTATCTGTGAATCTAGAAGAAAGGACATTTAACACAAAGCATGTTAGCAGGTTTTGTAACTCTTCAACAACAGATACTTACCTATATGTATATTTTCCAGGATCCTTGCAAAAAAAAGGAATGGATTTGTGTAACGACACCATTATATATGTAATTAACAATTTATCCTGGTATCATTCATCACTAGAAATGCGAAAATATGTCTTTTTCCTATGCATGTGATTCTACATATTTCATTAGAAGCCGTCATATGAGTAAGAAAACAGTCTAAATTGAAATAGCATGAGAAGATGTCACAGAGAAGAAAATTTTTCTCTTCTTTTGATGAATTGTTTATTTTCTTCAAAAGTTGTAGAATTTCATAGTGTCATTCAACAGATAAATTTATCAAATCTAACGAATGCTGATGATTCTTATACAATTAGTGGATGGTGGCTAGCAGTGGAATCCAGGATAACGCGCATGTCGTCCTATTTGGGACTCGTCATCTGGGTGTACCTGCATTTCTCAGTGAATGATGATGTTCCCACCGAGGCTCGAACCCAGTACCCATAGTTTCAAACGCCAAAACGTTATCGAAGCATCTGCACAAGAAGCCGACATGTCAACCTGAGACCGAGCACTTCGGTCCAATCAATCGACGGGAAAATCAAAAATTCAATTCAATAGCTGATGATTCTGTTCTATAAAAAAAATACTTCATGCAGTATACACAAAGGATAAATCTAGAAGAGAAATCCACAATTAGGCAATAAGAAAGGCGGAGGCTGGTTTTGCATGATGTAATTGAAATTCGCCCTTAATCTAACTCAATGTACACAACAGACGAAAGCTAGCGGAGATACAATACGCTGTTTGAAAGACATTTTTATGAGAAATGTAACGTTATTAATATATAGTGAAAATAATGATGATAATAATAATAATAATAATAGAATCAGAAAATTAAACAGTTTAACGAAAGAAAATTATGTATCTGTAAACATGGTAAGACGAGTGGGTATAGGCATTGTTTATGAACACAGAGGCGTGATTTCAGGTCCTAAATTGACCAGTAACTTTCCCATGTATAGATCACGTGTTCAAAGCCTTTTTGTGTGATTTTGTCAACTCAGTGTATCACTTCAATGCAATCCAGAGTTGATATGGCCCTTAAGGATAGACCTTCTGATACCCTTCTTTTCTCCTCTGACTAGCTAGATTGAATTGTGTTGCGAAAATGCGTTTACGAACTTGCCATTTGGTATGGCCAATATACTTTACTCCACAGTAAAACATTAATCCTTAATCCTTTTTTCTACCGGCTTCTGTTAGTTGTTCTTTAATTAATCTCACGTTATCGTCATTCAAAATCGACTTACAATCCAGCATTACATAATCTTATTACTGTTTGTTCTATAAGCTTTTACCTTGTGGCATAAATGGTCCAGTGGATAATGCTTTGATGTTTTAAACGAAAAGTACTAGATTCCAGTCAAATTAGGAACACAATCAGCTGTTGGGGACCGCTAGTACATCCAGATGAAGAGCCCCAAATAGGACGAAATTGGCATTCATCAGTCAGGGGAACACTATTAGTTTACATTTGACACATTTATTTATGAAGTTATATTCGAGTGTATGGATCAGAGTAAATCCTGATCAGATCCAACTGAAAATAGTGAATAAGTCGGTTTAATTGCAAAAAAACATAGGTTAGCAAAGAATATTCTTTTCGTATGTTCACTTCAAAGCTGTCGTCTGTCGACATCAGCTGATAACATGACTTATGAAACTACTGTTATATACACCTGGTTTTTCTGAAATATTACATTTACTTTTAAGATAAGGTGACTTTTGTGTTTTACGAGTTTGACCACGGATTGATGTCACTTAGAGAACCAATGAAAACCAGGCAGTACTAGACAGCTGCTGTTTCATCCTGGTCTGGGAATCATCGGCAGTACGCACCCACTGCAAAGTTTCGAACCCAGGACCTTCCGTTGACAAGGCAAGCTCGTATACCATTCACCCACTGGAACCCGATTTAATGGCCCGTGATTCAATGGTTCTCTAACTGATATCAATCCATGGGCAAACTAGTAAAAACAAATTTAATCCTAACAAACCATTTTTTAAAAATTAATCTGAGGTTTACCAGTGACTTGCTACAGGCCGGAGTTTCTCGGAGTTCTAGTGAGAAGTGGTCACCAGTGAGGTACAATCAGTCAAGTGAGGGGATGGATTTCCCAGTGATGGCATTGACTGGGATCGCGCTAAATCACGAATTGGTAGAAGTTAGAATTCATGGGTTGGCCATCGAGGAGTTCTAGTCCGAGTGGCCGAATGGTCCATAAGCTTGCCTTGTAACCAAAAGGTCCTGGGTTCGAACCTCAGTGGCTGCGTACTGCCGATGATTCCCAAACTAGGATGAAACAGCCGTCCAGTACTCCCTGGTTTTCAGTGGTTCTCTAACTGATATCAATCCGTGATCAACTGGTAAAAAACAAATTTATTCCTCACAAACCAACTTTTGTATTTCCCTCCACTTATGACATCTGAAGCCTATTGGTTGTTGGTTGTTATGGTTTATCAAATGAGGGCCACTCATATCAAGGTTATTTAAGCCTATATGCATATATATACATGAATGTTGTCAAGCTTTCTCCATTGTTAATCAAAGGAAGGAAGTCCTCCACCCAATAGTATGTCTTTTTTTCTCCTCTTTTGCGTTGCTTGTCGGTGGCTTGGTTGTTTTTGAGAACAATGTTTAGGAATATAGGCTTGCGACTCTACTAGTTAGAAAGTTCTTTACTATAAGAGACGTTTAAACTACTAGGTTGTATTGGCAGCCATATCAAAATGGAGACAGGGATGAAGTGATGGTGTGTTCGTAGTATTCATCCCATCAAATGTCCTATTCTGACAATCGTATAATGCGGTATAGAAAAATAAAGTTCTGTTTGGTTCCCAGTTTAGCCATTGTACAGTAAAACTGAATGTAATATTTTGAAAGAATTAGGCGTATGAAACAATGGAATGTCAATAAAAATAATAAATTACATAATCTAAACTGATTAAAACTGCCCATTAAAATTTTCAGAAGAATGGTACCTGAACAAAAAATATTATTTTAGATAATATCATCAGAAAAATTAGGAAAAATCATAATACACATTCATGAGTTCATCGTTTCCACTGAAGGTCAAGGCGGTAGTAGTGACTGGACATGTTTCTTCTGCACACAGATCACCAGTTGCTTTAGGCGAATTGCGATATCCTTTGCTGTTTGGAGCATGTGGTACCTCGGTGTTTTTAGCAATTTATTTGGTACATGGTAGACGGTAGAGAAAGAATCTTTAATGCTGGTTGGCTTTGTGGACGGCTTGGACCAGGCAGTCTAATAACAAACTGTTGATGGTTTTTAATAAATAATAATTTTTCCTTCACGTTCCCCAGTGGAACATCGGGCTTCAAGCTAGTGGCTTGAAGTTTCTGTAGCAGTGTTTATTTTACAGGATGGGGTGGCTAGCCTCATGCCCAACCTTTTCTCTTTACCACTATTATTTCCGACTTAGTGAGGTAAAGGGATGCGTCGGCCGGGGATCGAACCCCGGACCATGTGCACGGTTGGCGAGCGTCCTAACCGCTGTGCCACCGGCGCACGTTGATGGTTTTTACTAGACCTTTATTTAGCCACACTGGGAGATGTTCTCGAGCACGAAAAATCAAGTTCCTACAACAACGATCGATATAACTCGCTTCACAAGCACAGCTGAATTGGTAGATACAATTAGAGGTGTCTAGTCTAGTCTAGATATTTCATCTTTCAATTGGCGAATCACCACCGGTCGTGTAGAAAATAAAACTTGTAGTTTGCCAGCATTAAAAGTTCTCTGAAGTGATTTCTCTCTAAAGTAATTCTTCGTAATTATTTCGTTAGGTATATCGTCCTCGAATCGCAGTCATGTGTATAAAGGCTGCCTATTTATGGATAGTGAACAGTTCTTTTTATCCTCAAATGTTTCCTGACGGATTTGTCTGGATAGCAGTTTTCAGTCAAGGTATTATATAGAATGCTTAGTTCATTTTCAATTACCTCTTCAGATCATGTAGCTCTAACCCTGTGCCTGAGGGTCCTTACCGCATTTCTTCTGTGCTGGAGAGGAACGAACCTATGAAAACAAATAATGAATATCGCTCAGTAAAGATTACCACTAAAAAAAACTGCAAGCACTTGAAAACATGAACACTGTTCATGAGATTAGAAAATTCATAATATTTGTAAAGTATATTTTAAAGTTAGAAGTTTGAGAGGAAAACAAAAGTTCGGTGAATATAGGTTAAATACCAATTCACTGTAAAAGTAGAGAAAAAGAAGGAAGATTTCAAGGCCACCATTAGTAAAAGAGATTGTATAAACCACTTCCTTGCGTATAACAGGAGATTGTGCTGTAAATCCTTTGAACAATTCGACCTTACCTTATATATCACCTAGAAAGATTATGCTATTGACGTGGAATGATTTATAACAAGAAGATGCTCAAGAATTGAGCTACTGATCCAATCCTAGACATGTCCAGATCACCGTACCATCCCACTGCTTAATGGTTAGCTGAAACTTTTAAACCTATGGGAAAGTTAGTGGTGAAACATTTTTTAAAAGATAAATTTGACTCAGTGTATTTGGTAGGGCGTATGAAAGTATCTGGATCAGTTACGGCTTCAGTGGACGTGGTCTCACTATTCACCGATTTTTCCTTAACCAAAACTGTATTCTACTTATGTGAGTTTTTCCACTCAAACAATGTGAATGTTGATATTCCCCGTAAGCATATTAAAGAACTAATACTGAGATGCACACTGAAAGTCCAGTCCAGAAGGATGGAGGAACAATAGGTTCTTCACTTGACCCATTAATAATCGACTACATCATGGCGTACTTTAAGTCTAATGCCTAACTCTAAGGAATAATCAGTCGGTTCAAAGTTTATAAGCAATACACGGATGAGATACTCCTATCATTATCGGCGAAAAGACTGGCCTAAACAAAATCGTAGAAATTTTTAATAACACTAAATTGATGCTCCATAAAACCTAGACGTGCAGACGAAACAACTAACCGTATATATGAAATTCAAGGGAGGTACATTTAGTGAATTTCTTCGAAACCGCCCGTCAAAAGCATCGCTACGCTTCACCTCCTCCACATATGTTTTTATTCACTAAAAAGTCAAAGATAACATCCCACTGTTGGCGACTTCGGTGTCTATTTGCCTATTCAGTTGTTCCTGAGGAACTAAGTGTATAGACCATACCAACAGGAAACTGTCTAGATGAACTCATGAACACTTATCAGAATGGTTGTGAAAAGTAAACCGTGGAATTGTCAACATCTCAGTTTCGGGGGCACATTATTAATTTTGTATCAGAAGAGTTTTAATTCACAGTCAAATACAAAGTACGCGCGAGACATTCCTAAGGATTTCGTCTACATCTTCTGCATGCAGCTAAAGCTTTAGCAATCTGTAGGGAAAAACCTGAACTCTGTGTTCGAAAACGTATTATCTAACCTCTCCTACTACCATGGTCTTAGTGTCAGTTTTTGTTTTTCTGAATAGCTGTATAATAAACACTAAGTAGTCATGACTCCATTATGGATAAAATTTTTATTTTTATAAAATCACACCGTGTTGTACAGTAATATTTATTGATGACCACGTTTCAAGCACAAATTATCACCGCTCATAATCATATCAAGGCACTCAGGCAACTTTCTTGCTTCATTTATATACATGAGTAAAAACTGGTGATTAGACATAGGAATAAGATCAACATAAGATAAAGTACATTCGGAAATAATATTAGTGTTATCAATAAAATACGATAAGATGGGAAATAAGATGTTTTTATAGTAAAATAAATAACTTGTTAGAATGTTATGATGTCCCTGAATTGAAATAGAATTTTAAGATTATTTATTATCCTTTTCTGATTTGACTGGTAATAATATTTTCCATATGTCTGGTATTTGCGTTAAGTCATTTCTGTTACATGTGCTCGGTGCAGACTTGATGAACCAAGATTCAGTAATCAATCTGTCTCTCCGCCTACCTATATTACTTTTTGGAATTTTGACTCTGTCCACCCTATTGAGCGTCGGTGGTACAGTGGTTAGGACTCTCGCCGACCATGCACATGGTCCGGGGTTCGAGCCCACGCCGGTGCACACCTGACATCTATGGTCGGCCTGCGAATTTTGGGCTACCGACATCCACGCTGAAAATTCCACACTTGTACCAAAAATACGGTGTGGAGTCAAGCTGTAATCAAAAATAAAAAAATAAAATATTGTGGTGTTGTGTATTAATTCATGCAGTGCTATTGCTGAGTTTCTTTTTAAATTACTTACCTTCGTGGGATGAGTCATTCTAACCTCAGCTAAATTCTTAAGTCCTCATAATATCATTATTCCTGATCTACTAGTTTGACCTATGTAGTTGACCTTACATTTGTTGCATTGTATTTTATAAATTAGATTATTTGTTTAGTTGGGTCCACGGGGTCCTTTAGCCTACACTGCTTGTCTCTAAGTGAGTTTGTAGGTTTGAATGCCATTCTAATTCCTGCTTTATTAAGAATCCTACGTAGGGCCTGAGGTGTCCCCCTCCTATACAGCAAAACTGAGATACCCTATGTTCTTTCTTATTTATGTTATCATTATGATGATAAACAAGTTTTATTCTTATACTATGTAGTAATTTTTCTTATTTTTTTATGTTTTTTAAACCATTTTTACTCCTTTGTTCTCTTATTTCCTATCATTTATCTCCGAATGATTACTCATCAACCCTGTCGATTACGTAAGACTATCCACATACCTTCAAACACTGTTACTGGTCATAAATTTTGATTTCTTAAGGCATCTATTGTCAATAAACACTCTATACATAAAGCCTTTCAAAAAACTACTGTCCTCTAATGAAGGAAAGTTACCATAAGGGATCCCTTTCACGCTCACCTATATGCGTTCATGACATAGAAACTTTTCATAACTACTGCTTCGTCTAATTTCTCCTTCCAGTCATAAAAATTAGTCAAAATACAATGACAATTTATTGCTGAAACATTTCTATTAGCTTCACTGGCAGACAAAACATGCTAACCATGTTGTATATGGAATGAAATGTATTCACATTATGAGAAGTAAATAATCTCATTACATGATGCTATGATGTGGAATAACGAAGTTATGCATATCGCTTTATCTTGTATATATATATATATATATATATATATATATATATACATCAACACATTTATTTCATAAGCAAATTTTTTGTTTATCCTAATTCATCAGGTTATTTATTGTTGTTTTGAGCATAAAAGAAAACAGAAGGTGATTTTTTATGCGTTGTTTTTTCTGCCATGTTTACTGTTAATTTTTATTGTTTAACTCATGTAATATTAGAACATAATAATGTTAGACAGTATATGTCTGCGTGAATAATGCAATAAATAAAATCTCTTCTACTTAGTTTTACATAGAAGCACAAGTAGAATTCTTTTAGGACTATAGATATCCTAAATTACACACGAGAGCTCAAGAAACACTGAACATGATTGAATTATGCAATAGGTTAGTTACTTACATTGCTTGAAAGCTTCTGAGTATCAACTGGTAATAACACTGATGTCTTTTTGTATAGCCGACTATTCTACTAGATGTATGCTTTAGCCGTAAGACTGAGTGACTCTCTTGATTTAACCACGGTAACTTTGCGTCCAGTCTGGTTGTCCTGAAACCCAAATACTGAAGACAGACAACTGCACACACAACTGCACAACTGCAGGTTTTTAATGGATACATAAAAATAAAGGAGGAGTATCGCGAGAGTATAGAGTTATCCAAGTACAATGCACAGTCCAGTGGCTGGACTCCTATTCCCTCAAAGTCGAATTATATGCAACCAATCTTCTTTGAAGAACCCAAGTGGCGACAAGTAAATTGAACAATTAAGGTTAATCATAATAGAAAAGATTTCAAACTCAAGTGGATGATTTGCAATTAATAGTGTTCTCTGAGCTGGTTAGTTTATTTGCGGAGCTTTCGTCGTCTTTCTGGACGACATCTTCAGTGCAGTATTTAGCATAAAGTCAAATGATTTAAAAATCTTCATGAATGATGATACAATTGCGTCTCCTGGTGACCAACCATCTTCACATATGTATTGACCGTTATCTATTGATTGGGATTTTAAACTTTCTGGTCATCTGATTTGCTTTTTATTAGTTGATATATTTCATCTATATTAACGTGTTTATTAATTGCATTTTCGTTTGAGTACCAGGCTTCTAGGCTTCCCTGGCACATTTGGTGTTTCCTCTGTTTAAGATTTTGATATTATCCCAATCAAATTGATGTCCATAATTGTCTGTATGCATTCATACTAAAGAATTTATATCATATCGTTTCACGACTGTTTTGTGTTCTTGGATTGTTATTCGAAGGGGACGCTCACTTTGGCCGATGTAATGTTTTTTACAGTTCATACAATTTATTTTGTAAATGGTGTTAATTTTAATCACTTTTTTCTACCGGATCTTTTGGTTTGCATTAGGTCGAATTAGGCGATTCGGCTGTATCATCATTCATGGAGATTTTAAATCATTTGACATTATGCTAAATACTGCGCCGAAGATGTCATCCAGAAAGACGACGAAAGCTCCGCAACTAAACCAACCAGCTTAGAGAACACTATTAATTGCAAAAGGTTAATCATTTCAGGCTTCATGCATTTTACGAATTTCTTTGGTCTCCTTAACATTTGAGGGTTAAAAAACTCAGGAATCTGATTACTTCAAAGGACTCTTGAAATAGAGCACCATCTGCAACTTGTACAGAAATACCATCAACACCAACAGCCATAGGACTGTTAGTGAGTAGCTATCATCTAACAAAAGCAGAAGTCTTGAATGCTACGAAGTTGTAAAGCAGCAAGACTATACTTGATCCCTCTGGAAGCACTGGAAACTGCAAATTTATTTTAGAAGTGCTTCAACACTGCGAATAAACGTTTATAAACCACATCCAACAGTTATATCGTGCCATATGCAAAGTGGCTCACAATGGGAAGCTACATTAAACTGTTGAATTGAAGAAAGGAGTGAGACAAAACTGTTGATATTTCTGGGTGTGGTGAAGGGGATCATGCATCAGACCGCGAGAAGTGATAAGACGGGCATACGATGAGCCACTAGAAAGACTTTAATAGATCTGGACTTCACGGATGACTTAGGTCTTTTGTCGTACAAACTAGAAGGTCTGAACGTGAAAAACAATAAGTTGACAGAAAAAACAGGGAGTCAGACATAGAAAAGACAACAATAAGACCCCATTACCACCAGCGAAATAAATCTAAGGGAAGTCACCAGAACATGAAGCAATATACTACCGATTGACTGAGACGAGTAGTGGTATACCACCCAGAAGCACCTTCTCTTGCAGCCTCTACATGAGTTAGAAGAATCATTCTGAATATAAAAACAATAAACAGATGCTTTAATCTAATTTGTCATCTGCAACTCAATATGTTTAGGCTCAAAGATAAGGAAATAAGTAAAAATTCATTTAAATAAGTGTTCAACTCATACGAAATTAGCAGTATACTTCAGTGTTATACAGAGTTATCAATGCATCATCACCTTGACCCCCATTCGAGTTGACTATATCTTTCACAATATCTAATTATATCCCTGTGATGTTACTATTAGTAACTACTGTGATAAGGATTGAAAAGAAGTTTCTGGAGATTCGACCGAATTCAAAACTCATTTCATCATAGAACTAAGAAATCTGAATCCATGATAGCATACTCACTTCCTAATTACACGTATTAAAGTTTTGTTGTTTTCTCCTATCGATAGATGCCAACCAATTTCGAGCATTCTCCTAGATAATATCGATTCGTGACAAAATCATTAAGAAATGCTCACCAATTTAGGCTCAGTGGTAACGCCTATGATTTCAGCACTGGGTGACGCGGGTTCAAATCTCAGAAATGACCTAAGCTCCTTCGAGGTTGCAGATAGGCCTTGATGATGATGAGCGCCGAATGCCTCCAACTACCTAATAACTTAAATATATTGTTAAAACTCTATATTTGTAAACATTATAGAAATAACTTCAGTGTTATTGACTGCTTTTCGGTATCAATTATGCATTTGGTGTGTAACTGTGATTGTTTTGTAATTTGACAATGATGCACCACTAAATATCTGAAAGTTGACTGAAGCAAATAACCGGAAAACTATAACAAGATATTAAATGGTCGAGTGTGTGAGTTATCCTCGAAACAAATATATATCCCAGTCATTTCCTCCTGCATTGATAAGACAGAACAGAGGTAGTCCATTACAATCAGAATTCCCTCAGATATTCAGTTCGATTTTACATAGTGGTCAGGCATTTATATCTTAATGATTCAGCGGGCTACAATGCCTGGAACTAATGTTCCTGTAGGTTGTACCGTTCTAGAAACGCAATCTGGACTAAAAGCACTTCCTATAATATTGTAACTCGTCCAAACTATCTTGGAACTCTGTGAGCGAAGTCCTCCTTTTTTCAGATAGGGATGTACTTGCAGTTACCTTTTTGCCTCGGATGACCGGCAAGACAGCTATGCTGTCCTTCCGCTCTATTAAGGAATTAGGGTCAGAAAAGGTCGACTCCCAAAAAATTGTGCATTCCAACTTACCTCATGGCAGTCCCTAACAAGAAGCAATATCTTATTACGGTTGCAATTAGAAAAACTAGTACAAACAGACTGCGTGTGACTTACCTCAAGTAGGTATCCCCTGGACTCTGTGGTCACTCATGGTTTTTGAGGTCGGAAAGTAATAAGCACTCACATTTCCATGGGCAAACACGTCTGACGCTAGTTATGGGACTATATACACATGTATATGATGTAGACTGAAAGAAGTTAGAATTAGCGGGCTTTTAGATTCTGCTCAAACCACTGAATGACAACTTGCTCTCGTCATATCCTGGAAGTCCTAAGTTCAACCTGTGGTATACTCATTTGTGTACACTACTGAAAGGTCCCAAACGGCTACGAAACAGGATTGTCCAGTACTCCTAGGTTTTCAATGATTTCATATATTTTGTATACTGAGTCGCGGTGGAATATAAGTTAAATTCACTCAATCTGTTATAAATCAACACTTAAAAATCCCTTTTGTTCCATTTTATTCTCTTCTCAGTCTTCAGCCTCACCTATTCTCTAAACTTCCTGAAATTTCTATTTCCCAAATGCATATATAAATTAATGATTAATTGAAGTAGAAATTGTTATGTGTTTTTGCATTCATAATATTCTGGATTTTGAATTTCCTAAATTGACAATACATTTCCTGTGTAGTATAAAATAAATGCAATTTCAGGTAGGCTTCAAATGATAAAAACCTGTGAAATTGGATCTTTCTCGCTTCATGAAAATTAATCAAGAGGATTACATTTGGGAAGAGAACGGCTTCGCAGATGAAATGTAAACTGATGAATACTGGTCTTCACAAGGCGATAATATCCTCAGAACTGTCTAATATATAGGAATGCACTGAACGACAGTGGTTTAGTGATAAAATGTTTATTGTCTGTGGAGGCAACTCAAAAACTGAAGACTTGATGATAAAATTCAACTCATGCTACTCGAATCTCCGTTTCACAACAGAACACGATGAAAATGATACTATTAAATTCCTAGATGTTTTTCTAGCGAAAGGGACTGATGTCACAATTGAAAGATCTATATTAAGGAAGTCTTCATGGACAGGACAGTACATACATTGTAGGAGTTTTGTTCCAGTGCAGTATAAAAAGAACTTAGTCAGAACGCTGTTCAGCAGAGCACGGAAAATTTGTTCTGACAGTATAATTGAGCATGAAATAAAAACTCTGAAGGATATTTTATTTAAGAATGGATATCCTGAGAAGTTCATTAATAAATACTCTAAAGAAATGAGCCCCAACAAACTATCCAAACAATTTCAAAGAAATCTATTTATATCAGTTTGACATTCAAAGGAGATAATGTACAAGAAGTTGTCAAACGAAGAATCGATAAAGCTATAAAGACAACTTATTATTCTGCAAAACTTGCTTTCTTTACCACTACCAAGCGAGTGCCTCAACAATCTGGAAAATACCAGTCGCCATTCCTCGACACTTCAAACTGCGTATATCAATGTGGGTATGTTTGTGGAAGTAAATGCATAGGTCGTACAGAAAAGCGATTATCTACTCGCATAATGGAGCATTTGCCAAATTGGTTGAAAACAGCTGAATGCAGAGTACCAAAATCTCAATAACAAAACATCTTGTAGACTATGGACATGACATCGACGCGGTCAAGTCATTCACCATTGTCAGCAAACAAAGAAACAAGAAGATGCTTGCAATTGCAGAGGCTCGTGCGATTCAAGCTTACAAACCAGGTCTCTGTGTACAAAAGAAGATGGTCGTCACTCTGAATCTACCATGGTAATACGTTTTACTTATTATACTACCTAATATTATTATTACTGACTCATTTAAAACTATCTCTTATCAGTAGGATTATCTTAACTCACTTCAACACTATTATTATTATAACTATTACTACTGATACTACTTTGTTTGCAATTCTTGATATATTTTCTAATGACTAATTTCTTATCTAAGTGATTTAATTGAAGCATAATGTATTTAATCTTAATTTTATTCTCTCACAATCCATCTCCTTTTATCTATTTGAACATGACCTGGAAAACATTCTCACCTGTCTTTCTGCATGATTAATTCAATGTAGTTTATTTGCTTATCACTCTTATATCTCCCAATGTAATTTCAATCATTTATATATCCGTGTTTTCAGGGTATTCTGCTGACGAGTTCTACCAAAATTCGACGAATTCATTAAATCCTGCTTTATTACCATTTGTTGCTTGTTTTTTTTAAAATTCTTATCGGGAAATAAATGTTTTCGATAAAATATTCACTAACCACTCACATGGTCCTGATTACCTCCCTGGACATCTCTCTTAAACCTCGCTTAGTTGGTATTAAAACTTGACAGAGGAAGAAGGTTGAGGTTACCTAAGCCAATCTGTATGAGAAGAACAACACTACCGTTTCTAGAACTTCACAGCTAAAGCTTAATAGCATATGTTCTACTAGAAGAGCAAACGAACGAAGAAAACTGAATGACTAGTTGGTTTTGTATCAACAAAGTCCTAAAACGTGGATGGAAATCAGCTTCGTACTTTATTAAAACTGGGGCATTAAGATCACTCAGTCAATATTGACGGGTGTAACTCCCTATTTTGCTTGATTACTAATTTGACATAAGCATTATACAGATTTAGATTTTATCTGATGATGTGAACAGATTCAGTTCTATGAGCTACTGAGTATAACCGGACACACCAGTGATAAGATCGGCACCAAGAGGATGAAATACTAGTCCGTTATTTAGGTCACTATGATCTGCTTTAAAGTATTTAATGTATAATAGCATAATACAGTTAATGTATAAAGATTACAGAGCAAAAATATATTTGTAACCAGGAGAACCTGGATTCTATCCCTGATGGGATGAAAAGTACATACGAGAAAAAGGTCCCAGACTAGGACGAAAAAGGTATGCAGTACTCTAGTAATGATTTTTTGTGATTCTTTAACTCAAGGTAGTTCGTAATCAGTTGAATTACAATGTTTAATTAGTATCCACAATGACTTCAAAACCTTTGCGTGATGACAGAATTTCAGCTTGTAAAATTGTATCTTTCAAAGAGTCTATCATTTTGACTTACTAATATGAAGTCGTAGTTTATCCGGATGTATGATTACGACCAGTATAGTAGAGTATAAAATTGGAAGGGCACAAGTTAATATGGCTATTTCTCTCAAATTTTCACTAATACACTATATTGAGTGTTTAAAAAGTTATCTTTGGATGGCTTTTTGGCCTTTTTCATACGAGACTAACGGTATATAGCACATGGCTAGACTATTTAAATACATAATAATCGGAATAAACAGAAAGACTCAAATGTTACCTTGTAACCGGAAGGTCCTGGTTTCCAGCCCGATGAGTGGGCACTGTGAAGAGTCCCAAACTAGGATAAAACAGCTGTCCAGTACTCTGTTTTTCTAATGGTTCTCTAACCGATGTCAAGTCATGATGAAATTCTGTAACTAATCAAGTCTCTTCAAACCAACACTTGAAGACTTAACTGTGCTAGATGGTTGGAGGCAACTGATAATAAGGCTTCTGGGCATTCGCCTATAAAGGTTTATTTGAAACCTGTGAAGAACCCATATCTGCTGTGAGATTCAAACCTGAGTCAGGAATGTTACCTTGTGAATTGTTGGGGCCTTCAACTGATTTCCAGCAGAATTGTAATAGACACACTGACTGAATGAACCCTAATGATCAGGCAGTGTACATGAAAAAAGGAAATGTGCTCGGTCTCTGCTGAGCGGTTCGACTCCTAGGACAAAAGTTTCAATGGTATTAACAGAGACCGATCATCTCGATCCAGTATAATTTCATTTTTTAACAGATGACACCTTCTGCATAACTTGTGAACCCTAAGGTTCAGTAGCCTACTGGAAAATACTTGGGAGTTTAAGACGATGACTTCCGGTTCAAGTATCCATCGGAAATTCATCGTGAACTGATCCGACTTACAGGTACCAAATACGATGAAAGACTTCCCATCGATTCCATTGTCAGTCATCATCGTCATCTAAGTAATACCGTAATACTGGTAATTAAGCTGTACGTGTACATGCGAGTCAGTTACTGAGTCTTATGTTATATTTCATTAAATAACAAGTTGCATTATCTTCCATACACTTATCAGTTCAGTAACGTGTGTCTCATTATTTCAGCATAAGTAAGCTCATGGAATAAATGTAATTAAGGTTACAGTTGTGTGAACGTGAGTGGAAAATCACACGATAGAATAAATCAGGCGATTCTAAGTTCGAAAGGTAACATATGTAATTAGAACATGTGATATAGTCACATGAACCGACAAACGTCATCTCAGGTGTTTACAAAACAAGTATAATAAAGTAATTCCACGGTATTTTCATCATTATTTTGGTTTTTTTTGTTTTTATTGCCGACTGACTGATTTTGGCTCGGAGATGTTCAGTCTCAGTTAATATGTCGGCTGGCTGCTGGCATTGGGGGGTGGGGGGGGGGCTTCAACAATGTCATAAGGTTCACATGCTGTTGTTTGATTACTGATGGGTTCCAGTAGAATTCAGAATTCCCATTTCATCCATTCTGGGACACATTAGTCGGATGTACCTATATCTCCAGTGCATGACAGTGATCTCGCTTAAAACTCGAAGCAACCACTCATCGTTTCTAGTGCCGAAGAAGGTGATTCAAATGATGAGTACCATATAGGGTCCTGGATATCAATACTAACTACACTAAGTTAAAAACATATATGAAATAAAAAGATTTACATGTAACATTTGGTCGCGGAGCTGACAGTTTATCCCCAAAAGTTCATTTCAGAATATCACCATTCCTAGATCTATCAGAATCATACATGCAACTAACTGTATTCCTCTCAGTTTTCAAAGTCTTATTTTCTCATAAAAGTTTACTGAAATAAATTTACATAATTATGTCTAAATTGAATTACTTGGACCTCACACACATCATCCTTCAGACTCACTTTCAAAATTAGACTGCTTCAATTTCTAATTAACTCTCTATATCGTATCAAATTACTTCAATGTATAATTTATCATTCTGTCCACTTACATATATTGTGTTTGTTGTAAAATGACTGACGGTAATTAACAGGGAGTTTCGGACCTACTATGTCTCTTCAATCTCGAAGGAACTCATGCCCGTTACCGGAAAGATTCGAACTTAAGTAACCCAGTACTGCAGTCAGAGAAGTTACCGCCCGCCTGTAGCTTACATCCATCTAATTACACCAATTCATTCAGAGTACATTGTGATGATGAGTAATCTAGGATGGTAGTCAAATGGCAAAACATGACTGATAGAGTTCAGTCTACACACTAACACCAACGACTAAACTCACAACGTTAGTTAATCTTGCCTACTGTCTAAACAAAAAATAACGTCAGTTCGCTGATGTAAACAATCAAAATACTATCGATCACTAGGTATACAGGTTGATTCAGCTGACAAATTTAATGTAGGACGAAACGTGGACCGTCGATTCTACTGTTAACCATCATCAACCAAACAATGCTCTAGTCCTTCTCTAAATCAATTAAACTACTAATCAAACTGCATGTAGGTGTAAGTCAGTGACAGAGTCTCGTGTGGTAATCATCATACAACAAGTCTCGCCATCTTTCATACACTAATCGGATGACTGAGGTGTATCTCACCATTTCAGCACTATGATGCTTAGCTGACATATGTAATTCAGGTCAAGGTCATGTGCACGTGAGCAACAAGTCATAAGTTCATACGATAAAATAAATGAGGTGATTTTTAGTTGAAGAGGCTACATATATAATTAGAACATGTAGCATTAATCACATGAACAGAGAAAGGACATTTTAGGTGCTGACCGGACAAATACAAAGTACCAATTATTGATATAATTTTGGTTTTTGACTTTTTTTGTTGATTGATTTATATATTGGAGCGGAAATGTTTAATCTCTGTTAACATATCTGTCCAGAGTACGGGTGCTTCTAAGAGGTCTGAGGATTATCACGATGTTATTTATTGAAAATGGAGACTGGCACAAGAATTAAAGATGTGGTTTTCATCCTGTTTAGGGTTCATCAGTTGAATGTACAGGAATTTCGATTGAATGATAGTATTCTATCGGGAGACTCGAACCCCAACACTCACCGTTTCATACACGACAGAACATGATCTGATTTATGGGTCACAAACTGGCTGAAATGATTCCACTGGTAACCATCATCCATCATATATTATTTGTGAAGTCTCGTTTTGCAGAATATATACGAAATATGCATGTACTTTTTGTTAACGTGCTATGCTGACATTTCATCTTGGGGACCTTATTTCACACTGTCAACATTCGTAGATCTATCACATACTCAAATACATGCAGGGAACTCTAATGATTATAGTTCAATGAAATTTGTTTCTATAAATGTATCTAAAGTGAATTTATTAGACCCCATATTTATCATCATTCAGGTATAATTTCAAAATTTGATTGTTTGAATTCTGAATTAAGTCTGTATGTTGTATCAAATTACTTCAACGAAGACATTATCATACTGTCTATATCTACATATAATGTTTCTCATAACATGGCTGAAGGCACTCAGCAGGAAGTTTCGGATCTAAGTCTAGTATTTGTTGGAACTCACCAATCAGTGAGACTCGACTTCAATCATCAAAGAACTCATATCTACACCCGTCAAGGATCGGACTCGAGTTACCCAGTTCTCCAGTCAGAGACGTTACCTCTGAGCTTCATGCTGATTGCCTACAACCATCAAATTACAGAAAATCATTCAGTGTACTCTGTGATGAAGTGCCATCTAGCAGGCAGTCACATTGCACACGTGACAGACAGAATTCAGTCTACACAACAACATCAAGGACTAGACACATAACATTAGTCAATCCTGCCTAGTGTCTAAACAAAGCAAATTGTGTGTTCACTGATGAAAACAACAACAACAACAAATCATTTCAAGTTGTTACTATTTGTCTATTGAAATTTTTATGGCTGTAATACGATTTTGTTGACACGGCCGACTTCCAGTGTTTGTCTCACAACATTTTTTGTCAACACTTATCTATTGGGGAGACAGACAATATCGTCCTCATAATCATGATGAAGCTTAAAATGTCTGTTCTCATTAAAACTCATTTCAATGGAATTAAGTGTTATGTTTAATTTTATTTGTTTATTTATTCATTCATTTGTTTATTGACACATTGTTTATTCAACAAATTATGTTTTGTTTTGAATTTTCGATTTTGTCATTGTTATCTATCTGTCTTCATCCTTATCAGATGTCTGCTCATATTTGCATTCTCTAATTTGCACTTTTAAATTTAATAATGAAATGCCTTTAATTAGAAAAATACTGAATACAACGCAAAGTGCTGAACCTTGATGTTTCGTCTTAATTTGTACCTCGTCTGCATTACATACGCATTGTGTCACCGCCTGGACAGTTGAACTCAGGATCTTCAGATTACACCGTGAGCTGACTGATTATTGAGACACTGTGATGGAGTCCAATGGCCTATGAATACTAATGTGTGACACGTACGGTGACTGCCAGCTGATGTCATTGACATGTTGTTGTCCTCACAGCCGATGCATCAGTGCATTCTACTGATGACAACAGTTCTTCTCCTCTATTCACTCCCTATCTATTTGAATCAGTGAGGATTTTTGTGATTTTTGTGATTTTTTTTATAAACTTAGATATAAATGAAAAAGGTGCATTCGTTTGTTAATATCTCTGTCAAAATTGAGTACTTCCACTGATCGATAATACAGCAAAAAAATCACTTTGTTTCAACTGTCCTTTAATTTGTAAACTGAAGTAGAAAAGTGATTCTACACTGGCTGATATTTCTAATGAAACAGTAATAATGATTATGACAATAACAACGTTTACTCGTAGTGGGCTGAAGAGATTCAGTAGCATGTCATCATCTCATGTTGTTCTCTATAGCAGTCTATTTCAACTGCCTACACACCTTATCAAAACCCTTTCTATTTTCAGCATACACAATCCCCACCACATCACAACCCAAACCTACGCCCGACACGTCGTTAGCAATTCTTTTTCGACTCGAAGGCCTGCATAGTGTGTGACGCCACTCCCTCACCAGTCTTTTCAGCAGTTGGCCGACCGCTTCATATTCAGTACTGAAGCAGTAAAGCCAGTCATTGATGAAGATCTGCAGTCTTTTGGAAATAGTTTCGGTGGTGTGAACACCAAGTCTCTGAAGTATATAGGAGCATTGGCTGACTTGACATTAGTGTTTAAAATTCGTATCCGCTTCCATATGCTTTCATATGGAATAATCAAAAATAAATTATGAAATATATGTACAGTTTAGGTTGAAACATTTCTTCTCATAAATTTATTCCTTGTCCAGTTATTTCTACGTCAAAAACGTCAGCTTCTTGAAGTATTTCTTCAGAAATATTCAATATCTATGGCGAAACTGTAGAAATTCTTGGTTTTAAATACTTTATATTTATTCATGTGTTACTTCCTCTAGTAAACTCACACTTACTCGGATGAAGACAATCCTCACCGATAACATTGGGTGACAGTGGTGATAAATATCACCAACTGATAGAAGTTATAATTCATGGGTCACTGGATTCCACCTCAGTGTCTTAATGGTCAACAGGTTCACCCATTAACTGAAATCTTCGTTCCAATCCATCCTGAAGTGAGTGGTGCGTATTGCTTCAGAATCCCAATTAGGAATGCAATAGAGTTACGTACTATTCATTGATTTCTGAGATGGCTAGTTTTCTACTATTCATATTAACTAGTAGTATTTACTAGTCAGCCATGTCGAAGTAATCTAAACACCGGATGGCCACTTCACTCGCTTAGATTCGAGCTGATCAGTTGCGTATTCGGTTTGTGTCAGCTCAGAGAGCGGAACCAGTTCAAATCCCCCAATTTCTGGATAACCAAAATGACGAAGTGGTGATACCATGAATGAAATGCACACTTCTCTGAGTGATTGGCGATTTTCCAGGAAACAGAATTGTTTAGTAACCTCTAAGTTTTTTCTAGTTCTCCACCTAATGTTTCGTCGTTATCTAAGATAAAATCTACAGTATATTTTACACCCAAAACTAAAATATTTCAAACATTTTTGTAAGTGTGATATTCGACAACAGGTGATACTGAAAGTGAAGATTGTTTTTTCCCTGATAAATAACCAACGGAAAGGCTCCTACAAAGATATTCTTTCAGGAGAAATGGTATTCCAAACATACTTATCTTCCTATTGAGGTGAATAGCTTAAACAAAATCGGTATCACATTGTATCTGAAATCACTCCCGTCATCATCACCAATACACGAAAGTGTTCTCCTGACTAACAGATTTGTAATTTTTCGTCTGTAACAAGAGTCAGCAATAACCTTGTCTAGTTTTCTTCTTATGAGTGAATAGCTTAGTGTTAATATCTCTGACTACCTCACTGGGTGATGTGAGTTAGAATTTCCAAGTGGACATCAGTTCCTCTTCGTTCACAGAAAAACCTGTTGACACGTGTATGAAGCTCGAAATCTAGTTCTGAGACCTCTTGTGAATTGCCTGCAGCATCATCAATAATTCATTATAATAATAATAATCAATAATTCAAACATCAATAATTCTATATATGTGATACACAGTAAATATCTTTAAAATAAATATTGTCTTTACTTCCTAATAATTCTACAATTTATCATTTAGGTGTCTTTAGTTTTCCGTCTCTTTTTCCCTGACAGCGTGTTTCACTTTTGAGACTGATCACCGGCTGACTTCAGTGAGAGGATCAGTGAAAATCACGAAATACTATTCACCAGTAGTAATAATGACACTCACTAAAAGATGAAGTTGCTTGAAGTTCTTTGGTGGGAAGTCATGATCAGTAGAGTTTACCAGAATTCGGTGTTACCACAAATACTCACTGATGACGTTACCTGGTAGTGGCGCTATGTACCACGAATTGGCGGAAGTTGGAATTCTTCGGTCATTGGATTCCATGGAAGTGGTTGAATGATCTATCAGCCCATCTTGTAAGTTAAAAGGTCCTTATTTCCATTTCTGATGAGATGAAGTGTCTGTACTGCCGAAGAGTCTCAGAAACAAGGATGAAACAGTACTGTCCAGTACTCGCTGCTAGTTTTCAACGGTTCTGCAGCTGAAGCCAGCTTGCGATGCATCATCAAACCTATCAAATTCCCCCAAAATGGTACCTTAAAAGTATTGAAATTTATCATGTTCAAAATAATGTGAGGATGAATTTCCATGAATTATGGAAGTTTGTTAGTTTAGCTTTTTTTGAAACGACAGCTGAATTCACTATCTGATAGACAAGTCAATGTTCAACATATTCAACAGGTGTACATCGGTTCATGTTACTACAATTCGAAAAACGTCTATAGAAAATAGGTGAGAGAGAATAGAAATTTAATGACAGTATACTGGACACACCTGTTTGACAAAACATAGTGTTTAAAGGATGATATTCAGAATTTTTTAATGTTTTTAACTCACCGCATTAACAGTTATCACGTACTAATTCTCTTAGCCTAGGCAAACTTTCATATCGTTACTTAGCTTAGGTCAGTGGTTAGGTATCCCGTTCAGTAATGATCGTTAGAGTTCTCCTGTTCGAGTAATCAGTGTTATCTTGATAATAATTACATTTTAGAATTTAATTAATTCACAACGACTATTGGATGTGATTGAGTGGTAGAGCACTGGTCAACCAAGCAAGTGGTCCGTGGTTCGATTCCCAGCTGACGCATTCCTCAATCTCGCTAAGCCGATAGTAAGCCCAGTTAAGTGAGAAGGTTGGATGTGAGGCTAACGACGTCATCCTGTGTGAATAACCACTGTTACTGTCACTTCAGTACCCTGGCTTGAAGCCTTATGTTCCACTGGGAATGGGAATGATTAAAAAACATTGGAGGTGGTTAGTTGAAACCTACTCTGTGATTCTTAATTAAATTATTATTATCCCCTTGGGTTCCATGTGGAACATAGAGGCTCAACAACACATTTCCATTTTATCCTGTTCTCTGCAGTCGTTTTTATCTGTCTTCACGATTGCCTATAACCTCAAATCTCCTACTCACATGATCTCCTCTATTTCACCCCTGGATCTGTGTCCAACTGGTTGTTTCTAATTTGGGTTCCACTTGTGGTGTTGGCATGTGATTAAACTCGACTGTTTGCAGAAATTGTGTCTGATTCATCAGCATTACTTCTGTGTATTTGTTGAGTAATATATGTTTGGTTAGATCGTTGACAGAGTTCCTTGTTGCTCATCCCTTCAAATTGGCCGTCTGTCTGATCTTCAGTATAGAGACAATGAATCCAGGTGTTGATAAAAGTCTGCAGCAATCTTTGGGAAATGTTAATATAGGTGAGGCGAATGCCGAGTCTCTGGACTATGTAGAAACATCGACTGACTTGACTTTTGTGTGGGGAATCTGAATTTTACTCTTTATGCTACGTGCAGCAGATTCCCACACTGATTTGACATAAGTGAAGATTTTTTTGATTTTCTGATGTATGCTGCCTTTGATATCCCCATCCTCAGATCTCCTGTAGCTGAAAAGGTGCTTCCAGGTTAATGGAAGTGACTTCCTTCGACTGATGGTGTGGTGAGAGCAGGCTGCTAGCCAACTGGTAGACATTAATCTAGGCTGATTCAACAACCAATCACAGCAGACTTAAACGTGGGCAAATATGATTCGCAGATAAATGGCTCTACTTTCCGAGAAATATCGAAAACAACCAATCAGGAGACTGTGTCTGTCTTCCGAGAAACAACCAATTAGAAGACTGCCTTTTTCTGCTTGCATAAGCCTTATTAATGTACATAAAATATATATAAATACGCGGTGATTTTCGTAATAAAACGATCTGTTGCCTGGCCCTTGTCTTCTGTTGTTACAATGGTATCTGCTTGTTGTTGTTTTTGTTGGCTAGATACTTTCACCACCTCTGTCTTCTTTGCATTCACCTGGAGTCCCGTCTCCGCTGTCTATCTCCACCGCCAACTTGTTGATTTTGAGCTGTTAATCTTCGAGTATGTATGACAACAGACATAAATCGCCCATGAAATATTAATAATAATAATAGTGATAATAGTTTTGTGCTTATTTGCTCTCCTAGAAAACCTAGAGAAAACTGATATCACCCGGGAGATTGAAACCCAAATTGCGCAATTCTGTAGTGAAAAGTGTTAACACTAACTTATATGGATTGAAAATAGACAGCGAGTCGTGTAGTTTGATGAACACATTCAGAAAAAGGTTAAATTAACTGATAGAATTTAGTCTACACCCAACACGGAGGACGACTAGACACATGAAATTGGTTACACCCTAGAGACAAATAAAGTTATTTTATCGAATTGTTGAAATTTGTCTTCCTCCACCTACTCCCACCCACCATTGTCAGACGTGTGAAACAGAAGTAATTAAAACAAAAAAGATATACATATTTCAAAATAAGTTAAATCTCATAGGAATTGAGACAGAAATTTCGCAAACTGTTACTTGTAAACATTGGATAACACTGTCAATCTTATGAATTAAAACATACATTCATGCTACATACAGTCTAGACATGCAAAAACAACAACTGATATTATCATAACTGAAAATCTTTTTATTTTTAAAACAAAAAACAACCACTTTCAGACAGGAAAGTTTCCTTCTCTCTCTCTCTCCTTTATTCGAAAAATGTATTACTCATTTTGTTTTTGTATTTTTTGTGTTACGTAACACGAATGCAAAATGTAAGGTGTAGGACTGCAGTTTCAGTTGGAGAATCGCTGAAAAATCAGGGAATACTGGACATTAGTAGTGTTTCATCTTACTCTGAGTCTCTTCAACTGTATTAATATTGGTGGGAGTTAAAATTCATTGGCAGTTCAGTAGTTGAAAGGCCAACGAGCACTTTTTTTTGCCTTAGAGATTCTTGGTTTGTTCTCTATGGATACATTCCAGGACTTCAGGTGAACATGGAGAAGAAGGAAGTGATGAGGATCACCGACCAACCAACCAACAACAATAACAGCCAACACCAGTCGCCGCCAACAGGAGAGATATGACGGAGGTTACTTTCTTCACTTATCTAGGAAGCACAGTTTCAATCACAAGCGCTTTGAACAGATGAAGACGTGAAAGCTGGCCAGAATCGGAAAGGCAAGATACGCCTTCATCAATCTGAAACCAGTTTAGAAATCTTCTTCACCACACTCAGCCAGCATGAATAGCGAGATTCAGATTTGCAACGCTTATGACAAATTTGGTCCTTCTATATATGTCAGAAATTTGCACTGAGTGTCACGAAAATTACTTCTAACAGGTTGCAGACTTTTGTCAGTTGCTGCCACCTTCGCCGGCTAGCTCCATACTGAAGATCAAATAGCCAACCGGCCAGCCAGAAATAATTAGCAACAAGAAACTCTGGCTGGGAACAAAACAACGGGCGAGAGCCGATTGCTCAACAAATATGTAGGGGAAAATGGAGATAGATCAGGCATACAGTGAAGAGGTCATCGAATGGCATCGCACGCAATGAAGGCATTCGTTTTAGTGGAACCCCAGTGAGAAAGCGATAAGTGGATCGTCGGTGCGAGTATGACATAGAGGAGATCGTGTGGAGAGTTAGAAGAGATGACAGATTATGGGCAATCGTGTGGCTAGCCAGCTGAAAAGGACAACAGAGAATAGAAGAAAGTGGAGATGTGTTTCTGAAGCCCTATGTTCTACTCAAAACCCATGGGAGTAATAATATTAATAATAAGGATCACCGGGAGTCTGGTTTGTCTTAGTTTGGAACGTTTTAAGTGTAAAATGAATTATTTTAAAGTTTTATTCGTAGTAAATAAGTTTACCGTAAGTGATACTGAGTGCACTGAGAATTATTTAATGCAATCACAGTTTGCTGATGAATTTTTATTTATCTAGTGAATGGCGGTTAACGGTTATATGAATTTAAACCAGCGACGTCTGGATTACCAGTCAATGAGTATCTCATATATTCCCACCTGATCCTCTAACTTTAATTTACTTTGTTTATAATTAAGAGTAGGACATCAAATTAGACAGCTAATGTGATGATAAACGGACAGAAAACGCGTCATTGATTCACATGACATCTGGACATTACTCGTGTTATACGCAGTGAAATTATTTTCAGTCAGATGATGAACATCATGTGAGTGAATAAAAAGGAATATAAAATTATATGAGGAAAACAGAGATTTGAACAAAGCAAGAACTACAGTTTTAGCAGAATAAAATGGTACCATCTTTTATTTCGTTGCCTTCTCGTCAGCTGCTTACATGGCAAAGACATTATTAAATATATCTACAACAACAATTTTAACATACTTGCACAGAGTTAAGTTTAAACAAAAATCAGTCGATCAATATACTCATACACTAAAAGTATATACATATATAAATATGCAATATTAACCACTAATGTCTTTGCCATGTAAGCAGCTGACGAGAAAGCAACGAAATAAAAGGTGGTACCATTTTATTCTGCTAAAACTGTAGTTCTTGCTTTGTTCAAATTCATTAAGGGGAATAAATGTATGAAAACAGAGATTAGAGTTTTTTGTATGTCTTTGGGCGTATGGATGAGACTAGACAGATAGCGAGAAAGTTATTTTTTTTTCAGAATTCATTGATAAATCCACGTGGAAAAGACTACACAGTTTAACACATTATTATTTTTATTATTCCCCTTGGCTTCCAAGTGGAACATAGAGATTCCGCAGCACATTGACATTTCACTCCGTTCTATTTGGCCTTTTCTAGCTAGATTTATGATTGACCTCAAAATTTCATGTCATGTTTGCATAATCTCCTCCATGTCACCATCAGACTTATGGCTAAATCCTCCTTTACCCACTTATGTTCCACTTGACCGCTTATTATTATTGTTTCCTTTAGTTCCTAGAGGAATATAGGGCTTCAGCCACACGTCTTTACTGCGTTTGGTTCTCTGCTAACGTTTACACCTGACTCCACGCTTGCCCACATGCTTTCATCTCGTCTTCACATGACCTCCTCCACGTCACCCTCGAAATGACGACCAACTAGTCGCTTCCCTTTCGGGTTCCACTCGAGTGATGACGTGGCGTGTGATGTCACTTGATGATTTGTTTTCTCGAAGTGTGTCCGATCCACCTCCATTTCTTCATGCCTATTTGTTTCACAATCGGTTCCTGCTGTGTTGGTTCGCTCCTAGAGACTCCTCATTATTGCTGATCTTTTCTGGCCATCTGATCTTGAGTATTCAGCGAAGACAACTGTTAATGAAGGTCTGTAGTTTGTTTGAGATGCTCTTTATGACGCGATGGCCAATTCTCTGATCCGTATAGCAAGTAGCACTGACTTCACATTGGAGTTGAAAATCTGGATCTCATTTTCAATTTCATGCTGAATGCTGTTGACCTCCACACAGACTTGAGAGTAATGAAAGCTTGTCTTACTTTTCCGATTCTGGCTTTGATATCCTCGTCAGTTCCGCCTGTAGTTGAAACGATGCTTTCGAGGTAGGTGAAACAGGTTGTTTCTTTCAGGTTCCTCCCATTTATGCTGACTGTCGTCTGTTGTTGTTGTTGCTGTTGATGTTGGCCAAGAATCTTCATCACCTCTGTTTTATCTATGTTCACTTGAACCCCCAAAATACAACACTACTGCTACAAAGATTTCAAAATAAGATTGAAGCCATATGCTTCATTCGGAAAACAAGGAATCTGATAAGAAGTCATCTGACTTACTGACAAGTTATTATTTTATAAGTACATATTTAGCTTAGTCAGGGTGTCATTCAATTCATCGTCTTAATAGTACAAAATAAGGGAAAAAAAATTAGAACATAATAAAATGAACCAGAATTAGGACATAAATAGATAGGAAATGAAATTCTCTTAATAAATAACAATAATTTATTTTAAGCCAAGTTATTTATGTAAGGCAGTTAATTGTCTCCGCAATTCTATTTTTAATCGAAATTAAGGAATTTTTATCAAAACATGAGGAAGAATAATACTATTTGAGTTGTTCTACTAGCACAGTGATCCAGTGATCTAGTGTGTAGTGTTTTGGCTGTTCAGACCAAACTTTTGGGTAGAACAACATCACTCCCTGGGAATGCAAGTAAATTCAACTTAGAAGTATGCAAACAGATGAGATAGGAATACTAAAATTCTCCTCTGCAAGCCACTGTCAATCAAACAACACCATATTAACCTCATGGCATTGTATGAGGAAAAAATGAAAGTTTGTAAGAAATCCTGGAGGAAGCTGAAGCAGACTTTAGAGAACGAACTGAAATGAAAACGCACTGCTGAATCTCTATATACATCTTGAAGATTCACAGTGTCGAAGTCAGAGATATTAACACCAAGCTATTCACTCATAGGAAGAAAACTAGACAAGGTTATTGCTGACTCTTGTTACAGACGAAAAATTACAAATCTGTTAGTCAGGAGAACACTTTCGTGTATTGGTGATGATGACGGGAGTGATTTCAGATACAATGTGATACCGATTTTGTTTAAGCTATTCACCTCAATAGGAAGATAAGTATGTTTGGAATACCATTTCTCCTGAAAGAATATCTTTGTAGAAGCCTTTCCGTTGGTTATTTATCAGGGAAAAAACAATCTTCACTTTCAGTATCACCTGTTGTCGAATATCACACTTACAAAAATGTTTGGAATAATTTAGTTTTGGGTGTAAAATATACTGTAGATTTTATCTTAGATAACGACGAAACATTAGGTGGAGAACTAGAAAAAACTTAGAGGTTACTAAACAATTCTGTTTCCTGGAAAATCGCCAATCACTCAGAGAAGTGTGCATTTCATTCATGGTATCACCACTTCGTCATTTTGGTTATCCAGAAATTGGGGGATTTGAACTGGTTCCGCTCTCTGAGCTGACACAAACCGAATACGCAACTGATCAGCTCGAATCTAAGCGAGTGAAGTGGCCATCCGGTGTTTAGATTACTTCGACATGGCTGACTAGTAAATACTACTAGTTAATATGAATAGTAGAAAACTAGCCATCTCAGAAATCAATGAATAGTACGTAACTCTATTGCATTCCTAATTGGGATTCTGAAGCAATACGCACCACTCACTTCAGGATGGATTGGAACGAAGATTTCAGTTAATGGGTGAACCTGTTGACCATTAAGACACTGAGGTGGAATCCAGTGACCCATGAATTATAACTTCTATCAGTTGGTGATATTTATCACCACTGTCACCCAATGTTATCGGTGAGGATTGTCTTCATCCGAGTAAGTGTGAGTTTACTAGAGGAAGTAACACATGAATAAATATAAAGTATTCAAATTAAGAATTTCAACAGTTTTATCTAATACATTGAATATTTTTCAAGCAATACCCTGAAATGCTGATGTTTTTTGAGATAGAAATAACTGAACAAGAAATAAGGTGAGGAGATGAAAAGTTCTAACCTAAATTAAGCATATATTTCATAACTTAACTTTAATTATTCCATTAGAAAGCCTGTGAAGGAAGATCCGAATTTTAAACACTAATGTCAAGTCAGCCAATGCTCCTATATATTTCAGAGACTTGGTGTTCGCATCACAGAAATTAATTCCGAAAGTCTGCAGATCTTCATCAACAAATAACTCTACTGCTTCGAATCTGCATATGAAGCCACCGAACAGCTGGTAAAGATAAGCAGTGAGATACTCTGGCAACGAACCAACAAACAAACTATTTCCCGACAATCATACGGAAGGAAATGGAGATGGATTGAAGATAGGCTGAAAAGACTGGTGAGGGAGTGGCGTCACACACAATGCAGGCCTTCGAGTAGCAAACGAACGATGGGTTGGTAATTGGTTGGGGTGTGACATGGTGCATATCATGTATAGAGAAAATGAAAGATTTTGATCAGGTGTGAAGGTAATTGTAGAGAGCAAGATGAAATGATGACATGCTACTGAATTTCTATAGGCCACTAAGAATAAACGTTGTTATTATTATTATCATTATTACTGTTACATTAGAAATATCATTCATTAGTCAGTAAAGAATCAATTTTCTAGTTCATATTACAAATTAAAGGATAGTTAAAACAAATGGATTTTTCGTTACATAATTGAACATTGAAAATATATAATTTTAATCTACATAATAAAAAAATGAATTTCCTTATATAATTTATATCTAAGGCTACAAAAAATAACAAATAAAAAATCAGAAAACTTTCACTGGTTCAAACAAAAGGCGAATTAATAGAAGAGAAGAAGTGCTCTCATCGGGGTCGACAAAGTCATCTGTGAGATTAGCTGAACTGTACCGTTATATATCCATTGCAAATTGGCAGCAGTTGGAATTCATGTACCACCATTGGATTCCGTAGCAGCAGCTGAAAAATGTTCACTGAGCTCATCTTGCAATTCTAAGCTGCCTGAATGAGTGAATTCTGCTGAATAGACCTAAACTAGGACAGAACGCTATTGTCCAGTACTACCAGTTTGTTCTCAATAATACTATAGTTAAAGTCAATTTATGATTATACCTAAAAGTGCAAATTAGAGAATGCAAATATGAGCAGACATCTGATAAGGATGAAGACAGATAGATAACAATGACAATATCGAAAATTCAAAACAAAACATAATTTGTTGAATAAACAATGTGTCAATAAACAAATGAATGAATAAATAAACAAATAAAATTAAACATAACACTTAATTCCATTGAAATGAGTTTTAATGAGAACAGACATTTTAAGCTTCATCATGATTATGAGGACGATATTGTCTGTCTCCCCAATAGATAAGTGTTGACAAAAAATGTTGTGAGACAAACACTGGAAGTCGGCCGTGTTAACAAACCGTATTACAGCCATAAATATTTCAACTGACAAACAGTAAACGTCTGAACTGATTTGTTGTTGTTGTTGTTTTCATCAGTGAACACACAATTTGCTTTGTTTAGACACTAGGCAGGATTGACTAATGTTATGTGTCTAGTCCTTGATGTTGTTGTGTAGACTGAATTCTGTCTGTCACGTGTGCAATGTGACTGCCTGCTAGATGGCACTTCATCACAGTGTACACTGAATGATTTTCTGTAATTTGATGGTTGTAGGCAATCAGCATGAAGCTCAGAGGTAACGTCTCTGACTGGAGAACTGGGTAACTCGAGTCCGATCCTTGACGGGTGTAGATATGAGTTCTTTGATGATTGAAGTCGAGTCTCACTGATTGGTGAGTTCCAACAAATACTAGACTTAGATCCGAAACTTCCTGCTGAGTGCCTTCAGCCATGTTATGAGAAACATTATATGTAGATATGTAACAACAGAAGACAAGGGCCAGGCAACAGATCCTTTCATTACGGAAATCAACACGCATTTATATAAATTTCACATACGTTACTATAGCCTAGTCAAGTAGACAAACGCAGTCTTCTGATTGGTTGTTTTTGAGTTCCTCGGAAAGTGGAGCCATCTATCTGCGAATCATATTTGCCCACGTCTAAGTTTGCTGTGAATGGTTGTTGAAACAGCCTTGTTCATATTTTCTAACGGCCCACATTAGTGACCTAGACATTGACGTAGATTAATGTCAACCAATTGGCTAGCAGCCTGCTCTCATCACAGATATATGGAATGGCAATCAAACCTCTACCTCAACTTTACAGACTTCGAGAAAGCCTTCGACAGCGTTGACTGTGAAGTAATTTGGAAATTACTCTAGTACTACGGCGTAACCAAAATATTCATCAACCTCATTCATCAGCTGCACGACAACGGAACATGTCAAGTGATCCACAACGGAAGACTCAGCGAGGCGTTTGGAGTAAACACAGGAGTCAGACAAGGCTGCCTGCCTATTATCACCAATGATATTCTTAATTGTGTTGGACTGACTGGATTATGCGTCAGACAGTGGGAAACGAGAAGACAGGAATATCCTGGACCGACGTGAAGAACCTAGAAGACCTGGATTTCGCGCGTCGATGATTTATGTTTTATATCACACAAAATCGAAGACTTACAAGCAAAAACCGACAAACTGGTCGAAGAAGCAGTCGGCGAAGACAGGAGTCCAGGTGAACATAGACAAGACGGAGGTTATGAAAATAATCAACCAACAACAACAACAGCAGCAACATCCAGTGCCAACCACCATCAACGGGAGGGATTTGAAAGAGGTTACTTCATTCATTCACTTATCAAGGGAGAACTATCTCAACCACAGAAGGAACGGAAGAGGATGTCAAATCGAGCGAGAATCGGGAAGGCGAGAAACACATTCACTAACCTGAAACCAATCTGGAAATCTTCGTCACTCAGCATCAACAACAAAATTCAGTCGGATTTTCAATACAAACAACGTCAATTCAGTTCTTCTATACGGGCCAGAAACTTGGCTGGCTGGTCAAAAAGAATATTTCCAACAGCCTGTTGCAGACGTTACCTTTATTAACAACTATCTCCTCTCTATACTGAAGATCAGATGGCCGGGCCGGAAAGAATCAACAACAAGAAACTTTGGGCACAAACAAACAAAACAAGAACCAATCGCCCAAAAATTATGCAGGAGAAAGTGAAGATGGATCGGACACTCGCTGAGGAGACCGCTGGGTGACATCGCGCGTCAAGCCCTCGAGTGAAACCCGAAAGGGAAGTGGCGAGTGGGACGTAAGTACAAGGGTGACATGGAGGAGATCGTGTGAAGGGGAGCTGGAACGGTATGGACTAATATGGATATAGCTGAAATGTATAGCAGAAGACAGAAACAAGTGGAGACGTGCAGTTGAAGCCCTATGTTCCACTAGGAACTCACGGGAACAATAATAATATAATATGTAGATATAGATAGGATGATAATGTCTCCATTGAAGTAATTTGGTACAATATACATAATTAATTAGGAATTCAAACAGTCATATTCTGAATTTATGCTTGAATGATGATAACTTCACTGAACTACAATCAGTAGAGTTGATTGCACGTATTTACGTATGCAATTGATCTATGGATGGCGACATTTTGAAATGAAGTCCCGAAGATGAAATGTCAGCATAGCATGTCAACAAAAGTTACATGCATATTCTTGTAAATATTCTCCAAAACGAGAATTCATAAATATTATATGATGGATGAGGGTTACCAGTGGAATCATTTCAGCCAGTTTTTGTCTCATAAATGAAATCATGTTCTATGGTGTTCGAAATGGTGAGTGTTGGGGTTTGTATCTCCCTAGAGAACACTATCATTCAACCGATGAACCCGAAACAGGATGGAAATCACCACTTTGGATTCTGATGCCAGTCGCCATGAGCAACAAATAACATCATGTTAATCCTCAGACTTCTTAGAAGCGTCCGTACTCTGGACAGATATGTCAACAGACATTAAACATTTCCGTTCCAATATATAAATCAATCAGCGAGAAAATCAAAGATCAAAATTATATCAATAATTTCATCGGATTGGTACTTTGTATTTGTCCGGTCAGCACCTAAAATGTCTTTTCTCTGTTCATGTGATTAATGCTACATGTTCTAATTATATATGTAGCCTCTTCAACTAAAAATCACCTCATTTATTTTATCGTATGAATTTATGACTTGTTGCTCACGTGCACATAACCTTGACCTTAGCACCATAGTGGTGAAATGGTGAGATACACCTCAGTCATCCGATTAGTGTATGAAAGATGGCGAGACTTGTTGTATGATGATTACCACACGAGACTCTGTCACTGACTTACACCTACATGCAGTTTGATGAGTAGTTTAATTGATTTAGAGAAGGACTAGAGCATTATTTGATTGATGATGGTTAACAGTAGAATCGACGGTCCACGTTTCGTCCTACATTAAATTCGTCAACTAAATCAACTCGTATTCCCAGTGAGGGATGGCATTTTGATCGAGACGGAAACCATCAGTCATCGTTGTAAACGCCAAAGCGCTGTTGACTCCGCTATTGAGTGACAAGACATAAAATTATACTGATATTTTTAGGATGGTAGGCAGCAATGGAATCTAACAGGCACATTTCTGCCTTTTTTATGCCTCATTAGCCGGATATCTCTGATGTTCCCAGTAGAGCCAGTTATAGCGGTCATTGGACAAGTATCCAGTCTAAAAACGTTCAAAAACATTGTACGACATGGTTTAAGAATGGTGGCAGCTGCTGTCTGGGGAATACGATAATTGAGTACCTCGTCGATACCTTCTTCTTCTTCTTTGTGTCAGCAAATTCTTCTTTCAAAAAAATCTACAAAGTGAAAAGTAACTTAAAAAAGACAATATGCTTTCGATTTGTTTTCACTGCTATAGCTCTGATTCACCAGTAACTTCTGCTATAATAGCAATGACACTTCGGTTTACAGTTGGTTTGTTATTTCTCTAAAACTTTTTCTCTTTCTTTTATTCTTTTTTAATTCTTTCATACTATCACATTTTCCACGTCCTTCCTAATTATATCTGATTTTTTTAAATATATTGTTCATCTTCATTATAGTAAAAGTTTTTTTTTGTATTTCCCAATGAATGGAAAACAAAACGATATCGTTTTTACCGATGTTTCGCTTTTTAATGCTGCTGCTCATAACTTTATCAAACTATTATTAAACTAGAATTTAAAAAATCTCGACTTATATATAACAACTTAATCATCGTTCCTCAGTATGGGGTCATTTTTATGTTGTCAAGTTGGCCAATTGGTAAAGATAACTCCCTGGTTTCCAATGGTTCTCTAATTGATATCAGTCCATGGTCAAACTCGTGAAAACAAATCTAATCCTTACAAACTAACTCTTGAAAGATAACAAAATCAGGTGTAGATTGTTGGATTTGATTAGTGCGTAAAAATATAAAAGCAGCGTGAGTTTACATAATGAAACTGCGTATCACATTCGGGTTGATTTTTTCACGTCATGGAGAAGATAGGATGCTGTAAGCAGGTTAAATTCTGTTTTAGTTCATCATTTCTATTCAGACAATTTGCATTCCATTCGATATGAAGTGCTTCTGATATTAGACGTTCTTTTGTGCTTTCTGAAATCTTTCTGGACTATTTCAATATTGTCAAAATCAATTTGGTGGCCTGATTCTATAGCATGTAGACCTATGGCTGATGATATTTCAAGCTTTTCTAGTTCAGCTGGATTTCTTGGTGGTCGAAGAGATACTCTACGGTGTTGATTTCTTCTGATTTTGATTTCTGGTGATGTTTTCCGATGTATATCGCATCACATTCCAAACACTTCATTTTATAATACACAAGCAGATAGAGAATCTTTAGGGATTTAGTCTTTTATATGGACAAGTTTGCTTAGCAGTGTCTGATGTTTTGAAGAAAACTCTGATGTTGAGCTTTTTGAGTACTCTTCTGATATCGCCTGACGTCTCCGCTCTATATGAAATGACAACTGTTGAGGTCCATGTTTTCGGAATACGTTTTCAACCATATTTAATGTCAGTATTGATTTTGTTGACGAAGTTTTTTGAGCAGTTATTTTGCTTGAGAGTCTCTGTAATATTTGATATTTCTTCTTCTTTCTCTTTCTCATCCGTCAACATCAAAGAATGTGCTCGTCTAAGAAGACTTGAAATAACTGATACCTTTTCGTTGATGGGGTTTGATGATCTGAAGTCTAAATATTTGTTGGAGTGGGTTTTCTTCTTGAATACAGATGTATTAAAATGTCCGTTTTCCCTCCTCTTAACTAGCCAGTCTAGAAATGGTAGTTCACCGACGTCTTATTCTGCCTCCGAAGTAAACCGGATTCTGGGATATGGACTGTCCAGTTTCTCTATGAATAAACTGTGTAGATCTCGTTTTACCACAATAAAAGTACCACCAGTTTATCTTAACCACATTTTAAGCGTGAGTGTACTTGAAAAGATGTTATCTTCGAATCTATTCATAAAAAGATCAACTACTAAAGAAAAAAGGTGAGTATCGTATATCTAATGCCCAAGTTTTTTCAAACGGTTAAAGGTGAACTTAGTTTGGACATATATAATATTATTTATTTTTCCGCGTAAATCTATCATCCTTATTGAACTTCTCTCATAAATTGATTAGTATAAGTAACTTTGCTGACGCACTCTTTAACCTTGCCTAGCCCTTAGTACGTCCAATAAAAAAGGAAGGGTGAGTATCATCACTCTATTGTGAACGAAATCTTTACATACTGTATAGAATGCTCAGCATACTTTATTACATAATATTAACTTTTCATCCCGAATCTTCAAGCGGGATCGTATTCATTGTGGTTATAATTCTCTTGAGTTCTGAATAGAACATGCCCCTCCTACAGAATATTTTTGTTTCTCCCGGTTCTTTGCAGCCTTTTTTTAACTGGTTTCATGATTGCCCCAAAGCCATCGTTTCTTCCCCCACACGATCTGCACCATATCACTCTGTCACCCACTTTCAGAATGTCACTTGCCATTCGGGCTTCACTAGAGCTCTTGCATGGCATGTGATGTCACTCAGCTGTCTCCCCGACAATACGCCCAATCCACTTTGGCTTTCTCTTGTTTAATGGCTGGATTAAAGCTTGTTGGTTGATTTGTCATCTAAACTCCCTGCGGCTAACGCTTTACAGTCGGCTGGCCATTTGAACTCTATTATCTAACCAAGGCAGGTTTCGATGAAGATTTGCAGACAACTGTTGGATATGCTCTTGCTGTAGTGAGGACAAAGTGTCTGAACCATATAGAAGCAGTGATTGACTTTACGTTACTGTTAGAACTCTGCGTCTTTTTCCTTGTACGTTCGCAGTAGATTTCCACACTGGTTTCAGAGTAATGACAGTCTGTCTTAGCTTTTTGGTTCTGACTGGTTTTTACATGTTCATCCATACCATCGTCTATAATTGGAATGATATTGCGAAGTCAAATAAGTGAGAGAGAGAGAGAGGTGGTTTCTTTCAGATTCCTTCCATTGTTGTTGCTCAGATGGGGTATCATCACTCAAAATTATATTTTTGTTGCCTCCTCTAGCAAACTGTTGGTTTCCACCTACAGATCTTTGAGTTTATGCGACTTCAGACATAAATCATCTATCGATTTCGGATTTTCCAGTGTCTTTTAATCGACTCAGCGCATTTTGCCGTAGTCGTCCCTCAAAGTCTGTTCCATTATATTCGCCACAATCAGGAATATCATCGTTGATATTGTGCAACTCTGTCTTGCTCCAGTCTTCGGTTCGAAGTCTTCTCCGTGAATCACTCGGTATTTAGCATCATCATACAAATGCTGAACAGGCCTTATAAATGTGTGTTGTACTGCACTCTTCAGTGTTGACGCAACTTCCAAATTACTTCACAGTTAATCAAATCGAAAGCTTTTTTCGAAATCGATGAGGTTATAGTGAAGAGTTGACTGTTACTCTATGATCTATTCAATGATGTTATGATGTGTCTGCCAGCTGGGACTCAGGCTCCAAACCATGTGCATGATCGGCCAGCAGTCTACCGCTGAATCAGAGAGGCACCGCTGGTGATATGTAGTGTTCGAATTTTATCCACAGATGGTCTACTCTGCCTGAATCCAGTGTGTACCAGGCTGCATTTTTCACCCAAAGCATCACTTGCCTGTCTTCAGAATGATGCGGTTTACGGGAGGTAACAGGAAATCTGGTTCTAGTTTATTCAAAGGCTGAAGTCTCCCGCCCAACACTCTTCTTTGTTAGTTAGATAAAGTAGCTTTTCTTCCCTGTCACTAGATTCTGCTCTCTCCTTTTAAACCTTCTGCAATATTAGCGTGACGATTTAATTAAGCTACTCAGGAATAATCAGGCTGTTAGATCTACAAGAGTTACAGTGTGATCAAAAATCTTCATCATCATCATCATAATCTCGTGAAAATAAAAAAACAGTCGTGTTTTACTTTTTAATATTTATCAACTAAACTGTCTTTCCATACTGTTATCTTTCAGTTCATACTTTCTTTCTATAGACAGGTAGGAAACTAACATTGTATTGTTCTTTTCATTATTATTATCATCGCTGTTATCCTAAATCAACAGGAAGCAAAATTTTAAGTTTTAAAGAAATTAAAACTTTCTTAAACACGTACACTTTATGATTCACTCTTCCTGGTTTGAGTCAATAGTAAACTTTTCTACAATTGGTGCGTGGTGGCTAGCAGTGGAATCCAGGATGCGCATTTCGTCCTATTTGGGACTCGTCAGCTGGATGTACCTGCATTTCTCAGTGAGTGATGATGTTCCCACCGAGGCTCGAACCCAGTACCCATAGTTTCAAACGCCAGCCAAAGCGTTATCCACTAGACCACTTGGGCCACGAGAGCCACCTCTTGTGCAACGGGTCATATTAATTATTGGATTGAATTTTTGATTTCCCCGTCGATTGTTTCAATTCAATAATTAACATGACCCGTTGCACAAGAGGTGGCTCTCGTGGCCCAAGTGGTCTAGTGGATAACGCTTTGGCTGGCGTTTGAAACTATGGGTACTGGGTTCGAGCCTCGGTGGGAACATCATCACTCACTGGAGAATGCAGACACATCCAGCTGACGAGTCCCAAATAGGACGAAATTCGCATCCTGGATTCCATTGCTAGCCACCATCCACCAATTGTATACTAACTAAATGCCCGGACATCGTCGAAGCATCTGCACAAGAAGCCGACATGTCAACCTGAGACCGAGCACTTCGGTCCAATCAGTCGACGGGAAAATCAAAAAAAATTCAATTCAAAAGTAAACTTTTCTTTTTTTTCTCCGTTTTATCCTTTTCACTTTCCTGTTTCTTACCAGTTTGATAAATTTTGTATTTCTCATGTTTAATAACTGACATGCAAATAAAGTGTGTGTTTCTTGTCTAACTCTCTTATACTCTCACATTTTTGTTGTCCGCCAATTTGAAAAACAAACAATAATGTGGCATGTGCTACTGACAAGATTTGTCAGTAGCATATGTATGAAGAGATGTTCATCGGTCTAAAAAAAAAACACCAAGTAGCAGGGAGATACATTTAATTTCAGAGAAGGCAAATGATACAGCATTGTGGAGATACATGGAAGAAGTGAAAGGAACACCAAGAAACACATTATGAAGGCAGGCCAGAAGGAGCAGGCACAACATGGAAGATCTGTGCAAATGGTGCGTTGGAGATAAAGTGTACATAACTTAGCTATATAGCGATGCCAAGTCTTCATCCTCCAATGAAATCACAAATCCTAAATGCGATCAAGCTACGGAGCCCTGGCCGGGAAGGTAGCAGGATCAGATGAAGTTCCCTCACCTTAAAGCATTGAAAACCGAAACAGAGACTGTGGCAGATGTGATCACGGCATTATTGTAAAAGATTTCGAAGGAAGGAAAGTTGCCTACTGACTGAAATAAAGGATGGTTATCTCGTCAAACTGCCGAAGAAGGACGACGTGCAGTTAGGACTCTGCAAGAACCATACGTGAAATAATGCTCTCCTCCTCGCCAAGTAAAATACTAAGTCGCATCATCCTGGAGAGAATTAGGGATGCACTGGATACAGAACTCTCCCACACACAGGAACAAGGTGGATTCAGGAAAGACAAATCGTGTGCTGATCAAACTGCAGCTCTGAGCGTCGTCGTCACAGGACAAGCAAAGAATGACAGTCAATCCTGTACCTTGACTTGATCGACTTCGAAAAGGCCTTCGCCAGACTGCGCTGACCGAGAAGTAATTTGGAAACTACTTCAACATCATGGCCTGTAGTGCTCAGGTCTTTATCAACCTCATTCAATAGTTGTCTGTATAAACAATGTCATATTTCAGTTGATCCACAACAGAAAACTCAGCTAAGTGAGCTTTCGAAGTGAATACAGTGTGGTGGTCTGGATTACGTGTCAGACTGTCAACAGGAAGTGAGAAAACTGGAATACGTAAGACCGATAAGAAGACTCAGGAAGATCTGCATTTTGCACGTGGATGATACATATTTAGTGTCACACAAACTCGAAGACTCAAAGGTGAAAACAAACAAACTGCCTGAAGAAGGTGGCAGATATGACTTCAGGTGAACCTAGTGCAGACGGTGATGAAGATAACCAACCAGCCAACAATAACAACAACAACAACAACAACCAACACCGCTCACCTTCAAAGGGAGAAATTTAATAGAGGTTACTTCCTTAACTTACCTAGGAAGCATCGTTTCAACCAAAGCCAATCGGAATGCATAAAGATGCTAAAGTCAGAACTGGAACGGCAAGATACGTCTTTATCAACTTGAAACCATTTTGGAAATCTTCTGCACTGCACTCAGACAGCATAAAGGACAAGATTTGGATTTTTAATATAAATATTATTGAAGTCAGTCAGTTCTTCTATATGCGTAAGAAATATGCAGTGCCATGAAAAACATTTCAAACAGATGGCTGCAGACTTTTACCACCAACAGCCCCATCTTCGCTGGCTGGCTCCATACTGAAAAAGCCAGAAGAAACTCTGGCTGGCAACAAACCAAGCAAGAACCGATCGCTCAACAAATATGTAGGAGAAAATGGAGATGGATCACGCATACAGTGAGGAGGCCGTCAAATGACATCGCGTACAATACAAGCAATCGCTCGAGTGAAACCCGAGTGGGAAGCGATGAGTAGATCGTCAGTGCAAGTGTGACATGGAGGAGATTGTGTGGCGAGTTGGAAGAGATGAGAGATTATGGGCAATCGTTGGGTCAGCTAGCTGAAGGGGACAGAAGATAATAGAAGAAAGTGGAGATGTATTGTTGAAGCCTTATGTCCCACTCGGAGCTCAAGGGAATAATAATAATAATAATACCAGCCAAGCGAGGTTAAGAAGTGTACCTGCCGAGATTCGAAACCCCATATGATATGCGTGGTGGTCGTCGACCATTCTATCCCTGAACCACTGATGTAAATTGTATTCAACCAAAACTTCTCATAACATTCTCAATATTGATAAAATTCCCACTTAACACGTAAACTTCGTTTGAAACCACGTGAACAAACACACACACACACAGAGAGAAAAAGAGCTAACAATAAACTTGTTCTCATTCTTTTCTATTTATAGTTTGTTTATTTTATTATTATTATTTTTATTCATGAAACATAGCAAACTAAAAAAAACACAGAGATAATAACACACAGGACAACTCGATCACATATGCCAAATAAACAAAAGAAAATACAATTGTTATAATAATGAGCCCAGCTCAAATGAAAATAACAATGATATTAACAATAAAAAGTATATATATATATATATATATATATATATATATATATATATATATATATATATATATATTAAGAGTTATAATAATGGTAGTAATAGTAATAATAATAATAATAATAGTCGTTGTATTAGTAGTAGTACTAGTGGGACTTCTCCTCGTTAGTGTAAAAACACCTTAATGTCCTATCCTATTGAAGAGAAATACATCCCAAGAATACATTCAACACATTCACAAGATGGTATCCAGTTCACATAAACAATATAATCAAATGAAATGAAGATGAACGGTAGTAATAATAATATTTAACATATAACAGAAACAAATAATTTATAAACTGATCTAAATGTTCACTACTTTTTCTCACTTGAAAGTTCAACAAAACAACACAAAAGCCTGAAATCCTTTTTCAATCCCTTTAAATAACAAACATTGAATATTGAAACAAAGGTGCGAATTTTAAAAATACCGCTGGAAAGATTTGAACACTTTTAAGACGAAAAAAAGTTAAACAAAGAAAATAAGATCAAAATATATATTCATTCCTAACAATTGAATATGTTAAAATTAAAATTGAAAGGCATAAAAGTCCAGTATGCTTTATATATATATTATGAATTAATTAGGTTAAATAAACAAAGTTCAGTATGTTGTACATACATGTAGAGTAGGAGACAAACAAAAAAAAGAATATTATGAAAATGTGCGGGGAAAACGGCGGAGAGGGAGAGAAGATAATATAGTTAGAGACGAAGAAGAAGACGAAATTCACAAGAAATCACCACGACTACTTATTTCTTAACAGGTAAATAAATTAATTAAATAAATGCGAAATCTACCACATTAATCATATGGTGGTTACAGTATTCATATGTGTAATAAATAATAACACACCTACAGACTATTGCTGAAGAATATCATACACATAAAGGGGGGCTGAATAAACAGTTTACTATTGTGCTCATGTTTTGTTGGCCATTCTCACTCTTCAACCCTCAAGACACATTGGAAAAAACGCCTTGATTCCTGATTGACATGTGTATGCGGGTATCCATGAGTAAAATATATTTATATAAAACACGCCCAGTCGTCTGTGTTTTTCGCTGCCTATCTTATCTTCATCATTTCAAGCATACAAACTGGAATAATAATATTCCACACTCTGTTAGTCTCTCGGGTAAACCACTCGTTGATACTGATTGTTAAAAGATAGGACACGATAACACACACACACATACAATGAAGGGAATAAAATATTGGAAAATAGTAATGCTGAAATTCTGCCCACACACACACGCCCCACCCTACCCCCCTGAATCAAAATATAATCAAGCATATGAATAGTAGTCATAGGATAGTGTCATAGGAGAATAATGATAATTAGCACACAAGTTGAATAAAACAAAAAAAAGGTAAAAACAAACAGAAGTATAACATGACATTATTGTTATTCTTTGTTAATTAATGAACAATCCTATCTTGTAATATATACTAATACTCATTGAAAGAGTATAAAGTGGAACAGAATAGGAAGAAGAGGCATAAAGTAAGGTAGGATAGGGTAGGTTCGGAGGATAGAAATCGCTGAAAATTTCGCGATAAAATATAACTAATTAATGCAAAAAAACGACAAGAAAATAGAAAAAGACAAGAGATCGAAATGACAAGCTGGCAAGGGTAAGGGAACTAGTTATGCCTCAATTATCTTCTATAAAAAGAAGTGACTTTTAAGGACAGAAGACGACAAGAGAAGGAGAAAAGCAAGGAGGATAGTGTTTATCAGTGACTCTAATGAGTGACAAATAAGGGGAAATACACTTGAATACATACATATATATATCACAAGAGAATCGGATTATGTAATATACATCCTTCTAATACGCAAACAGAAAAAGCAATGAGACAAGAGTATTATTATTAAATATTTACAAGAGATATTACAAACTGGCTGTTATACACCGAATCTACTACTTATATCTAGGATAACAGTAGTATAACAAGTGACGATAACGATAATAGTAGTAGTATTAACAATAGAAACTTCAAAAAAATGAAAGAAAGAAGAAGAGGAAATGTCGAGAAAGAATTGAGTGCATATATATGTATATATATTTGTATTAGACACCTATAAATTGTTTCATACATACATCCATTCTCATTCCTATTATGATTATTATTATTATTAGCAGTAGTAGTAGTAGTAGTAGTGTAACAATCACATATAATGTCGTTGTTCGTCTATCAATTTAGTTAATCAGTCATTGAATCATAGGGTGATGGTGAATACCTGCAATTAATAATGAGAAAAACAAGTAGAGGGAGGAGAAACACAAATAACAGAGAGAGAGAGAGAAATATATAAAACAAGATCAATTTTCCCTTTTTATTTTTTTACATTACCTATCCTGAGAATCAATTAAGCAATATTATGAGATAAACTGACAGAGAGAAAGAGAATAACACCAGCAGAACAGTGATAGCCATAAAGGATAGGGTTGTTTTTACAATGTCTATGTACAAGTGTTTTTTTCTCCTGTTGTTTTAATTTGATTTGACAATATTTTCGTCTGGCGTTACTCCTCATGTCCTCTTTTTTCTCTCCGCTTCAATAGGAATATAAAACCGGAGACAGCACAGCTGAATAAGAGAAGAGACAGTATGTATGTAAAACATACAACAGAGATGATAATCACCTACAAGATGACGATGATGGTGGTGGCGATGGCGGTGAAGATGATAGCGAAGATGATTATAAAGCCATGTTGGAGAATATACAACAACAATAAAGGTTATTCAATACAATTCATATATATATGGTGTATTCTTCTCCTATTTATAGACTGTCTGTAGGAATCAATGCTGCTGAAGACTGGTTAACTTGTTCAAATCAATATTATTATTATTATTATGCAAACTGATTTATATCGGCCAGAAAAAACGACGATACAATTGAAGAATAAGAATTTAGATAAACGACGTCAAAAATCAATTAGTAGTGACTCAGATAATAATAATAATAATAACTTTAAATCTCATTAATCAGGTATGAATAATAGTCGGAGAATGAGATAGATACACGGAGATAGAGACAGCGACAGAGTGAGGTGTGAATACTCAGAGAAGAAGTCACGAAGACACCTGAAGGAAAGTAGATGATGATAAATGAAGACTAAAATTAACACTAAAGACCTCCATTCACATTGAAAGACTATGAGTATTATTTTATTTACATTATATTGCATACAGGTTACGTGCAATAATATTTGATGACAATAATAATAACAATGATGGCCGTTGAGATGGTTGATTGATTACTATTTACTAATATTATTGTCAATGATAGTATTAGTACTATTATTATTATTATTGTCCTGAATAGGTAGGGTATGTATGTATTATAAAAGGTACATATATTAGTATGGAATTCAAACACTTTGCAATTCAAAACAATTCACTTATACATAAGTAATAGATATAAAGACATAAAAAAAAGAAAGAAAACGCAAGGGAAAACACAAGGGACAGGGAAATTCTATCTGTTTGTTTGTGTGTTTGTATGTATGTGTGTATGGATGGGTGTGTGTGTGTGTATGTCAATAAGGTCTTCGTTGTTCTAATTCTGATAGAATCCAATCCCAACCATTATCTTTAATTAAGTGGGCTAATTCTATAATATATTTGCCTTCTTTATACTTTTGACTAGACTCAAAGGCTTGTTCATATTTCCAACCTAATACAGTATGACAACAATCACAATAGATATCGGCTACAGAATGTAAGCCTACAAAAGAGAAAAAACAGAGGGCAAAAACAAGGATATATACAGTTGATATAAAGTAGTGGAATATTCAACAAAATTTAAAAAGTGAACACACTATAAAAATTCAATCCCTTGACAATTTAACAAATAACTCACTGAAAAGTTAAACAAGACCTTACTACCGCTAATCCTAAGAAATAGATTGATTACAGGATTTCATCAGGGGCTGACATTAGTTCGAATCCCGGTAGGTGCGTACTGATGAAGAGTCCCAAAGTATGACGAAACAGCTGTCCAGTACTCCCAGATGGTTTTCCAATGGTTCTCGAACTAATGTCAGCTCATGATGAAATCCTGTAACCAATCAAATCCCTACAACCCAACATTTGTAAAGGATTGAGTCGGAAACTTACCAACCAACTTGCCAACTACGCACTCTACGAATCTCGCTCAGCCGGTAGTCTTATTACTACTATTACTATTGTTCCTCTGGGTTCCCCGAGTGAAACATATAGCTTCAACGGCATATCTACACTTCGCCCTAATCTCTGCTGTCTTCTTCAGCTGACCCCGTGATTGCCCATAGTCTCTCATCTCCTATCACTCGCTGGATCTCCCCCATATCACCCTAAGGTCAACACACAACTCGTCGTTCCCCATTTAGGTTCTACTCTAGCGATGACCTGCATTATGCGCGACGGTATACTCGTTTAGCAATAAGCTCTTGGTTGATTTGTTCCCAGAGTTTCCTGTTTTTAATCCTTTCTGATTATTTGACATTCAATATTGAACCAGTGAAGGCAGCTGTTGATAAAAGTCGGCAGTAACATGCTGAAAGTGCTTGTTTTGGAGCGTAAGCCAAAAAGTGATCGGCCTAACATTGGTATTGAAAATTCGAATTTTGTTTTTAATGGTGAGTTTAGATGATGATGATGATGAGCCTCCAAACTGGTTATTCCAGAGTGATGAAGGCCTGTCTTGTCTTACTGAAATCTGGTTTTGACATTAGCTGGCAGCAGTTTCGCTAGAAAGGAAATGTATTAGACATGATGCTAGCAAAACCCAACCATCACTACTGAGACTTTAAAGCTCATGTTTGTAGCCCTACATTCCACTCGGAATTCGCCTAACTAAGAAGAACCTATTTTCTAACATCAGAGAGTAAATGACATAGTCTAATGCTTGCGTTAGGTGTACATCTGCTGTGTCTTCTTATTAAAACTTCAGGTAACCTCCTTTGAAATAAAGTAATTCTATAGATGTCATAAGAAGGTGCCAGTTCAGTTATATCTGAATGTCCAAGTATTGATTTTGTAAAGATTTTTGTTTGATTGCATAGAGGATTTCATCATGAGCTGACATCAGTTAGAATGTATTGAAGGCTACCAAGTAATTTATCAAAACTTTAGTAAAATAGCGACGTCAATTCGACTTCAGTTATTTAAACACAGTATGATAAGCCTTTTTAATTTTATTACGACGAGTAATTAATTTCATACAATTTATCAGGTACATGTTAGATGGTTGGTGGCGATAGGTAGAAGGCTTTAGACTTCGGTTTCAAGCTTGTTGGCAATCGCCAGGATGGTGCATTTACACAACCACGAAGGAACTAATATCCTCACGGGGATTCCAATTCAGACACATTACCACCGCGTTATTCCGGCTCACAGTTGACCTCCTGCAGAACTATGATAGATACATTAGTCATTAGTCACTAAATAGGAGCTAATAGCATGCGTCCTGTTTTTGGTGTCAGTGCAGACGTTTATCCTAACAATTAAGTTTGAAATGTGGCCACCATACTAGGTGACTCATCATTGCAGGGTACATTTAATTGATGTTAGATGGTTTGATGAAATCGGTAGGAAACCTTGAAATTTAGGTTTCGTAATCTTTAACACCCTTTCGAAAGAATTAATGTCTACTCGTGGATATGAATCCACGTCACCCACAGACAGTGTTTAGAGGTTGAAATCATTTTAATCACTTTTTTGATTTTGAGAGGAAAGGGCTTCAGACTTTGAAGTTTCAGTAGCAGAGTTTCCTAACCTGACACCCACCCCCACCACCACCCTTCAATTCTTCTGCGTTCACCTCTCACTAGGCGTGGTTTAGGAGTGCATGTCAGTCAGGGATCAAATCTCCTGAACCTGTTGAGTGGCTGACAAGCACTCCACCACTGGAACTCAGATTCGCTTAAAATAACAAATGCACTTTCATGAATAAGAGATTGACTGTTAAGAAACTTTTACGAGTCAAACAGAAACCTGTGAAGTAAGACAGCACAGATATAAGTATGACACAATATGTTTAGTAATCTGTCAAATAGGGACATGTGATTTGAAATGATTGTTTACAAATGTATACCATTAAAACTGTCATTTTTACATTTCATATGCACGTATATAGCTAGATAGGGTCAAATAAACTTCAATATTAAAACAACAGTTTAAATCTAAACACAGACTACACATATTATAAAAATGTACTGTGAAGAGAAAAATATATAACGGCATAGTTTTTGTTTTTAGTGATACACAAACGTATAAATGAATTCAGTATAAGAATTAAATTGGTGGATGGTGATTAGCAGTGGAATCCAGGACAAAGCGCACTTTGTCCTATTTGGGACTCGTCATCTGGATAAAATGCGCATCCTGGATTCCACTGCCAGCCACCATCTACCAGTTTAATTCTAATTACATGCCTAGACATCGTCGAAGCATCTGCACAAGAAGTCAACATGTTAACCTGAGATAGAGCACTTCAGCCCAATCAATCGACGGGGAAATCTAAAATTTAATTTAAATAATTCAGTATTACTTTAGTTTTTTTTAGGTTGTGAACACATAGTGAATACAATTCAGTGTACATAGATATAGTTAATTCAAGGTAAATAACTTCACAACTTCGTTAATCACCAACTGTTTATACACAAATTTATATGTATCTACGGGATCAGTTACACTGGAAGAACAGAAAGAAGGGCATATCTACGATTTTCTGAACATGTACCAAAAAGCTTATGTCTAACGGGAACAAATTCTTTAAACAGTGCCATCGCCAGACATCTCCTTGACATGGGTCATGAGATGGACGTCGAAAGATCGTTCAATTCTCCTTAAGGTTTTTGAAGCCATCTCCATCAATCAAGCTCGAAAACCATTCAACCACTGGAAACCGATCCAATGGCCAACCCATGAACCTCAACTTCTGCCGATTCGTGATATATATAGTGCAACTGCCAGTCAATTTCATTCTGGAGTAACTGTCCTCTTACTTGACTTGGAGGGCTCCGCTAGTCACGGCTTCTCACTAGAACTCCAGGTAACTTCCTGTAAAGAGTCAGTCACTAGTGGGTATCAGACTAATCATCAAATGTTGGTTGCAAGGAGAACCATTGGAAAACTAAGGAGTACTGGGTAGCTGTACTGTTCTGTTCTAGTGTGGAACTCTTCAGAGAACAGCCGTCTGGTACTCCCAGATTTTCTGGTGGTTCTGTAACTGATGTCAACTCATGATCCAACGTGTAACCAATCAAATCCTTGCAAACCAACACTTGTGAATTTCAACTAGACGAAATCAGATAGTGTTTTACACATTCAGTTGAGGATATTTGGATTATTCAACTGAATATGAACTCAAATTCGGCCCACCAGCTACTCGTCGGTGAATAGTACACACAATTATGAGGTTTTACTTATTTATCAAAACATCAACTTTATACAGTATGGCTATTGAAGAGATGTGTGACAAAAAATAATGAAATAACAATATAGATAGGGGAGAAATAAAATGATCTCGTAACAAGAACACTGATATTAACACTGATTACTTATTATTATTTATGACGAAAAGAGAAAAAAAAGGGAACTACAGCATGTTCACTACTGAGTCGTTTCATACTAATAAAGGTTAACACTATGCAAATGTCATTTATGCTACGTCATACCACATGCAGAACTCATGAAGCTATCTAGACACAAGATCTTGGCAACTAGTTCTAATAGCTATTTCGTGACTGTGAACGTGATTAAAAACTCCTGCCAGCCTTACAATAGTACTTTTGTAGCTGTAGATGCAGCAAACCCCAGCAGGAAACAATAAAGACAGTAATTACCAACTGGTGGAATGAGAGTAGGATAACCCCTATGTTATTACATAGCTGGTGTACTCAAGATGGGATCATTTTTCACTGACTGACAGGTCTCTACCATAACGACTCACCACTTTCAAAACAATATATTCAGAATATCATCAATGACAAAGCTAAAGAAAAATTACGATAACAGGAAATTCTGTGTAACTCGATTGTCGGATATAAATAGTGGTAGTAAGCGATTATATTACCGTAATTACAGCAAATTATTATTATTATTCCCTTGGTTTCTGAGTGGAACATAGGGCTTCAACAACACATCGACACTGTTGTCTGTTCTCTGCTGTCCTCTTCAGCTGGTTAGCCACACGATTCCCCATAATCTCTCATCTCCTTCAATTCGCCACACGATCTCCTCCATGTCACACTTGCACTGACGACCTACTCGTCACTTCCCACTGGGATTCCACTCAAGCAATGGCTTTCATTATGTGCGATGTCATTCAGCGGTTTCCTCAGTTTATGCCTGATCCATCTCTGCCAGAGTTTCTTGTTGCTAATTCTTTCTGGCTGACCGGCTTGTTGGTCATGCGATGTTCAATGTGGAGCCAGTCAGCGAAGGTGGCAGCTGTCAATAAAAGTATGCAGCCACCTGATGGGAATCCTTTTCGTGACGCTCTGACCAAGTTTCTGAGCCATAATATTTGTCGATAAGTCACTCTGAAACCATAAAGTTATCTTACGTTCAAATCATCTTAATCTGGTTAAGACAGGCATATTACCGATAATGCATCAAATTAAAAAACAAAACAAAATATAATAGTAGTATAAAAATCAGACAGGCATAATAGGAAAGTATTTTATATCATTGTTTCTAGCGTTTAACACAATAGTTAGTGAGTAGAACAACGCTTAAAGGCGCGCGCACGCACGCAAACATCCACACAAGCACACACAGACACCCGTATACTGAGTAATAATACAGTACAATGCAACTATCTGGGAATAATGACTAGGGATACATTTAAGTATTGTTACAGGGAGAAAAAGAACAAATCAATAGCAACAAAAACAACAGACCTATTGGATCAACGACTACTGTCTACGCATGTCTGCTTTATTCGCCTTATTTTCCACCAGAAGTCAAGAAAAAGTTTCCCAACCTTTCGGGGTTTCTTTTTTGTCTCTGCTCTGCTCTGCGCTCTGCTTCACTCTACTCTCTGTTTTTGTTAATTCAGAGTAAAAACAAGCCTCTAGAAGTAGTATAAGGCGGCAACAGTATAATGGACAAATTGACACAATAATGACGATGATTCATTGGGAATCGATATATACTAACGACGTTGTCAAGGGGTGGGTTGGGTGGTGGTGTACGCTGGATATAGACGCATATACTTCAGATATGTAGACAGACAAACTTCAGACAGTATGAGAGATAAAATGTTTTTCTATTCATAGTAGAATGACTGTTATAAAACCCAATGAATAATGCATATTCTTTATCATTACTATTATTATTATTATTATTATTGTTATATGAACGATAATAGCTAAAAATAATAAAAATACTCCCTTTAATAGTAGTACATTATTGTTGGTAGTTACAATTGTAACACAGAATGATGATAACTAAACAATACTGAATAGTTGATAACTGCCTACAGTTACTATAGTGACTGACTGATAAGAAACAAAGAAAAAACACAAAATATTAAGACATATTGATACATTGAATGAATTGATCACCTTGGTAATATATAAATATGTGATGGTGGATATAAGTTTTCTTAAAATCATTTACCACACACTAAGGTAGATTGAAGAAGACCAGTAGGCAAATTAATGGTGAGGACATAGAGACAGAGAGAGAGTAAAGTATGGTCAACTGTTTCCTTTTATCTTCAAGGTAATATATACAGTGTGAATGGTGAGTCGATAGTTCGGTGATACAATGCCCTCCAGCCACGCCTCACGTGGCCCAGAGTCCGATTCCTGACCATCACATTCTTAAACCTTGCTTAGTCGGTAATAAATTTAGTAAAGAAGACAGGTTGATAGTGAGGTTAGGGTTAGTAATCTCACAATTTGGAAGGAAACACAATATCGCTGTTATGATGCTAGATCTTTTGTCACGAGGTCACTGCTTAACTACTGACTAGTGCCCACCTAACTGGTAAAGCAGAACACGCGAGAATCAGCGGTAAAACCAGGTTCATTTATTATGGCAAAAGTGACTGTATCTATACAGAAAATCAACCAATCCGCTTGAGTTGGAATTGTGCAAGCGTCCAATCAGAAAGCAGGATAATTGCATGTCAACGACTTGTTAATAACGCGATAATAACTTGACTGAGACATGATAATGACCTAATAATTGCATGTGTTTTGCCTCTTCCTAACAACCGCCATATCTGAAACTTCAAAGAACACGAGTTGAAGCTCGATGCTCCACTGGGAATGCAAAGAAATGTACGTATGAATGAATACAGTTTAGCTGTAAGTTAGTAATTTTATGCTTAACACCTTTTTATTTATTTTTTTATAATAGCTTGATTCCACACACAATATTTTTGGTAAAAGTATGGAATTTTCAGCATTTGTTATCGATAGCCCAAATTTAGCAGGCCGACCACTGATGTCAGGTGTGCTTCGGTAGGGAATCGAACTCCAGACTATGTGTGTGGTCGACGAGCGTCCTAACCGGTGTGCCACCGACACACACACACACACACACTAGATGCGTGTCAGATAAGGAATCATTGGGTTTTATATTTAGTTATCGTAGGATAAAGTCTTTTATAATTGCTTTTCATCCTACCTGAGGAAATATAAGAGGGGCAGTTATGAATAAAGGAAAGAGGTTCAGAGTCTGCCAAGATGACTTTAACCAATATCTTTCATTTGTTCAAGTGTCTTTCAATAAAGATATAAACGAGTTGACTTAGAGACACAACATTCACCGTACCGACAACTTTTAGTGTCCATTGAAAGGCAAAAAAGTCTTTTTAAGAAAGAAGCTCAAAAAACAATAAGCTGCAGGGTGTAAAAGAAAAGAATAGTAGGTAGACTACAAGGATTAACAAACTGTTAAAGTAAAGGCCAAACGATACCAGATTGTCTTAACTTTCTTATGTGAAAGATCATACGAAATATTTTCCTAGAAATCAATAATAAGTGTCATCAGTAAGTATTACTGTACAACACTGTGTGATTTATAAAAATAAAATCTTATCCGTAATGGAGTTATACTCCACCAAAGTGCCCAAGTTTTTGTACTTATTTGTGGAAGGACCAGAAAAGATCAAAGGAAAGACTTGACCAGGATAATCAACATTTGACTTTATTTTGCTTTATTCCCCTCTCTGTGACGGTAATCGTGTAAGCGAGTTAGCTCATGAAAATCTCCTTTATGTTTGAAAGTAAAATTTGACTGACTGAGTTTTAACACAGGACTTTACACAGAAGAGGAACAGCCTTATTTGCCACACTCCATTAAGCACACAAGAACGGCAAAAAGAGAGCGGGAAAAGGACTGAAAAGGACTAGAAATTGAGGGAGAAAGATTACCATTTAACAGATATAAGAAATCTCAAAGATTGAATGCATCTGCTCCACGGAGAACAATTTTGATCCATGTCACTAATATTCTCAAGCTAATGTTCCGACCGAAAGCTTTTACCTTGACGTGGTAGTCAGACCTGCATATCCCAATAACTAAAAGAGCTGCACTGACTGAAACTAATGTTCTTAGAGGTGTTACTATGCCAGAAAGATTAAGCATCTTACACTATGCTGTACTGCTGGGGGGTGCAGCAATGTAACAGCAGGAAGTTGTTTACTTTAGATGATCAGCATACCAGGTATTCTGTCTCTATACCCTAAGGAGGGGGTGTTAGAGAAGATAGAAAATGATAATTGTATATCTCAACTTATCCTACAGCGGTCTATAGACGGCAGGAAGTTCTTAACACTTCAAACAAGCCGTATGTGACCAGCCTCAAGTAGTTGTTCGCTGATCTCTGTGACCACACAACGCTTCTTCTCTTTCCATTTCAGGTACCGTAAGGAAAAACAACAGTATAATTTAACAGTGATTCATCTCAAAACCATTTCACAAGGACTGCTGGTTTATTATTCTCACTTTGAAATAATATGACTGGGGAATTAACCGGCACGGAAACCATTAGATTATCAGCATATTTAACGAAATCAGTTGCATCAAAGATGAGGTAAAGGCTTTACTAATCTCGAAATGTGCTTAATTCAATGCAAAATAAAAATAAAGCTAAGATAAAGAAAAACTTATTGAACAGTATATAAAAACAAAGGCTTCTTGTGACAGAAACCCATCTAATTAGATGACAAAAATATTCAATCTATATAAAGAATGCTCAATACCTACCCAACCTATCTAAGTAGCTACCCAGTAACTGCTGAAAAAGGCAGTAAATTTATTTTCTTCGAAAAAACAAACAAACACGGCGAAAATGGAAATACTGATTTACAACCCTTTCGAAAGAGATCACAAAATAAGGACTTTAAAACAAACTAACTGAATGAATCAATATACTGTTTTCATACACACTAAAACAATACGTTATTATTTATTTTGACAGAGATTATTTCTTTTGATATATTATATACATATACTCATACCAAAAACACAACTTCACAGCTATAACTTAATAAAATTCAAATCAATTCTCTTATTCTATCATTGCAAAGTGCTTGAAGGAGACTGACTCACTCGTCTGCTTCGACTACTACCACCGACAAGCTTGCTGATCACTTGATGCATTTTAGAATGTTGCAGCAGCCTTAATGATTAGATGTTTTTGACCGTAGATGTTTACGTTCTACGTCTTGTGATAAGTAGTGCAATCAATATATATTGAGTAACGGTGAGATGACATGTAAGTATTTGTTAAGCAAAGGAGGAAAATCAACCGATGAGGTTGTGAAGCTGCATCGATTGAGACAACAGTCCGATTGCTGACGAAATCTCGGCACGAATACAAAAGACATTTGTGGCAGTAACCAAATTACGTCACCTCCTGTGTGGACACGATTACCGGGCTATCGATCGAAAGGCGTGTACGTGTGTGTGTGTGTACTGCACGGCAGCTCGCTCCATCCTTTTTTATAATTGTGAGATACTAGCCATTGAAAATGAAAGGCTTAGAAGAGGTTAGCTGTTTTTGACTAAAGGTATTTGCATTTTATTGCCCATGCTGAAGGGTGAGTAATATTCAGGTTAAGTGTAGAGTGTTGGGTAAGGACTGCAAGTCAATCGATGAGGCTATGAAGCTTCAAAGATTGAGATGGCTAGAACAGCTGATCAAGCAATGTTAGCTGACATAAGATTAGCCTGAAAACGTTAGGTTTAGTTATAACAAAACATGTTAACATCCCAAGAAGTGTTTGACTGCTGGTTTGAGCCAAATGTAGACTGTCTAGCTGGGGTCATCAAGACTCTAAGAATTAATGGTTGAAAGCTGATCGTGACATGTTATAAAGCCGATGATGCTTATCGGGAAACCATATCACATAATATTTATATTCTTTCCTATAAGTACAATTTTGTAAGAGTAGGATTTGTGCATCTAAGGTATTTGTCCACTTTAGGATGACTCATTGATCCGGTCAGACACTAAGTAGTGTAATTTACAAAATACCATGCAACTATCGATCACTTTGTCAACTGTAGACATCGCGCATCCTTGTATGACTGCTTCATAGTGGTAAGAAAGTAGTGAGATATTATGCGAAACGATTTGAAATAGGCTATTTATACATAGTCAAATCACTGGCTGTTCAGCACCTAGAGCCTTGAAATCTGCGTTCAAAAGTATTAAATGCACGCACTAGCCTCATCACTGGTTAAAGTAAAATTTTTACCAGAACTTTTTTTCTGCATAAAACCATGTGCTTCTCCATGATTGAGATATATATATATCAACCAGCAGTGTTTCGTAGACAAATGGAAGTGATCTAAACACCGAATCACTGTTTCGCTCGTTTTAGATCAAGCTCACCAGCAGTATACCCAGTTTTAACTCAGTCCAGAGAGCCGAATCAGTTCAAACCACCTAATTTACAGCTGGCTACTTGAGAGAACTATTGACACTATAGTTAACAACTGATGTCAGATGATTTGGGGGCAGTTGACAAAAAGCCCTGGTCCATAGACTTCAAACTTGCTAGCAATTGTCAGCAAAGCATTTTTGAAAACTTAAAGGAACTCATTTCGCCCTCTGAGACTCGAAACCTATCATCCAGTGCTGCAGCTATAAACGTTAGCAGTGAGCTATTCAAGCTCATGATAAACTTCCTTTAGGACTGTAATAAGTTTATTGATTGATTAATTGGGAGTGATCACTGTCCTAAGTTTAGTCTTTAGTGTGGGAATGCAAGTTCTGTGCAAGTTTGTGCAGATACGCCTTGTTGGCGAGTGTTACCAAGTATGATACCTTGGCCAGACAAAGCTTCCTGCCAATCGCCTCCAACCGTCTTCTAACAATTCTCAATAAGAGCAAAATGCAGAAGTGTGATAAATATCAATCGCATGCCCACTGGATAATTCTCCCTCTAAAGGAATCGTCAAGATACCATCCAGGTTATACGATTATGAAAATAATCCTTAACAAAATGTTAATATTATAAAGATATTTGAAGAAAAAAAATTAATAAAATCATTTGTATATTGTAGAATACAGACAAACAGACTGCATTTCAGGAAGGAACTGCACCATAAAGCAGATATGTGGAAATGGAATAATAAATTATGAAAACTAAAGAAAAACACCGTATCCCCCCCCATTCAGGAAGAAAAAAGGGGGAAATGAAGTACCTAGCCATATAGGGGAAGGTGAACAGTGTATCCGTAAAATGCAATACACATTAAAGCGAGCAGGAAATATATAATATAAAACATCCATCTATATTATATGATACAGACACATGAGAAACACAATGCCGACAGATGAACCATAAAACAGTGATTCATACAATAAGGAAAAAACAAAAGACAACAACGAAAAATAATAATAATAATTTACCACCCAAAGAAACAAAAACAATTGCCAAAGACTATAAATCTTACTCCAGTCCAGGAAGAGAATGACCGACTAGCTAATTAACTAAACTGATGAGAAGAAAAGAAAACAGAGAGAGTGTGTGTGTATGTGTGGGAGAGGAATCTGTGAATGACACAGTTGTTAGCGGTGAAAAACGCTGTACCACAGTTTTGTTTGGTGCACCGAAATCATTTAGATCACAAGATATGTGATCTTCTTAGTATCATAAGTAGTAATGAAGGAAGTAAGTATAAATGTATGATAAAACATCAAAGAAGGCCGACTTAGGCCTTTTTAAAAACTGGCGCGGTCTCATGTTTCTGTCCATGTCAAGCAAAATAGTAAGTTGTGTCATTCTGGAGAGATTAAAATATGCTTTGGATGCGCAACTCCCCTACCAACAAATCATTTGAGGATCAAATTGCAACTCTGAGGATCATAATTATCATCGAAAAAGAGGACAGGATGGCAGTCAACTGTTTACTTCAATTTCATCGACTTTAAAAATGGCCTCCATAACCGTTCCCCGTGAAATGATTTGGGAACTACCTAATAAATTTTTCACCTCATTCAACAATTATTAGACGATGCCACATCTCAAATGATTCACAATTTCAAAACTCAGTGAGACGCTTGTCTTAAAAACTTGTGGATATACAGAAAAAAGTCAACAGGTTGGCAGGAGAGGCAAGCAGCAAACAAAGAACTTTGGCTGAACATGCAGAAGATAGAGTTGATAAAGATAGCCCACCTGAACAAGTTACTTTCTTCACTAAACTAAACAGCATCCTTTCAAATAAAAGTGACGGCACAGAAAGTGATATCAAAGCCAGGGTTATGAAGACAAGACAGACCCTCATTAGTCTGAAATATGTAGATCAAAGTCCGGATCTTTAATACCAATATCAAATCAGTAATTCTATGTGGTTTGGAAACTTTTCACATCACCAAAAGTATTTCTAACAGCCAGCTGTAGACTTTTATCAATGGATGCCTTCGTTCCATGCTGAAGATCACACATAAAGAGAAAAGATTAACAAAAAGGAACTCTGCCACCGAAACAACCAGTAACCTATTGCCCGACAAATGTGCAGAAAGGACTGCAGATGGACAGGGCACATGCTGGAGAAACTGTTGAGCGACATCACATGTCCTCAAGTGGAGCCTGAATGCGAAACTACGAGTGTTGCCGATGGCGAAATGAAAGAGATTGTATGGGCGGGGAGAGGGAAATGAAGGCTTATGGGCAGTCACACAGCCAGCTATGGAAGAGTATGGGGTAAAAGATAAAATGATGGTGTGCTGCTGAAGCCTAATATTCCACTCAGAACCTAAGATAATAATAATAATAACAGCAATAAAATATACTACAGACTGATTGATGTGGACAACTGGAAATTACTTCGACCAACCCGAAAGGTTTGTTGGCAGGATAGTATTGGTCTAACCACGGAAAGGTTATTTCGCTTGTTTGACGCCGATTTCATCAGTAGTGTACCAGATTCGACTGAACTTATGAAGTCAAAGCAGCTAAACTGCTAGTGGTTAACGCAAGTGGTTTCCAACCACTCATTTCAACCGATAGTATGTGCCACTAGGCAACAAATACTCTAAACATATTACTTTTTTCTCAAAAATAATCGTTTGGGTCGAGTCTCGTTGGATGGATGGTCCACGAGTTCGCCTTGTAACTGGAAAGCTTTAAGCTCAAACCCCGGTGGGTGCATACTGATAAAGAGTCCCGAATAAGGACGAAACAGTAATGTCCACAACTACCAGGTTTTCTAATGGTTCTCTAATCGATATCAGCTCATGATGGAGTCCCGTAATCATCTGAAACCTGAGTGATACGGGGTAAGAGAAAAACATAAGGAAGACTGAGCCTTATTTAGTAATGATGGTTTTTTTTCCAAACAGTGCAGTGGAGAAATAATTAACACGTCAATTACATTGATAATATTGTTCAGTAAGAATATGAATATAAAATTAACATTTAGATGGGAATATTAATAAAAATAATAATAATGTACCAATGGAAGGAAGAATACCAAATGGCCATTTACTTAGTTATTTTCAGTAAGTTACTAATTTTATGCCTAACACTTTTCGCATCACAAAATGAGTGCCAAATTCAGTGTCGTATAGCTTTCATACTTATCAATATGAGCACAAAGTTTTTTCTCATTGTTTCTAGTCCTACCTGATGTGAGAAAACAAATGGACAGTTGTGTATAAATATTTCAACAAGATGGTATATTTACTCATTTCTTGCATGAATTCAAGTATCTGTTTACAACAGTATTAAAAAGTTGATTTAACGATACCCAACTTGCCCTGCTGACAGTTTTTAGTGCCTTTCAGATTGTAAAAAAGTCTTTCCTAAATAGCCTACTAAGATGACGATTAGCAGTTGGATCCAGGATGCAAATTTCGTCTGGTTGGAAGTTTGTCAGCTGAATATACCAGCAATCCACAGTGATTGATAGTGTTCCAACTGAGACTGAAGTTTGATCACAAAATGATGTAAATTATCGAACCTTGTGAGAGTGTTGGATAGCTGTTTCGTTCAATTTTGGGAATCTTCATCAGTACGCACCCACCGATAATGGTTCGAACCCAGGACCTTCCGGTTACAAGGCAAGTTGATAGATCATTCAGCCAAGTGGACTCGATACAATGGCCAATGAATTCCAACTTCTGCCAATTCACGACGTATCATAATAGTTCTCTAACGATATCAGCTCATGATGCAATCCTGTAACCAAGAAACTTTGTGTGGTACATCTCTTCATACCCATAATGCACCTATTTTGTGTTTTAATCAAGTAGTAAAACAATCGAAAAATACACTTAACCTTTTCTTTAATTTATTCTATTATTATAAGTTATAAATAATGGAGGAAAGAAATGAAATGCCACTTTTCAATTTACTTTAAACTTTTTCAATCTAAAAGTTTTGCCCGGACGATTGTCTTGTTAAATATACCATGTGATACACTGCAAACAATGCTCAGTCACTAGTAATACCAAGGCAGTCAAGCGCTATCATTCAGTTTGAATCCTGTGACATTGATAACACATGTCAACCATACATAATACACTCTAAGGGGACTAAAGGAGTTCCTCAAGTCAGCTGAACGTTTGTATGTCCATGCGGATTGAAACACACGGTTGACAACTGGATTTTCAAGTGACAAGACCTCAGCGACTACTCTCTTCATATCATTGTTAGTAAATACACTTTTGAGCGGCCGTAAGTTGAGGCAGTGTTAAGAATAACCTGACCACCAGGTTGGGTAGGCCAGATTAAAGAGTCAGCAGGTGGTGTGACCAAAGCTGAGGTCCAGCAGAATAGATCTTGGGCTTTTTTTCTAGTTGGAGCCGACCGAAAGTGAGATCGAATCTGTGCAAGCATCCTGATTAAATAGTTTCCTAATCACATTAGACAGTGAGATTATTTCTCGCATTAGCCAATCAAAGGATACCTACCTACAATAGACAGTCTGGTCATCTCGAATACTTAAGGACTTCAATCTATAGTACAAGTCTTTAGTGTCAGCATGAGGTATTCTGCTATATATTATTACCATTATTATTATTATTTCAATGACCTATTTAAAGACAATAAAATATATAGTTAGTTGATATAACTGATAAATAATTTCAACTTGTCTATTATCATTTATAAAAATTGTCTAGTTATATGTCTACAAACTAGATAAAGCCATCTAACTGACATGCCTATTTTTTATTACACCTACTCACTGAATGAAATTTCTTATACGAATACCTATTCACTTTCACAAAAGCAAAGCAAATCAACGCATTGTCTAATGAAATAATGTTTCTTGTATTCCGTTTAAGTTTCGAGTGAGACACAGTAATTTAAGATTCGAGCTTTCAGTAGCCAGTGATGGTAATTTTTTACTAGGTAGGGGTTTCCTAGTCTCACTCCCAACCTTCTCCCCTTCATTTATTTATTTAGAACACAAACTTAGTACAATATAGACAGCAAGATGATGCACCGTAGGGCAATAATAAAACAACAGTATTTGGGGAAAACGGAGAGAATAAAAGAGGGTGTCATCCAGAAGGGAAGTAAGTACATTTGACAAGATCAAACAACATTCGTCGTATAGCTGTCAGAAGAAAGAAACAGACTGTGGCGTGTCCACCAGTGACTGCAATTCTTGGTCATATCTGGCAACGTTCCCAGTTGCCAATTTAAACAATATCTCACGGAACCCAACCAAGGAGTTGTGATTTACCAACTGATGCTGACCTAACACTAATATCCTTCATCCCACGACGCCAAGTCATAGGTTGATCACCTCTCCGCCTTTTCCATCCAGTGTCAAAGTAAGCGAACAAAGGCCGGCACGGAAGTGTCTGCGATGACATTCGTAGTACATGTCTAAGTCACCTAAGTCGGTGTATCCAGATGACGATACTCAATAAATGCTGATCCACTGTGTCTGTTCAGACACATGCCCCTGGAACTAAACATTATCCACACGATGACACCACCGAACGCAAACAATCTTAAAAAGATAACGATGATCAAATACGCAGAGTCGCCGCATATCCTCAGCTAGGAGAGGCCAGATTTCACAGGTATAGAGTAAGACTGCAAGTAGCGAAGCATTGTAAATCCGACCTTTGACAGCCAGGACAACGTCGCTGGTGTATGTCACCTCAGTGGCTCGATGGCAAACTGTACTTCAGTCCGCCGATACACTCCTATATCTGGCCTAGCAGCTTGTCAGCCTAGAAAAAAGGGGAGGTTGGACATGGGGCTAGATGATTTCATTACAAACCTTCTACTGTTTTTCTAGACAACATTTTCAATGCTGACTGCAAAAACTCAAGTGATCTTTGGGAATTCCCCATGACAGAAATCAATATCTTTCCTGATGATACTGAAACTTATTTGTGTTGAAAGCTTCGTGTTTACACCATCGAAATCAGAGAATATAACAAGACCAAAAAACATATTTATTCATGTAAACTTAAAATATTAATCTTCACACTATATTAACAAGTGATATGAGAGAAGTTTGAAATATAACATGCTCAATTAGAATACATGTTATAACTTTTTTAGTATAAGGATCATAAGGAAAGATAACTGAACAATGCGATAACGAAGTCTTGTCAGTAGAAAAACAAAAGCAGGGAGTTGAACACAATAGTTATTATTTTTTAAAGAGGTGAAACCAGCTTATAGGAAAATAGAAAAAAAAGAAGGGTAACAGCGAAGAAGCCTATTTTCCTTTTCAACGAAGTCACCAACTATCCTGTACATTTGTCAATACATAACAAAGGAGTGAGAAAATTTCAGAACTATTCCGCGTTAGAGGTCAAAATATTACGATTCATGTCTACCTTTCAGAGGTTTGAGCAGGTGCTGTATAAAATTTTAAAGGATTTATCGAACGGAGCTCAGTGTCTTGAGTTCACGAGATATTTTATTATCAAACTATGAACAGACTTCCGTTTTCTATTTGTTAGCCTATCTTGACTGTGTTTCTGAGTGTGTCTTATATGGTGGACGCATGGCACGGGCGATATACACAATATACTCTCAGTTAGTGATCAGGGAGCACTGGACAGCTGTTTCGTTCTAATTTGTGGGTTTTCATCAGTGAGATCCCCTTTCGGGCTCCACTAGGGATCAAACCTCGGACCCTCAGTTACGACGCTAAACCCGTAGACCAATTTACAATGACCCCTAGTTGATTTATGACGAAATGTGAATTGAAATAATTCTATATCCCTACAACAACACCAACAACAACAACAAAAAGTTCATAATCTAAACATTACTGATATATTTGAAAATATTTCTATATTACATTAATAATCCTTAATTGATTACCTGCCTATTTAAATCATTGGGCTATCTAATTTTCTATTCATTATGATGTATCCTGTTCACTTAATTTTATACTTTGTTTTAATTATCCAATGATATGTTAGAATAGTAACCTTTAATTACGCCCATTTTTAAAAAGGGGTTTTAACCTAATACTAGGTAGGGATGTTTCATTAGAATTGGAGGAAAATATGTCCCAAGATATCAAGAATATGCTTTGCATTGAACAGCATTGCTTCAAATGATACACTACACTTAACTGATTATTAGTTTACTTGAAGATTCTGCGCAGAGTATTAATTAAAAAAAGACTTCAAGGAAAAAAATTGCGATAATTTGCGACAATTTTCTTTTTACAATTGTACATACAATCTTGGTCTGTTTCTCCACCGTGGATCCAGTTTTATTATGTGGATCATAAAACTTTACTATTATGCTTTATTCCACATTGTTTCATTTTTAAATTTACCTTATTTCACTCAATAGTATCACATGCTAATAATTAATTTCCTTTCTTTACTATAGTCAATTTCTTTTCTCGTTTTATAACATTTGAACTGATGAATTCTCAAAAAAGTTTGATCACGACCTAACGTCAATTAGAGAACCATTGAAAAACTAAGGAGTACTGGACAGTGCTGTTTCCCCCTAGTTTGGGCCTCTTCATCAGTTCGAATCCCCTGGGGTTCAAGTCCAAGGCCTTCTGGTTACAAGACGAATTCGTAAACTATTCAGCCGCTGGAACCCGATTCATTGGCCAACCCAAGAAACCTAACTTCTGCCAATTCGTGATATATATAGCGCAACCGTTAGTCAATATCATTGCCGAGTAACCTTCCTCATACCTGACTTGGTAGACCCTACTGGTTACAGTTTCTGTATAGAGTTAGTCTTAAAGCGATCATCAGATTAATTATCAAGTGTAGGTTTGCGTCGATGGTATAGCGGTTAGGACGCTCGCCAACCATGCACATGGTCCGAGGCCCGATCCCCGGCCACAGACGCACTCCTTTACCTCGCTAAGCCAGAAATAATGCTAGTAAGGAGGAAAGGTTGGGCATGAGTCTAGCAACCCCATCCTGTAAAATAAACTCTGCTACAGAAACTTCAAGCCACTAGCTTGAAGCCCTATGTTCCACTGGGGAAAGGGAAGGATTTTTTTTCACTAGGTTTGCAAGGATTTCATTGGTTACAGATTTGATCACAAGCTGACATGAGTTAGAGAACCAGTGGAAAACTAAAAAGTACTGGAAATCTGTTTAATCCTACTAGTTTGGGACTCTTCAACAGTACGTACACATGATTTCACTGAAGATAGAACTCAGAAGGTTCAGACCACTGTGACTCGATCGATCCACAAGGGCCAACCCATGTATTCCAACTTCTGCCAAATTTGTATATTCGTATATCTACAAAAAATCAGTTCTATCATCTATTCACTCATGTCTCCTGAAGTTTGTCCTACACTGTCATACATAACAAGCTTAGGGTGTTATTGTCTATCGTAATCCATTAAAAAGTATGATTCTACAACCGAAATGAAATGAAAACGTCACAAAGAGAGAATTTCATTCTGTGAAATTATTGTTTTATTTCTATATAACCAGAAATAGTAGAATGACACTAACAGATTCTGCATATAAAACCTCCTTTTCCAGGTAGTATTGTAGAGTGCGCTACTGATAAGATTTATCAGTAGTATGTATATATAAAGAGATGTTCATCGGCATAAAACATCCAATAGCAAGGAGATGGATTTGATGACAGAGGAAGCAAATGATGCAGTGTCACAGATACACATGGGAGACGCGAAAGGAACACAAAGAAAGATAATATGAAAGGAAGTTCAGAAGTAGCCCAATATGGAAGATCTGTGCAAATGGTGATATGATGATAAAGTGTACAAAATTTCGCTAAATAGAGACATTCCTATTACCAAGTCTTTCGTTTTCTAACGTTACAGTGTCCCTGGTGCGTATTATAAAAGTGTTACACATAGCTTAGGGTGTATGGAATATCAATAGAGAGTAGGTTATATCACCTGATATATTTCACTATATTATACTTATCTTAAAATACTTCCCGTATCAATGATAACAGATATCTGAAAATGACTCTCAGAAATACACATGATTATAAATAATTCAATTTTTTTCATATAATACGGCTTCCTCTGAAATACAATAACAAAAGAAAGCTATGAGGCGATTAATGAGCCAAAAAGGAAAGAAAATGAATCTCTCTCTACCATGTGACAGCCTACTCTTCCTAACTTACAACTGACTGGTAATAACTAGAGAGCAATGAATTCCACAGGCTAGGTATGCGGTTTGATTAATAATAATCTAGAAGACTCCTCATCACTTCTTCTTCTTCTTGTATGATGTTACAAAATAATGACAACTTAAACCGATAAACTTCTGCATAATCTCTACATTGTCATGCCTATATCTAATAAAATCAAAACAAGTGATTCAGTGAAAAGACTCTTTTCTACGAATTTATTATCAAGCTGTACAGTCGTATATATATATATATATGTTATCAAAAAATTATATGCGGTGAGGGAATTGACTCATAGGTGTAAACTTTCATGGTCTTAATCCCTCTATGCTAAAGTATGACAATCCCTAATCATAATTTGGCTCTACCAATTTTTTTCGTTTTGTCTATTCAGTTTGTAGTCTCTTCCTTATTACGTCAATTGTCACTATTACTACTCTCACTTTGAACTTTCCCCGGTATTATTTCACTTGTTCCACTTGTCATTCTAAATCAATTCTCTTTTACAATGTTAAATTCTATCCCATCAAATATCACACAATATTACATAACGTTTTTATTTTATTCGATTTGTTTACTTATCCTATAATTGCACACCCTTTCCAAGTTCTATCCATCCTATGAATTATTCTATATATGATGTCAATTGTTTTGCCACTTGACACTTAACTATGATTATAATCACAAACATTTTGATGGCGTTTCATACTATTATTATTATTTTATGAATTCACACCTATGATTCAATTCCCTCACCGAATATAATTTCTTAAAAACCACACATATGTACGATTGTACAGCTTGATAATGAATTCGTAGAAAATAGTCTTTTCACTGAATCACTTGTTTAGATTTTCTATCTAATAAAACACGTTTATTATCTATTTACTATGGTTTAGGCACTCAAAATGCAATCACTGAGCCATGGGTGTTTGAACCCTGCTCCACCTATAGATTGAGGCCAGGTAGAACTACTAGCCATCTTAGAAAAAAAGAGTGACTCATTGCCCCACCTTTATGTAATTGTCATCACTTCAATTAAAAATTTAAAACTGATAAGGATATTAACAACATATTAACTGATCACTGAAGAGTAACCAGTATCCTGTGTCTAGTCATTAGTATCAGCACTGACTGAATTCTGTCTATGAAAAGGAATCTAATGCTAGCTAGTGACTGGCTACAGAACGTAGTTGCCCAAAGTTCTAGTGAGAAGTCGTGAAGGCCAGTGGGATCCATCAGTTTGAGTGTTAGGAGAAGTACTCGCCGACGAAATTGGAAATCATTGTCTATTGGATAGGGACCCCAATAGCAGAATTATCTAAGCGCTCACCATTTAACTGGAAGGTCCTAGGTTTGTACTATTGAAGAATTCCAAACTAAGACGAGACATTTGTCCAGTACTCTCACTAATGGTTTTCAGTGCTTCTCTGACTGATTTCAAACCGCAAATAAACTTGGATTCTATAAGTCAGTTTACAATGTGGTTATCAAACTAAGTGACTCGCTAGCGTAGTAGAGTTTTTGAAGCAATGGTAGATGGTTAGAAGCACCCGACAGGAAGCCTCAAACCTACCTGTGTTTCGTATTTTTTGGTACTCCTTAGCTAGGCATACCTACAGCTCCAAAGGCAGTGATTTCCTCTGCAAGATTTTAACACATATCGTCCAGTGCTCCAATCATGGATGTTACTACGGAAAGCTGTTTATTTCGACTGCCTCTGGCTAACTGCCTCCAACAATTTATGAATACTAATTGTAATTTCAAACTGATTACTAAAATCTCCCTGGCCGACGCACTCCCTCATCTCACTAAGCCAATAATAAGACTAGTAAAGAGACCAGGTTGGTCACAAGGCTAGCAATCCCATCCCCTAAAAAAATAAGCACCATTGCTACTGAAACTTCAAACATCTAGCTTGAAGCCCTATGTTCCCCTGGGAACGTAAAGGAATAGAATAATAAATAATATGCGTTAGGTGGTCGTTTCAGAGACTCGTCAAATCAGAAGTGGTGTTGTACAAAATAACTCATTTCAAAGGACAACTCGTATAGTTAGAATAAGTATTTTTAAGATTCTTAGGCAAGTTGTGAACATCTACAATTTATATTTGAAACACTATCTTTTCTATCAAGAATTTGAGAATATAACAAACATCTGTTTCGGTTTACATAAAGTGCCATAAATAACAGGCTTAATTAACAACAATTATATCCTAAGCAAAAGTAAATCTACTCTACTAACAAAAATTAAGTAAACACTGCAAGATCGAAATTGAAATTATTAACACACTAGTTTGTTGATTAGTGTAAATTTATTTGCATTCTAGCCCCTTCAAATAAATTAAAAAAAGACTACATATTATGTAATAAATATACTCATAGATAATTTAATGTAATCTTAAAAATAAAACAATATCTAAAAATACAGTATAGAGTAATTAACTGGTATTTCACACAAATTTCGAAGGATTACTTAGTGCTAGTCAATTCATTCAGTTATTATTGATTGATTCCTGGTGAGATTTATTAGTTAGTTAGCTAGCTAGCTAGTTAGGTAGTTACTTAAGTGTAGTTAGACAGAATAAGTAAGAAGAGACAGAAGAAGAAGTTAAAATATTCTAATAAATAAAAGTAAACAAACAAAACGAAGATTTTTTCATTGTTCTACTTACTGTCATTCATTATAAGTAGTATAAGCTGGCTTACATTAAAATACGACTTCTGTTTACCTAGTTGTATGTAGATATTTCAATTAAACTCCTGTAAACCAACACCTGAATAAACACCTGGTGAGAAGGCATGATCACTCTTGGTGAGCGTGAGGTCCGCCAAGTCTTTGAGTACGAAAAAGTACTCGCCAATGACAATGATTGCTGATTGCATCATTTATATGGTTAACTAAAGAAATTATAATTTTCGAGTCATTAAATTCCATCCTAATGCCTCAACGATCAAGAAGCTGAGTTGAATCCCTCAGTGCATGCATACATGCGTACTGTCGGATAACCTTAAACTATGACGAAATACTGTTTCAGTAGTCGCCTGGTTTTTAACGGTTATCTAGATGATGTCAGCACATGATCCATTTTCAAGAGTAGATCATCTCACGCTTAGCATAGTACTCTTCAATAAAAGTAGTACAGGTTGACTTAAATAAGAAAGTAATTCTGTTTAATTGAAAACTAACGAACATTATAGTAGTAGTGGTAGTGGTATGCACTTGATTTACAAAACAAATATTGTGTGACTCAAGAATAATACAACATTAGTCGAAAACAGACAGACAGACAACATTAGTAAAAGCTAATATTTTTATTTATTCGATAAATTAATTATCTAAAAGAGTTCCATGAATACCATCAAGCTATCATTATTACGGTGTAATATAAATGGCTTCTAATACACACTATTACTGTGGATAAATAAGGGGTGGAGACGTCATAGAATAGTTTAATCTAATTAGATGGTTGGTGGCAATCGGCAGGAAGTCCTGGACCTAGGTTTCGTGCTTGTTGGCACCTAGGTCCAAGGTTTCCTTCCAACTGCTTCCAATCACCATGATGGCGAGTCACCTATCATGGTGGCCACACTGCGAACTTGACTGATAGAATTCAGTTTGCAGTAAACAAAGGACTAGACACATGACACTAGTTAGTGTCGACTTAAAAATAGTTTAATCCTAGAAAATATCGCTCTCATGCTAAGGACTGCAAATTACATTTATTCTTTTTCTAACCTCAGAGTTTAAATTGTTATATTTTTCATTTCCATATTTTATGTTCTATGATTCCAGAGTGAATGTAGTTGATGTGCTAAATATGCATACATATGGCCGAGAGAGAGAGGCTCTTTTCATTCCTTTGCATTCCAAGTGGAATATACACACCTTCCAGATTTACCCTTTCGAAGTCTCAATAGCAGCGGTGGCGTTAAGGGGGTCGCCAGCCTCCCACCTAACCTTCCCTCCTTCACAAGCTTCCTATTGTCTAGCTAGACACGGTTTGGTAGTGAGTCGACCGGAAATCGAACCAGGACAAGTGTGACGTGGTTGGCAAGCATTCCCTCCCCCACCAAAGAACCACCGATGCACTCATTCTTGCTTATATTTTCTCTTATCCGGTTGGGTATTTTTTCAAATTTTTACCGATACTCCTTTATAAATAACAACTAATCTACAGAACAGCATTTATGCTATATGGTATTGTAGTTACGCAATATAAAATTATTGTATTACTCGGCATATAGTAAATAGGTTATATCACGAGTTAACATCATTTAGAAGACCATTGGATCAGGTCTAAGTGGTTGGATGATCTACAAGCTCGCCTTGTGACCGTAAGCTGTTGGGTTTGAACCTCCGTGGATGCGCACTGCTCTCCAGTATCCCCAGGTGATTTTCCAATGGTTCTCTAACTGATGTCCAATCATGACCAAACCTGTAACCAATCAAATCCCTGCAAACCAACAGTCAATAATATCATTAAATAAACAAATTATTATCAGCGGTTTAAGAAACATTTTTCTAAAAACACCAATTTCCTACTCCTTTAACTTTCCCCCTAATAATATTATTCAACAGAATACTTAAACTAACATAATGAAATTGGATATTTGATAATCGTAAACTTATAGATGAAGTTTTCGTTTAGTAGTGAAAAAAAACCAATCAAATAAATGAAAATAAATAATGTCCAGTTTGTGGGTAGGAAAACAATATATACATACAACAAATACTACTACAATAGAAATTTTTAGGCAAGATAGAGACTAGAAGTAGATATATACGGATTTTTGAAAGAACCACACCTATTTTAGAATAGTTAAGGACATAACTTAGTCTTTAAAACTAAGGCAGTCAGAACAGAGTTAAAACTCATGACTGATAAGACACAGTTGTGCCGAAAGAAATAGAAATGTATAAAGTTTGGTTTGGCAGTGTTGAAACTGTGAACTGTCATGATCAAATCACTATAATTGGAATATTGTTTTCCATCTTTTCAGTTTTCAGTGAAACTTCAAGGACTTCAAGCGTCGGAGTCTGAGTAATGGTGGTATTATTTTCATGGAATAAAGTTGCCAGTCTTAAAGTCAACCTTCTGTCTTTACAAAGCTGACTATTGACTAAGCGAGGATTTAGGAGTTCGTCGGCCGGAAATCGAACTCGACTCATGTGTGGCATTGCTGACGAGTATTCCACTCTACGGAACCACAGACTCACTTTGAATATATAGTAAGTTATTTCAAATCCGACAAAAACACAAGCTCATGAAAAAAACCCTTAGGTTACCCTCTAACCGAATGTTCAAAAGAGACAAGAAAAAAGTAATCAAAAACTATTCATGACACATCATAGATATAAGAATATTTAACTGATGAATTAAAGTAACACCCTGTAGAAGTACCTCATTTATCTAGTTTTAGGACTCAGATTGGACGAAAATGTAATGAAACATTATTGTAGTTTACGCTGGCCAGAAATAATAAGCAGCAAAAAACCCTGTCAGGCAATAAACCAACCAAGAGCCGCTTGCTCAACAGATGGGAAGGGGAAAACAGAAATGGAGCGGGCATACATTGAGGAAGCTGTTTAATCACAACGCGCACCAGGCTATGGATTGGAATCCCGATGGGAAATGAGAAGTGGGTTGTCCGTGCGAGGGTGATATTGAAGAGATTATGGGCAATCGTGGACCCCGGTGGGGAGAACAAAAGAGAATAGAGGGAAGCGGATATATGTCGTAGAAGCTGTATATTCTGCTCGAAACCTAAGGGAATGATAATATCAATAATAAGTGGTTAACGCTGGTCACCTAGACTCGCCAATGACATTGTGTCATATAAATTGCAAACTGACAAAGTTAGGATTTACGAGTTGTTGAATTCCGTCTAATTGGCTGAATGATTAACGGGCTCACCGCAAAACTGAAGGTCCTGAGTTCACTCCCCAATGGAGGTAATGAGAGTGTACTGCTAAAAAGCTGTAAACTAGGACAAAACAACTTTTCGTTAATGCTCTAGTTATCTTTACTCCTGGTTATGTATTCACCTTATAAACACGGCTAAACTTTAGAATCAGACTGCTGTGAACAATCAAATGAACTTATCATTCTGTACATACATCCTCTTGAATGTTTAAAAAAAACAGTAATCATAAGTATATTTCAGATGCACTGTAGCTCTTACAGTTTATATTTTACTATGAAATAGAAAGCATTAAAGAAACTTCGTGATAAATGAATAAAATAAGATACATACTAATCAAGTGAGTAAACAGACCAACCTACTAGTCTCAAGATCTAAATGTTCTAAACTTCAGCATACACCCGTTTGTCACTTCACCTCAAAAAGTAACCTTAAAATAAGATAAGGTGTTTATATGTACTAACCTAGTGGATGATACTTAGCTTCATAGACGACTTATTAAAAATATAAAACTACCATTTCACACTCACACACACACGAAAAATCAAAAATTTATCAAAAAATATATAAAAAAATAAATTATTCAAAATTTACCAGTGAGTAGAAGTCTTTCTTCAGGTTTTCCACATGATACATTGACAACTGTATCAAATAAGTAAGCACGTCCTTGACTTCCTTGAAATGATTTTGAGATAAGATCTTGATGACGAGCAAGATGTGCACGACAATGTACACAACTGTAGGTTCGATCATCCGTATCACTGCTATTACTGCAACTACTATTGCTACTATTACTACGTGTAGAACTACTTCCTTGTGCTCCTAAATAGACTTGAAATGTCTTCACCATGACAGTGTTCTAATAAAGAGATAAAAGATTTAAGAGAAAAAAGTAACAATTAAATACGTTTAACCACTTATATTCAAAAAGACAAATACATGGAAATAACATCATTGTATGTATTATTATAATACTATTATTATTCATTTGAGTCCCAACTGGAATATAGGGCTTCGCCAGTACATCTCCATTTCACTTTGTTCCCTGTCTGTAGTCTTTTCTAAGCTGGCTCGATGATTGTCCATAAAGTTTCATTCCCTCCTCTTTGTCATCCTCACCCATCGCCTTCTCGATGGGCAATCTTAGCTGACTGACATAGGATCAGGTTTGAAAAAGCTAGTGGTGGTCAAACCAAAACATGGCTTTATCAGTCAGTGATATCCATAACAGGTAGAATAAGCATCCACGTAGGGAGATGTGGATTCCCTGACTGGTTGGGTTCCACGGTACGGTAAAAGCAATGGCTGGAGACAATTGGTGATACAGCTCAAAATCGTTCTCAGTGGCGCAGATTCACTCACTCCTTGTGACTCACAATTTCCAATAAAACCATATTGTTCTTCCCCATTACTATTCTTTTTGCCTCATATCTCTGCTTACTATCTCTATTTTGCGTTTCTTTTTACTTTTTTCTCGGGCTTTGTGTGCTGAGTGAAGTGTGATGATTCGAACAGCTGCACACCGGTGCAAAGTTCTATTTTGAAACCAGACAGAGACAGACAGACATCCTCACCGAAGAACTCATCACCACCCATTCGGATTCCACCCGAATGTGTAAATAAGTAAGATATTTAACGGTATTAGGAACCCATGATGATAAAAGTAAAGTCGATATTCATGCTGTCAGACTACAAGACAACTGAAAGTTATGTAAAAATAAACCTCTTAAGAAAAGAAAAACTCAAGCTCGTAGTTAATGAAATTAGGACAGAATTATATACGTTTTGTGCAAACAAAATACTTTTACAGCTATGAACAGCAACTAGTCAACGAGTTTAGTTATTCTAATGAATTAAAAGCAAAAACAGATTGATAGTCTAAAATAGTTGCACATGAAAGGAACTGATGAATGAAACTTGATATATAAAAACTAGATTTATATTACGAACACAAAGAAATGTATAAATGATTACATCCAACCGTCTAATGTCAATTCAGAGTGAACTGTGATGGTGAGCCACCTAGCTTGGTGTGACCATACTGATTAAAAGAATTCAATCTGCACTAAAATTAAGAACGAGACGAATGACACATTACTTACTGCCGAATGGCAATTTAAAGCATCTATAAAAGTCCTAAAGGAGATCAGTCGCAAGTCTGAATAACTTAGTAGTCAAGTCTCTAAATGCAGCACTGGCCAACGCAGGTCCGAATCTCAGACGGAACATAAGTTCCTTCAAGATTCCAGATATACCTTGCTGAAGAGTGCCACCAAGCACGAGACCCATGTTCAACGCTATCTCCCAATCACTTCCAAATAACCAATATCAAAATACAATATTATGAACTACATAAGTGTAAGTAAATAAACTTTCTACACTTAGTCTAATGTATGGCGAACATTTTTTAAGAATTGCTGATATTAACCTCGACATCATTTCGAGGTAGTGAATTGGGTGTTTTCAGATAGCACCAGTTTAACAAAAGTTCTTTAAGTTGGCTGTAAGATGTACTGTTGTTAGACAGGTTTCAATAGTGATCACTTCTTGAAAAATTCACATGAGAAACCTGTAATGTTGTTTATTTATATATGATAGAGAAGTATAATGCAGCTTAGGTGGTTGGTATTGGTGCAATTACCTTCTCTGACCTAGAAGCTTTCACTGTTCTTCTAGATGACATCTTCAAGGCATATTTCGATTTGTAGTACAAAGGAATCCAGTGCAGTACACTCTACTGATGATATACCATAACTGCCAGTTTATTGAATGCAATTCATAAAGCATCCAACATAACTATGCTGAAATTTAGTCAAAGTTCAGATCACTTTTTTGATGAACGAAACTTTGAGCGTATTTGAAATATTTGTAGTTCAAGTTCCAGTAGTAATGCATCAATTTGTATATTATAAAATACCATGACCAACATCTACAACAGTAGCAAAGATACTGGATAATTAAAGTAATCGCCTATACATGTAGTAGTATTCGTAAGAGATGGTAAAATTTTGAAATTGTAATGTAGACAATTATTTTTCTAAGTTACTCATTGGTAATTTACAATGCTTACACTCTACATTATCCATACCATAAATAATGTGATTCCAATAGAGGTGGAAAGTTCTAACATTTCGAAGTATAAATATACTTATTCCCCGGTGATATAAAAAGCATACAGAGGGTATGACTCATTAAACCCCCATAACAATACTTTTGACATTAAAGTAGTCTCTTCATTACATTTTAGTATTACTCAACACAAATCTACTTTTTCCAACATTTTAGTGAGTCCTACATGAATATCTCCCTGTCAGTTACAAGTGAAATTATAATAAAAATAACCCTCCTCAATTATTCAATGAACTATATGCTTTTGAAAACAAATTAAATAATTTGGACAGCAGGGTTCCGAATACCAAAGTTATCCGGAACATAAAAGTACAAATCAGCATGAGATGAAAATAATTCTCAATGTGACGTAGACTGGACTATTAACTGTGGAATGGCTTTTGCGGTCAATTAAGCCCACAGCTCTTCCCAAGCATTAGTATGAAGAGTTTGCAGGAAGTCAATCCAGACATGAAATTGTAGCTTAGTTGTATATTTACAGAACATGTATGTACCTAAAGATGACGATTGATAATGCAATCAAGTCAAAAAAAACCAACTTGTGAATAAATATATTAGAGGAATCATGGTATTTAATAAGGAATCATTACTCAACTCTCGGAACTGTTTTTAAATTTATTGACAAATATGTTATGCCCAATAAGATTTTCATATAACAAATGAACACAGTTTAAGTAGTTTTGGGAAAAATTTAATGCAATAATAATAACAGCTCTGAATCATATAATGGACTCGCACTCTTAAAGTAAATGTCACTTCCGAAATACGGAGAAGTAAACTTTAGTTGATTAAAGCTACGTCAAGGGCAGAAACTGTCAATAAAAATAACACCATTGCATTAAAAATTTAAGTGAAATATAATTAAAACTCTAAATGTCACACAGATACAAAGAAAAGTAGAAATAAAATTATACTAAAATATAAAGATAAGAAAGACTTCTAATAGGTCTGAGCAGTTGAGTATAACTGTCAGCCATATCATTTAGATTCTTCGGTCACCACCTTCAGATTTTCAGCAGGACATCCATATGAAATTCCATGTTTACGTATTTAGCGCAGTTATATTCATAAATAATTATCTAAAAGCCTAAATTTATGATTAAGGTAGAGCTCTAAGAACTTTCAAGAAATGCTAAATGTTTCAGTGTCGACTCTGGTTTTTGAATTAATTCAGTCACAGGTAATTACAAGTGTAACCGAAGAGAAGCAATTTGAAGCAAAAGATTCTCAGGGTAATTTAGCTAACTTTGGGTTAGAAGTATTAGATATTGGAAAGCCTACAGTCTTTCTTACTAATATAAACCATTCTACAAGACAGTGACTGAGAAAAGTGATAACTACAAAATATAACAGGAAGTTGACTACTATGTGAATAACATATCACTCTGTTACAGAGAGAAATTAATACAAAATAATGAAATGTTTAGTTGAAAACATTATAAATAGTCGCTGTGCAAAAAGTTCGTTAGTATATCAGTGTTTCAAATTCTGTGTATTAATCTGATGCCGCCAAGGACCTATCTAAAAGTGTGTGAATGTATAGTGACTGGGCGAGGGAGATCTGTGCTATTTCACTATGAGGTCTTGAAATATATGTCGCTTAATCAAGGTTAACTATTAAGAAAAAAACAAGAGGTTCCCGCAGCAACTTGCACAGAGTCTTTTAATATCATCAAACATTAGAATCATATACTGGACAGAAGAATACGGAACTTAAATATTTCTGAAATAAAAGCAGTATGCATCTGAAGATACAATATTGTATTGCAGGAATCATGATGAAGAAATATTAAATTAATTAATTGCACGACACAAAGAAAAATGAAGTAATTCTACCGAAAAATGCTGAAAATCAGCACACAATATATACTACAAAATATTTTAAGTGAAATAAAATTTTGTGTGCCACTATAGTGGTATGTTATAATATTTTCTGGAAACTGCAGCAATATTGGGTAACACCCCTTCCCCCCAAAAAACCGTATCGCAGTTGCATAATTGTTGTACCGACCACTAGATACACAAACATAAGACAGGTTACTTGCGTTGGCATTTATTATTTTACAAAAACCAAGCAGACAGTTCAGTGAAACTAAATATATGAGTGACTAGAAAAACACCATATACTATATATTAGAATGTGTATTATTGGAGAAAAAATACTAAATATGAATACAGTACTATAAAGTCTCATTTACCTATTGCATCAAAATGCACGACCCTCCTGCGACACAATTAATCCTATATATACTCCCAGCTGATCGAAGGTTATATTGACGGCTGTGAAACTGCCGGTTCAATGAGTTGATGCAAAAGTAGCGTGTTCAAACAACACCTGGGTTCAATCCCAGACAGATAGCAAATTTCGATTTTGCGAAGTAAATCTACAAAATATTTTAAAACAATCTGGCGAAAACTATAAAATACCTAAAAGCAACATTTCAAAACAGTTTTTTAAATAAATATTTTGAATCATAGGGCACAACAGAAAGTAGTCTTCTTTCAGCAATATAGATGGCAATACAGTAAGCCGGTAATATATCCTCCAGTATCTGTTTCTACGAAGAGCCAGATCTCTTTAAAAGTATTATTGCCTCAAAAATTCCTATTGATGGCCACTGTAGCAAAGCATTAAACAAGGAGAAAGATCCACCATGAATTATGTACTTTTCCCAGCCGGAATTTAGGATGGTCAGTCTGAAGTAGGAAAATGGGTAGAGAACAAATAATTAATTAACCATCTAGCTTTTATATGTGACGGCTGAAGCAGATCAGGTCATCTTACCCACTTTTAATAAATCTTATTGCCAACTTATCAGCCGATCTGTGAGCTTCGTCAGATTAGGATGAGGTCGTCACTAAGTCATATCTCCCCCGGTATGATGGCGCCTGAAAAGAAAGCAGTATCATAAGTACATCCATTTTAAACCCTTAGGACACCTTATTATGAAATAAACTTTCGGTTTATAACACGAGGTAGTATAAGATAGTAGTAATCCAGTTAAAGTGTAACATGCAAACGTGAGAGTGACGATACATGGGTCAGTGACAAAAGACAACAATTGCAAAATCTCCGTAGGTGGGTCAAGATGCCTTCAAATACATCAATTCACGGCTATGTCTAGACACGTTTGAGGTGTAGGAGTTATGGTAGAAATTTTGCATAATCCTACCCTTAATTATAATTTTTGGTTCTCAGCCTCTCCTTGTTTCATTCGCACTATAATAGATCTTACTAGCCCGTTGTTTTGCATCTTTTCAGTTTAAAACTTCTTATGGTAATTAATTAATTAATTTAGTTGCTCAATAAACCTTTTGACGGCCCCACTCTCTGAAATAGATAAGACACAACCAATGTCACAGAAACTGGTCCAAATCCACTCCTTTGAGACCATGGTTACTAGCGAACCTCAGCGAAATCTTCAACAACGAAACGTTTGCTCTAGTGCGTAATGGTATTGTAACGCAAGGATGTGACGTCATTCGGTCCCCAGGGGACTAGTCTAAGATATCATCTTCCCATGAAAAAAACGCATTGCACCACTGTCAGGCTCCGAGATTTCCACCTGCGTAAACTTCTGCTTCATGATTTCAGGTAAAGCAAACGGTAACCTGTGTACATGCTTGGGTGAGGGAACAAACGCGCGACAAGGCATCTGCCACAGTGTTGTTTACTCCGGATACATGGCGAATATCTGATGTAAACTGTGAGACGTAATCCAGTTGTCGTGATTCCCTGGGTGAATACTTATCTGAAGGTGAGTTCAGAGAGTACGTCAGAGGTTTGTGATCAGTAAAAATTATAAATTCACGACCCTCTACCGAATGTCTAAAATGTCGTATAGCACAGTACATAGCCAGAAGTTCTCTGCCGAATGTGCTGTACTTCGTTTCAGCTAATTGAAGGCGCCGGAGAAAAAGGCAAGTGGTTGCCACTCTTTGTCAACTAGCTGTTGTAGAACTGCGCCGATTGCAGTGTTTGATGCATCAACCGAGATACTTAACGGTGCCGTTGGATCCTGATACATCAGAAGTGTGGCATTCGCAATAGCTTTTTTAATCTGGGTAAAAGCATTTCGAGCAGACGCGTCAAGTTCTATGGACTTGTTATTCCCTCGAAGGAGGTCTGTCAATGGCTGAATCAAAGAGGCACAGTTGGGAATAAAGCGTCGATAATAACTTACTAAGCCGTTAAAAGTGCGGAGACTTTTCACTGTCTGTGGCTCTGGAAAGTTCAGTATAGCCTCGACCTTAGTAGCCAGTGGGCGAATGCCCTTGCAGTCAATAGTGTGACCCAGAAAGTCGAGTGAGTCAACACCGATTTGACACTTTTGAATATTAATGGTAACACCATGTTGGCGTAACCTTTCAAATGCCAAGTCCAAGTGCCTAAGGTGAGTTTCCTTGTCTGGACTGGCAATGAGGCAGTCGTCTAAGTATGCGTATACAAAGTCGAGACCGCGAAATACTTCGTCAATGAAGCGTTGGAATGTTTGGGCTGCATTCCGAAGACCGAATGGCATACGTAGAAATTCAAAAAGTCCGAAAGGCGTAATGATAGCCGTTTTCGGGATATCTTCTGTTGCCATCGGGATTTGGTTATACGCTTTAACCAAGTCGATTTTGGAGAATATAGTCGCGCCGGATAAGGTTGCCGTCAAGTCGTGTATATGAGGCAACGGGTAGCAATCAGGGGTTGTTTTGGCATTCACTCGCCGGTAATCACCGGTGGGTCGCCAATCATTGCTATCCTTTTTCGGAACCATATGAAGTGGGGATGCCCATGGGCTATTCGAAGGTCGAATGATGCCAAGGGTAAGCATATGGTCAAATTCATTCCTGGCGATTCTCAGTTTGTCAGGAGCTAATCGTCGTGCTTTAGATGTCACAGGTTGTCCTGTGGTAATGATGTGGTGCATAACATTGCTGGTTATGCACGGTAGGTCGTTCGACGGGCAGTTAAGTTCCGGATACTTGTCAACATAGGTTGAAAAGTTGGATCAAGAATTGCCTTTATCTTAACGGGTGACAAACTAGGGCCTATGTAGCTGATGCCTTTGATAGACAGACTAGTAGTATTGTCAATCAGTCGTTTTCGGCGGACGTCTACGAGTAAATCATGATGATTAAGTAGGTCCGTGCCAATGATGGGCATTGTAACGTCAGCGAGAAGGAAAATCCACCGAATAGGTTTGCGTAAACCTACGTTCAGATAGACGTATTTCCTACCAAAGGTTGCGATTGGTTTTCCATTTGCAGCCTGTAAGTTGAAGGTAGGTTCCTTCTGTCGATCTGCTGCTGTAGCAGGAAGGACGCTGACTTCGGCGCCTGTGTCGACTAAGTATCGAGTCTGGCTTATCACATCATGGATGTAAAGTAGGCGGCTAGTGCCACCGGCGACGGTTGCCGCTAACGCGTGCCGGCGGGATAGTTTCCCACAGACTTTGAGACATTTCCGAAGTTACAAGGCTTACGGCAACACTTCGCTTCTTGGCCATAGGTGTTGTGGTACCAGCACCAGTCAGGGTTTTTCAGTGAACGTGGTTTGGACTTAGATCGACCACGTGAGTTCCTGCGTTGAGGAGATTTAGGACGACGGTCGGAGGAGTTAGAATGCATGTTCGACCTAAACATCTGCTGGATGGAGTTGCATAACTCTATCATTGCAGGATCCTTACTCGAAGTCTGCTTAGTCATCGAGCATATTTCGGGAACAGACCGTTTAGTTATTTCTAGAATCCTATCTGCAGTAATAGCTAAGTCCTCTATTACAGTACCCTGAAGTGTCACAAGTACGGTCTGTACAGACTGTGGCAGCTTGGTTAAGAAGAGTTCTCTAAACAGTCCTTCGTCGAACTGACTTTGGCCGACGACTTCTTTCATTCTTGTCAGCATGCTCACGGCTGACTGATCTCCTAACTCGATGTTACGAAATAATTCATCTAGACGTTGTCGGTCCGTGAGAACGTTTCTCCTGAGGAGGGATGCTTTGAGCAACTCGTACGAGTTACTTACCTCGGGACTCAACATCTGTGATGTTACGTACTTGCTGAATTCCCGCGGTAGGGCGTGAATAACTGCAAGTAACTGTGAACGTTGATCGGTTATCCCATGCTCACAAAAATCTGCTTCAGCTAGCAGAAACCACGTTTCAGCATTATCTGGCCAGTATGGTACGAGCTGAATGGTTTTAGGAGTTGAGCGGATACGGATGACCTTGGGACTAAGATCACTCATGACGAAAATTATGTCGAATAATATATGGTACAAGAACAAATACAAAATGGAACGAACTCACCGGGGTTATCTGCGGATTTATCGTGGATGAAGTTCGCGGTTGGGCTCACCAGTTTAAGGTTGACGGATATCTCGTTCAGCAACTTCTAATTAATTTATTCTCGCGTACCAACAACAAAGCAAAAGCCAATATTGATCGTCCAAACCAAGAGATATATTTTGGGACCAAAACAAGCCTTCAGACAAACGCTTAGCTAGCTAGTGATCGTGCACGTTACACGACGGGGTACCAAATGGCGGGGATGCTTGACCGGAAGCCTTCAGCTAAACAAGTCGACTTAAACAGTGGTGGTCAGCATCCAATGAGTGATTGCTGTGGTCAATAATTTTGGGGAATTATTTACCGCTACAGACCTAATTCTATTTTCTCTCCTCTCAACTCTTTAATAATTTCACACATATTCCTATGAGAAGTCCGTGTGCGATCAGATTGTTAGAACTGTGTTGCGAAGATACATTACACAATTCTGACAAATAACGTCTTCTTATTGCCTCATCTAAATAAGAATTTACGTCAATACCACAAAAGTATCTCAACATAGGAATCATTTCAGTAAATAATATCAGTAATTTCAACTAAAGTTAGTGAATTATAGCATAAATGTGTGATGAAAACCCACAAGCACCGGTATAATTGACCGCTCACTCATAATTTACGAAATACATTTATATTTGTTTTACATGACTAAATATCCAATCCTTAGGTCTCTTTCACACCTAGAAGTACGAATGCTAACACATAGGTTCCTGCAGAAGCCAGTATTATTATCGTGGTGATACGTCACAGCTCTTTCCGGAACCAGTTGTCACTTTCCCCACTTGCACTCCTACTGCCTAGGCCTGAATAATATTGACGCATGCAAGTGCGATTCCCGGAGCGGGGACTGCAGCTGCAGACTCGAATGGCCCTTCCCCACATGAACACCAGACACCTTTCCTTCTATCACGTTCTAATATAAGCTAAAAAAGACTGCCCAGCCTATCAAAACCTCATTCGGTAGTTTTGTCCCCATCATCACTCAATCCAACTATAAATTCGGAAGGCTCAAAGCGACTTCAGAAGCAAGTATGATGAAGGTCTGACAAAATTTCATACAATAAAACGTGGAAGACAATCAGTGAGCAACACAATTCAAACAATAATGCAACCTTATACACACTTCACGTATATGCAGAGAGTACATTTACTTGCGTGGGGTATGTATTCACGTAATGCCCATAGAGAAATGTGGGGCTTACAATGGTAAGCCTGCAACCTTGCCCACACCATCCATTCTATGATGGGATATCATCGTAGGGTTCAATCTCTGACCTCTCATCCAACACCTCTTCCAACAAACAGGGTGTCGAAGGCCTCACAACAACATGCTACACCTTCCTCCTACTGACTCATGTTTATTTCAGACCAGCCTTTCTAATTTTATTAAAGGTTACCTACCCATATTACTACCGTCTTCTGCTATGGCTACATCACAGACTTGCAAGTCACAACACGACCTTCGTCATATTTCCTTCATTCGCAGTGTTAGCACATATTCTCCGGACCACCTTTCCAAAATCACGTCCTCCAGCTGTCCGGTTTGTCTCCATCTTTTTGTCACAGGCCTCGGTTGTGTTTTCCAATCTCCTATGCCTGGGTTACTATATGATAGCAACAACTTATTGGGATTCAATGGGTTAGAGTCCCTGACGCCATTTTGTACAGCTGATAGGTGTCGGCCATCCAGAATCCTTTCGGCTCTGCTAAAAATGACTTCGACTTTTCGCCAACCATGTTTAGGCTTTTATTCACAAAACTTGAAACTTAACGAGTAATTCCTGTGGGACTCCCACAGCCCACATCTGTGAACAGCCTGTACTGGGTAGGAGTGCCACTCGACAATCTCCCTCAGTAACCCCAAAATATCATTCAAACTAAGTATCACATCCAATCAGATTAGCCCCTTTGACAACGGACATCACTGTAGTAAAAATGCTGAGAATTCCATTCTGTATCACAAGTACTGATTTGGAATAAAGCTATTATCTTATCTTATGGTGTAGTTCACAAATCTTAATAGCGCTGGAATAAGTGTCAATGCGTGTATTCAGTGTTTGTATCAAGTCAATGTGCACAGTCCTCATCTTCAGGCAACTAAACACACAACTGCAGTATTTCTATATCTCTTTATGTGCTATACAAACAGACTTTATAGGAGACTGTTCCGACTGACTCTAATGTCAGAAAGAACAACCAAACTGTAAATTCATTATACATCAAATTATGTGTAATTTATACAATAACTTATTCATGCCTGTACAATTGGTATGTTCCTGCATGAAAAGTTATCTAATCGCCTTCTTTCTCCCCTTTCTACAAAAGATTCGAATAAATCCACTCCAGCATATTCGAGTGGATAATTTCCTCTGGATACTTGGTATACACTTGTTCAGCTAGATGAACATTCCTTCGTCTACTTAACAGTCACTTTGCGGACTGAAGCATCATTCATCATCCAACACTCCTGTCTGGCAGCACTTGGAAAGAACCGAAATAATTTTCGAGTACCTAATGGCACTCACCACAACAGTCATGACTTAGTGATTGCAGGGAAGTATGAATGGGTGAAAGGTTTTGTATGGTGCTTCTAATATTTGTAGGCATCTGCGAATATGAAAACAAGTCCATCTTCCCGTATTTTGAAGTCTAACAAGCCAGCACTATCCTCCTTGTTATATCTCTCACTGAGGAACTCTCGATATTGACGTCTGTATCTTGTGCATTTTTTCAACCCCCGGATGGTCCTATATTCATGACAAGGTATTCCGGAGGATCCATGACTTCCAGCCATTCAACACATGTGGTCAACTAAACGACAGCTCTGGGTAATTTAAACCGGGAAGAATGGTATTCTAATAGTGGGTGAAACCTGAAGGCCTTTTATTCGAGTCAGTCTAACAACTGCTTTCAGTTCTTAGATGCCCTCGCATACAGGTGGCTCATCTCTGCTGAGCCATACTTATTCCACCTGTCTCAGGGATTCATGACTTTCCCACCACCTGCCGGTAAGCGCATCCACGTCGGCAAACCTCTTAGTACTATATCGGCAGGGTACCATCTGAATATTGCATACTTCAACCGACCAACGTAGTTGCTTCACGAATTTTAGATATCTCGTTTTCTACAATGACGCATACCAGGCCGACTGATGGTATGTATAACACATCACGGTCACAGAATCGGCCCACAAATTTTATGACATGCAAGGTAGTTTAATTCCTCCTGCCCCATAGTGAATATTTAGACGGCTAGGAGAGCAACAGTGAGTACCAGACTTCGAATCGAAGCAGTAGTGATAGGTGCTATTCCCACTAACTCCTCACGGCTACTTTATTATAAACAGAAGGTCCATATCCATATTCACTGGAGTCGGAAATAACACGAAAACATGATCGTAGTATGAAGTGTTGTCATAGCTGCTTCAAGTTTCTAACACAGTTTCTCCATTCCAAGACCGGTCATCCCACCGCTATCTTTCTTTTCTTGTCACTTGAAATAACTTCCAACCGCGTGGCGTCTATGTTACAGACAGACCTTTTCCACCTCTCTTAGAAAATCTTGTACGCACCTAGTGCATTGCGACCGACGAGAGGTCTCACTGCGTTGTCATGAATTGTAGGTACATCACGCAGCTGGGGTTTTATGATGACTAACTCACTGCCAGGTCTCTCTCACATTTCAAAAGAAGTAAAAACTGGAAAGGACTTGTTAGAAATCTTCACAGTTTCGCATGTGGAAGGGAGGTTTGCTTATCTGGGAATGCAAGAGTTCTGAGTAAAGTGTATACTCCTGGTGCTATTACAGTCACAGAATTAGCTGAAACTTCATCATCTCTAGCACTCACTGACACGCATATACACATACCATGCACCATAGTACTCAAAATCTACGGTTTCGAGCGGCTGACCCGTATAAAACTTTCCGGAGCTATCTACAATCACAAAGATGTCGAAATGTAGTACTTACTGCCAAATGTATTATGTAAGGAGAGGATAACAGCTCACCAGACAACACCATAGAGAGTTCAGAATTCTGTGACAGAATGATTTGAACCGTTTACCTCAAATGAACTGAAACATAACGATGGATATGCATATAGTATATAATAGTGGTTAACCTGTATAGTGTTCTTAGAGGTTGATTGTCCAAAAACTGTGGTATATTTACACATAAACTTTTGAACAACAATCTGATTACACATTTACTTGTCAAGTCAATTTACATTATGAATGGAAGGCTAATTAAAATAAATAAAATCACGAAGGGATTTAAGATTAAAAATAAATAACATTATGTCTGATGATACATTCACACATTTTTTGCAGAGCTGAAAGGATTCTGGATGGCCGACACCTATCAGCTGTACAAAATGGCGTCAGGGACTCCAACCCATTGAATCCCAATAAGTTGTTGCTATCATATAGTAACCCAGGCATAGGAGATTGGAAAACACAACCGAGGCCTGTGACAAAAAGATGGAGACAAACCGGACAGCTGGAGGACGTGATTTTGGAAAAGTGGTCCGGAGAATATGTGCTAACACTGCGAATGAAGGAAATATGACGAAGGTCGTGTTGTGACTTGCAAGTCTGTGATGTAGCCGTATCAGAAGACAGTGGTAGTGTAGTTAGATAGCCTTGAAGAATACTAGAAAAAGTGCTCTGTAGTAATGATGAGTTAGTAGTAGGATTACCAAGATAGCTTAAAAGTATATACAACAGGAAAGGGGGACAAGTTTACGAATAGATATCGCCTCTGAATATTTAAATAATCGTTCTTGACCGTTTTTGTAGGCAACCTTAAGAGCTATTTTATTTTCACTTCAACTTCGGCTATTCAGTTGATTGATTGAGCTGAGATGTCCGACCTCTTTCGGCATATCGGCTGTTGTAAACGGTTCAGAAATATCTGAGGATAAAGTTGACATAATCTGACAGACAATAACCAACAGCTTTGACAAGAGTTTTGTGATTAATATCGATTAAGTGTTTCGCTAGATATGAAGTTGACAGTTTACCATTTCCGTGTATCCATTTCCCATAGTACGTTTGTTTTTCTAACCATTTGGGAATACACTTGTAGAGTGCTAGTAATGTTGCAGATAAGCTAAACGATGCCAACTGTCAGCCACGTCTCGTAAACCGTTAATGCTCAGCTCTTGCTGCACTCGGGCCCACGCTGCTCCTTGAAGTTTTCAGAAACGCTTAGTTATAACGGACGAAAAAACCAAACCACCAATTGTTGACTCGAGGATTCTTTATTGTTACACCAACATATAAAAATAAAGTTTTTACTAGGGTTTCTGATGCTTTACTGCTGACTTCCTTCCGAAAAGCGACCGATGAGACGATGACTGTCGTATTGATGCCTCCGCGAAAATTGGGGAAGTTGGTTTTGAGCAAACAACCATGAATTGATCGTTCAATCTTCAACTCCATTGACACTCCCCGGTAAAAATGGATCCATCCCTTTTTTCCTTCACGACCAATGCACGTTGACTTGAATGCCATTGCGAGAACCTGGGTCACACGGACAGAGCTGAAATGGAAAACAAACAGAAAAGCCAACACACCACAAGCATACCCACAGCACAATCTCACACATCGCTGACGACCTGCGCCTCCAGAGAGACCTCCTCTTGACATCTTGCAACACAATCGCCACTTGCTAGAATGACTCTTGCAGAATGCAAAGTGACCATAGCACCAACTCGTGATACTCTACGCACATCCTCTTATCTACTCACTACCAATTACCACTGCAATCGCTTGTCACTCATTCTGCCTCAGTTCTAGTAGCGGTGACGCATGCGAGCCTCAGTCGTTTACACTCTTTCTCCCGGCGTGTCGGACCGCAGCTAACAATTATCTCCGTGTGCATTTCATTCTCAGCAATAGCCTAGCCTCCCCGGCGTATACGCCCCATCTGCTGTCCTTAACATCAATCAATTCATTCATGGATGTAGAAGAGTGGACACAACTTCAGAAGTAATCACGACGAAAATTTTAACAAAATTATGCAATAAAACAAGGTACGAAAACAACAAGTAAACACAATGAATCCAAAAACACCAATTGATATGACACACCACACATATATACAAACAGTACACACAAACTCGCAGTTCATGTCTTGATGGAATTCCTTTGAAGAATCGCAGGACTTACACCAGTACGCCTACAAACCTTCACAGGTTGACGATTGTAAGTTGTGGAATGTCCGGACACAAACAAGATTAACCAACAATTACAATAATTGGAACTCACACAATTATTTAACACAAACATATGTACAATCAACACATCAAATGTTGTGGATTCTGCCTTGACGAACTACCCTTGAAGAACTGTAGGACTTACAGCAGTACGCCTACATTCCTTCTCAGGTTGATGATCCAAGTGGAAGTCGTCCGGACACAAACAGAATTACCAACAGCTAGATGACAGATGATATCAATTCAGTATATACAATATGAACATATGTACAAAATCACACACCAAGCACATTGGACTGCTCATTGATGCGCTACCCTTTGAAGAATTGTAGGACTTACAGCAGTACGCCTACAACCCTTCTCAGGTTGACGCCCTAGGTTGGAAAATCGTTGCAGAGTTCATTTGCTGACCTCCTCTATCAGCTATATCCTCAAATCTGAACGGCAACTCGCTCATGTCATTGTATCGTAGAATATAGATGACGAACAAACATACGACGTATCTGGTCAACCAAGCGTAGAAACAGAGTAATTTACACCAAAGATAATAACATTCAAATAGTAACTTGAAACTAGAAATGCCTTTATTCGTGCAAGTCAATTTAACAATTACTCTCTCGTTTACACTTGGCTTATCCTCACTAAACTGACCAATATCTTTCGTCCTTTCAAATGCACCAATACTATCATAGTCATTGCACAAGATACTTGAGTTGATGGGCGTCTGTTTCATTGTGGATGACAACACCAACGACGACTGATTGATATCAGTTGATGAAGTTAGCGGTGGATCAAAAGCTGTTGTTGCTCGGCTTTCAGAAGTTTGTCTACCTGCAAGACCACCACCACTGCTGTCTTTTACTATCAGCTCAGGTTTAGCACTAGCATCTGATGATAGGTGGGCTACATGCTGATCAATCACACTGACGGTCTCACAAGTATGCATGCCTTCTGCAACTGCATCTGCATTTATTTCTACTTCACGTTCAAGTTGTACAGAACCTTTGTTCAACTTAGCAGTAGTAGGCATTCCCTCATTTCATCATGATCAACCAAAGACAAATGTGAAGTATCATGATCATTATCACAAATATTCAATTTACCGTCAAGTTCATCATTTTCAAACTCTTTAATAACAGAAGTAGACAATTTTGGTTCCTCCTCACAAATCATTAAAGGTTTTATATCTTCACTCTGACTAGTAATACCTTGTAAACTTGTGGAGTCAGAACTGCACTCTGAAGCAGTAACTCTATTCTGTGACACTCTATTCAACAATGGCTTACCAGTTGCAACTACAGACTTCTTCACCGCACCGTTATCGTCACACAATTCGGAGTCAGGCCTGGAGTTTACATTTAGCTTATCACTGAACTTGCTCACTGGTTCACAGTTCACCTTTGTATGCACCTCTTGCAAACGTGTAAAACACAACCGTGTTTCTCTTGCATCTTGTAACTTATCTGTTGAGGATGTACTACGAAACCTGTTACACTCACTAGGTCTATATGCATTACTAGACATCATGGAGCCTTCTCGATATCCACCTCTCTGAGGCCTACTCGTCATCAATGATTGCGTTTTACCCTCAGACTGCTCTATTCTAGGGGTGAGATTCAATATACTGGCAAACTTGCTCATAGATTGATTGACACTATCTTTTACTAGTTTCAGGATATCATCAAATTTTGGCTCGATACCCTCATCCTCCATACGGGAGCTTATCTTCACCCACTTCCTTTGCAGTCGAGTAGGTAGGCGTCTCGCAATTACCTCTAGGACTGAGCTGGAGTTGAGGTCACTCATGCAATTCATCGAAATCAAGGTATTCTTATAAGTCATAAGATTATCTAAAAACTCAGTAAGTGCCTTGGAGTCATCTTGAAGTTGACTGCCGTTACCTTTGACAGCTTCGTATACGTTCCTTACAATCATTGAAGGTCTTCCAAACCTTTGACGTAATATGCTCATAGCCTCAGCGTATCCCTCATTAGGGGCATGAGCTTACAGCACTGTATAGCTCTTGAAGCATCTCCAGTGCAATACCTCATCAAATACATCAATTTCAATTCATCACTTAATAAAAAACCACTCAGCATGATCTCAAACTCCTTTACAAATTGTAAATAATCAGCCGGGTTTCCATCAAAACACCGTGGTTCAAATTTAGGGAGTTTGATGTTCCTATTATCCCTGAACGGCGAAACAGTAACATCAACCATGTCATGCTTAACATCAGACACATCGTTACAATTAACAGACAAGTCACAATGACTTACTTTCCTGTTTGCATCCAAGACACTCTGTCCCTTCTTTGACCCAGGCATTGTTGAACTTGACCCAATTCCAAAAAAGTTCCAGATATTGCTTGTTCAAAGAGGACTTGACCGGCACCAGGAAAAATGAACGGCGACTATCCAAACTTTCACCAACTGTCTGAATCCGCCAGAACCTGTTTCTACGTCAGAAACTGTCAGCCACGTCTCGTAAACCGTTAATGCCCAGCTCTTGCTGCACTCGGGCCCACGCTGTTCCTTGAAGTTTTCAGAAACGCTTAGTTATAACGGACGAAAAAACCAAAACACCAATTGTTGACTCGAGGATTCTTTATTGTTACACCAACATATAAAAATAAAGTTTTTACTAGGGTTTCTGATGCTTTACTGCTGACTTCCTTCCGAAAAGCGACCGATGAGACGATGACTGTTGTATTGATGCCTCCGCGAAAATTGGGGAAGTTGGTTTTGAACAAACAACCAAGAATTAATCGTTCAATCTTCAACTACATTGACAGACGACATTGTCAGATTAAGAAGGCTGATAAATAATAATGTGCTCTTTCAATCAGTATATTTAGATGTAAAAAGAAGTCAAGATAATTTTGAAAAAAACGGTATAATAACTTATCTTGTTTGAAAGGCTGTACAGCCGACTCAGAGAATGTAACTGTCCCTCACATAAGCAGAAAGAGCGACAACAATGGCGTTGGCGCTGGTCTGTACGTGTATACATTAAAACAAAAGTTCAAACATTCAACATGCACTATATACTACTCCATTCTCATATGTACAGCACGGTTACTCTTCCCCATGTATCTGTGACCACATACACATTTAAATTGGTATACAGGATGGTGCATGACATAATCATTTGTGCAGTGTTGAGGTTTGTAATGCGGCATGTTTTCGGCTTTCCAATAATTATAAGCTGGGCTGTATGGTAGCTTTTACGGATGACCGGGTTGAGTCCCTGTTTTAAAATCCTACTATTTATTCCCCCATTACATGGCGACTTAATGAAGATATCTTTTTAAACGACGGAATAGATTGACTGTAAGTTTTGAAACTAACCGACTTCTACACCGATTTAAAAAAATTGTATTTTCATCGTCTATAGAATTAGCTCTACAAATACTCTGAATTCTCTTCAATGAACACTTAACTAAGCCTCTTTTCTACTGTAGTGGACACAAGTTATGGAAATTTGATTACTGACCTGGCCAACTAGACTTTCTATAGACAGATCGTTTTATTGAGCTATCTTCGCTCCGATTTAGAAGCAAGTCTAAAACAAAAGTCATTTGCGACTTTCTTCTTCATACGTAAGGCTTATGCGATTTCGTACAGAGTTCATCCTATCCAGTAGACGACTATATGAATTATAAGATTGATATGCAGACAGCTTTTAAGGTTACTTATAAAATCGTTTTAGCGCGCCTACTGAAAAAGTCTGAGGCGATGGCTAATTTGTAAACTTAATCTACCCGCCCTATTTTGTATACTAAATAGTTTATTCAAGTATTGGTTTGTAGGGATTTGATTGATTGGTTACAAGATTTCAGCATGAGCTGAACTCGGTTAGAGAACCACTGGAAAATGTGCGAGTACTGGACAGCTGTTTTGTCCCAGTTTGTGATCCCTCAGCAGTACGCACCCACCCAGGGCCATCTGATTACAGTACGAGCTTTTAGACCATTAAGCCACTGAGACCCATTTCAGTGGCCCATGAACTCCAACTTCTGCCCATTCACGACATGGCGTGACCACTATTTATTCTTAAACTACCCTGATAACCCTTATCTGATTATTTAACCAAAAGTAGTGTTGATTATTCTTGCTCTTAAATCTAACGTCATCTTGTTGACTTTAACTGGTCTTTCATTTGTTACATAAAACGATTTGACAAGTTAATATGTTATCAGATTATTGTTCGAAATGTGCTGAGCAAATACATCAAATTTTCCAGATAATCTCCGTCTTCTAATAACACGACCCAAATTTATCAAAAGGACTAATTTTTCCAAAAATAGTTAATCATTAAACAGTCACAATGACTTCGTGTGAATTGAAACAGATATGGGACCCAGTTAGTGTCTTAGTGATGCGATTCCAGCTTACTGTCCTGACAACATATGAGTACCAACAGATGTAACAAGTGAAACTTAAATATCTAAGTTTAAGGCATGAAACAATTCCACCGATACAAAATCAACACGATTGAGACAATTTACTTTCTCATGTTGTTTATTCCACCAAACTTTTGTGAATTATGCATAGAAACATAAAATATTATTGAACGAGACGAAAACTATCATAGTACTACACAATATTTTAACTGATTAAAAATGCTCATTACAATTTTCAAAAGAATGGTTACTGAACATAAAATATTCTTTTCGACAACCCATTCTTCATCAGGTTCTACAGTTATATATAAATAATAGTGAATGAATTAGTGTTACTAACAACATGTATATCGTTTAAATAACATCGAATCAATAATAATATCTTTGGATTACAGTTCACCTGAACCTATATAACAATTCATTGAATATCAGAAAAGTTAGGGAAGATAGTAATACAAATTCATGAAAGCCAAGGTAGTGGAAGTGGCTGGACTTACTTCTTTTGCACACAGAGCACAGGCTGCTTCAGGCAAACTGCGATAACCTCTGTTGTTTGGAGTATATGGTACCTAGACTTGGCACTTCTAATTGTGTCTAACGATCCACCTGCGCTTGTAGTGCAGAGAGTTATATTGGCTGTTGTTCTAGGAACTTGATTTTTCGTGCTGAGAAGCATAAATAGTTCGATATTAGACCACCTGGTCGAAACCGACTGCAAAACCAATACTGAAGAATCCTTCTCCATCATTACCGGCTACCAAATAAATTTACAAAAACATCCAGATACCGAATACTCCAAACAGCAGAGACTCTAGCAATTCGCATGAAACAACCAGTGCTTTGTGTGCAGAAGACGCAAGTCCAGCCCCTACTATTGCCCTGACCTTCAGTAGAAGCCATAAACTCATGAATTTGTAATATTATCTTTCCTAATTCTCCTGACATTCAGCTTATTTTTGTGTTGATGCTACTGAGGTGTAATTTATCAATATTATTAACTCGATGTTATTTAAACAACAATAATGTTGTTCATAACACTAATTCATTCATTCACTATAATGTGTATATATAACTGTAGAGCCTGATGAAGAACAGGTTATCGAAAAGAACATTCTTTGTTCAGTAACCATTCCTTTGAAAAACATTACACAATAGTAATTTACATAAAAAAACACAACAATATTTCAACGACGCCGTTAGTCAGCTGTACAGTCCAAAAGTTTCTCAGGCATAAAATACGTAATACACAATAAAAAAATAATAAAACCAAACATAACTGTAAAATACTTGACCATTGACAAGAATGTTCCTAACCAATATAAGCTCAAAATTCTGTCTGCAAAAATCAAGTAGAACAAAACACGTTACATAGAGACAGTCCGTGGGGAAGCAAGCATTCAACGGCGCAGTCTTGAATACATTTAAATAAAAATCCTACGGTAAAAGAATACCTTTTTTCAACGGTCCGTTACCCCATAATAGCGACACGAAAGCACTGAAAACTAGGGATCAACCAAAAACAGATATCATAATAAGGAGTAAATCAACAGAAGGCAATTGAAGCCTGAGAATGATGACACACCAGTCAGTGATAAAAGACGCTAATTACAAAATTAATTGAAATACTTAAATAAGGGTAATTACTTAACCACATAAATTGTTTAGGAAGGATATTTAGGTCAGTAATTCGGTTAAAACAGCTGTTGTCAGTAACCATGTTATAAAAGTCAATTTAACAATGAATCGTGATTATGCTATAATCAAGCATACAAAAATGCTTCGAATGGACACTATTTAGTAACCAGTGTAATATGTCTAGTTCTTTGTTTGGTGCAGATTAAATTCTGTCAGTCACATTTGCAATTTAGCCATCATTCTAGGTGGCTTGCCATCATAGAGCACTTTAAATTGTTGATATTATATAGTTGGAGGCAGTCGGAAGGAATCCTTAGACTCGTGTTTCGTGCTAGTTGGCACTCACCAGTCAGCAAGGCATACCTGCAACCTAGAAAGAACTCACGTCCCTTCTAAGTAGTGTTAAATTAAAGTATCCAATACAGTCCTACAGGAAGTCATTCGCTATCCCGAATCACTCAATGGTAACGTCTCCGACTGCAGCACTGCGTGATGTGGGTTTGAATCTCAAAAGGGATATGAGTTTCTTCAGAGTTGTAGATATGCCTTCCTGACGAGTGCCGATTAGCACGAAACCTAGGTCTAAGGCTTCCTTCTGGTTGCCTCCAACCATCTAATTTCATATGAAATGTCTCAACAATGATATCAAGCATCCGTAGATTTCAAAATGTCTTCGCTACAAAACACATAGTAAGAATCAGTCAGAATATTCCTTACATAAAGGGGGTCAATAATGTAGGAATAGAATTTGGTCACCGTGATAAAAAACAGTTTCATGATAGACAAGATTATCTGATATTGTGGTGAGAGCAGGCTGCTAGCCAACTGGTAGACGTTAGTCGACGCTGATTGGTAGATATTAATCTAGGCTGATTCAACAACCAATCACATCAGACTTAAACGTGGGCAAATATGATTCGCAGATAAATGGCTCTACTTTCCGAGAAATATCGAAAACAACCAATCAGGAGACTGTGTTTGTCTTCCGAGAAACAACCAATTAGAAGACTGCCTTTTTCTGCTTGCATAAGCCTCATTAATGTACATAAAATATATATAAATACGCGTTGATTTTCGTAATAAAACGATCTGTCGACTGGCCCTTGTCTTCTGTTGTTACAATATAACACACAATGAGTGATAACGTACTGATACCTCGATGATGTTTAGAGAACGATTTCTTACTCATAGTCATATCAGTTTATTCACGCAACATAAAGACTTGCTTTTTATTGAAGTCTTCCATATTTGAGGTATCGGGCGTTACGTCGTTTCGATTGCTCGTGTTTGGTGTTGATTTGATGAAGAAAGACTCGGTAATTAGTGCCTGTCTTTCTCTCTCTCTCTCTCTCTGACCAACCATGCACGTGATCCCGGGTTCGAGTTCCGACTGGTGCATATCTTTACTTCCCTTAGATGGTTATAATCTCGACAAAAAGGAAAGGTTGAACATGAGACTAGGAACCCTATCCCGTAAAAAATTACCACTGCTACTGACCCTTCAAAGCTCCAGCTTGGAGACCCATGTCCCACTTGGAAAGCAAATTAATAAAATAAATAATAATTATCTCTCTCCCTCTCTTCAGCTAATCGCATTGCACTTGAATACTTTCACTCCATCCCACCACTCTATTTTGTGACCACATACAAGTGAATGCTATTGAAGTGACCAATCTTTTGTCTAGATTTCTTAACTAAATAGCGTTAGACATTCCAAATCTAACTAAATTTCCATGTTCTAATAATCTAATTGACCCCGACCTACTAGCTTAACCTATGTAAGTGAACTCATAGTCACTAAGAGGTGTTTGTTAAATTGTATTATTCACTCTGAATTGGATCCATCACGTCCCTGATCTGACAAAGTTTTATCTCTGAGAGAGTTGACTGGTTTAAATACCACCCTAATTATAACATTATTAAGAATCCTACCTAAGACATCTGATGTTTCTTCTTTGTACACCAGTACTACAGAGGCTTTCATTTCCATATTATTTATGTTGTTTCTATCATTTCCATGACTCCTTATACATTTCGGAATAAATTCTGTCTGGTGAGCAGTTATTCACTAGTAATGTTTCCTGCCCTACAAATTAATCTCCTGACTCTATGATATAGACTTCTAACTAAACCCATCTTTACCAGTTCTGCATGGGATGAATTAAAGTATAAGTATTTCTTAGAGTGTGTTGGTTTCTTATAGATGCTAGTATCTAGCCCACCTTCTTGTTTTCGGTTTATTCTACACTCTAGCTTGGTAAACTCACAATGTTCATTTTCTAACTCAGAAGTGAATTAGATTCCATCTACTCCTGAGTTTATATGTGTGGAAAAACGAGGGATACATTCAGATTTAAGCACAGTGAATATATCTCCATCATAACTTAGGAGCAGGATTAAACGTTCTAGGAGCTTTATGCTCCCAACTATTCATAAATATGTCTGCTACTATTGGAGATAATGATGATCCCACTTGCCAACCTATTTGTATGGGGCTCAATTGCACACATACACACATTCAACCAAACCCAACCTTTAACGATTTTGAATGGGATGAATCAAATCCAATAAGGGAAACTGTGATAAAAACAGCAGTCATTATTGCTGTAACATTTTATTTGATGTAACACCATTTTTGACGCCGTTATTCCAAATTAGATAAGTTTATCTGGTGTAACACACTTATCTAATTTGGAATAATGAGGCCAAAATGGTGTCTGCTAGAATCAAATATAACAATGGGTATTTTGAGTAGTCAGTCAAGGAGACAACAATCACACTCCGTGGGGAAGGCCTTGATTTCAGCCAAACAACAAAATATCAATAATAGTAAAACAAGAACATATTGTCTAAAGTCTAGTTCCACACAACAGTAAAAGCAGTAGGGCCTCAGAAAATCGAATACAGCTGTTTGTTTAAATAAAGCTTTGTCATGTGCAAAGTTCAGAAATGTAATTTCAACTCAGCTGATGGACGATAATTTTCTTAAGTTTCTCCATTTGAAAAAAAACCATTTCCGACTTGTAAAAATTAGTTTGAGCTCACTACACCTAGACATATAATGATAGTTCGATAAAAGAACTAATCAGTTAAATAAATCAATTAATTCTCTGATAAACAAGTAGCTGTTGACTCTACAGGAGGTGTATGTATTCCACTGTTGTAATATTTGCTGACAAAATAACCCCTTTTAACTACTCCTCATTTCTTAAACCTTTCCAGTTGAACTGTGTTGCGAGCATGGCTTAACGTTACTATTACACTGTCTAGACTGGATGTAGTAATACATAGCTGTTTATCCATAGAAATGCAACATCCATCTGGCACATCCCCAAATGTCAATATCATCCAAGTTGACTAGGATTTTCATAATCACGGTGAGCAAGAAGCATCATAAGCCAGAAGCAGGGGGAATAAAATAAATTCTCACGAGAGAAAATCTGTCAGTCAATTAGAGTTTGAAGGCTGTAGGACCAAGCGAATTGAATCAACGATTAATTCTCAAGAACAATCGATAAAAATACAGACAGGATACTTAGAGTAGTAGATCAACTATTTTTTTTATAAAATAATTCTTTTCCTCTCTGAACAAGGTGTAGAACCACTGACCTTTCTTTCAACTTTTATCAAAGTTAGACGATTTTCCTTTGAGTGAAAACAGTCCTAATAACAAGACAAGAAGATTTTATTTATGAGTTCAGGAATCGGTAGGAACTACTGATTATGATGAACGAGTTTCTAGTTAGTATAAGACATATAAATGAACAAAACTGTTTCTAATTATATCTTCAGGCTTTACTCTAATTTACATAGATTTATATATAAAAATTTAAACCAATGATAGTTAGTTTGTGGATCAAATAATAATGGTAATAATGTGGTAAAGGTTTTGAACGTCATTAATAAAGATGATTATAACGATAACAAAATAAGGATAATAAGGTTTAAGCAAGTGGCGATAAAAATAACGAGATTAGTAATATATATGTGTGTAGACAATTCAATAAATAAATTATGTCGAATCTTAAGAGTTACGCAATACTAAAGGTGAAGTGGATAGATGATCAGAGTTTCAAATAATATCGTAAAAGTATGACGGAGATGGAAAATAAGAAAGGGTGGAAGGTTTTTAATTCACCTTTACCTAGTCCAAAGGAGAGACAAAGGGAGAACAAACTTCTTTTTTATGCAAAGACTAGGATTGTTCTCTCGAATTCCCATAGCTTTGGCTATGTGTAAAAGACGGATTCGAATTCCGTTCGAAAGGCTCGACGGAATGCGATAGATGACTTTGAAGACACTACTTCTAACGACTTAGTGACGGCTATCAATCAAATGTGTCAAAATAGAACTTCTTATAAATTTTATTCCAGTTAGTGTATAAAATTATTCATCATTCTGGTAGGCAAACATTCGTCATGGAGAAAATAAAAGACACTTCAGCGGAGAAAATTTTCTTTATTGACGAAATCATCTTCAGAGGGTATACAGTCGTATTTATATTTATTAACTTCAACAATTAATTCACTACTATCACTCTCACACTTTCCTTTTGTACATTTTCTCACCCTCTTCACATTTGTTACATGGGCACTCAACTACTACCTTTCTTCTCACTCAATAACAGTTTCAAAATTATCAAACTTATAACTTATTCTCCCTCTGTGTGTCGTTGAGTACCAATAATTTACAACTTTTAATTTTCACTTCTAAAGCCACTTCTGAGTAATTATATCAATTATGTCACCCCCTATTACTCAATAATAGACCACTATATATTTTTGTAAGTTTAAATACGACTGTACAGCCTCTGATGATGATTTCGACAATAGAGAAAATTTTCTCCGCTCAATTGTCTTTCATTTTCTTCACAAACATTCGTGTCTGGCAACTTCTTTTCATCTCTGTATGGTGATTATAGATTAATAAGTTTGACCAATAAAATCTCATAAGCCTCAGGGATGGTAACGAATCAGTAACTAGATGTGGACGTGGAGGGCATTGCTGTATGATGTGAAAGTAATCTCATTCACCAGTTATTTCAGTGCTAATGACTAATGGCTGTTGTGATATGACCTAAGCGTTTTACCCAGGTGGATTAAAATTAAATTTCAGACGCTGTGATAGAGTATAATGCCTTCACAGTGTAATACAAAAAGTATCATTTACCGACGACGACATTTTGAGCAGAATTTATGGCTCATAAAACTACCAGTTGTAATTATACAACTTTAAAACCTGATTTTTCTATAACTACAGTTTTTCATCCGCATTTGTCAAGGGGCGAGTAGCGATCGCTAGCAGTAACACCTAATCAAACAATAGGGTAGAACACAGATAACTGTTGAAAAAAGGAACATAGTTCAGTCGAAGAAGAGGTTGAGCACTGAATCTTTCTTCATTGATTCTACCTCCACCTACCATGTGTAACAGGAGTGACTCGACAACAATACTAGAGATATGGAGAATATAATTACCGATGAAATCAATGGATAAAAGACAATATAAGTATATAAACAAGGTTTGAAAGTTATATGAGTGCCTTGATACAATGATTACGAGCAAAACATTTGTACTAGAAACGTCAACAGTAAATATAAAATACTGTATCACTCTATGATTTTGTCAAACCAATTTTATCGATCGTTCGATAAATCTCACTTAAGGAGTCGAGAATTGAATTCTTACAAAACTAATAAATATATTAGTTTACGTTATACTTATATAAACTTTAGAAAACCTTTCAATTGTATGTCTAATGACCAGTCTAAAGAAAGTCATAATCGAATACTTATTCAGGGATTACAATGTTACAAAACCAGGCATTTCGACTTGCATCTCCCTACACTTTTTTAAGTATAAACTTTGTGAAGTACGTGGATGATTTAACAGTTTCAATGGCTATTAACTCCCAGATAGATTGTGCCAAAATAAATAGCTTTCTGTTGGGAGTCAGTAAATGGTCCGAGTCTAGCGGTTTTAAACTGAATCCTTTGAAATGTCAGATTGTTAATTTCAGCTTAAGATGTAAAAGACAGTTAAAAGAAGTCATCGATTCTCATGACACTTGTAAGATTGACGACAATGATATAGGAATTAAATCAGAAACTAAGTATCTTGCACTTATTCTCTCTTCTGATCTCTCCTGGACTTCCCATGTCTTAGCGATCTCCAGTAAAATATTCCACCTGACATTTTACATTAAGAAGTTAAGGCACTCGAGTATAACTCAACCCCTCCACTTACAGTTCATAAACTCTTGCATCCACCCTTATTGTTTCCTGGTTTGCTTAAAAAGGACTATGTCATAATTCGTAGAATGCTGAAGATTGTCAGTAGGGTGAGTAGTGTTCCAGTGGAAGGAACCACATAGTTAAAGTCGATGTCACTAGGCACTTGACTTCGTGCAATAAATTTGCTAAAGGGATTTTGTCTGACTTGGAGCATCCACTTCACTCTCAGCTTTCACCTAGCATCTCCTCAGGTAGAGCAAGAAGTAACTTCAGAAAACTATGCTCGCACGTTTAAGTATAAAAATTCTATGATACCATACTTGGCACGTATTTTATGTGATGAAAATAGTGTCAGACAAGAATTAAATAACCTTTTTTCACCTAGTAAATAAACAATTTCCTCCATCCATCCTTATATACCTTCAAGTCTTACTTTTATTATTTCCATTATATTTATGGTCCTGTTGCTTCTTCGTTTGTTTTACTTTCATAATTGCAAACACCAACTTATTTCTATGACTGCTGTAATCTTTGTTTTTCCCCTCACCATATCGTGTAAAGAGAACATTATATTCAATATTTTTAAACGTGCTAGGATTTCTATACCGCATCGACAATACTGTGTGAAACAAGCCCACGGCAATTTTCACTTGTATTACTATTATTATCTTAGTTGTTATCATTATTATTTCCAATTAATAGGCTGCATGTTTTTGACACTACCTCTATTGTAAATGTGGAAAATTTTCTGTGTGATTAATTTTTATTTATAATTTGAGGAAATTAGATGCAAGGTGTTGTGATTAATGGTGACAAATTCCATTCTGTATCACAAGTACTGTTTTTGGAATAAAGTAAATCATTATTATTATTTTATTTGAGTATTTTACAGAGAGCTAAATAGAATGAGATGATATAGAACACTCAGAATAACCCCTTTCCCAGAGTGAGTAAGCACCACTAAGGTAAGAAGTAGAAATGAAGCATTCCTAACGCTACAGGCTACATATATCAGCGTAAAATCATAAAAATCCAATTTTATGCGATGATTAACTATGAAGGCTGGAGTCTAGATTTGACTATGAAGTAACATTTACTGTCTCGGACTAGGTAGAACTCTGATGCCGTCCAAATAAATACCCCTTTAAAAATTTTTCAATACATAATTTAGCATCAGATATTTCATACATTTATTCTCCTTGGTGAATTTGAATAAAGCAAGAACAACAGTTGTTTTTTGCACAATAAAATGGTACTATCATTTATTTCGTTGGCTTTTCGTCAGCTGCTTACAGGCCAAAGACATTATTAAATATATCTACAAAAACAATTTTAACATACTTGCACAGAGTTCATTTTAAACAAAAATCCTTACAAGAAAAGCAGATGGTAGGATAAAAAGAAATTTGCATAGAAAAAGTACTTGGACAGGACAATATACACATTTTCACAGCTTCGTTCCTATCAAGTACAAAAGAAATTTACTGAAGACCCTCAGCCACAGAGTTACAGCTATATGCTCAAAAGAAGTAATTGAAGATGAATTAACTATTGTATAGGATACTTTGATCGAAAATAGCTATCCCGAAAAATTTATCAAGAAACACATGACAAAGAAAGCGGAAAAGGACTACTCACTATCTGTAAACAAGAAGCCATTTTATATACGACTACAATTCAAGGGTGATATACCAAGTGGGATAATTACGAGGAAATTACAAAAATCATTTCAAAGAACTTTTAATGCCGGCGAACTACACGTATTATTCTCTACATAACCGATGGTGCTACCTCGACTGAAAGATGAAGTACCTAGACTAGCCACTTCTAATTGTATCTACCAATTCAATAGCGCTTGTGGAGTGAGTTATATCGGCCGTTGCTCTAGGAACTTGATTTTTCGTGCTCGAGAACATATCCCGTTATTGCTAAGTAAAGGTGTAGTTAAAACCATAAACAGTTAGATATTGGACCATCTGGTGCGAACCGGCCACAAAGCCAGCCAGCGTGGAAGAATCCTTCTCTATAATCTGCCGGGTGCCTAATAAATTGCCAAAATCATCGACGCACCGCATGCTCCAAACAGCAGAGGCTATCGCAACTCGCCTCAAACAACCAGTGCTCTGTGTTCAAAAGAAGTAAGTCCAGCCCCTACTACTGCCCTGGCCAACCTTCAGTAGAGACTATAAATTCATGAATTTGTAATATTATCCTTCCTAATTCTCCTGACATTCAGCTTATTGTTATGTTGATGCTATTGAGCTGTAATCTATCAATATTATTGATTTGATGTTATTTAAACATTGATATTGTTCATAACGCTAATTCACTCATTCACTATAATGTATCTATAATTGTAGAGCCTGATGATAAAGTTATCGAAAATAGTACTCTTTGTTCAGTACCCATTCTTTTAAAAATCAATCAGTATATGCATATATATATATATATATATATATATATATATATATATATATATATATTAAACACTATTCTGAACATTATTAATCGAACACAATGGAAATTTTCAGCTTTTCGCATTCAGATGAAGAGAGGTAAAAACACCCAGTTACCAGGCAGGCTAAGGAAAGACTGATAACTGCTTCTTTCTAAACGCATAAATCAGGTTTCAGGCGATTGATGGAAATGGCCTCGGCAAACTTGAGGATAATTGAGCTCTTTTGCCTATTGATAATTTTGAACGATCTTTCAACGTCCACATCATGACCCGCGCCAAGGAGGTGCATGGTGATGACGCCGTTTAAAGCATTTGTTCCCTTTAGACATAAGATTTTTGGTACATGTTCAGAAAATCGTAGATATGCCCTTCTTTCTGTTCTTCCAGTGTAACTGCTCCCGTAGATACATGTAAATTTGTATATACAGTTGAAGTTAACATGAGAAGGATATCTATCGATTTTTGATTGCACCAAAGAGCAAGCTGTTCGATACACGGGACCGAGTTTAGCTGCAGGATAAGCTCTGCCTAGAGACGTCCTCAATCTTCTGTTGACAATTGCTGTAATATTTTCACCTTTATAATGACGTTCAGTGCAGGTGGGCTTTTTCTCCACTGTGATTTGTTTTACATTTGTGACTTCAGATCTTCCATACTTGTTAATGAATCTTTGAGGGTAAAAATTGCTTTTTAACATCTTTACGAAAAACATAAATCCTTCCTCTAATTTCTCTATAGAGCATAATCTCCTAGCTGTATAGTATTATCAAAATAGATTACTTATGTCATTGTGTGAACATATCAAAGCTACAATAACCGTCATTGTTGAGGCATGTTGTAAATCCACTCAGATAAATAAGTGTAACATCTATTTTATTGCGCTCATTTATTCGCACCACTATTCACTTATATTTATTTGTAGCTGTATGCCTTTCGATACCATGGAAACTTGGTGTCACAACATTTCAAAATATCACACAGCGATGATGGAGTATAAATAAATGGATGGCGTTTCAAGCACAAATGATTGCTCATAATCATATCAGTTTAGTCACACAGCTTCACTATTTGTCTTACATATATATATATATATATATCCCTCTTTCCCTTTGTTGTTTGTTGCAATTTTCCACATATCTGCTTTAGCCGTTGCATCATTTCGATTGTGTGTGGGGGCGTGTCTGGTGTTAGTTTGATAAACGAAGATTCAGTGATCAACTTCCCTTTTTACCTAACTATATCACTTTTTATTACTTTCACCCTATCGTAACCTACTGTGTGATTAAATGCAAGTGGACGGAGTGCCGCCGACAATTATACATCTCATCCAACAGTTGTACGACAATGCTGCATGCAAAGTAATCCACAACGCAAAATTTACGGAATCCTTCGACGTGAAGACAGGAGTAAGACAAGGCTGTCTACTATCGCCAATGATTTTCCTGATTGAAATAGATTGGATAATGCGACAGACAGGCATAAAATGGACCCTAACAAAAACTTGGAGGATCTGGACTTCGCCGATGATATATGTCTGATTTCCCACAAACTGGAAGATATGCAAATGAAAGCAACAAGCTGGTAGAAGAAACATCCAGAGAAGATAGGACTTCAGGCAAACATAGAGAAAACAGAGGTGATGAAGATTCCTGGCCAACACCAACAGACAACAATCAGCCAGCATAAATGGGAGGAACCTGAAAGAAACGACCTCCTTTACCTACCTACCCGGGAAGCATCGTTTCAACTACAGGTGGAACTGACGAGGATATCAAAGCCAGAATCGGAAAAGCAAGACAAGCTTTCATTATTCTCAAGTCTGTGTGGAGGAGGTCAACAGCACTCACCATCAAAAATAAGATCCGGATCCTCAACTCCAATATGAAGTCAGTGCTACTTTCTATACGGATCAGAGACTTGTCGCGTCATTAAGAGCACCTCAAAAAAAATACAGACCTTCATCAACAGCTGTCCTAGCTCAATACTCAATGTCAGACGGCCAGAAAAGATCAGCAACAGGGATCTCTGGGAGCGAACCAACCCAACAGGAACCGATTGTGAAACAAATAGGCGGGAAGAAATGGAGGTGGATTGGCCATACTCTGAGAAAACCATAAAGTGACATCACTAGACAAGCCCTCGAGTAGAACCCGAAAGGGAAGTGATGAGTTGGTCGTCCAAAGGTGACATATAGGAGGCGGTGTTGTGAAGAGGAAATGAAAGCATGTGGATAGACTTGGAGCCAGGTGAAAACTTTAGCAGAGAACCGAACGCAACAGAGACGTGGGGCTGAAGCCGTATGTTCCTCTAGGAATTAAAGGAAATAATAATAATAATAATAATAATAATAATAATAATAATAATTGTGGAATAGATCAAATAAAGTATAATTATATTTCAACGGTTTACACACAGTGATAAGTTTTGCTATTGGTAATATTTCGAGTAAAACTACTGCCCGTGTTCACACTGCTGTTGGAATTGTCTTGTTTTTTTTAATTCATACATTTATCATTTGTACTCGTTTACATAGTTCATTTTTTTGTTCATTCATTTTTGTGTATTCACAATTATATTCCAGGATGTTGACAGTTGTACTGAGTCACACTTGTTACATGTATCCCGTGTGACTTTAATAAATATAGATTCTGTTATAAGCGAATGCATTTGCAGGGTCAATGATTACAGATTTAACTCAATCTCCATGTTCTCATAATCTAATGGACACAGATCTATTGGTCTGACTTAGGTAATTGACCTCGCAATCATTGCATGGCATTTGGTGAATCATATTATTTCTCTTAAGCATATAGATCTATCGACTCCTTAAACCGACAAAGCTTGTCTTTCGATCTGATTTGGATGATTTAAATGCCACCTTAATCCCAGACTTATTGAGAATCCTGTCTAGGGCCTCTAATGTTGCTTCTTTACACGGTAGTGTTACAGAGGCTTTAAATTCTATGTTATTTCCGTTATTTTTTATTGCTCATTTTATTTTTTCGATGATTCTTCATACATTTTTGAATAAATTCTGTGTGGTCAGCAGTTATTCACTAGTAATGTTTTCCATATTCGTTTAATAATTTCATTATTTAAACCATCCAACTTACTATAGTTAGGCTCCTGGCCCAATTTTATAAACATCTAACTAAAATCATCTTAAACAATAACGGATGGGATGAATTAAATTATAAGTATTGATTAGAATGTGTTGGTTTCCCAGTAGTATCTAGTATCTGACCTATCATCTTGTTTTCGTTTTATTTCACAGTCTAACATATAGCAAACTCACCTTGTTCATTTTCTGACTTACAAGTGAATTGGATTCCATCTGCTACTAGCTGTATATGTATGAAGAACTCTTGGATATGTTCAGATTTCACCACAGTGAATTTGGCATCCACATATCTCCACCATAAACTAGGAGTAGGACTAAACTCTCTAGGAGCCTTGTGTTCCCAACTATCCATAAATATGTCTGCTACTATTGGGAATATATTTCAAAATACTTTAGCGTCATATAGGTCGGTAGTTGATGTTAGAGAATAGACACCCAACGTGCACAAACTTACTAATAATAACCTCGGAATACTCAGTCAAAGCTAGGCAATAAAACCAGGGAAATAATGCCTCATATTCATAAAAAAGGATTTTCAATCAAATATATGAGAATACTCAAGAGAATCGCTGGTTTATTTAATGAAAGTTTAAGCGTGTAGTTGAGTTAGAGACCCAAATTTACTTTTTATTTCACCTTAACTGCTAGTCCTAAGACCATTGGTGTGTTCACTAACTTAGCTAGCCTGTGAAGATTTAATTGACGCCATGGTTAATACCGACTTTGCAACAATATGATTGATTGGCTTGTTTGTTAATCAGTATAAAGTCGGAATAAACTTTTCATTCTGCAAAAAAAAGGGTGAATCATTCAAAAAAACTGTTTGAAAAAATATCGATGTAAAAGACATCGGTGTAAGGTAATTATTGTACCAGTTGAAACAAGCACACAAACAGTTGTCCAATAATGATTCATTTTATAATTATGCTTGTGTGAACATGAAAATTAATTTTGTCCTTAGACAAACTGTACACATATTGTGTAGCCTAAAACTGCAGGCATCAATCTCTCCAATAAATGAACATAAACTACCCAAGTTGGCACAATAAAGCATAGTAAAAGTTATAGACTTAAATTATCACTGGTACAGAAAGAATAAATTATTTTATGTTTCTACCAGTAGTATCTATTCATTTATTATTCTCTTTAAATCCGAGTGATACATGAGGCTTCAACAGCACATCTCTGCTTCACTCTGTTCTCTGTAGTTCACTTTAGCAGGCTCCACGATTGCCTATAAGCTCTCGTCTGCTCCATGTCAAGCTCGGACCAAAGCTAAGTCATAGCCTCCTATTCGGGTTCTACTCAACAGCCTACTTTTCGTGTGTTGTTATTCAACGGTTTCCTCAGTGTATATCCGATTTACCTACGTTTTCTTTGGCATGTTTTTTGAGTAATTCAATTCAATTTCATCATAGATGTACTAATCGACTTAAGGCTAACTCACTTCAGAGACTTAATGATTAACTTGTTACCAGGGTATAATCTCGTTGACTTAGAATATGCAGATGATATAGTCCTGCTCTTAGGTGAAGACGCTGACAAAATGCAGTGTTCTGAACACCTTGAGCTGCAATCTACGAATGTTTGGCATGCGATTTGCTCCTGTCAGATGTAAGACGCTACAGAACTGGGCTAAATCGACTCCTAGCTTGAAGATAGGGAGTGGTAGACCGTGTTGACCACTTCACTTATTTCGGAAATCGCATCAGTCTCAACAGGTTGATTGCTGACAAAATTGCATATGCTGATGGCTATGTCATGTGTTATTTATGCCTAGGCATCGCTTTTCTCGACACGCAATGTTAGCTGATATAGGATCAGGTTGGAAAAGAGCCAGTGGTGGTCAAACCAAAACATAGCTTCATCAGTCAAGGAAATCCACGACAGGTAGTTTAAGCCAGTCACTTAGGGAGGTGTAGACTTCCTGACTGATTGAGGTCCTAGGGACAGTAAACCCAATGAAGGCTGGAGACAACTGGTGATATGGCTCAAAATCGTTCTCAATGGCTACCGCAGATGCATCCACTCCCTGTAACTTAGAATACTCAATACAAATATATTGTTAATCGATATTACTATTCCTTTTGCCTCATATCTCACTTTACTGTCTCTATTTTGCGTTTCTTTTTACTATCTTCTCTGGCTTTGTGTGCTGAGTGAAGTGTGGCGACTCGAACTGCTGCACATGGGTGCAAATTTCTATGTTGAAACCAGTCAGTCAGTTATTGAGCAACAGGGTGTTGGTTGGTTCGCTGCACTGCCATAGTTACTTGTTGCTAATCAAGGATCCAATATACTCCTGTAAATAAGTCTCAACAGCAGTACAGTGGTAAACAATGATAACTTTCTCTTTCTCTACAGAATAAGCCCCAAGATTCACTTATGAATGAAACCTTATATTATTCATCTAATTGGTCGAGGTTTTCAACTAGATGCACTGTGAATGACACATAAACACCCACAGTATTAGGAGGAAGTTAGCGAGCAGTGTTCCACTTGGGTCTCATGATGACTACCCTTAATAGTTGCGCTAACGAATTTCCTATCTAGTCAATTCGCGGGGGTACTGTTCTAACCACTAATAACGGCAACAACGATTCGATACGATACTACCTCATGTGACCTTGAGAGCTGTCAATCACATTGACAAATTAAGACAATCAACAACCAATTGGTTCCAAGACCATAAGTGGGATGGGGGACATACAACCAGCAGTGTAAAGATACACGTAGTATTTTAGAATAATTAGGTCTACATAACATACCCTTAATTACAACATTTATTTTCAATCGATAAATATGTTTACAGTCATCTAGATTTATATCTCTAGCTTAGAACATAAACTTTTGTCTGTAATACATGCTTGACGCCATGCACTACTGATTGATTGATATGAGTAGTTCATTACCACTCACATCAAATATTAGTATTTGCTAGCCAGATCGAATTGAACTAAACACTGGACAGTCTTTTCGTATACTTGAGGCCGAGGTATTCAGAAGTGCACCCGGTCAGACTGAGCTAAGACAACCGAATTAGTTGAAACCAACCGAATCCAGGCTAGTTTTGAGTTGAATCTAACCGAACACACTGTTGGTGAGCTTACCGCAAATCGATAAAAACGGTCGTCCAGTGTTTCAATCACTTCGATCTGGCTAGCAAGCACTTTTGGTTGGTGTGAGTGGTATCTAACTACTCATGTCAATCAGTCAGTAGCAATTAGAGTGATGCATCAATTTTCTTCTTACTGACTGCCCTTCATGATATCAAACAGCTGATATGCACTGTGATCTGAATAATTCCAGTTTCTAATGGAAACTGCAGTGGAATTTCAACTCAGTGTGTAAATTGCAAATCGCGAGTTCGGTCTCTTCTGTACCAGTTTATAATAGATGGAGAAGTATGTAAACATTTATATATTTGACTATCACAGTGATGCCTTTCACATAACAAATACGACTACTGTTTATCTCCTCAGAAACCTCAATAGTTGGCGTTTGATTCAAACATCAGAATATAATATTTAAAAAGTGAGTAACCAAAACTAAAAGTTACATGTTTATATCAACTAAAATTATCACTTGTCAACAAAAAACTAACTTCTTATGTATAGCAAGCTAAAGTAGGTGTAATCGATGCCTAGCAGTGCAACTACCCATCTGTGAGATAAACATTTAATCTTGTATTGCTTATTGAATATACATGGAGTACCACCAGGTAGGAACAATGAGAATAAATTCAAAGACCTGCGAGAACATGCTCACAGCACTGCTAAAAAAGATGTAGAGAAGGAGAGAAAAGTACCTGTCGGTTGGATGAAAGGCTACATTGTTAAACTACCAAAGAGAGGTGACTTAGAACCTAAAGCATGAACTGGTGCGAAATCATTGTTCTTAAGCTGAATTATCTTGGAAAGACTATAGGAAGCACTGATTGGAATAATTCACCCGGAGCGGGCTTGATTGATTCAGGAAAAACATATCATGTACGAACCAAATCGGAACATTATGCATCACCATCGAGAAGACCGTGGCTGTTGACTCTTTACCACAAATTCATTGACTTAGAAAAAGCCATCGATAGAGGTGAATATGAAACAATTTGGAAACTGCTCCAATACTACACATGTCACGTAACTCATAACGGAAAGATTAGCGGAGCCTTTGAAGTGAAGATAGGAGAGTAAGGTAAGGCTACCAACTAAAACACCTACGATCTTCCTGATTGTGGCGAACTGGATCATACAATAGACAGTAGGGAGTGAGTAGATAAAAGATCTGAATTTCATGGATGATTTAAATCTCATATGTCTGACAAACTCCAAGATCCACAAGAGAAAACCAGCAAGTTGGCAGAAGAGATAATGAAGAGGAGACTTCAACTATATGTACAGAAGATAGAGTTAATGAAGAAACTCAATGCGGCCAACAGCTACAACCATTAATGATCACCAGCAGAAGGAATTCACTTACCTGAAAAAGCAGTATCATTTCAGTCATAGGCGGCACCGGTAAGGATATCAAAGCCAGTGAAAATCAACTTGGTAAAACAGGCCTTCACTACTCTCAAAGTCAGTGTGAAAATCCACTGAACTCAGTAAGTGGAAAATTATCCAAATTTTCACACTAATTTTAAACCAGTCAATGCGTCACCAAAAGTATTTCAAACAGGTGGTTGTTACCTTTAATTCAGTACCGAAAACCAGATGGCACGGAATGGTAAACAACAAAGAACTCTGACAGTTCAGCGAGCCAGCCAAGAACACATTGCCTAAGGAAATGGAAATCGGCTTGACATACGCTGAGAGAACCCTCAAGTAGTATTACAGACCAAGATGGTCGTCAAGTGTAACCCGAATAGTAGGTGACAAGTTGAACTTCCAAAGGTAACATGGAGGAAATAATTTGAGAAAGAAATGAAACTTTATGGGAACCAGTTAAGCATTGTAGAAGTCCCATATTCCATTCAGAACCAATAATAATGATGATAATAATAATAATCACTTGAATACCAATGAGATGCTCACTGGCGACTGGCCCTATTCAGGTAGGTAGTTACCTGGGTTCCAGTGGGAAGTCGTGACCAGTAGGGTGCAGCTGGTCGGGTGTGAGGACAAATACTCGCCGAAGACATTGGCTAGCGGTCGCGCTATGTCGTGAATTGGCAGAAGTTAGAATTCAAGGACCATTGGATCGGGTCCCAGTGGCTTAATGGTATACGAGCTCGCCTTGTAACCGGAAGGTCCTGGGTTCGAATCCCGGTGGGTGCGTACTGATGAAGAGTCCCAAACTAGGACGAAACAGCTGTCCAGTACTCCCAGGTTTTCCAATGGTTCTCTAACTAATGTCAGCTCATGATGAAATCCTGAAACCAATCAAATCCCTACAAACCAACACTTGAATAATCATGATAATTTACCGAACCCTGCTACCAAACTTATCTAGGAAGTATCGCTTCAACCACAGGCGAATGGCACGGATGAAGATGTCAAAGCCAGCCAGCCAGTCAGAATCAGAGAGGCAAAATATCCCTTCATTAACCTGGAACCAGTTTAGAAGTCTTCTGCACTCTCCCTGAACATAAACAACAAGATTCAGATTCTGTTCAACACAAATGTGGAGTCAGTCAGTCAGTCAGTGAGTTCTTCTATTAGGGTAACTAACTTGGCTGGCGTGTCACGAAAAGTATTTCCAACAGGTGGCTGCAGACTTTTATCAACAGATGCCACCTTCACCGGCTGGCTCTATACTGAAGATCAAATGGCCGGCTGGCTGGCCAGAAAGAATTAGCAACAAGAAACACTGGTGATGAACAAACCACCAACAGGCGAAAGCTGATTGCTCAACAAATTTGTAGGAGAAAATGGGGATGGGTTGACCATATGTTGAGGAGACCGTCGAATGGCATCACGCACAGTGCAGGTCATTGCTCGAGTGTAATCTAAATGGGAAGCGACGAGTAGGTCGTCCTATGGTAACATGGACGAGGACGATATGAGAGATCATGAGCAATCGTGGGCCTAGTTGAAGAGGACATCGGAAAAATAGAACAGATTGGAAATATGTTATTGAAGCCCTCTGTTCCACTCAGAACCCAAGGGAATAATAATAATACTTCCGAATCCAATCTTTTCCGATTTATTACTACTACACTAATCAGCCTGTTTAGCATTATATTTTTTTCAGAAATAAGGAATATGCCAGACTCTATAACAGATGTAAAACGTGTATCATAAGAATAAATCAATATTTGTAGTTCATCAACCGCATGATTCCCACACGTTCACACACACACATACACATATTCCCCCTAGATAATGATAACTTCAACTAAGAATAAGAAGTACAAGAGAAAAAATTGTGTATTCTTTTTTACATAAGACATGAGAAAAGATATAAAAAGTATAAGAGAGGAGAAGGAAACCAATCAACCACAAGGAGAATTATAAACTAATACAATACAAATATAGTACAATACAATACATTCCGACTGATGAATATCTTTCGCAACAAAAATGCATATTTCATGGATAGAATTTAGAAGGAAGCGAAGAAAAGAAGTTTTCAAATCTGACTTACACCACCACCACCGCTACCATCATAAAGATTTCTTTTAAGAAAACACGAGGAGAAGGCAATCGAAATGGTCATTTATTGATCGATATATTGATTCCAGACACTAATCAATAAATACTTAAAATAGAAGAAGAGAAAATTATTGGCAATCGCTGGCAATAAATATGGCTAAAGAAGATACAGTGTTATTCGTAGAAAAATAGGGATAATAATAACCATAATAATAATAATAACAAGGTTAGATCATATATTCATCTCCAAGTATTAATTAGCATTACTATTATAAGTATTATTATTATTATTATTATTAGCAAAGCAAAGAAAACACACCAGGGAATGGGGAAGAAAAAGGGATAAAGAAATCTGAAAGCTCAAAATGGTGTCATAACCACCATTAAAGGAATGTTTGTACACATAGAAGGAACTATGTACTGTGCTGATTTGTCATATCGCCACCTAAAAGGGAACTGAAACAAAAAATAAAAATAAATAAAATAGTATGATAAACAATATACAAGTGTTTGTTAAAGCATTGAGTAAAACAATTATAACCAGAGAGTGTTGGACAGATGTTTACTCCTGGCTTAGGGCACTTCAGCAGTACGCCCCCATGATCCCAATGATGAGTAGACATAGAACCTTTGGGCTGCGAGTCTAATCCATAAACCTCTCAGCTGAAGAAGCCAAAAACGAGGACAAAGTACCGATTCGGTATCTCTTGATGTTCGATGGTTCTCTCTAACTCATATGAGTTAATATCCTAACTTAAAAGCTAATCAACACTTGAAAGTTACAAGTGAATCATTGAAACTAACTAACCAAGTAATCGATTGACCTAATTTTACTCGATCGATCGAAAAAATACTTATGACTTCCAATGAATAATACTGAATATCATACACGCACACACACACACACATTAGAGAAAATATTAGGTTAGTAAACAACACTAATGAAAAAAAAGTAATTTTCCATTCTTTTGGTGGTTCAGTGATAGAATGAATAATGCTCATCAATGCTCGAACTAGAGACTCGGGTTCGATTTCTCGACGAAGAACTTCTAAACCCCTCACTTAGTCAGTGATATTTAACCGTTTAGATATAACTTCCTTCACTGAAGCTTCCCCATATAGTGTGGTGGTGTGATAAAGACAATGGATTCCAAACGTAATATTATTCTCACAGTAAGAATCATTGTATTTGTTGGTGTTAACGACGTCTGAATACTATTCCCACAGTTATCTACTACATTAGTAACAGAATACTATGTATGTCTGAACATTCTATTTCAGCTCGTTTAATGTAAACCGAAATCACACGCTCAGTGATTGACTAAAGTATATGAAACTGCATGCACATAAACAGCGGCTTGATCAATGAAAAATATACCTTGGCTTCTATGTTTTGCTTTCTGCTGTTATCATATGACAATATTTCCCAATATTGGAAATTTTCACAAAATAACTTTTGTCATCATAACCATCATCGATGGGCACACGAAAGATAAAATATTTATGAATTATCTTGGTCCCACACTCTACGCATCATCATCGAACAAAGCATAGAATGGCAATCAAACCTCTACCTCAACTTTATAGACTTTGAGAAGGCCTTCGACAGCGTTGACCGTGAAGTAATTTGGAAATTACTCGAGTACTACGGCGTACCCCAAATACTCATCAACCTTATTCAACAGCTGTACGACAACGGCACCCGCCAAGTGATCCACAACGGAAAACTCAGCGAAGCGTTTGGAATAAACACAGGAGTAAGACAAGGGTGCTTATTATCACCAATCACACTCCTAATTGTGGTGGACTGACTGGATTATGCGTCAGACAGTGGGAAACGAGAAGATAGGAATATCCTGGACCGACGTGAAGAACCCAGAAGACCTGGATTTCGCGGATGATTTATGTTTGATGTCACACACAATCTAAGACTAACAAGCGAAAACCGACGAACTGGCCGAAGAAGCAGTCGGTGGAGACAGGAGTCCAGGTGAACATAGACAAGACGGAGGTTATGAAAATAACCAACCAACAATAGCAACAGCATCCAACGTCAATCACCATCAACGGGAGGGATTTGAAAGAGGTTACTTCATTCACTTATCTAGGGAGCATTGTCTCAACTACAGGGGGAGCGAACGACGATGTCAAATCGAGCGAGAATCGGGAAGGCGAGAAACACATTCATCAGCCTGAAATCAATCTGGAAATCTTCGTCACTCAGCATCACCAACAAAATTCGGATTTTCAATACAAACGTAAAGTCAGTTCTTCTATACGGATCAGAAACTTGGCGGGTCACAAAGAATATTTCCAAAAGGCTGCAGACCTTTATTAACAACTGTCTTCGCTCAATACTGAAGATCAGATGGCCGGAAAGAATCACCAACAAGGAATTATGGGAACAAACAAAGCAAGAACCAATCGCCAACCAACAAATATGCAGGAGAAAGTGGAGATGGATCCGACACTCGCTGAGGAGACCGCTCGGTGACATCGCGCGTCAAGCCCTCGAGTGGAACCCGAAAGGGAGGCGGCGTGTGGGACGTCCAAGGATGACATGGAGGAGATCGTGTGAAGAGGAGTTGAAAGAAGATGGATTAACATGGATGCAGGCGAAAAGTACAGCAGAAGGAAGACAGAAGCAAATGGAGACGTACAGTTGAAGCCCTATGTTCCACTAGGAACCCAAGGGAGCAATAATAATAATAATAATTGGTCCCACACTCCTGTTTATACTAACTACTGCTGTTAAAAGTTGTTCAGTTTGAGAGAGAAGTCACTGCAAAAGAAAAATGCATTGTTTCTACTACTAATTATATTACTGCACTCATCTCAAGCCAATTTTTTTCTAGAATGAGACTGACTATTGGAAATAAACAAATTACTTGCTTCTGTGAAGCGATATATATATATATCTTAGTTGGAGGATTTCATCATGAGCTGACATCGGTTAGAGAACCATTGGAAAACCACCTGGAAGTACTGGACAGCTATTTCGTCCTAGATCTTTGGGACTCTTCATCAGTATGCACCCACCGTAGCGGTTCGAAACCAGGACCTCCTGGTTACAAAGCTAGCAAGCTCGTAGACCATTAAGTCACTGGGACCCGATCCAATGGCCAGTCCATGAATTCCAACTTATGCAAATTCACGACATAGCGAGACCACTTAGCAATGTCTTCTTCGATAAGTAACCATCTTCATCTTCAACTTGCTGCTCATGATGAAATCCTCCAAACAATCGTATACAATCCCTACAAAATATAAAGACTATTCAATGTGTGTTTTATCTAAGACAGTCAAAGAATATTATCCAAGTTGGCTAAGGAGTGCTATATATTTCAGCAAATATTCAACACTGGCCCCTATACTCAGTGTATGTAACGAGAATTTATTCAAACTTATCTACAAAGTCAAAAGAACCCCCCCCCCGTGAAAACAGTATGCTTCTTCACACCTTACATAGATGAGAACTTAGAGGTTCGGATAGAAAGACCTGATTCATGTACACAGAAGAAAATAAACAACTCTCAGTTAGTACCAGTACTGAATAGGCACACACCTTCAGTCATTCCACAAAAAGGTGTAATAATAATCAATATCAATAAAAAAATATACGATGGATCGTGTTATTGAAATATCGATATCATCAGTTGAAATGGTTTGTGAATAGCTAAAAACTGGTTATCTCAGAAATACTAAGTCGAAACAAAAAGAATCACATATCTTTGCCCAACCAATTAATCAATAATGATTGTTTACATTTTTTTTCTTCTAAAATGTCTCCATAAACCCAGATGTTATCCCCTTAATGGAATCCGGTTGTGTATAACTTTTCTTAGATAGGAAAGACAATGTTAAAGTATAAGACCCTAAACGAAACAGATTGAGACCGACGAATTTGAACCGATTAATTACAAGAAAAACAGTGGAAGTCTACAATTTCGGCACTGAGGTACAGTATAATACCAAATTATATAAGTTTATTTGTATATAACACTCAATGATACAGTATTGATAACTGCATAACATTTCGAGCATAATATATTGTCGTCATAATCATAACAGTTTATTCGCGCAGCTTTAAAATTTGATTTATACATAATTTTCTCTTCCTCTTGTTGTTTGTTAAAATTTTCAAGAGTTGCTTTGTAAGGATTAGATTTGCTTTTTCGAGTTTGACCACGGATTGATATCAGTTAGAGAACCATTGAAACCACTAGGGAGTACCGAGATAGTTTTTGGGAATCGTCGGGAGTACGCACTCACCGGATCTTCCAGTTGCAAGGCTAGCGAGCTAGTACACCACCATTCAGTCGCCGAGACTTAATTTAATGGCCAGCCCATAAATTCTAACTTCTACCAATTCGTGACTTAGCGCAACCCCACCAACCAATGTCATTGAAATTTTTCGTATATTCGGGATAGGCCTTGAGTGTTGATTCGATGAACACAGATTTTGGGGATTAGTCTCTCTCTCTATCTTTCCATCTAATTATATTACTTTTTATAACTTTAATTCTAACCCCCCCTCTCAATTGTGTGATTACATGCATGTGAATGCACTGCAGTGGTTGAGTCCTTTCTAGATTATTTAACTTGGAAAGGTCAATCATTCTAGGTCAAACTAAATTTCTATATCCCAAAAATCTTACTAACAAAGGTCTACTAGTTCAAGCTGTGTAACTGACCTTATCATAGTCATTACATGGTATTTCATATATAATATTATCACAGTGCTACACACAGAGTCCTTCTTTATCGAACGAAAGGATTTCGAATATGCCATCTGTACACAGTCGAATCATTGGTTATTCGGGATCTGAAACCGAACCTCTGCGTTCAAAAGCAACACATACATCCCCTCGCATTACTGTGACCAGAGTAACGTTCTCACCATAATATTGCCCCCTTTTATTATCAATAAATTCGTGAATACAGTAATAAACTAGACTAAAGTCTTCAAAACTTCGTCACTACTCTGGACTGCTTAGTTTTCATTTATTCAAAGTAAAAAGAAAGCATAATAGAAATTGGACTATTATTTTTTAATGGATGCTGCATTCATCCGGGATCTCCATCGAAACTTGGATGTATTACATCAAAAAGCTTACAGTTTGATGATGATTTCGCGAGTCGTTTAAATTATCACTATATATAAGTGTCCTGTTATTTTTTATCCATTGGTTTTATTGGTGTAAGTCAATTATATGTTGGAAAAACCAATTCAATGTTGGTTACCCTCAAGAATTTACTAGAGGTTAAGAAGAATATACAGAGAATTACTTACTGATGAGTAGCAAATACATTTTTTCTCATCGTTTGAGAATATTATTTCTATATTAACATGGATCTATCGGGCCATTAAGCTGATATAATTTGTTTTTAAGTGAATGAGAGTTGATTGGTTTAAATATCCCACCGAAATTGAAGTCTTATAGTTAGAATCTTACGTAGAGCTTCTAATGTTCCTTCTCCCTATATATATATATATATATATATATATATATATATATATATATATATATATATATATATGGCAATACACTACCGAGACTTTGAATTCCTTATAATTTACATTACTCCCTATTCGTCGAATTAACACTAAACATATACAATCGAAATGAAACATTCCCTATACACACGAGGATATCTGAAAGATTGCAGTGAATAACAGAGAGGAGAGGAGAGAGAAAAGATGTATAAAACAAATCACGGAGCCGTACTAACTCATTGATATGATTAATGAGTATTCGTAGTCATCCAGATGAGCTACACAGTTAGACTTAGAGTAGAGTCAGATATTGATTAGGTTGGAGATACTTCATTAATGGAGATTAGGGTTAAAGTAGGTTACATTTAATAAAAATTTAGGATTAGTAAATGTTCATTAGGGCGTAGCTTTAAGTGATTAATGGGAATAAATTTTTTCCCCTCAAACCAGGTAAGGCATGCATTATTTTAATACTGAACTCTTTTTTCTCTCTCTTTTCTCACTCAAATCCTTTTTTTTAACGGAACTGATCGATTCTAGTTCAGTGGTGCATTCGTTTGTTAACGGCCCTTGTAGTTTAACTTCGTCTATGGAATTTCATAATATATTCAAATGTAAGGTTTCTAAGACAACAAAGATGATTTGACGCAGAACACGGGCAAATTCTTCAAACGCTCATAACTGGATTTTGTTTTTTGATAACTTATATAACCTTTCATATTAACACGTCATAGTACACTACTGTTTTTTATATACAAACTGAAGTTTGAAACTAGAAAGGACATATTCACTGTTACCACCAGGGAAAAATCGGAGACGTTAAACTACATCACTTTTGTGCAAGAACACTGGAACTTTCTGAAGCTGATGTTGAAGGAAACCTAATACTGACGTCTTACGAAGAAAAAAAGGTAAGGAAAGGAATGGTTTACTACGGTCAGGTGGAAATCAATGAAGGGTAAAGGTATGGTGGAGCATAAGATGAATAAGAGGAAAAAGGACAACGGAAGGAGATGCTGAGTTCAATCTATAACGTACTGAATAAAGAAGTGGAGAAAAGTGTTAAGAAAGACAGAATACAATTCTGCGACGCGCTGGCAACCGAAGCGGAAAAGGCAGTACGTAAGATAAACCTCAGAATACTGTATCAATTCACCAGGTCTCTTTCAAGGAAGGGACCAACACAAATGAAACTAGTCAAAGATAGTGAAAGAAAGCCAATTACCGAAAAAGTGAAGCAAATAATGGGCTGATCACCACAACGGACTCTTGAATCAACCATTCTAGAAATACTACCAGTAATCACAGAAATGCCAGTGAACACCAATCCTCCAAGAAAAGCAAAAGCCTTGAATGCTATAAAGTTTGTCAAAGCCAAAAAGGCAACACACCAAGACAGAGTTCCTCCAAAAGCACTAAAGACGGACCCAGAAACCTCAGTAGGTATTCTCACCGCTATTTCAGAAGACCTAGAAGAAACTGTTATCTTGTCTAACTTCTAAAGAAGGGCGACTTAAGCTATTGCAAGAACTGTTTACCACCACAAGAGAGAGAAGGAAAGAACAGAAGCATCATCTATCCCCGAGTGCAGTAGACCTCGAGAAACACTAAAATTAACCAGCGTTAAACACCGAATTAAGTAAGATAAAAGCACAAAGTAAACTACACACCACAAAATGTAGTGCAATAATAATAATGACAATAAACATCCACTACATTTTTGTCCATGTGCATACACTGAAGCAGTATGATGAATACTCTACATTTCAAAGCGAAGACTGAACACATGCGGAACATTGTAACAGCATCTAAATATTTTAGAATTTCCTATTCAAACTAACATGAAATCAAAAGATTCTGACAATAATTAAACTTCTCGGCTATTTTTTGTAGTAAGATACATAATAATATCAGTTAATAAGAATAAAAAGAGAGATACTGCGTTAATCTACAAAGATCACAAATGAAATAGGTAGGGCATTGGACTGAGTGACTGACTGACTCAGTTCCAACATAGAGCCTTACAAACAGAAGTGTAGCAGTTCAAGCTGCCACACTCTATAATAAACCACACAAACACAGACAGAGAGAGAAAAAAAGATTCAAAAATATATACAGTGGACATGAATATACAGAAAAAGAGTATTTAGTGGATATTAGAGATTATTATTATTGTATCCTTTAGTTCCTAGAGGAACATAGGGCTTCAGCTGCGCACCTCCATTGCTTTCTGTTTTCTGACAACTTTTTCACCCCGCTCCAGGTCTGTCCACATGCTTTCATCTCCTCCTCGCATGACCTCCTCCAAGTCACCCTTGGACGACCAACTCGCCGCCTCCCTTTCGGGTTCCACTCGAGGGTTTGTCTAGTGATGTCACTTGATGGTTTCCTCCGCGTATGTCCAATCCATCTCCATTTCTTCCTGCTTATTTGTTTCACAATCGGTTCCTGGTTGGTTCGCTCATTACCAGAGATCCCTGTTGCTGATCTTCTCTGGTCATCTGATCTTGAGTATTGAGCGAAGACAACTGTTAATGAAGGTCTGTAGTTTGTTTGAGATGCTCTTTATGACGCGCTGGCCAAGTCTCTGATCCGTATAGTGAGTAGCGTTGACTTCACATTGGAGTTGAAAATCCGGATCTTATTTTCATTTTCATGCTGAGTAATGTTGACCTCCACACAGACTTGAGAGTAATGAAAGCCTGTCTTGCTTTTCCGATTCTTGCTTTAATATCCTCGTCAGTTCCATCCGCCTGTAGTTGAAACGATACTTCCCAGGTAGGTAAAGGAGGTTGTTTCTTTCAGGTTCCTCCCATTTGCCCGTTGTCTGTCGCATTATCCAATCTACTGCAGTCAGGAAGATCATTGGCGATAGTAGACAGCCTTGCCTCACTCCCGTCCTCACTTCAAAGGCTTCCGTAAGTTTCCCGTTGTGGATTACTTGGCATGCAGCATTGTCGTATAATTGTTGGATGAGATGTATAATTGCCGATGGGACCCCGTGGTAGCGAAGGAGTTGCCAAATCACCTCTAGACCGACGCTGTCGAAGGCCTTCTCAAAGTCGATGAAGTTGAGATAGAGAGGTGACTGCCATTCCAAGCTTTGTTCAATGATGATCCGTAGAGTGGCGATTTGATCAATACATGATTTGATTTGAATGCATTAACATCGCTGAGAAGAACTTTGAGTCATATCTATAATAGTCTTACCATCCCAATGACTCCAAAAAGGCAGGCTACATATCACTAGGTCGCTGGTAGAAACAGTTTTCAAAGACTTCCTGAACTAATGTCATGTTTTCCTTTTACCACCCATAACTCTAGTTCAACTTAATCCTATGTCACCTAACATTGTTAGTCGAGGAAGACGGCATTTCAGCATGCGTAACACACGTCTCAGACATCTCGATTGATGTAGCTTCACAACTTCATCGATTGAATCACCCTCCTTAAATGACATCTTAAGCCTAATCTGAACATTACTCAATATATTATACCCCTCAACAGGGGAAATAGTTGGTAGACATCTGTTATCAAAGACAGTCAATCTTTTGATATCTTCCACTTTCAAGGACTATGTCTCACACCCGTATAGGACAGAGTAAACTGTCCTTCAATCAATAAATGAATAACGAGCCTAGGTTAGAAATGACATAAGTTGACAAATGTTACACGAGGATTTTGTATCCGTGTAGAGATTTCGTCAGTAATTATTCCATTAAGTCTGATGCAACTTCCTGTACCACTGAAATGCTAGGAGTAGGTGTAGTCCAGTCCTGCAACATATTCCCATATTTCACAAGGCGTTTGACTTATTAAAATGCATTTAATGTCTAAATGCATATGAAATTTCGTTAATAATTTAAATTAACATGTTACAGGAAATACTAACTATCAGTACCATGTCATCTGAGTGAGGCATAATCACGTGCAAAATGAAGCAAACAAAAAAAGGTTAATTGTTTTGAGGATTTCATCATGACCTGATATTGGTTAGAGAACCAATGGAAAATCACCTGGGAAGACTGAACAACTGTTTTGCCCTAATCTGGGACTCTTTATCAGTACGCACCCACCGTTAAGGTGAGCTCGTAGGCCATTAAGCCACTGGAATCCAGAAGCTCCTGGGTTCGAACCATCCGTACGGCGGATGCGTACGGATGAAGGGTATCAAACTAGGACGAAACAGCTGCCCAGTACACCCTACAGGTTTTCCAATGATCCTCTAACCGATGTCAGTTCATGATGAAATCCTCCAACCAATCACACAAGATCCTGACAAAACAATACTTGGAAAAAAGTTCATGTTAACTGAAAGTTAGGGAGAGGAATTTTCAACGACAACAACAACAAAAAAAACAAAGCTTACTTTGATCGCCATAAAAGGCAAGCGTATACCACAGCAGCCACATAATCAGTAGAAAAGCACATTACTATTGATGGGGAAGAAGAAGAAAAAGATTAAAGTGATTCAAATTGATGATAGAACAAAAATAACACCATTTTCATTAGTACAATTACTTCACAGTGTTTGAACTCGGATATCTCATGCACCGAGCTATAAGCCACACTTATAGATTGCATGAGGTTTCGGGATACTACTCAGTTGTCTAGGCTGAAATTGGTGGAGTAAGACTCGAACTCGAGACTGACATTCTAAAAACCAAGTGCTTAAGCCAATAAGCCATACCAGTACTACTTATTAGTCAACCAATAGAGAAGTTTGTACATTTTTTTCTTCTGAATAAAATGAGAACAATAAATTTGAACAGGATAATGAGATACTTCAGTTTTATTTTCAAGTTAGTTAGATTTCATTAAGAAGCGATATCCATTAGAGGATCCTTGAAAATCAGGATGTGGTAAACTTTGGTTCCCTAAATTTGAACTCTTCTGCAGTAAATGCAGCATATGTGTGCAACTGTGTGCGTCGGTGGCACAGTGGTTAGGACTCTCGCCGACCATGCACATGGTCCGGGGTTCGAGCCCACGCCGACGCACACTTGATATCTATGGTCGGCCTGCGAATTTTGGGCCACTGATATCCACGCTGAAAATTCCACACTTGTCCCAAAAATACGGTGTGGAATCAAGCTGTAATCAAAAATAAAAAAATAAATAAAAATATAACACAACCAGAGATCCAACACGTGACCTCCAGGTTACGAGGCGGCACTCAATGACCAGTAAATTCTACCTTCTCGTAATTTATTATACTTCACTTCATATCAGTTAGAGAACCATCAGAAATCCAGAGAGTATCGGACAGTTGTTTTGTCCTGCTTTTGGAATAGTACGCGCCCATGACCCCACTACCTATTGAAAATGCTAAAACAACATCTTTCAATCCTTTTGTTTTGTTTTTACAAGGTTATACAGTAGTTGACAGCGTTTAGTGAACATAATTATGGGGCCAAGAATTATATATATATATATACCCACTTCTATTTCATTTCATAATAGATGTACTAATGGAATTAACCCTAGCTGATTTCAGAGACTCAGGGATTGACTTGTTACCAGGGAATAATCCCGCAGATGATATAGTCCTTCTAGATGAAGACGCTGACAAAATGCAAAGTCTTTTAAACACTTTGAGCTGCAGTTTGCGAATGTCTGGCATGCAATTCTCTCCTGTCAGATGTAAGAGGATGCTACAGGACCGGACTACATTGACTACCCTTAACTTGAAGATAGGGAGGGAGTGAAGTGGTGAAGGGCGTTGACGGCTTCAATTATTTGGAAAGTTGTATCATCCAGTGCCAAAGGGTTGATCGCTGACGAAATCTCAGCACGGATATAGAAGGCCCGTTTGGCACATGCCTGTCAACTTACACTATCCCTGGTTTAGTAGACGTGATATCTGGCTATCAACTAAAGGACGTGTGTACTGCTCAGCAGCCCGCTCCGTCCTCCTTCATGGCTGTGAGACATGGCCATTGAGAGTGGAAGACAGGAACAGGTTGTCTAGCTGTCTTTGACAATAGGTGTCTGCATTCTATCAATCGTCGAGGCTGTCAAGTTACACCGATTGAGATAGCTCGGTCATGTGTTACGTATGCCTAGTCTAGCCATCACCTTCCTCGATTGGCAATGTTAGCTGACTGACATAGGAACAGGGTGAATAAGAGTTGGCTAGTGGTGGTCAAACTAAAACATGGCTTCATCAGTCAATGAAATCCACACCAGTGACTCGAGACAATCGGTTGATATGGCTCAAAACCCTTCTCAATGGCACAGATGCATCCACTCCTTGTGACTTACAATATCCAATAACACTATATTGTTCTTCTGTATTACTATTTTTTGTCTCATATCTCTGTTTTAAATCTCTTTTTACTTCCTTCTCTTGCTTTGTGTGCTACACGGAGTGTGGCAAGTCGAACTAGTGCACCTCTGTGCAAAGTTCTACATTGAAATCAGTCAGACAGGCAAATGAAAATAGGACGAAGTAGCTATTCAATGCTGCTTAGTCTTCAATGATCTCTCTAAATAATGTTGGTAAGTGAAGAAAATTTGACAATTGAACTATATACATACACATATATATCACGCTGAAGTATGTTAAATAACTTTAACCAAAAACGTTCAAGTCAAAATAATCAAATTATGTCATGAACTGTTTGTCACTCAAGACAAATGCACACACGCAACCCTCAAAGCCCACACACACACATAAACAAACAAACAAAGAAAATCTGTTATTGAATAACTGCAAATAATGCAAACTAATATGTCTTTTTCGTTAACTGATTTTTTCCATTCTCAATGAATCAATAGTGCAATTCGCTTCCCCATATGTTCTTCTTTTTATTTGACAGTGATTACAGATCAGAATTTGATTATCAGATCAGTCAATTAAACATCACATGTACACTATATAAAATCATTGTGACAATACGGGATTAAATGACAACAGAAATTGAATAATGTCAAAATAAAATCCACAAAATCTCCAAAAGGGATTAGGGGAATACATTTTATCAAAGTCCGAGTTTTATTTTTTTACATACTGTAATTAGCAGAAGTTAAAACTAACAATTAGTATAAATATTTTTTAAAGCAACAAACTGTGTTTATAAAAACGGGATTTAATGAATAATATTCATGAGATTCATTGATAGAACTCGTCAACTGAAGGTAGAAGAGTGAAGAATAGATTCCGCAGCCAGAATGATTTTGAACTGACCAATCAGGTTGCTCAACAACAATAACAGAAGTCAATACCGTTTACAATCCTCGTTGCAAGTTTCACCCAAGTTTTACCCTCGCCCGATACTAGCTTGCTAGGCTACTAGCTTACTAGTTTTCTAGCCGGTCCCAAGCCCGGGTAAAGAGGGAGGGTTGGGGCGTGGTGCTAGCAACTCCACCCCTGTAAAACAACCAAATCGCTACAGAAACTTCAACGAATAAATATATTAAAAATTCTAAAAACATAAGCAATAGCCTTACTTTTCGCTGGAATCGGGGAAGTGAAATGACGCAGGCTGGTGAAAGCCTTCGGGAAGCCAGTCAGCCGATGTGCCTTCTTTCGATGAAAGCAAAAGTAAGGATGGGTACCTGGAATGTTCGTACAATGTACGAAACTGGAAAGGCTGCCCAGATAGCCGCTGAAATGAGAAGGTACAGAATAGAAGTGTTGGGAATCTGCGAGAGCAGATGGAACGGAACTGGAAGGTGCCAACTACCTACTGGAGAGACAGTAATCTTTTCCGGCCACCTAGAGGACAACCACGAGCACACCGAGGGAGTGGCCATCATGATGTCACCAACAGCAACCAAAGCTCTCATGCAGTGGGAACCAATCTCCTCCAGGATAATGACAGCCAGGTTCAACTCAAAAGGAAGGAAAGTTACAGTCATTCAATGCTATGCGCCTACAAACGTCTCAGAACAAGAGAAGAAGGAGGCGTTCTACAGACAACTACAAGCAATAATGGACAACGTCCCAAATGGCGATATCAAAATCCTGATGGGCGACATGAATGCGAAGCTGGGAGGAGACAACACAGGAAGAGAACTCACCATGGGTCGTGAGGCCCTCGGTGAAATGAACGACAATGGTGAACTCTTCTCAGACTTCTGCGCCTTCAATGATTTGGTGATTGGTGGTAGTGTGTTCAAACACAAGGATATACACAAGACGACATGGATTTCACCAGATGGAAACACCAAGAACCAAATAGACTTCATCTCAATTTCAAGAAAGTGGAGACGGAGCCTACTGGACACAAGGTCAAGGAGAGGAGCAGATGTGGGTTCAGACCACTATCTAGTACAAGGGACTTTCAAGGTGAAACTAAAAGCCTCGAGGATAGCTGGGGATAGGCCACAATGCAAGTTCAACACTCAAACTGAAGGACACAACCACAAAAGACACTTTCACTGCAACTGTCAGAGCAAAGCAGGAAACACTACGCGACATCACTGAAGAATCATGCGTGGAAGAACATTGGAAGTCTCTGAAGGCGATTCTCAACGAAACGTGTTCAACGGTTCTAGGAAGAAAGAAGAGACAAGACAAGGAATGGCTCTCAACGGACACTTGGAAATTAATAGAAGAGAGGAGAATGGTGAAAGAGAAAATGATTCAATGCAAGGACGGACAGGAGAAGGAGACGCTGAGCTCAACTTACAAAGCACTGGACAAAGAAGTGAAGAAGAGTGCTAGGAAGGACAAAAGACGATTCTACGACAACCTGCCACTGAAGCTGAGAAGGCAGCAGGCAAAAGGGACCTGAGGACACTATATCAGATAACCAAATCTCTATCCGGGAAGAGACCAACACAAGCGAAACCTATAAAAGACAGCCAAGGGAACCCAATTACCAAGGAAGAAAAACAGATTAAACAATGGGCGGATCACTTCAAAGGACTCTTGAACCGACCATCACCTGCAACCCGTCCAGAAATACCAACAACAGCGCGCACACAACTGCAAGTTGACACCAATCCTCCAACGAGAGCTGAAGTCTTGAATGCAATCAAGCTTCTGAAAGCTGGAAAAGCAGCCGGACCAGATGGAATACCCCCTGAAGCACTGAAAGCAGACCCAGAGACTACAGCAGACATGCTGACTCCATTATTGCAAAAGGTCTGGAAGGAGGGAAAGGTGCCTACTGACTGGAGGAAAGGTTACCTCGTGAAACTACCAAAGAAGGGCGACTTACGCCTCACTCTGCAAGAACTGGCGAGGAATCATGCTCCTATCGACGCCAAGTAAAATCCTGAGTCGCATCATCCTGGAGAGATTAAAGGACGCACTGGAGACAGAACTCCGACCAGAACAAGCTGGATTCAGGAAAGGCAAATCATGTACTGACCAAATTGCAACTCTACGCATCATCATCACAGAACAAAGCATGGAATGGCAATCAAACCTCTACCTCAACTTTATAGACTTTGAGAAGGCCTTCGACAGCGTTGACCGTGAAGTAATTTGGAAATTACTCGAGTACTATGGCGTACCCCAAATATTCATCAACCTTATTCAACAGCTGTACGACAACGGCACCTGCCAAGTGATCCACAACGGAAAACTCAGCGAGGCGTTTGGAGTAAACACAGGAGTCAGACAAGGGTGCTTATTATCACCAATGATATTCCTAATTGTGGTGGACTGGATTATGCGTCAGACAGTGGGAAACGAGAAGACAGGAATATCCTGGACCGACGTGAAGAACCTAGAAGACCTGGATTTCGCGGATGATTTATGTTTGATGTCACACACAATCGAAGACTTACAAGCGAAAACCGACAAACTGGTCGAAGAAGCAGCGGCGAAGACAGGACTCCAGGTGAACATAGACAAGACGGAGGTTATGAAAATAACCAACCAACAACAGCAACAACATCCAACGTCAATCACCATCAACGGGAGGGATTTGAAAGAGGTTACTTCATTCACTTATCTAGGGAGCATTGTCTCAACTACAGGAGGAGCGGACGAGGATGTCAAATCGAGCGAGAATCGGGAAGGCGAGAAACACATTCATCAGCCTGAAATCAATCTGGAAATCTTCGTCACTCAGCATCACCAACAAAATTCGGATTTTCAATACAAACGTAAAGTCAGTTCTTCTATACGGATCAGAAACTTGGCGGGTCACAAAGAATATTTCCAAAAGGCTGCAGACCTTTATTAACAACTGTCTTCGCTCAATACTGAAGATCAGATGGCCGGAAAGAATCACCAACAAGGAATTATGGGAACAAACAAAGCAAGAACCAATCGCCCAACAAATATGCAGGAGAAAGTGGAGATGGATCGGACACTCGCTGAGGAGACCGCTGGGTGACATCGCGCGTCAAGCCCTCGAGTGGAACCCGAAAGGGAAGCGGCGTGTGGGACGTCCAAGGGTGACATGGAGGAGATCGTGTGAAGAGGAGTTGAAAGAATATGGACTAACATGGATGCAGGCGAAAAGTACAGCAGAAGACAGAAGCAAATGGAGACGTGCAGTTGAAGCCCTATGTTCCACTAGGAACCCAAGGGAGCAATAATAATAATAAATAAGGGTAGGATTAGGGTTATGGTTAAGGCTAGGGTGAAATCTGGAATGAAGGTTATAGATAGCATCGATTTGAAATGCTGAGAGCTGATAGCCCCCACATTAAGGTCGCAGATACCCGTTGGGATTCACGTACTTTTTTTATTTGTTTATGAAGCCAACTAATATGATAACTAAACAGCTACATTAGCTTGCAGAACGCCTAGGACGTGGTGAGAAACTGCTGCTTATTATCCTTTGCTTATCCAAATGACAAAGACAAAGCTCCACAGTTGGCAACACTTATATTCTACTGTGCAGCTAAGTAAACAGATGATACTAGTTGGACACTATCTAGACATGCTCAATAATATCTTCCAATATGGCAGCCAGGGGTAAAAGTCAGGCCAACAAAAAGCCCAGTTCTTTATCTCCTTATCTCATCGCATCATTCCGTACTAAAAGATTTTCTCATCAGCTGGAAATCCATCCTCACACTTGACTGGATGGACCTCACTGGTCACGACTTCTCACTAAAACTCCAGGAAACTCCGCCCTGTGGCAAGTCACTGGCGAGCCTCAGATTAATTTTCAAGAGTTGATTTGTAAGGATTAGATTTGTTTTCTTCCAGTTTGACCAAGGGTTGATATCGATTAAAGAATCACTGAAAGCCAGGGGCTACCGGATAGCTGTTTCATCCTGGTTTGGAAATCATCGGCAGTACGCACACACCACCAGGGCTCGAACCCAGGACCTTCAGGTTACAAGCCAAGCTCGTATACCATTTAGCAACTGGAACTCGATTAAATGGCTCATGAATTCTAACTTCTACTAATTCGTGATTTAGCGCGGAAATAAAAACAAATCTAACCCACCCAAACCGGCTCTTGAAAATATACAAACTATCTATTCGATCCTTTTCACTTTCATAGCCTTAAACTCTTCTTTCACACGTTGGATAACATATTTAGTATGTGATTCAACTTAATTTTCTTTATCAAACTAACTATTAACCTCTTTAAAATAAGCTATGCATATTCAGAATCTCTTCACCTTAGGTACAAAATTATTCCTGTTTCCTGGCGTTTATATTTCTAATAATCATTTCTGAATACTATTCATCAGTTAAGGTTTTTTATCACACGAGATTAGTTAACCATGTGTTTCACAATTTACCATGTTTCCTTCCTCGTAAATGATTCAAAACGTTTTGCTACGGGTCGATAATAACACTTGATCTTTATTGGAATTCTTTATGATCAAATAAAAATAATACTTAACTGAATAGTTTTGACGAAAAGCTACACAAAAGGGTAATCTTTACTGACCTATATCTTTTTACGTTAGATAAGTTTACTTGATATAACGCTGAATGATACAGAATTAATAAGTAGATGACATTTCAGTGCCTGAATTCTACCTACATAACCTATCCCTTCTCCATCCATTTTTAAATTCAGGTATCATATATTGCAATGCAAATACAAAGACAGCTCAAAGTAGGCAGCTTAGGCTGTAGGTCTTCACTCGATATTGAAGATCAGATGTCCTGTAAGCCGGCCAGCAAGAATAAACAACAAGGAACTCTGGCAGCGTGCAGAGAACCAACCAAGAATCTTTTACCCAAAAGATATGCAGAAGGGTATTGGAAATGGATTGGACATATATTGAGGAGACTGCTGAGTAATATCATGCGCCAAGTGAACCATTGAGTGGAACCTGAATGGAAAATGACCGAATGAGTGAGCGTGTCCGAGAGTGACATGGAGGAGATCATGTGGCGACGATGAGGAAATGAAAGCATATGAGCAACCGTGGAGTCAACTAGAAAAGACTATAGAGAACAGAGTAAAGTGACAGTATGTCGCTGAAGCCGTATGTTTCATACGAAACCCAAAGGAATAATAATATTTGGATTGGAGGTAACAAACGAAGACCTACAGCGCACACTGGAAAGTTATCATAAGTCTGACTGACTGGCTGGTTTCAAAGTAGAACTCTGCACCGGTGTGCAGCTGTTCGAGTAGCCACACTTGACTCAGCACACAAAGTAAGAGAATAAGAAGAAAGTAAAAAGAAATGCAAACTAGAGGCACTAAACAGAGATATGAGACAAAAAGAACAGTAATATCGAAGAACAAAATAGTTTTATTGGATCTAATAAGTCACAAGAAGTGCATGCACCTGCGCCATCGAGAAATATTTTGACCCATATCACTAATTGTTTCCAGCCTTCATTGGTTCTTACCATCCCGAGGAACCCAACCAGCCAGGAAGTCAACACCTCTACACGTAGCTGCCTGGATGGCTTAAACTAACTGTTGTGGATTTCACTGACTGATGAAGCCACGTTTTGGTTAGACCACTACTAGCCAACTCTTGTCCAACCTGATTCTGTGTCAGCTGACATTGCCCGTCGAGGAAGGCGATCGCTAGACTAGGCATACGTAACACATGTCCTGACTATCTCAATCGATATAACTTCACAACCTCGTCTGTTGATTTCCCCTCCCACCTACCTAGCACACCACCGAGACCTAACCTAAACATTGCTCACCACATTATACCACCTGACACGGGAGACAGAACGCAGACGTATATGATAAAAGACAGCTAGCCAAGCCTTTCATGTCTTCCACTTTCATGGCCATAAACCAGGACGGAGCAGACTACTGAGCAGTATACACGTCTTTTGATCGACAGCCAGTCAGATATCACGTCTACGCTAGAGATAGTATAAACTGGCACATGCGCAACGAGCCTTCTGTATCTGTGCTGAGATTTCGTCAGCTTTCAACCCTCTAGAACTGGCTGATGCAACCTCCTAAATAAGTGAAGTGGTCAAGACGCCTCATCAACCACTTCACTCTCTATTTTCAAGCTAGAAGTCAATGTATCCAGTTCTGTAGCACCATCTTACATCTGACAGGAGAGAATCGCATGTCAAACATTCGAAGACTGCTGCTCAGGGCGTTTAGAAGACTGCAATTTATCAGCACCTTCACTTAGGAGGAGAATATCATCCTCATATTCTAAGACAACAAGACTATTCCCTAATAATAAGTCAATCTCTAAGTCATTGAAGTCATTTAGGACCACGATTAAACTAAACAGAAATGGGGACAGTAGGCCTCCTTGACATGTATCATTAATTGTCATCATTTCAGGTGACAACTCTCCGTAGGCTCTCACCTGGCTACCTGAGTTCGACTAACGGAGTAAACCAAAGTGTTGCAATGCCAAAGAAGCATTAAAAACAAACAATTAACAAAATCATCAATACGCACAACACTTACTTACCTAGGATAGTTTTACTTCTCCATAAAGGTGAAACGCTTGTCTCAGCAATAAATACAACCATTGGTAAAATAATTATCCATAAAAGGTAACCAGCAGCAAATTGTACTGTATTAATATTTGGTCCCAGTATACATAAATCTAAATTATACGATTCTGAGCATAACTGTGCTATAAATTGTCTGCGTCCAAGTACTGCTAATATCCAAAAGACTAAACAAAATCTTAGTGCTAATAATAAACAACCAGGTATTGTATTCCAAACAGAAAAATCAATCACCGGATCACGATCAAACTGAAGAATAAGAAAAAGAAGACAAAAAAGGCAATAAAAATAGTGAAATAACATGAACACAAATCAAGCTTATTTGAACTAATTGTAAGAAGTGAATTTCTATTTAAAAAGACAGAGAATGAATACACTTTCACTGCAAGAATATTTACTCAAGCAGAATTCTAATATGGTATAAGCCTTTTAATAAATACAATGAAGAACTCAATACACTTATAAACCCTTACTTGTGAATAAGATAGAAAGCACGTCATATATATATATATGAAGATTTGTAGCTCAGGTGGGTGATTTTCCTGTAGTTGTGTTGTCTCAGCTGGATGGTTTATTTGCAAAGCTTTTATTGCCCTACTAGACATCTTCAGAGCATACTTCAATTTGAATTGAAGTGAGCTTTTAGATTTCTCCACGAGTTTATTGGTCATCTCTCTTGGTGACCTTGAAAGTAGGTGGTTGTTTTTGTGTTTTCATTTCCTCTAAGCTACTCGTATTGGAACTGATTGTTTCCTTGACTTGAACTTTTCCCCTTTGTGTGTGCGATTACCTTCTTATCGATTGATAAATTTTGTCTAGGTCAATGTGTCCGTTGATTGACGATTCACTGGAATGCCAAACTTCTAAAAATTCTCTAGTATTCTTGGTGTTTCCTCTGTCTAATATTTGAACGTTGGTTGTTCCAATCGAACAGATGTCCGTGGTTGTCTGTACGTAGTGATATGAGGGAGTGGATATCATGTCTAGCTTATGTTTGTGGATACGAAGACGAAGGGGACGTCCACTTTGGCCAATGTAGTGTTTTTCCCAGTTGTTACAATTTATTTTGTAGATGATGTTGGTTTTATCTTCTTTCGCTGTTGAGTCTTTCGGTTGACACAGAGTTGAGTGAAGTGATTTTGTCGGTTTGTGTGCGACGCCAATTCCTAAAGGTTTCAAGAGTTTTCCAGTGATTCATGAGATGTCCTTTATATATGGAAGGGCGATTTTCTTTGTGCTTTCCTTGGGGGCCTTTGATTTGGTAGGTTGGCTTGGGGGTAGATGTCTTTTGATGAAATTCCGTGGATATCCATTCTTTTGGAAGACGTCTGTGAGATAATATTCTCTAATTTTGCTTAAGTTGGGAATGCTGCAATGAGTCCTGGTCTTCATGAATAGTGTTTGTATGCAACTCATTTCGTGAGTTATTGGATTGTTGCAATTGTAATTGAGTATTTGATCTGTGTGAGTTGATTTTCTATAAACTTGAGTTTGTAATTTTCCTGTGGTTGTTCACTTGACTCAGACGTCCAAAAATGAGATTTCGCTCTCGGATTCCTCTTCTCTTGTGAATTTGATGTCCTGGAAAACGCTGTTTATTAAGTTGTTAGTTTTTTTCAAATTTTTTTTTATTATTATTACGAATTTGTCATCTATGTAACGTGACTAGTGTCAAAAAGAATAGTGTATAAAAGCAGTCAATATAAGCCTTTATGTAGAAACGACATAACCAAATCAACACTATAATTCCCTTGAGTTCCAAGTGGAACATATGGCTTCAACAACATATCTCTATCTCACTCTCTTCTACGCAGTCTTTACTGATTGGTTAAACAATTGTCCATTGGCTTTGATTTCTTCATCCTCGCCACACGATACCTTTCACATGACACCGTCGGAATCGGAGCCCAACTCGTCGGTTTCCAATAGAAGACCTGAAGCGCGATGCTACCCAACAGTCTCCTCAGTGTATGTCCACAAACCATCTCCACTTTCTTCAAAGTGGTTGTTGAACAATAGATTCTTAATTCGATCGTTTCCAAAGTTTCTTGCTGCTTATTCTTTCTGACGATCTGATTGTCAGTATAAAGCCAGCGAAGGCAGGTGTTGATACAAGTCTGAAGTTCGTTGGACACGTGTTTCATGGTGCGCCAAGTATCTGAACCATACGGAAGAAGTGACTGATTTAACATTAGTGTTGAAAATCCAGATTTTATTTTTTATGCTGAGCTGAGTGCAGAAGATTTCCAAACTGATTTCAAATTTATGTACGTCTGCTGTCTTGCCTTTCAGATCCTACCCTTGACATCTTTATTCCTGTTCCCGCCTGTAGTTGAAACGATGCTTCTTAGATAAGTGAACGAAGTGGCTTGCTTCAGATTTCTCCCGTTGATAGTCATTAATGCTCGTTGTTGGTAAAAGGGTATCTTCATCACCTCTCTTTTATCTACATTCACTTGAAGTCCTATCTCTGCTGTCTACCTTTTCTGTTAACCTGTTGGTTTACTCCTCAAAGTCTTCGAGTTTACGTGACATTAGACATAAGTCGTCGGCAAAGACCAAATCTTCTGAAGTCTTCTTATTGATCCAATATATAAGCGCCTGTCTAGCACATGATCCAGATCATCACAATCAGGATTACCATTGGTGATAGTTTAGTGAGTGCTACTTATAATCAGAAATAAGTAGTATATCAGCAAACGAATTCAGAAAAGTAACAATATGTTTCGGCGCGCTGGAAAAGGTAGTCGAAGAAGAGAATTGTGAGAAAAACGTTAGAAACACTGTACAGAATCCAACAAGCTATCAAATGTGGTGATACTCGACCGATTTGCAAATGATGTACAAGTAAAGACTTAGAGATGAGGCATACCAAATTGATGTACCTACAATGTGTCTATCCTCATAAACACTGTCTTTGAGTCGCGTCGGTGAAGGCGGGAGCTTTGTCCTACTCCTATATTCACCACAGAGACTTCACTGAGTCTTCCGTTACGAGTCACTTGACAAGTGGCATTGTCATTTACCTCTTTTAATTTTGCTAGTCTCACAACATGGACTGGACAGTTTATCAACTTCCAGAGCTTTGTCCCACTGATCCGAAAGAGAAACCTGGTACGTACATTGTGTTCAAGGATTAGAAAAATCTGCTCAAAAGACATGGTAGAGAAAGAATTAAATTTATTACGTGAAACCCTACTAGAGAACGGGTATCCACCAACATTTATCGACAAAAACATGAAGGAGAAGCCTCCGGTGTCAGACATCGCAACGTTTCCTACGAAGACTCTCTTCATGAACCTAGAATTCAAAGATGATAACGCAGCGGAAATTCTCAGAAACCGCCTTTCTAAATGTCGGAAAAAGACATTTCCAACAGACACCCTTCGTATCACATTCTCCTGCAGACAGTTAATTCAGTCTAACGCTAAGGACAAGATACCGCATTTGGCCACTTCAATGTATATTTATCAATTTACTTGCTCATGCGGAGTAAAGTATATCGGCTGTACACAACGTCAAGTCCACAAACGTATTCTGGAACACTGTCCAGCTTGGTTAGCCAGAGGAGAAAAGAAGAATAGCAACAACTCGATCCTCGAACACCTTGTCATCTCCGGACATCGAGCACCCCCACATGAATGCTTCACAGTGATACACAGCGTCCCTCAATATCCTACTAAAGGACTTCGCTTACGCCATCTGAACATAGCTGAAGCATTAGGTACTCGAGATATGAAACCGGACCTCTGCATTCAAAAGCGATACATACATTTCTCGCTCTACCATGGCTAGAGTAAAGTTCTTAGTACAATTGTGCTTCTCTCCTCCATTATGTAAGTTCACTATTATTACTATTTTTTGTTATTAATAGTTTTATTATCATTATTATTCCCATCATCCACATTTTATTACCACTCTATTACTTTTGATTGTTAACCTTGCTTTTTCATACAGATTTTATACAAAAACACTTTATCGCCTTTCCACTAGTTCCTGTCCATTCTACACGAGCTTATTGATTAGCCATTATCTCACACTTGTTAAGACATGCTAATTTCTGTCTCCTTTCTAACTTACAATTAGTCATCCCTTCTTGCACCCTAGATTATGTAGTACAATTTTCAAGGACAAAGTTTACCAGTATCTGATTGGTCTAAAAATTTCTTTGCTAAATATAATTACCATTGTACAGCTCATGAAGATGAATCGCCGAAAAGGGAAAATTTTCTTAGCTATTTGTGCCTTTTTCTTATAAATCACAAACCACTGACAATAAAAACAACAACGATTTACACTACTTCGCAAAGAGATCATACGAAAGATTAAACAAAAAGCAACTCACCATAGCCCAAATGTACAGCAAAGTTTTTACACCAAAAAATAAGGCGACTAGAAATATGACATACGGCCAAAATGATGTAGATTTTTTCTCTCGACTAGTTGTTTTCGCTCTCTTTTTAAAAAAAATATTTTCTTCACTAACAGGAGCATAATTATATAATTTATGACTAAGTGTACCCAGGTGTAAGAATCCATCAGGTAACTTGGACAGTATCTTTGCATTTAACAAGTCAAGTGTTTGTGAATCATTCTTTAACGATTCAAATGTAATTGATTGAAATTGTGGACTAAAACCCATTTGACAAGTGGACATAAGAACAACCAGAAAGATAGAATCAGCCCATTGGGTGACGACTGTTCCAAACTCGGCAAGTAGGCCAAGTCCTCGACCATCAAATGAGAAGACAATCCAATGAACAGCACCCAATAATGTACCAAGACTAGCCAACCAAAGATGAATAAGGTAGAGGCACACGTGAAGCGAAAAATGACTGACTAGTTTAACCTGTGTAAAAAGAAAATTACATGCATCAAAACAACTATATACTAGGTCTCAGTAATTAAAGAATAACTAAAAGTATATCAATAGCAGGATAAGTGAAGATAAGTTACGTTTTCAATTATGAGATCAAAATATACATTAAAACACACAGGTAAAAGATGTTATCAGGACTTCTTTGCTATTGAAAAAGTGATTTAGCTCTTACAAGGAATAATTACATGGCGAAAAATGAGAACTTAATGGGTCTAGATTACAAAAACTGAATGCATCTATGTCGCTGAGAACGATTCTGAGCCATATCCCGAACAGTCCTCAAGGCATCCTTTCTTAGCGTTTCGTGAATCCAACCAAACAGTCTACACCTCACTATGTCACTAGCTCAAACCAAAAGTCGAATATAATTGGTGGATGGTGATTAGCAGTGAAATGCAGGATGCGAATTTCGTCCTATTTGGGACTCGTCATCTGGGTGTACCTGCATTCCCCAGTGAGTCAGTTAGTACTGATGTTCCCACCTAGGCTCGAACCAGTACCCATAGTTTCAAACGCCAAAGCGTTATCCACTAGACCACTTAGGCCACGACAGCCACCTTTTGTGCAGCCGGTCATATTAATTATTTAATTGAATTTTAGATTTCCTGTCGATTGATTGGACCGAAGTGCTCGGTCTCAGGTTGACATGTCGGCTTCTTGTGCAGATGCTTCGAAGATTTCTGAGCATTTAATTAGAAGTCGACATGTCAACCTGAGACCGAGCACTTCAGTCCAATCAATTGACGGAAAAATCTAAAATTCAATGAAACAAAAGTCAAATACTTCATGGATTGACGCCAGGTTTTAATTTAACCAACCCTAACGCTTTTCCGGTCGAATACTATGTCCGGTAACATTGCTCGGCTATGAAGATTGTGGTTTGGCATGTACAACACATGTCTCAGACATATCAATCAATGTAGCTTCACAACCTCATCAACTGACCCACCTTCCTTACCTCACATTCGACGCCTAACCTCAATATTACTCACTACATTATACCACTTAACAAGAGAGACAGAACGCAAATACCTGTGGTCAAAGACATCTAAGCTTTTCATATCTCCAACATTTAATGACCATGTTCTCAAGCTATAAAGGAGGAGGGAGAGCAAGATATTGTGGAGAACTAACACCAAAGACAACATAAATTGGCAAATATACGTTTCGCATCCGTACTGAGATTTCGTCACCGATCAGTTTATTGGGGTTGATTTAACTTTCTAAATGAGTGAAGTTGTCAACACGCTCAACCACTTCACTTTCTACCTTTAAGCTGGGAGTCAGTGAAGACTAGTCCTGTAGCACCATCTTAAATTTGAAAGTGATGAACCATATGGCAAACATCCAAAGATTTCTGCCAGGGTGTTCAGAAGACTCTGTATTTGTTAGCGTCTTCACCTAGAACGACGATATCAGTCAATCAGATAAAAGGTGAAAGAATCGGTGCATAAATCACTGAGTAACATCGCCGAGCAACTTGCATCCTACAACTTTTATAAAATGTTTTCTTGCAGGGATTTAACTGGTTACATGTTTGATCAAAAGTTGACATCAGTTAGAGAACCACAGGAAAACCTGGAAGCACTGGATAGCTGTTTCATCCTAGTTTGGGACTCCTCAGAGGTACACACCCACCTGGGTTCGATCCCATGATCCACCAGTTATGAGGCTAGTTCGTAGACTATTCAGCCACTGGGACTCGATCAAATGACCAACTCATGAACTCCAACTCCCTCTTACTGGACTTGATGGACCCCGCTGGTTACAACTCACTAGAATTGTAGGTAACTTCTTGTACAGAGCCAGCCACTAGTAAGTATCCAATTAATTATCAAGCGTTGGTTTACAGAGATTTGACTGGTTACAAGTTTGATCATGAGCTATAACCGGCAATTCCTGGATTGGAAACCCAGTGGGTTCATACTCTTGAAGAGTCCCAAATCAAGACGAAACACCTGTCCAGTACTCCTAGGTTTCCCAGTGGTTCTCCAACTGATGTCAATTCGTGACCAAATATGTAATCCTATAACTTTTTCACTGCTACCTTTAAACTTCTTAGAAATATCACATAATCTGTCGGTTATGGCTTCAACCAATCCATAGCCATAGGTACAATCGAATCCAATTATTGTTTTCCATTAAATATACTAGTTTACATGAATACAGAGACATGCAATGAAGCGATCTGAAGTTCCCTGAGTTTTTTATTATTACATAAATAAGTTTGAGTCAGTGCCAGAGATTTTGTTTGATATATACAGATACTATGCCGTCATCGTTGTAAAGCATCACTGTGGTATTAGAATGTAATTGCATATTAATTTTCAGATTATGAGCTATATGGGGATCTGGATTAATTTCATAGGTATGCACTATAGAAGAGTCCAAAAATAGGACGAAACAGCTGTCCAGTACTTCCTGGTTTTCTACTATTCTTTAAGTGATTTCGCTTTGTGGTAAATTTTGTATTAATTTGTTCATTAGATATATCACACACGATGGAACGATATTACTGTTTACTGGATGAGGTCTTCGAACACAACTTATTTTTCATAATCATATCAGTTATGTTAATACAACTTCGAAACTTGAGTTTTATAGTTCTAGTCCTTCCTTTGCGTCTTTTGTAAGGGTAGTAGAATTTTTCAGATGCCTGAAACAGGTGTTGAATCATTCCGTTCACATGTATTCTCAGTTGATTCGATCAATAAAAAGCTTCAGTTACCAGGATGACAGAGATTAATAATTGAAGCTTGATGTAACAAATCAACTAAGAATAGGTGTAATAGGCATGGTTCAACACCTACTCAGACATCGAGAAAATTCCACTAGCCTTAAAACAGATGGGGGAAAGGCAACAGAACTATAAAAATTAAGCTTCCCAGTTGTGTAATCACAATTGGTATGATTATGAACAAGTGAATTGTGTTCGAAACGTCATCCAGCAAACAATAATACCATTCCATTGTGAGTGATATGTTCAATAAAGAAATAAATTAATTATATTCTACGACTGTGATGAGAGCTGTCTGCAAGTCAAAATTGCATACAACAATTGACGTCAATGTTTACGTCCCTAATCGGGTTCAGGAGAGAAAACAAAAACAAAGCGTAACCTTGAGGAACTCAACAACCAATCACAGCAGACTTAGTGTGGGCGGATACGATTAGCAGATATATCACCGGACTGTCTAAGAAACGGCAACAAAGAGATGACAGCAGGAAAACAACCAATTAGAAGACGTTGCTTCTCTGCTAACAATAACGAATAATAAAGTACATAAAAATCTATAAATATCTGTTGATTTTCTCAATGAACGATCTGTTGCCTGACCCTGGTCTTCTGTCGTTACACGAATACGACTACTGCCACAGTGTTATAGTTTCCCACATATATTGACTGCTGAATAGTACTTCGAATGACCCACTAAACCATAAAATATCAAATGTATAACCGTAATTCTGGTGGCTCCAACTGATTCGGCTCTTTGAGACAAGTCGAACTTAGTACACTGCTGATATGCTTGGCCCCAAATGAGCAAGAAGGCTATCCGATGTGTTTAGATTCCTTCGATCTAACTGGTAAGCACTACTACTGGTTGATGCGAGTACTATTCAACTACTCATCTAAAGCAATCAGTAGTATATACCATAACCATTTGTTCTTTATATTTAATTTTATATAGGATATATATATATATATATATGCATGTATATGAACTTACATGTGCTGTTATATTCAAAATAATATACAATGATAGAAATATAAAAAATATTTCAGCAACTCCATGAGTTTCAAAAGAGAAATGATGTTCAAATTGATTGAAAGACTGTAATTTTGGTTCACCATTAACCAGGAAAATATCATAAATAATTGTTGGTAAAGATTGATGCAAAGATGGTGCTGATGAAGGCAATGATGATGATGATGATGAGGGTGTATTCACCCTATGACGTGGAATAGCAGTAGTCTCCCATTTACATGTAGTCAGATTACGTTTACATGCCACTAAACTAAGATACCAGTAACTGTAAGGAAAAGAAGAAGAGAAGGAATGAAAAACAAAGATGACATGTTGGTTACTCATCAACAACCCACTTGAACTTCTATGCAGTTAGTGGCTTGGGGCGGCAATGAGCTACACTTATTGTATGTAAGGATTAATGACACTCTATCTGGCTGCCTAGATGTGGGTTGGGAGGAGATGATTTCAAATAACTCGTTGACTCACTGGTAGGCAGTCGAGCGCCTAGACACCAGTGAACCATAGCACTACAACTTTCACAATAAATGATAAATATAATTATACTTGTTGAAACCATAAACCCACAACAAACAATATATCGTTATTACTGAATTTATCCTTTATACAGCAGCAAAATGACCTTTAGTCGTTTACTTTATGCTTTATCAGAAGATAGACTTTTTTTAGTTTCTTTACGTTGCTTCTGGAACATATGGCTTAAAGCTACAACTTTGAAGTTTTGGTAGCAATGATTTTATTTTTACGGAGTGGGGTTGCTAGTCTTACGCCTAACCTTTATCAAACTTACCACAGGCTTGGCGAGGTTTACAAGTGCGTCGGCCGAGGATCATACCTCGGACTACATGCATGGTTGGCGAACGTTCTACCTATGGACCACTGACGCGAAGATAAACTTAGTGGGTTTAAAATACTCAGTTAGTGAACACTTGTTAACAATACAAAAATGTAAAGTCCTTAAAAACGGTCAGCTGATCAAACAGACACATTGATAAGCTTTAAGAAAAGGATAAAAAGAACTCAAATCTACTTATAAGCAAACTGGTGAAGCAGGTTGAACAACCCTAATCGACTAATTGCTGACAGAATCTCAACAATGATACAGAAGGCTCAATGGGCATTTTTTTAATCTAAGTCATCTCCGAAAGTACACGCGATATCCGGTTATCCATCAAAAGACGTGTATACTGCTCAGCTCTACGCTCTGTCCTCCTTTATGGCTGTGTGCGAGACACGGCCATTGTAAGTAGAAAACATAAAAAGCCTGGCTAACTGTCTTTGATCATGTGTGTCTGCCTTCTATCTCCCATGTTAAGTGGTATAATAAGATGAGCAACATTGAGGTTAGGTGTCAAGTGTTAGGTAAGGAGAGGAAATCAATAGACAAGGCTGTGAAGTTATATAGATTGAGACGGCTAGGACATGTGTTACGCATGCTATCGTAGCCACCTCCTTCCTCGATGGGCAATGCTACCTGACATAGGATGAAGCTGAAAAAGAGCTAGTGGTGGTAAAACCAAAACATGGCTTCATCAGTCAATGAAATTCACAAGTTATTTTGAGCCACATAAAGAGGTGTAGACTTCCTGACTGGTTGGGTTCCTCGGGATGGTAAGAACCAATGAAGGCTGGAGACAAAATCGTTCTCAATTGCACAGATTCAGTCTTTTTGATTCATAATGTCCAATAAAATTCTATTGCATACACACACACCTCTTTATTATCTCTCTTTTGAATCTCCGTTTATTCTCTTCTCTTGTTTTGTGTGCTACTGATATGTATCCACATGTTGTGTGTTTGTTTTGACAGTCTGTTATATTTTGCTGTGTGTATATGGATCGATATTCCATTATAACTAACATTATGCTTTTGTCTGTCCACTAACAAAATAAACGATGTATGACCTTGTTATCACATGACATTACAACCAATCATGGTAAGACGTTATCTATTGGTTCATGTGTATTAGCCATTTTCATATATACTTTTGTACTATATCCTTGTTCAGACTTTCTTGTGTTCCCACGCTTCGTACATTTAAGTACCCTTCCACTCACACACTTGTGTGACATTTATTTTCCTTTTCTGGAAAATACAAGTATCATCGTAAACCTGGTGGTCTTCTGATTTCCTTCTTTCCGCGTCAGGACTATTAACTACTCGACGAGTACATAACATAATTGGCCACGGGGAAAATTCTAATAACTCACTCAGCAGCAGTACATAACAGCTACACAGAGTGTGGCAACTCGAACTGATGCACATCTGTGCAAAATTCTACTTTGAAACCAGTCCAGTCCAGCTCTGCCTGGTTGAGGTCTTCAGGATTCCAACAACCAATGGCTGGAGATTGTTGGTTATATGGCTCAAAATTCTATTTAGAGTTGTTTGATCAAGGTGTTATTCAAGTTTGAATTTCACTTTACTCTTCTGATTGGTAGTTGGGCATCCTCCTTCATAACTGACAGAGGAATAAGCCGATAAATTGGACATCGCCGATTTGATTCTGCTGTAATCCAAGTTTCCATCTCACCTTCAGCCATTACTCATTTAAACATCACTCCTCTGTAAATGCGTAAAACTATACTCTACTGGTTGATTGAAATGAGTGATTGGAACACCGGATGACTGTTACGCTCGTTTGAGGTCGAGGTTGTCAGCGATGTACCCGGTTCGACTAAAGCTCAGAGAGTTGAGTCAGCTAGAACCACCCAATTTCTGGCTAGTTACTTTGGCGAACTGGTAACGCCTTAAATCAAATTCGCAATTAATCATCTCAATCAATCAAGCAATATTATGTGGTTCTATTCCAATCTGCCTGCTTTTTCGACTACCATTTATCCTATCAAGCAGATGACGTATCGTGATCTGAGAAATTTCGGTCTTCAAAGAAAGTGATGGTGAAATTTCACCTCCTCGAGCTGTGTGATCTGTAAATTACGAATTTGATTTGTCATTCTTTCAGCATACACCTGTCTCCATTTATGCGCGCCGGTAGTTTAGTGGTCGAATGCTCTCCAACCATGCAAGTACTCCGGAGTTCGACTCCCGAACGATACACTCCTAAGCCCCACCTATCCAGTAGTAAGCCCGATGAGAGGGAAGGTTGGGTGTAAGGTTAGCAAACTCATCCCAGATAAAAACACGTCACCGTTGTTGAAACTTCAAAGCTGAAGTTTGAAGGCCTATATGTTTTAATTGGGAGGTCAAGGAATGTGGAAAAAAAACCTACGACTATTTGAGATTATTTCATTAAAAATACAATACAAAATTAACACTACAAACCGTGGTTGTCGAAGATCTTGAACACTGAAAGTAAACTGTGAATTTGGTACCACACTTCCAGGATCATCTTCTTCTTTGCATAGCCCAGAAGTAGGACAGGGTACAGATCGGAGTAAATCCATTTTTCCTGTAGGAGAGCATACTTTATGCCAGGCGAGAGAATTGATCTTTGCAAACATTCTGTTGCATCTTTCAGTTTCCATAAGCCATTGACTCTCTTGACCAGTTTGACCAGTTATATTCTGTGCCCACATTGGTTCTGTAGCATTTCCATAAAGATCAGTAATAAATTCTCCGTCAACTAGAACCAATGTACCAATGTCTGTCAAATTCTTTTCTGTAAATCAGAAATAAAATATTTTTGTAAATCACATCATAAGACTATTGTTCATAACTTTGGTGCATGACTAAGCAAGGACCACAAAAAGAATTTTTGGTCAACTGAATAGTAATTCATATGAGAGCACTCCGTTTTCAGGTGATAGTTCACGGGCTCGAGTCCCACACACGATAAGTATGGCTCTTATCCTGGCATATGAAAAATCCATCCCGGGTAATTGAGCAACATGACAGACTTACAAAATTCATCTTCAGAGTGTCTGGAGATTCTTTAGCTAGTTCTTAAGGACTTGCTGGTGTAAGAATAGTATTGAGTGATAGAACAGAAGACTCACTACTCAACTGGTTTTCAACGAACAGTCATATGTGCACTGTCTGGTTGAACGGATCGGTAAGAAGAAAAGGTTGTGATATCCATCGTTCTCTTCTCGTAACCTCCACTTACGTGTCAACCGACTGCAGTTCGGACGAGGATAACTTCTATCAAAAACTCTTTAGTTTGCTTCTAAAAGTAAAAGGTCTAGATATAGTTGCCTTAGCAGGAGATTTAAATGCTCAAACGTGGAAGCTGAGGCAGTCAGAAAAATATACCGTATGCATCTATAGAGTCTCATATCGTAGAACCGACAACGATGAACGCCTTTTCAGTTATGTTCAGATAGCCACTAGTCCCTAACCGGGACCATTTCCAATCACAAGGAGCGACATTATCCTACTTTGCGACCACCGATATGAAATCAACTATAAACACAAATACACCATGTGTCGATGAAGAGTATTGATGGAAAATTACAGCTTTTTCTGAAACACGTGTATGGACTCCGACTCATGAACGTATATGCCTACGACTAAACGGACGTAGGAAACATACAGCTACGGAAGTTACGCGTCAACTGTTTGATGGGAACTTCGTCTTCATTGCTGTTATTTTCAGATGTGTAGTCATTTTTCCCCAAATACTCAAGTAAAAGAGGTCTGGCATCATATCCAGTCCACCGTGGAAAGTGGTAAACTGTTGATAGACTGAAACCAAAAGCTAGCAAATGCAGTTGGATTCTTGCTGCTTCCCCCTAACTGACAGACGCAGGATGACTGATTCTGGCGGCCTGCAAACAATACAAGAGGAGAAAGCTACTCAAATACAAGCTAACCAAAAGTCTCCACAACGACCGTGAACAGTACTAAGCAACAAAAGCCGAAGAAATGGAGAAGCCTCCGGCAGTAAGTAATTCCCAACATAATCACTCTACGTAGGAAATGCTGACAGAGTACAGTCTTCTGAAGACTTTGAGAAATAGTCTGAATATGTGCCTTCCTGAAGAGTAATTACTTGAACTGAAGTTATTTGGTGTAACGTTCTACGCTGATAATCCAGTTAGTCATTTTGTCTAAGAAATGAAATGTTGATTGGAAGTGACTCTAATCAATGGGATATATGAAATATAGCGTAAGAGAAGTGTCAGTAATTTTTTATTTATTAATCCTTTGGATTCTAAGTGGAACATAGGGTATTAGAAGTACATCACTGTATTCTGGTCCTCCCTCTCCGCTAAGAAACAGGGGGGTAAAAGATAAACATAGGATTATAGCACAATTTCAGTTATGTTTGATCTTTGTCGTTTTTAAGCTTCAGAATAAGGCACCCACTTACTGAGAAACGTACCACCCCTCATAAACAGACAGGTATGGTCAGTTCGGTCTACCACTTGAAATGCTCTTATTTGGCCTTCATCCAGAACCTGAAAGGATAGAATGGCGTATGAACCTGTTTTGAGCACCATCAACCATGGAAGCGTAGCTCCTATGCCATGTAGATCAGATTTTAAGTCAAAGTCCCGAAGGCGGTCCCTTAAGATAACCACACGATTCGATGGTCCAGGAGTCCAGGTAGTATTCCAGCCCCGCATAAAATATGATATTTTGTGTGGCACACCTCTTGGTGCCTATCATGTATCAACTTTGTGTTTAAATATTAATTATAATTTCTGAGAAACAAATCGAAATCATTAATTTTTTTTCTCACTGCATCATTCAAAGTAGTCCCAATGTATATTACTAACACACAACAATCATACACAATTGAATTGAAAAATATATACCTAAAGTTTATTAAACTGTTAGCTCACCATTGACTGTAGAATTTTCCAGTCTTATTGTTCCATAAATATAACCTCTTGTCGCTTCAAGTTCATCAACTTGAGTACGTTGAAAACCAAATTTAGTTAAAAATAAATATCTATTTGATGGATTCCATCTTCCTCTAAGATGTAAAGAATTCACCACCAACACCATTACCATGTCAGTGATCAACAGAATGATAGCAATACTTATCTATAATGTATATCAATTAGGATAAAAATGAAATTAATTGAAGTGAACAGTCTTTCTTTTTCTCAAAAAAACTTATTTTGATAACTAATGACTGTATGTCTGTCTGTCTATTTTCGATATAGAACTTTGCACCGATGTGCACCAGTTCAAGTCGCTACACTCCATGTAACACAAAAGCAAAAGAAGAAAGTAAAAGAACTGCATAATAGAGACAGTAGACAGGGATATAAAACAAAAGGAATAGTAAAAACGAAAAACAGTGTAGTTTCATTGGAAATCATAAGTCACAAGGAGTGGATGCATCTGCGCCATTGAGAACGATTTTGAGCCACATCACTGATTGTTTCCAACCATTGGTTTTTACCGTCCCAAGGACCCCAACCAGTAAGTCTACACCTTCCTACGCGGCTTGAACTAACTGTTGTGCATTTCATTGACTGGTGACATGTTTTGTTTTGACTGCCGCTACCTCTTTTCCAGACTGACCCTATGTAAGCTAACATTGCCCATCAGTCGAGGAAGGTGATGGTTAGACTAGGGATACGTAACACATTGACTGAGCCATCTCAATCGGTGTAACTTGACAGCCTCGTCGATTGATTTTCCCTCCTTACGTAACAATCGACGCATAACCTCAATATTGCTCACCTTATTATACCACTTAATACAGGAGATAGAATGCAGTCACCTATGATTGAAGACAGCTAATCTTTTCATGTCTTCCACTTTCAATGGCCAGGTCTCACAGTCATAAAGGAGGACTGAGCACACTGCTGAGCAGTACACTCGCCCTTTGGTCGATAGCTGGATATCACGTCTACGTCAGAGACTTTAGGGTGCCGGTGGCATCGCGGTAGAATGCTCGACAACCAGGCAAGTTGTCTGAGGTTCTGTCCCCGGTCGACATACTCCTTTACCTCTCTAAGCCAGTAATATGACTGATAAAGATGGGAGGTTGGCCAAGGGGCTAGTAACGCCATCCCGCAAACATAAACACCACTACTACTGAAACTTCAAGCATCTAGCTTGTTCCACTGAGAACGTAAAGGAATAAAGAAAATTTTTTTCAAATAACTGTAGGATTTAATAAAATAATAAAAGGAGTAATGAGAAATTAACGGACATTTAAGGCCCCTTAAAGTATATGACGCACATTCATTCAATAAACCCTTTTTTTAAAATAATAGCAGATGAAATTTTAAGATTTAATTTCCGAATACTTTTCACTATACTAAACAACACTCTGACAGCAAAACGTTTCTAATCTTTAACAATAGAAAAAAGAAAAAACAATGAATATATATATATATATATATATGTTTGAAGAGTTCTGTAGCGGATTAATTTAACTTGATATTGTATAGTTAGTAAGATTCTCTTGATTTACTGATTATACGAATGAGTGCTGGTGTCAACAAATTAAGGTAAGTTATACTGAATTACTATCTACCTCGTTCTCTATCTATCCTAGAAGGAACACAGACATTATTAGCATAGGACCCAGTATTACTGTACAGTGGTCTACACCTACATCTCATAAGTGTGTATCGAAAAGAATAATAATTTACTTTATTTAGAACACAAACCTGGTATAATATGGGTATCAAGAGATATACCACACAACAATATATACAGAAAATAAGAATAGAAAAATTGAGGGAGGTGCAAGACTGCTAGTCACATGACTTAACACTGTTCACAACCAAGTAGTTGTACTCATTACTTGTGGTGCTTCATGTGCTGAAAACCCTAATTATCCTCCGTTTAGTCTTTTTTTCTACCATGCATATATTCCCACTGGTGTCACTACATCGTGTTCCCCTACCACCATGTAGACTTCCGGCAAGTGTGGCAACTTGAACTGATGTTTCCCTATGCAAATTTCTAAGTTGACAATTCAGTTCAGTTCAACTTCATAGTAGGATAAAGCTCGCTGCTGCACGGTATACTTGATTCTTTTCATTTTATATTATTTTATTCTATTCCTTTACGTTCCTAGTGGAATATAGGGTTTCAAGCTAGAGCTTTGAAGTTTCGGTAGCAGTGGTATTTACTTTCACGGGGTGGGGTTTCTAGCCTCATGCCCAACCTTTCCTCTTTACTAGTCTTATTGCTGGCTTGGTGAGGTAAAGGGGTGCGTCGGTCGGCGATCGAATCCCAGGCAACATGCGTGATTGGCGAGCATTCTACCGCTGCACCACCAACGCACCACTTGATTCTTAGTGAGCAACATACAAATTTTGTATACCTGGAGAAATTTTGTCAGTCATGAACTTATCAGGACTGATATGACTTGTTATGGAAAGTGGTTGACTCGCTCAACAACTTCACTCTCTGTAGTAAGACGAGGTATTACTACATAAAACTGGTAATCGAAGTTACAAAATGAAGAACAAAACCTAAAACCTTTCGTAATAACAGTGGAAGTGAGTATCTCAGCAGTATGTTTACATAGTATAAGTCAAATAAAGAAGAAATAGGGGTCTTCATAAGTATACCTATGATAAAATTGAATGGAAATAGAAAAGTTTACATTTCAACACAATGTAGACAATTCAAAACATAGCTCATTACTAGGTCTGACGCGACAGAAAGTGTTCTAGTATTAGCCTTTCAGTAAGGAGATGAACTTCACAAGTATCTCCTTCAGTATAATTCAGTATCATGAATCATGTATATCAGCAGAGTCGAATCCCACCTTCAGGTTAAAAAATATACTTAGTGCCGTGCATTGGTTGTTAATATCTGTAAATCTGGTCCACAAACCAGCAGCGAAGTCTGAAAACGTTATTTTTCTCAGATTTTATTTGTCCCTGACCCCAGTTAGATGTAGATTGCATGTCCTAGGTTTTTTAAAACTATAGTGGTTAGAAAATTCCGGAGAATGTTAAATGATGACTTCTCCCTTTCTTAGACACAGGAAATCAGTGTTTCAGAAAAATCGGAGGGGAAGAATCCCCAACTTCTATGCAGTAGTTAAAATTTTAGCTTAGTCAGTAATCTTGGTCTTTAAATACTTTTGGAAATGCCTCGCCTCAGTCATATTTTTATTGTTTGAACAATGAGGGTAACTGAAAGGCAGTTAAACAGTCCCTCGAAGTGATTTAACCTTTTTTGAGGATCAAAAACACTGATTATTTCCTGTTTTATAGTTTAGCTATCATCTAATCTTTTGAAAATAGTCTCTTTGATCCACCTGGGCAGTTTTCTCATGATTAAAATAGGTACTTGACACTTTTTACAAAGTAATAGAGATAGTACTAAGATTCTTTAGGATGACTAAAGTTGTTTTTTACGCCATGCACAAACTTAGTATTTTCATCACCGAGTTGAAATCCAATAAGTCTTTTTCTTGGTTGTTTTTGTTCATGTCCAGACAAAGCTCAGACAAACGATTACATGGAGAATTGTACATTTAGCAAACAAACATCCTTTAAGAGAAGCAGTAAAAAATAATTGACACTGACTGATAATGATAAGATCTATTTGAATTCAGTGATAAATTTAGAAGTCCACATATTAGACAATGACTCTTTTTATGACAAATTATTGTTGGCCAAGGATAAATGAATATCTAAGTTTATACATGGAATACTATAGAGTGACCGTTTTCTTCAACTGAAACATTATCAAATATGGCTTAAAATCAAAGAGACAATATTAATTGGTAATTTCGCAACGGTACTAGATAAATAATGTAGGCTTTAGATCACAACTTTGATAACTATCTTTTTCACTCTAGCCACTTTTTAATTGTAAACTTTTCTTACTCTGTAATCCCATAATGTTATATTTCGTGTAGTATGTCGTTAATGTTTATGTTGCAGTGAGTTTTACTCTACTTCTAGATACCCTTCTACACGTTAGTAACCAGTATAAAATCAAAGTATAACAAACAAAAAATGCATTTATAACTCATGCTTTAGAAGATAAAATGACCAAGTTATAGAATCCTCTAAAATATTTGCACCAATAGTGCATATTAATTATTTGCAAAAGGTACCCTTCTTAACAATGATAATGATACAGCTTGATTAACATAAACAGTGACTACCTGTCTTTAAAAAATATCCTGTTAGTAGACCATAAGATGAATACTATGAGTTTATCTACCTTAAGTAACATTTGATTTCTATACTTTTAGAACACCAAGGAATTTAAGAAATATGTCCAGATCTAAACTCACTTTATCATAGTGAAAAAAAAGAAACTAAGCTCTAAGGTACAATCCCAGTGTAATTAACAGGTAAGCGGTGATGATGACATTCTAAACCATTGTGATAAGGATGACAAGTATTTATCATGCGTAAAATAGACGATTTTAAGACAACGAAAAAGTGGGAAATACCTGGTTTTAACTGCTGTATTATCAATAAGGACTACTTTCATTGGACGCTGGTAATTAGTGTGTGTCTAGTCCTTTCTTCGGTGCAGACTGAATTCTATCGGTCAACTTTTGTTCCAGAATAAAAACGAACAGAGACAAGTGTAATTACCAGAATATATTACACAAGATTCATTCACACAAATGCCTGGTTTGTTTGTCATTTACTGACTGAATGTTAATAGCTTAAAACTACGAGTTAAAAATGAAATTTCCTCATTTCCAAAACTTCAAAAAGCTGCACTGAAACACTAAATTAAAGCCCTTTAAATAATTCAGATCCATAATACTTATAGCAAGGTATTTGGAGTCAGATAATTCTCGGCAACTATTTAGCTTTACTAAAACAACAATCCATGAATACATCTTTATTATATCAACTTGATTTCGTTAACATGACAACATAGGTAACCTAAACTACCTGGAAACATATTTTTACGCATTATGTCACTATAAGCATTAAGTGGATACCAGCAAAATTAAAGGCATCCGATCCCACAAAATACGAGGATAGAACCTGTCTGTCTCTGTCTGTCTGGATTCAACATAGAGCTTGGCACCGAAGTGCACCAGTTCGAGTTGCCACGTTCCAAATAGCACACAGAGGTAGACAAGAAGATGGGTGAAGAGAATCAATACAGTCTGACAAGTATAAAAGTGAAACAGAATGGGTAATGGTAGAAAGAAATATGAAAGATTACAGAGATTGAATACATCTGCGCTGGCCATTGACAACGATTTTGAGCCATGTCACCTATTGTCTCCAGCCATTGATTCCTAGAGTCCCTAGGGCCCCAACCCGGGAGTCTGCATCTCCCTACCTGACTCAGTTTAGCTGTCAAGGATTTCATGGATTGATGACATGTTTTTGTTTGGCCACCACTGGCTCTTTTCCAACCTGCACCTATATCAGCTAGCAATGCCCGTCGGGGGAGGCGATGGTTAGGCATGCGCAGCACGTGACCTAGCCATCTCAGTCTATGTAACTTTATAGCCTCGTCGATTGATTTCCCCTCTTTGCCCAACACTCTACGCCGAACGTCAACATTACTTACCTTGTGAAACCACCTAACGTGAGACAGAGATCGCAGACATCTATGATCGAAAGCAGTCAACCTTTTTATGTCTTCAACGCGTATTGGCCATGTTTCAGAGCCATAGACAAGGACGGAGCGAACTGATGAGCAGTACACACGTCCCTTGGTTGATAACCGGATGTCACGCCTACGCCAGAGATGGTGTAAGTCAGCGAAAGCAGCTCGAGCTTTTCGGATCCGTGCTGAGATTTCATCGCCAATCAGTCCGTTGGTGCTAATACAACTTCCCAAGTAGGTGAAGTGGTCAACATGTTCTATCACTTCACTCCCTATCACTAAGTTAGGGGTTGACGGGGTCCAGTCCTGTAGCAGCATCTTACATTTTGTAGGGGCGAATCGCACGCCAAACATACGAAGATTGCTGCTCAAGGTGTTCAGAAGACTCTGCATTTTGTCAGAATCCTCCCCTAACAGGACTATGTCATCTGCATATTCTAAGTCCATAAGATTATTCCCTGGTAACAAGTCGATTCCTAAGTCATTACGTTCAGTTAAGGACACTTCCATCAGCATATCTATGATGAAGTTAAACAGAAATGGGGATAGAACCTAAATTTAATTTACATTAAATCGTTTTTTAGTGTGAACGACGTACATCTCCCGACTTTATCTGCTCTTATCAAAGGATAACAAAATGCAAGGATTCCCTTATACTTACGTAGATAACTTGAGCAAGTGAGAGTTTCCCCCGCCTATTTATTGCCAACTAGTGTTTAAAAATAAGTTTCCTTATTGGTTGACTCAGAAGACAGGTAATTAACCATGTTGCAAAACTTATCACGGTAAAGTCAAACTATAGCAGCTACCCTTGATGGACCTCATCACTCACCTTTAGCAACTAATTAGAAATCAAAAGCAATAAAAGTTGCGAAATTGTTTAAAAGATGATTATAGATCAATTAGTTTAGCTATGTTTGTATTTTCCATTTTTCCTTTAATCTGCCAGAAGATCACAATATTCCCAACACAACAGTTAACCTATTAAGCTTCCTCACATATTCGTGTTTTACTAACTCAAATTAATCCAATACTCATACAGTAATCAAACACCCGATTTCCCTGGAACTAACAGGGCAAATTCATAAAAGGAGGTGTAATTTAATTGGATTATAACACGTAAATAGTCAGGTACCGCAGTCGCCCCTATGGTATTAAAATGTTTTTAATTTCCGGGGTGTAGACGTCACAAGACACAGTCAGGCTTTAATTAGTAGCTAGTTTAACCAACATCAGACCTCACTCTGACTCAGACAACAAAACAATTTAGAAGTTTTGGGTAGTAACTAAAGGTTTCATCTGCTTCTACTATTTGATTTAGCCTGAAAGTGAATTATGCTACAAAGAATGCACTAATTTCAACACTGAATATTCAAAAAATAATAATCACGCAATAACAGTTCTCATAAACCTCCGGCAGATCGCAGACGTTTTTGATAATTTTAGGAAGAACTTTGAGCGTACACTAATTGGCACGATGTAGATAGTATTCAGTTCACCTGCTTACAAAGATTATCCCGTATTGTGTCACGAAACATCATCTACACTAATAAACTTAAGACAACGTTATTCGAGCAATTACGTTGACTATTTTACATTGTTAAACTATGTTCGTATATATATACACACATATAGCCCAAGAAGAGTTATTAAATGTCGTATATGGATTACTGTCCACACATACTCCGAAAATTACTACTCAGATAGTTTTCAGCTTTATAATAGTAAGTTGACACCATTACCAGAATATGTATACATATTCTGATTTCCATGGTACGTACCATGGAAATCACAAAGTCATTTACGTACTAGAAGCAATAAAAAGGTGGTTTATGTAGAAATATGGGAAGATATTAGACGAAAAATAATATTTCGACTGCCGACTTACTCGATTTATGTTCATTACTATGGAGTGCGATAATTACGTAGTCGAAGCAGAAACATTGGGGTAGCTTCATAAAACATACTTTCCTCTCAAAACTAGTAACCTAATCGAAGTTCAATATCTTTCAGCAGCCTCAGTTTTCAGAAATAAGCACTAAACATATCTTGACTTTAATTGGTAACTAAGATCCCTTTCGTCTATGGTAGAAACTATGTTATTTGTTACAATCTCGCAGACAGTAAATACGGTATGACAAATATGCTTAAATCTAGAGTCTAGAGCATTTTTGAACCTCAAAATTCATTGTCTAACCAATGCCTTTCTCATTTCTTGGTGGCAAAACCACAAAATTATTTGACTGAAGATTGTGAAATCTGAAGTGATACGCTAACATATTATTATTCCTTTAGGTTCCGAGTGGAAACCAGCTTCAACAGTACCTCTCCATTTTGTTCCGTTTTGTGCAGTCCTCTTTGGCTGGCTCCACAAATTCCTGCAACCTCCCATACCCTCTTCCATTTCACCGTCGTATACACGTCTAATTCTACGTTTCTTATTCAGGATATAATGTTCTGGGGTCTGTCAAAGCTGCTATCTGTCCTGCTTTAAGTTCCACTTTGTCGTAGAATTGGCTTTTGTCTTTCCTGTTAATCTTCAATTCTCTATTCGGTTCGCTGTGTAGTGAACTCAGCTTATAATTTTGCTATCCATCTTTGCGTTGGTTCACCTCATGTTTCATCGTACTTCTCTCTAGTCACTTCTTTTCTTGCCTCCTCTTTCTTCCTAAGAGGGCTGTGTAGGCTTCCTTCGACATCATTTTCAGAAACTTCTAACGTTCTTTCACGCAAATTTCCTCAATGATGTTGCCTAATAAATAAATAAATTTATTCTCATGGTACAGTACATGAGGGACATCAGTTTACAGGCATCATCAAATTGTTACAGAAATAGAACCATATTATTCAGTCACATTTTACAATCGATAGCAAAATATGTTTAACATGTACGCTGGAGATTACACATACACTTGATAAATGTTAATCCCAGTAGTATAAAACAGCCTTTTCACTTATGTACAATCGTTTCTGTGCATAGTTGGAAAAATCTGCTAGATTGTCAGTGAGGGCAACACATCAGGAAATACAGAAGTATTGCCTTCGGATAATCAAAAATATCAGGTCTTTGCTGGATGGGTTATAAGTTCCTGGGAAAAAAATTAAGCTTCAAGTCAGTTAACATACAAAACTTTGTTGTGCACAGAATCCTTGAATTATAGTTCATTGATGTGTTATTTTCAACGATCAATTCATGGTTGTTTGCTCAAAACCAACTTCCCCAATTTTCGCGGAGGCATCAATCAGCCAGTCATCGTCTCATCGGTCGCTGTTCAGAAAGAAGTCAGACCAAAACTGTCAGAAACCTTAGTTAAAACTTAATTTAAAGCTGCCTATATGTTGGTGTTACAATAAAGAATTCTCGAGTAGCCAATCGGTGTTTCGGTTTTCGTCCGTTATTACTAAGCGTTTCTGAGAAACTTCAAGGAACAGCGTGAGTCCCAGTGTAGCAAGAGCTGGGCATTAACGTGACGTGACTGACAGTTTCTGACATTGAAGTCAGTTTCTGACGGCGGAAACATTTTCTGACGGATTCAGATAGCTGGTGACAGTTTGGATAGTCACCGTTCATCTTTCCTGGTGCCGGTCAAGTCCTCTTTGAACAAGCAATATCTGGAACGTTTTTGGAATTGGGTCAAGTTCAACAATGCCTGGGTCAAAGAAGGGACAGAGCGTCTTGGATGCAAACAGGAAAGTAAGTCATGGTGACTTGTCTGTTAATTGTAACGATGTGTCTGATGTTAAGCATGACATGGTTGATGTTACTGTTTCGCCGTTCAGAGATAATAGGAACATCAAACTCCCTAAATTTGAACCACGGTGTTTCGACGGAAACCCGGCTGATTATTTACAATTTGTAAGGGAATTTGAGATCATGTTGAGTGGTTTTTTATTAACTGATGAATTGAAGTTAATGTATTTGATGAGGTATTGCACTGGAGATGCTTCAAGAGCTATACAGTGCTGTAAGTTTATGAAGCCAAAAGAGGGCTACTACGAGGCTATGAGCATACTACGTCAAAGGTTTGGAAGACCTTCGATGATTGCAGGGAAATTATTCGAGGCTGTTAAGGGTAATGGTGGTCAATTACAGGATGACTCCCAGGCACTCACTGAGTTTTTAGATAATTTGCTAATTTACAAGAATGCAATGATTTCGATGAATTGCATGAGTGACCTCAACTCGAGTTTTATACTAGAAGTAATAGCAAGACGCCTACCTACTCGACTGCAAAGGAAGTGGGTGAAGATAAGCTCCCGTATGGAGGATGAGGGTATCGAGCCAAAGTTTGATGATATCCTGAAACTGGTAAAAGATAGTGTCAATCAATCTATGAGCAAGTTTGCCAGTCTATTACATCTCACCCCTAGAATAGAGCAGTCTGAGAGCAAAATGCAATCATTGATGACGAGTAGGCCTCAGAGAGGTGGATATCGAGAAGGCTCCATGATGTCTAGTAATGCATATAGACCTAGTGAGTGTAACAGGTTTCGTAGTACATCCTCAACAGATAAGTTACAAGATGCAAGACAAACACGGTTGTGTTTTACACGTTTGCAAGAGGTGCATACAAAGGTGAACTGTGAACCAGTGAGCAAGTTCAGTGATAAGCTAAATGTAAACTCCAGGCCTGACTCCGAATTGTGTGACGATAACGGTGCGGTCAAGAAGTCTGTAGTTGCAACTGGTAAGCCATTGTTGAATAGAGTGTCACAGAATAGAGTTACTGCTTCAGAGTGCAGTTCTGACTCCACAAGTTTACAAGGTATTACTAGTCAGAGTGAAGGTATAAAATCTTTAGGGATTTGTGAGGAAGAACCCAAATCATCTACTGCTGTTATTAAAGAGTTTGAAAATGATGAAGTCGACCAGATAGATGATGGTAAATTGAATATTTGTGATAATGATCATGATAGTGCAGATTTGTCTTTGGTTGATCATGATGAAATGAGGGGAATGCCTACTACTGCTAAGTTGAATAAAGGTTCTGTACAACTACAACGTGAAGTAGAATTAAATGCAGATGCAGTTGCAGAAGGTATGGATACTTGTGAGACCGTCAGTGTAATTGATCAGCGTGTAGCCCACCTATCATCAGATGATAGTGCTAAACCCGAACTAGTAGTGAAAGACAGCAGTGGTGGTAATCTTGCAGTTAGACAACTATCTGAAAGCCGAACAACAACAGCTTCTGATCCACCGCTAAGTTCATCAACTGGTATCAATCAGTCGTCGTTGGTGTTGTCATCCACAATGAAAAAGACGCCCATCAACTCAAGTATCTTGTGCAATGACTATGATAGTATTGGTGCGTTTGAAAAGACGAAAGATATTGCTCAGTTTAGTGAGGATAAGCCAAGTGTAAACGAGAGAGTAATTGTTAAATTGACTTGCATGAATAAAGGCATTTCTAGTTTCAAGTTACTATTTGAATGCTATTATCTTTGGTGTAAATTACTCTGTTTCTACGCTTGGTTGACCAGATACGTCGTGTGTTTGTTCGTCATCTATATTCTACGATACAATGACATGAGCGTGTTACCGTTCAGATTTGAGGATATAGCTGATAGAAGGAAGTCAGCAAATGAACTCTGCGACGATTTTCCAACCTAGAGCGTCAACCTGAGAAGGGTTGTAGGCGTACTGCTGTAAGTCCTACAATTCTTCAAAGGGTAGCGCATCAATGAGCAGTCCAATGTGCTTGGTGTGTGATTTTGTACATATGTTCATATTGTATATACTGAATTGATATCATCTGTCATCTAGCTGTTGGTAATTCTGTTTGTGTCCGGACGACTTCCACTTGGATCATCAACCTGAGAAGGAATGTAGGCGTACTGCTGTAAGTCCTACAGTTCTTCAAGGGTAGTTCGTCAAGGCAGAATCCACCACTTTGATGTGTTGATTGTACATATGTTTGTGTTAAATAATTGTGTGAGTTCCAATTATTGTAATTGTTGGTTAATCTTGTTTGTGTCCGGACATTCCACAACTTACAATCGTCAACCTGTGAAGGGTTGTAGGCGTACTGGTGTAAGTCCTGCAATTCTTCAAAGGAATTCCACCAAGACATGATCCGCGAGGTTATTTGTACTGTTTGTGTATACGTGTGGTGTGTCTTCTCAATTTGTGATTTTGGATTAATTGTGTTTACTCGTTGTTTTCGTACCTTGTTGTTATTGCGTAATTTTGTTAAAATTTTCGTCGTGATTACTTCTGAAGTTGTTTCGAGTCTTCTACATCCGTGAATGAATTGATTGATGTTAGAGACAGCAGATGGGTCGTATACGCCGGGGAGGCTATTGCTGAGAATGAAATGCATACGGAGATAATTGTTAGCTGCGGTCCCACACGCCGGGGAGAAAGAGTGTAAACGACTGAGGCTCGCATACGTCACCGTTACTAGAACTGAGGCAGAATGAGTGACAAGCGATTGCAGTGGTAATTGGTAGTGAGTAGATAAGAGGATGTGCGTAGAGTATCGTGAGGTGCTGCTATGGTCACGTTGCATTCTGCAAGAGTCATTCTAGCAAGTGGCGGTTGTGTTGCAAGATGTCAAGAGGATACCTTTATCTGGAGGCGCAGGTCGTCATTGATGTGTGAGATTGTGCTGTGGGTATGCTTGTGGTGTGTTGGCTTTTCTGTTTGTTTTCCATTTCAGCTCTGTCTGTGTGACCCAGGTTCTCGCAATGGCATCCAAGTCAACGTGTATTGGTCGTGATGGAAAAAAAGGATGGATCGGTATTTTGCCGGGGAGTGTCAATGTAGTTGAAGATTGAACGATCAATTCATGGTTGTTTGCTCAAAACCAACTTCCCCAATTTTCGCGGAGGCATCAATCAGCCAGTCATCGTCTCATCGGTCGCTGTTCAGAAAGAAGTCAGACCAAAACTGTCAGAAACCTTAGTTAAAACTTAATTTAAAGCTGCCTATATGTTGGTGTTACAATAAAGAATTCTCGAGTAGCCAATCGGTGTTTTGGTTTTCGTCCGTTATTACTAAGCGTTTCTGAGAAACTTCAAGGAACAGCGTGAGTCCCAGTGTAGCAAGAGCTGGGCATTAACGTGACGTGACTGACAGTTTCTGACATTGAAGTCAGTTTCTGACGGCGGAAACATTTTCTGACGGATTCAGATAGCTGGTTACAGTTTGGATAGTCACCGTTCATCTTTCCTGGTGCCGGTCAAGTCCTCTTTGAACAAGCAATATCTGGAACGTTTTTGGAATTGGGTCAAGTTCAACAATGCCTGGGTCAAAGAAGGGACAGAGCGTCTTGGATGCAAACAGGAAAGTAAGTCATGGTGACTTGTCTGTTAATTGTAACGATGTGTCTGATGTTAAACATGACATGGTTGATGTTACTGTTTCGCCGTTCAGAGATAATAGGAACATCAAACTCCCTAAATTTGAACCACGGTGTTTCGACGGAAACCCGGCTGATTATTTACAATTTGTAAGGGAATTTGAGATCATGTTGAGTGGTTTTTTATTAACTGATGAATTGAAGTTAATGTATTTGATGAGATATTGCACTGGAGATGCTTCAAGAGCTATACAGTGCTGTAAGTTTATGAAGCCAAAAGAGGGCTACTACGAGGCTATGAGCATACTACGTCAAAGGTTTGGAAGACCTTCGATGATTTCAGGGAAATTATTCGAGGCTGTTAAGGGTAATGGTGGTCAATTACAGGATGACTCCCAGGCACTCACTGAGTTTTTAGATAATTTGCTAATTTACAAGAATGCAATGATTTCGATGAATTGCATGAGTGACCTCAACTCGAGTTTTATACTAGAAGTAATAGCAAGACGCCTACCTACTCGACTGCAAAGGAAGTGGGTGAAGATAAGCTCCCGTATGGAGGATGAGGGTATCGAGCCAAAGTTTGATGATATCCTGAAACTGGTAAAAGATAGCGTCAATCAATCTATGAGCAAGTTTGCCAGTCTATTACATCTCACCCCTAGAATAGAGCAGTCTGAGAGCAAAATGCAATCATTGATGACGAGTAGGCCTCAGAGAGGTGGATATCGAGAAGGCTCCATGATGTCTAGTAATGCATATAGACCTAGTGAGTGTAACAGGTTTCGTAGTACATCCTCAACAGATAAGTTACAAGATGCAAGACAAACACGGTTGTGTTTTACACGTTTGCAAGAGGTGCATACAAAGGTGAACTGTGAACCAGTGAGCAAGTTCAGTGATAAGCTAAATGTAAACTCCAGGCCTGACTCCGAATTGTGTGACGATAACGGTGCGGTCAAGAAGTCTGTAGTTGCAACTGGTAAGCCATTGTTGAATAGAGTGTCACAGAATAGAGTTACTGCTTCAGAGTGCAGTTCTGACTCCACAAGTTTACAAGGTATTACTAGTCAGAGTGAAGGTATAAAATCTTTAGGGATTTGTGAGGAAGAACCCAAATCACCTACTGCTGTTATTAAAGAGTTTGAAAATGATGAAGTCGACCAGATAGATGATGGTAAATTGAATATTTGTGATAATGATCATGATAGTGCAGATTTGTCTTTGGTTGATCATGATGAAATGAGGGGAATGCCTACTACTGCTAAGTTGAATAAAGGTTCTGTACAACTTGAACGTGAAGTAGAATTAAATGCAGATGCAGTTGCAGAAGGTATGGATACTTGTGAGACCGTCAGTGTAATTGATCAGCGTGTAGCCCACCTATCATCAGATGATAGTGCTAAACCCGAACTAGTAGTGAAAGACAGCAGTGGTGGTAATCTTGCAGTTAGACAACTATCTGAAAGCCGAACAAGAACAGCTTCTGATCCACCGCTAAGTTCATCAACTGGTATCAATCAGTCGTCGTTGGTGTTGTCATCCACAATGAAAAAGACGCCCATCAACTCAAGTATCTTGTGCAATGACTATGATAGTATTGGTGCGTTTGAAAAGACGAAAGATATTGCTCAGTTTAGTGAGGATAAGCCAAGTGTAAACGAGAGAGTAATTGTTAAATTGACTTGCATGAATAAAGGCATTTCTAGTTTCAAGTTACTATTTGAATGCTATTATCTTTGGTGTAAATTACTCTGTTTCTACGCTTGGTTGACCAGATACGTCGTGTGTTTGTTCGTCATCTATATTCTACGATACAATGACATGAGCGTGTTACCGTTCAGATTTGAGGATATAGCTGATAGAAGGAAGTCAGCAAATGAACTCTGCGACGATTTTCCAACCTAGAGCGTCAACCTGAGAAGGGTTGTAGGCGTACTGCTGTAAGTCCTACAATTCTTCAAAGGGTAGCGCATCAATGAGCAGTCCAATGTGCTTGGTGTGTGATTTTGTACATATGTTCATATTGTATATACTGAATTGATATCATCTGTCATCTAGCTGTTGGTAATTCTGTTTGTGTCCGGACGACTTCCACTTGGATCATCAACCTGAGAAGGAATGTAGGCGTACTGCTGTAAGTCCTACAGTTCTTCAAGGGTAGTTCGTCAAGGCAGAATCCACCACTTTGATGTGTTGATTGTACATATGTTTGTGTTAAATAATTGTGTGAGTTCCAATTATTGTAATTGTTGGTTAATCTTGTTTGTGTCCGGACATTCCACAACTTACAATCGTCAACCTGTGAAGGGTTGTAGGCGTACTGGTGTAAGTCCTGCAATTCTTCAAAGGAATTCCACCAAGACATGATCCGCGAGGTTATTTGTACTGTTTGTGTATACGTGTGGTGTGTCTTCTCAATTTGTGATTTTGGATTAATTGTGTTTACTCGTTGTTTTCGTACCTTGTTGTTATTGCGTAATTTTGTTAAAATTTTCGTCGTGATTACTTCTGAAGTTGTTTCGAGTCTTCTACATCCGTGAATGAATTGATTGATGTTAGAGACAGCAGATGGGTCGTATACGCCGGGGAGGCTATTGCTGAGAATGAAATGCATACGGAGATAATTGTTAGCTGCGGTCCCACACGCCGGGGAGAAAGAGTGTAAACGACTGAGGCTCGCATACGTCACCGTTACTAGAACTGAGGCAGAATGAGTGACAAGCGATTGCAGTGGTAATTGGTAGTGAGTAGATAAGAGGATGTGCGTAGAGTATCGTGAGGTGCTGCTATGGTCACGTTGCATTCTGCAAGAGTCATTCTAGCAAGTGGCGATTGTGTTGCAAGATGTCAAGAGGATACCTTTATCTGGAGGCGCAGGTCGTCATTGATGTGTGAGATTGTGCTGTGGGTATGCTTGTGGTGTGTTGGCTTTTCTGTTTGTTTTCCATTTCAGCTCTGTCCGTGTGACCCAGGTTCTCGCAATGGCATCCAAGTCAACGTGTATTGGTCGTGATGGAAAAAAAGGATGGATCGGTTTTTTGCCGGGGAGTGTCAATGTAGTTGAAGATTGAACGATCAATTCATGGTTGTTTGCTCAAAACCAACTTCCCCAATTTTCGCGGAGGCATCAATCAGCCAGTCATCGTCTCATCGGTCGCTGTTCAGAAAGAAGTCAGACCAAAACTGTCAGAAACCTTAGTTAAAACTTAATTTAAAGCTGCCTATATGTTGGTGTTACAATAAAGAATTCTCGAGTAGCCAATCGGTGTTTTGGTTTTCGTCCGTTATTACTAAGCGTTTCTGAGAAACTTCAAGGAACAGCGTGAGTCCCAGTGTAGCAAGAGCTGGGCATTAACGTGACGTGACTGACAGTTTCTGACATTGAAGTCAGTTTCTGACGGCGGAAACATTTTCTGACGGATTCAGATAGCTGGTGACAGTTTGGATAGTCACCGTTCATCTTTCCTGGTGCCGGTCAAGTCCTCTTTGAACAAGCAATATCTGGAACGTTTTTGGAATTGGGTCAAGTTCAACAATGCCTGGGTCAAAGAAGGGACAGAGCGTCTTGGATGCAAACAGGAAAGTAAGTCATGGTGACTTGTCTGTTAATTGTAACGATGTGTCTGATGTTAAGCATGACATGGTTGATGTTACTGTTTCGCCGTTCAGAGATAATAGGAACATCAAACTCCCTAAATTTGAACCACGGTGTTTCGACGGAAACCCGGCTGATTATTTACAATTTGTAAGGGAATTTGAGATCATGTTGAGTGGTTTTTTATTAACTGATGAATTGAAGTTAATGTATTTGATGAGGTATTGCACTGGAGATGCTTCAAGAGCTATACAGTGCTGTAAGTTTATGAAGCCAAAAGAGGGCTACTACGAGGCTATGAGCATACTACGTCAAAGGTTTGGAAGACCTTCGATGATTGCAGGGAAATTATTCGAGGCTGTTAAGGGTAATGGTGGTCAATTACAGGATGACTCCCAGGCACTCACTGAGTTTTTAGATAATTTGCTAATTTACAAGAATGCAATGATTTCGATGAATTGCATGAGTGACCTCAACTCGAGTTTTATACTAGAAGTAATAGCAAGACGCCTACCTACTCGACTGCAAAGGAAGTGGGTGAAGATAAGCTCCCGTATGGAGGATGAGGGTATCGAGCCAAAGTTTGATGATATCCTGAAACTGGTAAAAGATAGCGTCAATCAATCTATGAGCAAGTTTGCCAGTCTATTACATCTCACCCCTAGAATAGAGCAGTCTGAGAGCAAAATGCAATCATTGATGACGAGTAGGCCTCAGAGAGGTGGATATCGAGAAGGCTCCATGATGTCTAGTAATGCATATAGACCTAGTGAGTGTAACAGGTTTCGTAGTACATCCTCAACAGATAAGTTACAAGATGCAAGACAAACACGGTTGTGTTTTACACGTTTGCAAGAGGTGCATACAAAGGTGAACTGTGAACCAGTGAGCAAGTTCAGTGATAAGCTAAATGTAAACTCCAGGCCTGACTCCGAATTGTGTGACGATAACGGTGCGGTCAAGAAGTCTGTAGTTGCAACTGGTAAGCCATTGTTGAATAGAGTGTCACAGAATAGAGTTACTGCTTCAGAGTGCAGTTCTGACTCCACAAGTTTACAAGGTATTACTAGTCAGAGTGAAGGTATAAAATCTTTAGGGATTTGTGAGGAAGAACCCAAATCACCTACTGCTGTTATTAAAGAGTTTGAAAATGATGAAGTCGACCAGATAGATGATGGTAAATTGAATATTTGTGATAATGATCATGATAGTGCAGATTTGTCTTTGGTTGATCATGATGAAATGAGGGGAATGCCTACTACTGCTAAGTTGAACAAAGGTTCTGTACAACTTGAACGTGAAGTAGAATTAAATGCAGATGCAGTTGCAGAAGGTATGGATACTTGTGAGACCGTCAGTGTAATTGATCAGCGTGTAGCCCACCTATCATCAGATGATAGTGCTAAACCCGAACTAGTAGTGAAAGACAGCAGTGGTGGTAATCTTGCAGTTAGACAACTATCTGAAAGCCGAACAAGAACAGCTTCTGATCCACCGCTAAGTTCATCAACTGGTATCAATCAGTCGTCGTTGGTGTTGTCATCCACAATGAAGATGACGCCCATCAACTCAAGTATCTTGTGCAATGACTATGATAGTATTGGTGCGTTTGAAAAGACGAAAGATATTGCTCAGTTTAGTGAGGATAAGCCAAGTGTAAACGAGAGAGTAATTGTTAAATTGACTTGCATGAATAAAGGCATTTCTAGTTTCAAGTTACTATTTGAATGCTATTATCTTTGGTGTAAATTACTCTGTTTCTACACTTGGTTGACCAGATACGTCGTGTGTTTGTTCGTCATCTATATTCTACGATACAATGACATGAGCGTGTTTCCGTTCAGATTTGAGGATATAGCTGATAGAAGGAAGTCAGCAAATGAACTCTGCGACGATTTTCCAACCTAGAGCGTCAACCTGAGAAGGGTTGTAGGCGTACTGCTGTAAGTCCTACAATTCTTCAAAGGGTAGCGCATCAATGAGCAGTCCAATGTGCTTGGTGTGTGATTTTGTACATATGTTCATATTGTATATACTGAATTGGCATCATTTATCATCTAGCTGTTGGTAATTCCGTTTGTGTCCGGACGACTTCCACTTGGATCATCAACCTGAGAAGGAATGTAGGCGTACTGCTGTAAGTCCTACAGTTCTTCAAGGGTAGTTCGTCAAGGCAGAATCCACCACTTTGATGTGTTGATTGTACATATGTTTGTGTTAAATAATTGTGTGAGTTCCAATTATTGTAATTGTTGGTTAATCTTGTTTGTGTCCGGACATTCCACAACTTACAATCGTCAACCTGTGAAGGGTTGTAGGCGTACTGGTGTAAGTCCTGCAATTCTTCAAAGGAATTCCACCAAGACATGATCCGCGAGGTTATTTGTACTGTTTGTGTATACGTGTGGTGTGTCTTCTCAATTTGTGATTTTGGATTAATTGTGTTTACTCGTTGTTTTCGTACCTTGTTGTTATTGCGTAATTTTGTTAAAATTTTCGTCGTGATTACTTCTGAAGTTGTTTCTAGTCTTCTACATCCGTGAATGAATTGATTGATGTTAGAGACAGCAGATGGGTCGTATATGCCGGGGAGGCTATTGTTGAGAATGAAATGCATACGGAGATAATTGTTATCTGCGGTCCCACACGCCTGGGAGAAAGAGTGTAAACGACTGAGGCTCGCATACGTCACCGTTACTAGAACTGAGGCAGAATGAGTGACAAGCGATTGCAGTGGTAATTGGTAGTGAGTAGATAAGAGGATTTGCGTAGAGTATCGTGAGGTGCTGCTATGGTCACGTTGCATTCTGCAAGAGTCATTCTAGCAAGTGGCGATTGTGTTGCAAGATGTCAAGAGGATACCTTTGTCTGGAGGCGCAGGTCGTCATTGATGTGTGAGATTGTGCTGTGGGTGTGCTTGTGGTGTGTTGGCTTTTCTGTTTGTTTTCCATTTCAGCTCTGTCTGTGTGACCCAGGTTCTCGCAATGGCATCCAAGTCAACGTGTATTGGTCGTGATGGAAAAAAAGGATGGATCCGTATTTTGCCGGGGAGTGTCAATGTAGTTGAGGATCGAACGATCAATTCATGGTTGTTTGCTCAAAACCAACTTCCCCAATTTTCGCGGAGGCATCAATCAGCCAGTCATCGTCTCATCGGTCGCTGTTCAGAAAGAAGTCAGACCAAAACTGTCAGAAACCTTAGTTAAAACTTAATTTAAAGCTGCCTATATGTTGGTGTTACAATAAAGAATTCTCGAGTAGCCAATCGGTGATTTTGGTTTTCGTCCGTTATTACTAAGCGTTTCTGAGAAACTTCAAGGAACAGCGTGAGTCCCAGTGTAGCAAGAGCTGGGCATTAACGGTTTGTGAGACTTGGCTGACAGAAATGTTTATTTCATTTAATTAAATAAATAAATTGATTTTCGTGATAGAGTACATGAGGGACATCAGTTTACAGGCATCATCAAATTGTTTCAGAAATAGAACCATATTATTCAGTCACATTTTACAATCGATAGCAAAATATGTTTAACATGTACGCTGGAGATTACACATACACTTGATAAATGTTAATCCCAGTAGTATAAAACAGCCTTTTCACTTATGTACAATCGTTTCTGTGCATAGTTGGAAAAATCTGCTAGATTGTCAGTGAGTGCAACACATCAGGAAATACAGAAGTATTGTCTTCGGATAACCAAAAATATCAGGTCTTTGGTGGATGGGTTATAAGTGCTTTGTTGTGTGCAGTGTCCTTGAATTATAGTTCATTGATGTGTTATTTTGAAATCAGTGATATGTTTATCTCATTTGATCTGCAATGTCATTGTTGGGAGTAAAATACATAAGCTTTAGACGCATTAATTAATGGATTTCTACTGCTTGTGGGTATTTACTTCTCGTGAGGAAGGTTTTTGAATTTTAGTTGTTCCGACAGGAGTTGTGGATATTGACTGCTCAGCATTATTACGGATATAAGTTCATCACATTATCTCAGGAATGTTGGGTTGTAGTTGGTGAGGTATATATGATGTCCGACGAGCGTACATCTGTCCATGTGATGTTGTGGTGAGTTATATCTTTTTCATGTCGGTTTATGTCCATTTTATTCCACTTATTGTGTTGGGTAGAAGTTTTACAAACGAAACTTCTTGTCTGTTTGAGGGTAAGTATCTTAATCGTTAATGTTTTATCTAAAATTATAAATATAGGCAAAAACAACAGGTGTAGTATTTAAGCTTATACATTAAATGGACCTATAATTTCGGAGGCTCTCAGATAGGAACTAGGACTACTGTCGTTTGCAAACCCTTGTAGTTTGTCGTTAAGCACTTTTTTGAAGGAGGCCAATGTACCTGCTTGACGCATTTCCATTGGTAGTTTATTCCATATCTGTGCATACCTAATCAAATAAAACTTTTGCCTGGTAGCTGTTTTACATTGTTCGATAGCTACTGTACCCTTAGTGTGTCTTAGTTTGTAGCCATGTCATCTGAAAGTCGAATGCCATTAGTAGAGGTAAAAACTAAGTGGTTTAGAAGCTTATAGTAAAGTGTTAAGTTTAGTCTCAGGCGTCTTAGCCATAGTGTTTCTAATCCTAGGGTGTCACATCTAGTGGAGTAGTTCGCACCATTTTCGGTTCCGAGTAATTTTGACGTGAAGTACCTCTGCACTCCCTCGACTTTCAATTTGTCCTCTATGCGTATACTACTATACATGAATGAACAGTAATCAAATAAAGGACGCACACAAACCTTGTACAACAGAATTCTGGACTCATTTCTGTAAAAGTTCCTGAGTAGAAAGCCGATAAGTCTGCGTGACTTTGACACTTGTTTGGAGATATGTTCAGAAAATGATAAGTCATGTGAGTATTTCAGTCCTAGGTCCAATACAGATTCCAGTCGTAAGAGTGCATGGCCTTGAATTGTCAGGTCAAGTTCTAAATTGTTGCAACCTATGCAGAGCCAGCCACATTTGTCGACATTAAACTGGAGTTGCCAGGTGTCACACCATCTGTCCATTTTTTCTAATTCTTGCTGTATGGCGTTTAATGTTATTCCGAGATCTGTGTTCTTGCATTTATAGGTCACTTTTAAGTCATCTGCATATAGTATTGGTTTACCAACACTAAAGCATTCACAGATACTGTTTATATATATTATGAATAGGAGTGGGCCTAATACACTTCCCTGGATTACACCACTACTTACTGGTTTAGGCCTTGAGATTATCGAGCCAACTTTTGTTATCTGATTCCTGTCACAGAGAAATGATATTATCCAGTCTCCGACCTTTCACTGATAACTACGGTGATGTATTTTGTTGCCTCATACAATTTCTTTGTACTGGACTTGATCTGTAGTCCATTTCTAGCTTCCTTGTAGGCTTTCAACTGAACCTTGAAGCCACTTTGAGATGGGTAATGTTCCGAGCTTACACCTGCTCTACTTCTTCATCTAACATGCAGCAGACTGTTTCTACACTTTCTTGGGATTGAAATGAAGTTTGTTTGATTTCTGAAGTATCCATCTGGTTAAATTCAAGTTGCTTTATTATGTCCTCGTGCCTGTACGTGCTGCCTTCAATCGCCAATCGATTGAGAGCGTAGAAGTCTGTGAACAGACTTGTGTTCTCATTCATCTCGCGTTGCACTACCATGCCTGTGATAAGCGTGTCGTTCGCTCCAATTTCAGCATTCATTTCACCCTTTGGCATCCAAACGTCACCATTTAGAGTCCCCAGGTATAATTTATGACTGTCTCTAAAAGTCTTCCGTCTTTTCTTGCTCTGACTTGCTTACAGGAGAGTAGCACTGAACAACTGTACCTTTCAGTTCTTTCGGGTTGGATCCTGCTGTCGTTATTTTGAAGATGACCGGTAACGTAGGAGCTTTCAATGCCATTGGTGAAATCATGGAATCTACTCCCTCAGTGGGCTGGTGGTTGTCGTCTCTATGACTGAAGTAGATTAGTGACTCTCCGGCTGACAAACTGTAGAATCCACACCCACTTCACCTGCTCTCACAGTTTCCCAGAACTGAAATATCATGCCTTCTCATATCTTTGGCAAGCTAATTAGCCCTCCCAGCTTCGAACATTGTGTGGGTATTCCGTTTCCCCCTGCTTTGTTGTTACTTTGACCGGAAGAAGACACATTGGCTGACTGGCTTCACGAAGGCTATCACCATGCTGAGTCTTTCAGTCTTTCTGACTCCAGCGGGGAATAAGATTTCATACATTTTTTCTGTGCTTTGATGTCTCTGAAGCGGCTGCGTTGTTTTTTCGCAAAAAGAGATAGAAAACTGGTGATTACAATTATTAATAGATGGGGGATTTACATTCAGCAACTATTGAGTTTGTCTGGACCGATACAGCCGATTGGAACGTGTCACTTTACTTTCTCTACATTATCGTTCCTGTCTTCTTGTATTTCATGCGAATTTTCTCTCAGCGATTCGCTTATATTCGGAACTTGCGTTTACTTCTGTCACTAATCCGTGGTTATCGTAACCACACTTTGTCACCTATATCTAGTGTGACTTTGCTTGACACCATCGGAATTTCAGATAAAAAATACTGAGCTTCTTCCTAAACGAAACTGCTATGTATCAGTATGATAAAGAGGTATCTATGATTCCATTACAGCCAGGAATATACGAATAAAACACGGGCACTGCGGTAGAATATAACTCACACAACTTTCCCGTTTCCGAGGAAGCAAGGAAGTTGTGTAAGTACCTTGGTGTGATTATGAGCAGTAAATTGTGCTCGAAACGTCATCGGTGAATAATACTGCATAACACTGTATGACTATCAAAATAAATTTTATCCATAATGGGACAGCTGGGAGTAATTAATGGTAATGTTTCACCTTGTGTCTGGGAAATTCAGTGGTAGAAAGCTCATCAACCGTATACGTAGTTCGGGATTTGAGTCCCTATTGGCCCCGCCCTCACCTTCCCGCTGCCATTTGCAAACCCGACAAAGAGGGGGTTGGAACGACAGGCTTGCGTTCCCCTAGTAAAAAATCACTGCCCCAAAAACTTCAGAGCTCAGGCCTGAGGCCCTATATTCCTCTGGCACGCAAATGGGATGAAAGACAAAATCGTTCACCTTAATTATCGGTTTCACTATCTCTCATATCATCGAAAGAGTGGTGGTCGTGATTTGCGCCTAGACTTCTTCATACAGCTAAAGAATTAGTTGATTGATACGTCTGGATGTTATCCACTTTTCCGGTTTTATAGCCATAGGGGATCAGAGAAGTTCATCAACTCAACTGAACCCAAGGCGTTTCGCCATCAACAATCAGTTTGTTTATCCGTTCGGAATGAAACACACGGTGGTCATTAGAATTTTCACAGAACAAGAGCTAGGCAGATTCTTTGTGAAGTGATTGTCTACTCATACACTCTCTGTAAATCATCGTCAGTAAATACATCCTTCAGCGTCCGTAAGTCTTATGTCCTCCTTTTGCTAGTTGAGACGGTGATAAGAACAGCCTGGGAATCAGCTTAGATTGGGTAGGATAAAGGATCAGCAAGTGTAAAAGCTAGCGCTATGGTCCAGCAGAATTGATGGTCACACATCGATCGTAGGTGTTATATCTAGTTGAAACCAGCTGGAAACGAGTTCCAGTTCATTCAAGCAGCCTAACTAACAGATTTCCTAGAACACCATCCGTTGATTGTTATTAGTGTGCCCAAGGAATTCCAGTGTTTCACTTGGGAAGACGTATACTGAATAAATACCATCTCACATCCCAAATTCCAGCGAATTTCTTTTATGCAGCATCGTAGTCATATTATTGGACAGGTGATGCACACCACTACCCTATTGTGGAACTTGGGCTTAATGTATACATTGGCTATATTACTGTAGTTTACATACCCACCTTTGCATTAGCATGGATTTGCTCATAGATGCACATATCCTCTTTGTATAATACAAACGTCTTCGTGTTGAGTGCTCTTGGACCTGAAATTGTAGTGCTAGAAGAGATGCCCTGACAATAGAACTTGTGGTTCCGGATCATGTAGGTGGAAATTTGTGATTTTAGTTTCAAAAGAAATCAAAGTGCCTTCATGCATCCTACGTAAACGAGATAAAATAGAAATAAAAACGAAAAGTATACTAGAAATAAAGATGTCCAGAAAGAGATTACATGTAAAATATATGAATAAAACTTAAAAACCACGTTGGATTTCGGGGATCAAGGTGATTCATGGATTCAGATGAGTTTCAGATTTTTTAATTTCAAGGATTGAGTTTTTTCCATCTCCACTTTTACGAACTAGCCATTAGTTTCATAGAGAGTTGGCTTTCAAAGGAATAGTAGCTTGATGGTTACTTCTCGAAGTATCTATTTACTTTTGTTATTCCTCATCTCTACCTCTACCTAATTACATCATTTAGCAGGAGAATGTTTGATATTTTATTCATTGGTTTGACAGAGTTAGATGAAGTTTGTCCAAGTAGCTAGGTTGACTAGATTCAGGATTCGATAAGTTATGCGTCTAAGACTTAAGACTACCATGGTCAGGTGAGAATAGCTAGTAGTTTTAGTATTCGAGGAAGCCAAAAATTGATATCACAGCCACCGAGCGAGCAAGTAAACACGATGATGTTCACTTATCCGGTGTGCGTTATACCATGTTGTTCTATGCCCAAGCCGATCGACCACTAATCCTAATCAGACGAAAAGACTTGACTTTAATTTGAAGGTGCTTTTAGTTTAACACGCCGAACGGCATATAAAGTAATAACGCTTAGCCAAATTCAAGGAAGTTTACTCACATTCAGTCTCGATCAGTTAGAAAAATGAGGCTTACAGAAAATAAGATGAACAGTGGATGAATAATTATTCTCCTTCATTCCTGTCTATTCCTTAATCGACTTTGGCAAGTCCACATTCTCTGACCATCATTTTGAACACATAGTGAGCCGATTATCATTGCAAGTTACGAATTATAAACTACGGGACATCCTTGATAATTTGCACTTAGATGATTTAAGTCCCTTTTATTAACAACTATTATTAAATGCATTCATAAAGGAAATACAATGGAAACTGCATAAACTCTAGGCTGACAACGTTCATTTACAATGTATAATGCTACCCATTTTAATAATAATAATTTGCTTTATTCCGAAACGGTACTTTTTATGCAGAATGGAATTCTTAGCATCTTACTACAGTAATGCATCCAGTAGGTACATTTGTAACAACAGAAGACAAGTGCCAGGCAACAGATCGTTTATTAAGGAAATCAACACGTATTTATAGCTTATTCAAGCAAACAAACACAGTCTTCTGATTGGTTGTTTCTCACAGAAGGTCAACCTTGCCTCTCTTTGTGACTGTTTCTTGAATGTCAGGTCATCTATATGTTAAATGTATCTGCCTACGCCAAGTCTGCTCTGATTGGTTGTTGAATCAGTCTTGTTCACATTTACTCACGGCCAATATTTGCAACATTGACGTAAATAATTGTCTACTAATTTGGTTAGCAGCCTGCTCTTACCACACATTGTCAATAAATAAAATTCTACAAAGATTAATGAAAATTAAGTTCATTATGACAACAACATATCGGCATGTCAGTGGCAAGCCAAAATTGAACAAATTGTTTCAGGGTGTTAGGAAAGTAGAGGTTAGCACATTCCTGGCGTAAGCAGAAGAAAGAAACAAAGCAGCACATAGCAGAAAAAAGAGAGAGAAAAGGAAAAGAAAGAAAACGTTGTACTTATAAATGATATTAGTTGGAAAGACGGGATCCAGTTGTTCTACTGACTATTTAATAAGTTAGCGGTATCACGCCTAATGCTTTCTTTATCGCACAGAACACGAACCAAGTAGGCTATGGTTGGGTTTTTGTACTTGCTGGTGCGAGAATATAGTTTTCTATATAGGCTTCTAGTTTTGCCTCATGAAATACAAAGGGAAAGTTGTGAATGAAGAGGGAGGTGTGAGTTAGATAAAATGGATTTAGCGTATTTCCATTCACCCCATAAGGTTCCTGTGCTGTGAGCACACCACTGGATAGGTCGGAGCTAGAAAATTGTATTCAAGCAGCTAGCATCTGATCAAAAGTCGATTCGCGTATAATTTAGTGGGTTCAAGGAATGGTTGTGCGTTGGTATAACTGATAGGCAAAGTTAAAGAACAAAAATCTTACGGAATCAGTTCACCAATGACCTTCAGATCAAGGTTATGGAATTTGTAAGGAATTGCTGAAAAAAACTGCAGGCATATTAGACGGGACAACTTTATTTGTGGTTACCTTCTTTATTTCGGATAATTAACCCCGTTTCTCTTCTGCTGAAATTTACCAAGTTAATTCTTTTTGTCTCCTGACAGTCATAGGAGCATTCATTCCGCTGGAATCACCATTATTTAACCTTGTCAACCGATTCGTCAAACGGAGAATAACTATAATCACATTCTTTTCTCTCACTTCCCCTCCTTATCCTAGCAAACATCAGTATCTTACCTCGTAATTTAACTGGTTGCGCTACCGTTGATTATTGTGAGTATTTCCGTATATGTTAATAAATAAGTTTACTGTGTATTGTTTACATTCTTTTCGAATTCTCTTAAGAATTTTGACTTGCCTGTCTTTCAGTTTTCTACATGAACCCATCAAGAGATAATAGGTATCTTAATTTTACGTCGCATCACGTAACAATTACCCAGCCAACAAAAACACTTTGGCACTCGGGAGCGAAAATGGTAGAACTAATTTCAGCATAGATAAATGTGCTTTAATAGTCTTCAGAAATATTAAAGAATGTTAGTGTTTGTGGTAAATTTGAGGTCTCTCTGTACGCAACTAAATTTATCCTGCCAGTTGCCTGCGCTTGTACTCTGATGTTCTTTATCGCAGACATCTGCTTGTCATACTGCTTACCAGATACATATTATGGCCAATATGTTACAGAGAACATATTTTCAAGTGAATTTCGTTACTGAGATAAGTACTCAGTTATATAATTTGTCCTAGCATTGTTAAATTTGGACTCAACTTCTGGCTGCAGAAAACAGCAACCCCATACTCTTGACACACTTCTCTTCGTGAACAACTCATTTTACTCTATTGACTAATCTGAAAAGTGGTAGATGTATTCGCTGCATGCCACTTTTGACCTTCATGGCTCCCTGCTCTGAATTTCCACTCTGTCGCTGACCTCTCTCTCTGTCACGCCATCTTCGTTTTCAGTAATGTACCACTCGATATTATAGATGAAATATATTCTGTAGTATAGAACTTCGAAACATATGTAACGAAATTTGACCTTTTTTATTTTCTTAGTGTCATTAGTCGAAGGACATGAATAGTCCTATGAAACCTGAACCTATAAAAAAATTCATAAGTTCTAATTTATTATAATCGACTGAAATGCTTAGCATATTCTGGAAAAATTATGGGTCAGACAAGTCTTGGAAATCATGAATCAGTGGCACAATTGTGTTCGCTTGCTTAGAAGCAAGATACATGAGTAAACACCCTGCTGTTTCACAAAATAATGATAGTTGAAAACCGCAAGTTTAACTAAAATTCACGGAATCGGCTCCTACTTTAATGATAGGGCGGGGGGGGGGGGTAAAATGGCTGAGCATTTTACTTATTTAGGAAGTTGCATCAGCCCTAATGGAATACTTGCTGACAAAATCTCATCCCGGATGTAAAAGACTCACTCGCCATTATCTTAATTTCGTATTTGGCGTAGACGTGACGGCCGGCTGTTAATTAAAAGACGTGTGTACTACGCAACAGTTCGATTTGTCCCTATTTATTGCTGTCAGATGTTGCCGATAGAAGTGAAAGATATGGAAAGGCTGCATATCCATGAATACGGATGTTTGCTCTCTATCTGTCGTATTGAGTGGTATCATATGGTGAGTAATGTTGAGGTTATGCTTAGTGTTAGGTAATGAAAGTTGTGTCGCTATATCAGTTGAGGTAGCTAGGACACATGTTACACATGTCCAGTCGTCGCCTTCTTCGTTGACCAATGATAGTCAACATGAAGTTATATTAGAAAAGAATTAGGAGTGGTCATATCGAAACAATTCATGAGGTCTTCAACTATTCGTTCGAGTCAGGTAGAGTGCCTGACTTCGGTTCTTCCGAGACACCAATAATCAACAACCAAAGACTGCTAGCGACATACTCAGAGTTGTTTTCAGTGGTTCGGATGCATTTAGTGTTTGGTATTCCGTCGATGCACAAAATCCCCATTATTCTCCGTGTAATTATTCGTCCTCCCGTAGATTTCCATTCATCAGAGTATTTTTGCATTCCGTATTTTTCTAAATTTATGTATGATCCATGGAGTGTGGCAGTTTGAACTGCTGCACTTTTGTGAAAGTTTTATGCTGAAAACTCAGTTCACTTCAGTCATCGAGCCTTAACCGACCCACGGAAATTTGGAATGCTAAAATGTAATTCGTTTTTTATAAGAAGCTCAGATTGACAGTCCAAAAATACACTGTTGCCTATTAACATCCGCCTTTCCGATTTTGTACTGTGAATATTTATTATTAATAATATCATACTGGTTGCACTGATTTTTTATTCACATACTTTCGACAAGGCACAGGATGCCATTGCAAGAATAGGGAGACCATTGCAAGGATTTAAATCTCCGTTGTATCGGTTATTGTTATTATTTATGGCACTGAGTCACAGACCGACAACAGACTAACTATTTAACCCCCAAACTTATGTTAACTTCCTATGCTTTTCTCCACTTGAAACTGAAAAGCAACTAGATCCTGACTAAACATTTGAAAATTATTCTACTTGCTGTTCCTTATTTCTTTAAAACGTTAATCATTGTCTCCTATGTTTTCAACAATATCCTCTTTAATTGCTGAGTCCTTCACTCGTAAGATTGAAAGCCATGGGAAGTTATGTACTACTACACCTTCCAATATCTTCATAGTGCTTAGTGCTAATCGTATTTGTGTATTATCTTCTTTCTTCAGCTACAGTGCTTTGTGTCATAGGAGGTGGCGTTTCATAAAAATATTGGTTTGAGTGAAACTGCTTAAATCCATTGAATTTCTATGACTGGACAGTGATAGTTTCTGAATCCTAATAACTAAATTAGTTTCAGACTCTGACAAATCAATTGGTGTTTCCCATTATCGAACAAATTCACAGGGCTTCTGAACATATAACCACAAGTTAGATTTCTGAAGGCACTATTCAGGTGTATTTCAAAATGACTTATCCCTATTTAATCATCTTAACAAGCAACTCCGATCTCTTCATTTCAATATGTGGCTTCTTATAAAATTATATAAGCTTGTTGGTATAGTAGGTTACTTTGTCCAAATTAGTCACAATTTGTGTAGGCCGAAATTTCAGAAAAATGTCAACTTTTTTACCCTTATTCCTAAGCTCCTGCAGCATTTACATTCTACTAGGCAAGAGCTGGGTAAATATTGATAAGAATACAGTCAATACGTGTTTTTCATACAATTAAATTTGCAGCATATGGAACTGACTAACAAATCTTCGATGTGCGGCAGTTTTGTTACAGTGACCAAACGAGATATTGCAAATAATCATATATGTCTATAAACTATGTTTATATGGGTTTTAGGAGTTCTAGCTATTCGGGCATCTTTTCTGGTTTTATAATGTACAAGGCTTGGAAGCTACAGTGGATGGTTTTCGGAGCATTTTTGTGTAGCCTAAAATTTCTCTCGTACATAGATTTCTAGCAACGTGTGTTGAGTTGAAAAAGGGTAACTACTAGAAAAAATAAACAAAATTTATAAATTTAGTAGTTGTTAATATTCGAGATAGAGTCAAGCTGTTTGGAGTTACCGTCACCTCTTGACTGCTCACATTGTGAGTAGTTTTTCCCCGAAGTTGGTATAGCAGATAATTCGGCATTGATAGTCTCAATGGTCTAAGATCATATCAATCAAGCTTATGGACAGGCTATTTGAGGTCAGAAGACTTGAAAACCCATATTGTTAACACTAAAACAATACGACACTATAGACATTCTCTGCTTTTAAAACACTCCCATATTTCTTCGATACATAAACAGAGTCTTTTGAAATGTTTATTAATGAGAAAAAAGTACTCCTACTGTTATTATACGCCATGACATTCTTCAGATTAAATTCATTATCTTGTACGGAATCCGTAAGATCGAATGGCATATGAAGCTGTTTTTGTTACCGTTAACCATGGGAACGTAGCTCCTGACTCTCCTCCATTGCCTTGAGGATCAAATTTCATGTCAAAGGCTCATGGGGTGGCCCTTCAAGACAACCACCTGCTTCCCTGTGGGCATCCGGGCGGTATCCCAGCCCTTCAGAGAATCTATGAGATTCGATGTGGAACATCTCTTGATACCTATAACGTGTGAAATGTGTATTTTGATAAAAATGTATTTGGTATCATCGTCTTTTGTGCGTCTATGGTTCAGCAGTAGAATGCTCGCCAGTCACTCCTCGCGTGGTCATCGGTGCGATCGCCAGCCGACGCACTCCCGAACTTTTCCAAGCCGGTTGTAAGGCTGGTAAAGAGAAAAGGTTAGGTGTAAAGCTAGCAACCCCACCTTGAGAAAACAAGTCCACTGCTACCGAAACTTTAAAGCTCTAGCTTGAAGCCCTATGTCCCACCAAGTTCGAACCTCGCCGGGTGCGCACTGATGAAGAGTCCCCAAACTAGACGAAACAGCTCTCCAGTACTCCCTGCAGATTTTCCAATGGTTCTCTAACCAATATCAGCTCATGATGAAATCCTGTAACCAAAAGAGAAAATTTGTCGTATTTTAGAAAGAATATTTTGAATACTGAAAGCCTTGTATAGTAATACCTCTAGTATATTAGGGTTAAGAAAGGTTACCTAATTTCATCATTATCCCTCTAACCATACTATACTTAATATTCGGAAGATGTGGGAAGGGTAGAGATTTTAATCTTGTAGTAAAAACCAGGACAACATGCAGAGTCTTCTAAACACCTTGAGCCGCAATCTACGAGTGTTTGGCATGCGATTCGCTCCCGCCAAATGCAAGATGATGTTACAGGACTGGACTACAGCGACGCCTAGTTTAAAAATAGGAAGTGAAGTGGTAGAGCACGTTGACCGCTTCACTTATTTGGGAAGTAAAATAAGCCCCAACGGGTTGATCTCTGACGAAATCTCAGCACGAATACAGGGGGTTCGTTTCGCATTTGCCAGTTTACGCCGTCTCTGGCGTAGACGAGATGTTCGACTATCGACCAAAGGGCGGGTGTACTGTTCATCAATCCGCTCCGTCCTCCTTTATGGCTGTGAGACCTGGCCACTGAGAGTAGAAGACATGAAAAGACTAGCTGCCTTTGATCATAGGTGCCTGCGTTCTATTTCCCGTGTGAAGTGGCATAATAAGGTGAGCAACATTGAGGTTAGGCGTAGAGTTCTAGGTAAACAGGGGAAATCAATCGACGAAGTCGTGAAGCTACATCGACTGAGATGGTTAGGACATGTGTTACGTATGCCAAGTCATCGCCTCCCTCGACGAGCAATGTTAGCGGATACAGGGTCAGGCTGGAAAAAAGCTAGCGGCGGTCAAACAAAAACTTGGCATCAGTCAATGAAATCCACAACAGTTGGTCTTAGCCACGTAGGAAGGTGTAGACTTCCAGGCTGGGGTCCTCGGGACGGTAAAAATCTATGGTTGGAAACTATTGGTGACATGGCTCAAAATCGTTCTCAGTGGCGCAGATGCATCCACTCCCTGTGACTTATGATCTTCAATGAAATTGTTTTGTTTTTCTGTATTACTCCTTTGTCTCACACCTCTGCTCAGTGTTTCTATTTTGCTTTTCTTGTACTTTCTTCTCTCGCTTTGTGTGCTACAGGGAGTGTGGCGACTTGAACTTCCGCACATTTGTGCAAAGTTCTAGGTCGAAAACAGACAGACAGACAGCTTGAGTCCTGTCTGACACTATCGTAATGTAAATTAGATTGTGAGAGGTCGAGTTAACGACTCTTCGGTGTTTAACCTTAGTCTACTTCAGCGAAACCTGAATTTTCTAAGCCGACGATGTGCAACGACTCGTCCTGATGCCCTGATTGGGGCACGAGGAATCGTGCAGCTCAGTGGCTGGATACGTCATCAAATAACGCCTAAGTTTAAATCAATAGCGAATATGCTGAAATTTCCTGTTTTACTTTTAAAGTAAATATGAATTAAAGGATGCTCTTTTGATTTTCCGTGAAAAGTATGCCTACTTGTTTTCCAACCATTTTATTTCTTCAAGTATTGGTTTGTAGGGATTTGATTGATTGGTTACGGGATTTCGTCATGAGCTGACATCAGTTAGAGAACCATTGGAAAACCTGCAAGGAGTACTGGACAGCTGTTTCGTCAGGCTAGTTTGGGACTATCCATCAGTACTCACTCACACTGCGGTGTTCGAACCCAGGACCTTCTGGCTGCAAGACGAGCTAGTAGACCATTAAGTCACTGTGGTCCGATCCAACTTCTGCCAATTCACAACATAGCGCGACCACTAGCCAATACCATCCGTGATGAGTATTTGTCCTCACAACCGACCTGTTGCACCCTACTAGTCATGACTTCCCACTGGAACCCCAGGTAACTACCTACTTAAATAGGTCCAGTCGCTAGTGAGCATTTCATTGATATTCAAATACTGGTTTGTTCCTCCCTAGTCTATGTTGTTTTTTTATGCGGAACAACTGTCGGTATCCATAATGTAATATTAATATAATGTAATATAATACGTTTTAAATAAACTGGAAAATATTCTTTTAACGTAGTCAGTGGGATGAAGCACTTTGGTTTTACTATCAACACCAATATTTGTTGGCTGACTAACTGAATGAGTCTCACCATAGAACTTTTCCAAGCTCTGTGTAGCACACAAAGGTAAAGAAAGAAAAAGATTTAAAAAGAACTATATTGAGAATAAGTATTCAGCAGAAAGAACAGTAAAAGGGAAAATATGATGGTTTAGCGGATATGAGAGATCACAAAGAGTGAATGGATTCACGCCATATCACCAATAATTTCCAGCCATTGCTTATTACCATCCTGAGGACTCCAACTAAGTAGTCTATACTTTCGTATGTGGCTCAAACCAACTGTTGAAATCCTCATAAACTGATGCTATGTTTTGGTTTCACCACCGTTAACTCTTTTCCAACCTAATCCTATGTCAGCTAACATTTGTGCGTCGGTAGCACAGCGGTTAGGACTCTCGCCGACCATGCACATGGTCCGGGGTTCGACCCCTGCCGACGCACATCTGATATCTATGGTCGGCCTGGAAAATTTGGGCTACCGATATCACATGCTGAAAATTTCATACTTGTACCAAAAATACTGTGTGGAATCAAGCTGTAATCAAAAAAAAAATAAAAATAAATAATTTCTTGTCGGGGAAGGCGGTGGCTCAGTATGAAAACTAGTTTCCCCAAGTCTTATACCTTCAATGGTTGTTGGTTAATTAGGGCTGATGTAACTCCCCAAATAAGCGTAGCTTTCGACACTCTCTACATCTCATTCCCTACTTTTTAGGTAGAAGTCGGTGTAGTTCAGTCCTGAAGCACCATATATTTGACAGGGGGAATCTCACACCAAACATTTCTACTCAAGGAGCTGAGAAGACTCTGTATTTTGTCGGAGTCATCGTCTCCTCATACTCTAAGTCCGAAAGACTGTTCCCTTGTAACAGTTCAATGCCCATGTCGCTAAGTTCAGGTAGGATCACCTCGTTTGGTAAATATATAGTTAAATTAGACAAAAGTAGAGACAACTGGCATCCCAATATTTGTTACCTGTTTTGGTATTTTTCAATGGATCTTTTCAACATAATTAAGTGTAAAAATAGTTTTAAACTCCAGTATATTTCTTTAGGTTCACCGTAAAGATAAATCCTGAAATCATCAGTGTGATACTGGCCAGAATACCTTAGATTTGTTTATTTTAAAACGTAAATGATGATAATTTGCCATATTTCCCCTTTATTTTTGTTTAACTTTTAGACATAATTTTATGAGTCTTCGTCACAGTAAACTTCAGCTTGAAGTTATTCGCTTATATCGAGAATTTTTGCGTACTGCTCAACAAATAGAAACTAAATCAAAGTCAGAAAATAACGCCAGTTCCTCGAACAGAAGTTCTAATCCCAGTCAACTTAGAGAATTTATTCGTTCCGAGTTTCGATCTCAAGCAGCTTCTTATAAAAAGACAGATACTTTTGGTATTGAAGCTGCCCTGCGTAGAGGTCAAAGACGCTTGGAGGATATCAAATCAGGGACCGTCATAAACATTAAGAAAATATCTGTTGGTCAACAAAGTCATGGCGGACAAACAACTGATCGGAAAGATTAAGCGTCTTATCGATGTTCTTAACAAAGATCGCAATAACTATGTGGCGTCTTTTGCTTATGGATCTGTAGTCTTCCCACAGAAAGGCAGAACAACAAGTAATTCACTAATTGATCTAATCATTATTGCTCATGATCCCGTTGAATGGCATTTAAAGAATATCTCCGAAAATCCTAACCATTACAATAACTTTCTTCGCAGTTTCTCTAAGGCATATCAATCATCCTACTTCAAAATGTTTCTCTGTCAAGCTCCTGGTCCTAAAGTCTATTATAATCCTTTCATTGAATGGAATGATCCACTTGATAACAATACAAAAGTTTCATTTAAGTATGGTGTTGTTGGAATTAAAAATATCCTATCTGACCTATCGACATGGTCACATCTTTACATAGCTGGACGTCTTCAAAAACCTGTCTTATGGATTTCTGACGACTCTAAGCTGCTATCCTCATCTCAAAGTTGTTATGCCGAACAACTACATACACTGCAAAGTAAAAATCTTCTTGCTTCTATGTCCTATGCAATTCTGTCAAACTATCCAAAGCATTTTCCAATTAGTGAATATGATTTATACTGTAGCATTTCATCAATCTCTTACAATGGTGATTGGCGTATGATTATTGGCGAAGATCGTCAGAAAATCAAACGTTTAGTATACGGTGACAGTCGGCTGGGTGAATTTCGTTCCCTGTATAGAAACGCCTTGAATTCCCTTGAATCATATGGTTTTTCTATTCAAACTCAGTCAAAATCTTCACCAAGCGAACGTGAATCCTCCTATTGCCTTGTATGTTCCAATGAAAATGCTGACATTATTCCTCACTTATTAACCCATATACCTGATCATATATGTTTATTATCTGTGAAAGATATTCATCCCATTGATAATCCTACTAAAGCTCGTGAATGTTTAGCCAATCTTTCATATACAGAACGAAGTCAACGATTGTCTAATACAGTATCTAGTATAGTTCGATGGTCTAGTCTATATCAAACTGGTTTAGGCTTAATCTCAGCTGGACCTAAACGATCCTTACAGTATGCATTTGCAAAGCTAACTAAAATGTTTTCAAGTTTAGAAGGTAACAAATAAATAAAAAAAGGTAGGTATGTATTCACATTCATTTCTTGTACATAGTCTGTGACAAATCATATTTTTTATTAGTCATGATTTTATGCACATATCTTCTTACCTTGTGTAATAACTACTTTTTTAGTTTTCTTCAGATAGAAATTGTTCTTTTTAATATAACTTTTTAAAATACAGAAGTCTACAGTCTTTTAGATCTTCATAACACCATATACTACTGATTGGTTGAAATAAGTAGTTGTGCACCACTTGTATGAACCACTAGAAGTACTCACCAGCCGACCAGATCGAAGTGATCTAGACACTGCTGAAGGTCCGTTCCGCTCGTTTTGGGCCTGGCTTATCAGCGGTGTACCCAATTGGAATTAGCTCAGACAGCCAAATCATTTCAAGCCATCTGATTTCTGGCTGACTACTAGGATGAACTGGTAACGCTACAACCTGCTTTTTTATCTGATGGAATAGAGTATTTTGATTGGACACTAGTAACTAGTGCGACTTTTGTAGTCTTTTCTTTACTGTAGACTGAATTCTGTCAGTCAGGTTTGCAATCTGGCCATCTCCATTCTAGGTAGCTTGCCATCACGGTGCACATTCAGTCTGCACCAAAGAAAGGACTAATGTACAATCAAAATACTCACTACAGTCCTACAGGAGGTCAATCGCGGGCCCGAATAGCTTAGTGGTAACGTCTCTGAATGCAGCATTGGATGATGCGGGTTCGAATCTCAGAAGGGACATGAGCTGTTCCTTCAAGGTTTCAGATACGCCTTGCTGACTGGTGAGTGCCAACTAGCACGAAACCTAAGTCAAACAAGGCTTCTTGTGGCCGACTGCCTCCAACTATCTAATATCATCAAATGGAATAGAGTTTTTGTTATACCTCAAGCTGTGTTATACTTCTTGATTTACAGATAAAATATTGCTCGATAATCTCATACACTCTACACAATTCTTCCTATTAGTTAGCTAGATAGAACTCATCCACCTGGTACCGGTCTATGAAGCACAATGATTGTGTGACGGCTGATATTTGGTGCAACCCAGTTGCATGAAATACAGTAGGTGGAACGAGTTTCGAGCCCGGAATCTATTAGCTATAAGTTAAGTGCTTAAGTTAATGAGGCAGTTTAACAAAGCAAGAACGATAAATGTGTAGCAGGATAATATGACCTCATGTCTTTATTATTTCGCGGTGTCTTCTCAGCTATCTGGCTACAACTTAAACAATATAAATGTGTATACATTACAAAAAGAAGGAGTTTGAACTTTTCTCTACGATGACCAGGAGTAATTGATAGGAACCGTAAGTAACATTAGCCTTATGATATCTAATTGAAAACAATATTGTTCGTTTAAATGTGTTATTCTAAAAGGAAAGAGTTCAAAATATTTTTTTGGGTAGAAGCAAAGATTAACTTTAGAGTGTATTTTCAATTGTTAGATTTCGTCACGAACGATTTCCAGTTAGGATATCATTTAAAACCATGGAGCACTGAACAGCTATTTCGTTTTATTTTGGGACTCTTCATCAGTGTGCACTCACGAACCTACCGCGGATTGTACTCAGGATGAGTATCTACTCCACCCTACCATCATTCAATTGACAAAGTTAAGATTCATGGGACATTGAATTCCCGCCCAAGTGGCTGAATGGTTAACGAGCTTTGTCTCATAATATGAAGGTCCTGAGTTCGACTCCTCGTGGAGTCGCAAACTTCTTGATTCTCAATGACCTCTCTAAATTTTGTTGGTTCATGACGAAATTTAACAACTGTAACTAATCCAAATCTCATAATCTAAATATAGTGAATATGTCAGTGTAGGAGAAAATACGCTTCTACAAAATAGCAAAAGGTGAGTGTTGTTCACAGGAAAAATAAAATTTTTCAAATAGAACAGAAAATGTAATGACTGCATGACGTAATCAAACTGCATAATTTCCTTTCATGAGTTTAATAATAATGGTGATGCAATATTCACCACTGTCTCTTTATGTACATAAATTTGGTTTTAATCGTTTGGTGGCGATCACCTCAGTAAAACGTAGCATATATATACATATATAAGAGTAAAACCATAGCTCAGGATCTAACTGAAAACAGTCTCGGCCGTGGTATCATCTTTAAATTCAAGATTCGTGAACAGTAATTTCTTCATCCTCATGTAGATTCTTTCAAGCCTATCTGGTATACTCTCATTTCTTTTCCTCGACGAACAGTGTAGGGTCTCTGTTTTGAATGAGGACTTGCCTGAGTCTATGCAGTCCATAATCTATTGTATCATTGGTGCATATCCTTCTTATTGGTGATGATAAGAAGTTGAACAGGTTTCTCTTCCTATTCAGATGCGCCAAACTATGAAAATTAGTATATTGACCATCCTATATTGGTTTTCTGTAAATTGATTTCCGAAGAAAAATCATTATAATTCATTTTGAATAAAACATGCAAAAAGATCAAATTTAGCTTTCATCTTGGATTCCAGTGTGAACTTCATAGAATGGTGACAATTGTTAAACTCCTCCATTATCATTTTGATGTCAGAATCTTTGTTACTTTTGCTGAAGGTTTCATCCGTGTATATTTGACTCATAGGAATGGTTTCAGTAGTGGGTTGCAACACATTATTTTCTAGACTTGGCATTGATCAGTCTACAAGCAGCGAAGACCACACTTCTTCCCCATCTTTTTGTCTATATAGTGTGTCATTGAACTCAAAGTGGACATTAAAAATGCACCTCATTATTATCACCGATAAATATGCATAAAAGTCAAGCGGTTTCAGTGAGGGGTTGGCATTAGTAAGTAGAGAAGTAATATCCAGGGGTATTATTCTCTTCCTAGATACGTTGACATCACTTATCAAATTAATGGATTCAAATAAATCCGATAATATATGGCGATTGTGGTTATTTCTGACTAGCAGAAAGAATATTTGCGAACCGTTTAGCAATATAATGAATTGTTCACATCTAAGATTCGGTGCAGTAGTACGTTCTTTTTTGTGTACTTTCCGGGAACACCATATCCAGATCACTAAAACAGTATTGTTTTCAGTTGACTTACGGGGTATTAGTTTCTACAATCAGCAAATAGTCAATGAATGTGAGAAGGACAGGTTACCACTTCAACGTGTGATGATCGATTATCACCTTATTGTTCCTTTGGATTGTGAGTGGAACATAGGGCTTCAGAACGACATCGCCGTTCCACCCGATTCTCATCAACCTTTCTTAGCTGGCTCCTTAATTGTTCATAAGTTTTCATTTGTTCCTTATCTAGTTTTCTTCACGTTACCCTCAGGTGCCCAAGTCGTTGTTTCCTATTGAGGTTCTATTTGATGGCCTGGAGGGCGATGTCACTCGACAGTCTCCTCAGTGTATATCTAGTCCACTTCCATTTCTTTTACATATTTGTTGGTCAATAGGTTCCTGGTTCGTCTGTTGCTAGAATTCCTTGTTTTCAGTTCTTTCTGGCTGGCTATCTGATCTGATCTTCAGTATCGAGGCAGCGAAGACAGATGTCAATGGTGAAAAGGGTTTACGTAATAGGCCAAGTCTTTAAACCAAATAGAAGCACTCACTTGACATTAATTTCAAACATCCTTATCTTGTTCTTTATGCTAAATGCATTGAATTTCCACACTGATTTCAGTTTAATAAATATCTCTCTTGGTTTATCGATCCTGACTGGCTTCGATATCATCATCATTCGTGAAATAAAAATCTGATTCTCAGTAGGATTCGGACCGAATTACTAGTCCAACTCATCACCAATTGAGCTACTGCAAAACTGGTCATCATTACACTGTAGGCATCACCAGTAATGCTCAATTTATTTCAAATGCATAAAGAAGTGCACACAATATAAATAAGTTGCATTTAGGGTCTTTATAAGTGAAAATATATCTTAGATTATTCAAGTGAAGATAATTTAGCGAGATCAATGATAGTTCGTTTATTAAGACAAAAGTACGCCTAATATTTTAATTCGATTTTTGATTTTCCCGTCGATTGACTGGACCAAAGTGCTCGGTTTCAGGTTGACATGTCAGCCCCTTGTTCAGATGCTTCGACGATATCTGAACATGCAATTCGAAGTTAATTCGTCGATGGAAACTAGCAGTGGAATCCAGGATGCGCATTTTGTCCTATTTCGGACTCATCACTGGATCGGGCTCCAGTGACTTGATAGTCTACGAGCTCGCCTTGAAGGCCTAGAAGGCCTTTGGTTCAAAGCGTGATGGTGGGTGTGTACTGCGAAACAGCTGTCTAGTATTCCCAGGTTTTCCAATGGTTCTCTAACCGATGTGAGCTCATGATGAAATCCTCCAACCAAAAAAACAAAATCCCCACAAACCAATCTTTGGTTAGAGCAGGCTGCTAGCCAAATTAGTAGACAATTATTTACGTCAATGTTTGTGTCGCAAATATTAGTCGTTAGAAAATATGAACAAGACTGATTCAACGACCAATCAGAACAGACTTGGCGTAGGCAGATACAGTTAACATATAGATAACCCGACATTCACGAAACAGTCACTAAGAGATGCAAGGTCAGCCTTCTGTGAGAAACAACCAATCAGAAGACTGTGTTTGTTTGCTTGAGTAAGCTGTAATAATGTTCATGAAAATATATAAATACGTGTTGATTTCCTTAATAAACGATCTGCTGCCTGGCCCTTGTCTTCCGTTGTTACAAATCCTTGAAAATAAATAAATGTGTTGATAAGTCAGTGACAGTTGCGTAACCAGAGTTAATAAAATACTGAGAGTAGAACTCATAATATTAGAAAACCAAAGTTGTTGTATCTAAAGTTGAATGAGAAGATGACGACGTAATACAGTGAACAGAGTTCAAAGGATCAAAAAATTAAGTCTAATTAGAAATATCAAACGAAAAATTGGAAAAAAAAACAAATTGATGAAGTCAGAAAACAAAGAGTTACTAAGATCATAGCAATTGGAGTCCAGTGATGTATTCTTTATGAACACATAGGTTAGGTTCCAGTCATCTTACTGCATCAACCTTAACAAACAGAAGAAGACTTGTGCTATTTTGTCTCTTATTATTTTGAATGCCTCCAACGCGTCTACTCGGTGTCTTATGTCTATAAGGTGTTTGAAGATTGACGAGTCCAAACTGTTTGGTCTTTATAATTAAGAACTCTTTGGTATGTATTTAAAGAATCTGATATAGATCCTTCTTTCTGTTCTCCCAATGTAACTTCTCCCGCTGTTACACGTTAACTGATATACACAGTTAGAGGTAAAAGCTGAGGAGGGCTTTTCAACTTTTGATTGTGCCAATGAGCAGGATGTTCTCAATAGAGACTAAACGTTTATTTATCGTCCTCACAATATAATCACCTCTGAAGACCAGTTGTACGTAAAGCATTTTCTTGCTGAATGCAGTTGTATCCTGGGGCAAGGAAGAAAAATAAGTTCGCTGTCTAATTTATCTGCTCAACATATTCTTTTTGCTCTGTAGAATGACATTTTCACTAGCTGACTGGGCAGGGGCTGTTAAATTTTAGGTAGAGACCACTCCATGTGTCCTTTCGATAAATTGACCCTCCAAGTGTGCCATATTTTTCCTCCGAGCTGCTATCTAGGAGTTTGAATTCCCCACCATCTTCGCGTTCCATTATGAAAGTGATAGTTTCATGTACGTTGTTGAATAACCGGAAGAGATATGAAGTCTGACTTAGATCACTGCATACGGTGAATGTGTAGTCCACGTATCTATAGTACACTGATGTTTCATCAAATGCTTCGTTTGTTCGAGATTGGTTATGAAAATATCTGTCAATACTGAACCCAATAGAATGCTCACCGCCACTCTGTCAATTTAGGAATAAATCTTTTTATCAAACTGAGACTGTATATTCTTCGTACATAATAGGAGAAATTGCTCATATTCACATATTGGTAGAGAGAGAGAACATCAGCGTTTTGACAGATGACGTCTAAAGTTTTATGAAGGGGAACTTTTGTGTGAATAGAGATGTCACATCGTAGGAGACCATACATTTATTACACGCATTAAATTGTCTCGCCGTCTCAGAGAATTCAAATGAGTCCTTCAGTGTATGTTTAGCCTGCCATTGTTAAATAAGTTCTAAGTTTTTAGCTAACCAACGCGCATTTTTGTTGAAATGTGAATTTGCCATCGGTAGTATGGGTCTCATCGAACAATTCTGTTTATGTACCTTCGATAAGCCATAAATATATGCCAGATTGGACCCCTTCAGCTTCAGTTCGCTGTATGTGAGACTCAATCATTTTCTTTTCAAAAACTAAGTGCTTTTGTAATCTTCTTTCTTATAGTATATGTTAGATCTCTCTTGTGGCTGTCCATTTTGAATTTCGATATGTCTTTATGATTGGACTACATTTTCTTGATATATTCACTCTTGTGCATCGCTAAAATGCCTTGACCTTTATCTGGTCGTAGTATGGCAAAATTCGCATTGTTTATCAGTCGTTTTATTGCTGTTTGATGTTCTTTAGACATGATCTAGACTGTGGCATTGGTGAAAGAAGGTGCTAATTTGAAATATCAAATAATCTTGACTTGAACCAACTTTTTGCATCATCAATAATGAGATACAAATGGGTTAACTGGTTGAATAGATTCTGTAATTGGGCTTCTGTTTCTGCTTTAATCATAAGTTTTCTTGGTGCCAGTCGCACTGAATCACGAATTGGTAGAAGTTAGAATTCATGGAATGGCCATTGAATCGGGTCCCAGTGGCTGAATGATATAAGAGCTTGCCTTGTAACTAGAAGGTTTTGGGTTTGAACCCTGTTGGTGGGTTCGTACTGCCGATGATTCCCAAACCAGGATGAACAGTTGTCCAGTACTCCCTGGTTTTCAATGGTTCTCTAACTGATATCAATCCGTGATCAACTCGTAAAATATATATGTATAACATTTATAGATAATATGAAAGCTGTCTTGATATCAGTCCATTGATCCATATCAATAGTATATGTGTATATGTAGACAATTCAATAAATAAATAAATTAGGTCAAATCTTAAAAGGTGAAATGGAACGATAATCAGAGTTTAAATAAATATCATAAAAGTACGAAGGAGATGGAAGATAAGAAAGGGTGGGAGGGTTTTGAATAGAATTCACCTAGGCCAAGGGAGAAACAAAGGTAGAACAAACTTATTTTGTATAGAAAGACTAGGATTGTTCTCTCGAATTCATTCCCATAGCTTCGGCTAAGTGTAAAAGACGGGTTCTGATTCCGTTCGAAAGACTCAATGGAATGCGATAGATAACTTTGAAGGCACTATTTTTGTCCACTTGGTGACTGCTATCAATCAAATGAGCCAAAATTGAACTTCGTATGGATTTTATTTGACCTTTTCCGAACCATGAAGGAAGATGCCCATTAATGCGTTTGTTAAGCTGTCTAGTTGTTCGGCCTATATAGCTTTATCCACAGGAGCAACTGAATTTATAGATACACATGGAAGTGGCACAGCTAGGTAGCTTATCTTTCACTTGAGCAATCAATATTTTGTTATCATTATAATAATCGTCATTAGTTTCGTTCAAAACATTTGCTACATTATTATTATTTGATCCACAAAATCACTGTCACTGGTTAAAAATTTTCACATATAAGTCTATGTAAATTAGAGTAAAGGTTTTTTGTATTTCCCAATGAATGAAAAACAAAACGATATTGTTTTTACTGACGTTTCGTTACTTAATCCTACTAATAGCTTTATCAGAGTATTATTAAACTAGAATTTACAAAACCTCAACTTATATATATATATATATATATATATATATAACAACTTAATCTTTGTTCCTCAGCATGGGGTTATTTTTGTGTGTTATCAAGTTGGCCAACTGGTAAAGATAACAAAACCATGTGTAGATTGTTGGATTTGATAATTGTATAAAATTATAAAAGTGGCGTTTGTTTACATAATGGAATTGCTTATCACATTCGTGTTGATTTTGTCACTTCATGGGGGATGGTGGGGTGTTGTAACCAGATCAAATTCTGTTTTAGTCCATCATTCCTATTCAGACAATTTGGATTCCACATGTTACAAAGTGCCTCTGATATTAGACGTTCTTTGTGACTTCTGAAGTTTTTCTGGATTATTTCAATATTGTCAAAATCAAGTTTGCATTCTGGTTCTGTAACGTGTAGATGCATAGCTGATGACTTTTCAAGCTTATCTACTTCTAGTAGATTTCTCGGTGATCGAACAGATGCTCTACGGTGTTCATTTCTTCCGATTTTGATTTCTCTAACGATGTTTATCCGATGTATGTCGCATCACATTCTAAGCATTTTATTTATAAACGCACTTAGATAGAGAATCCTTGGGGATGTGGTCTTTTTTATGGACAAGGTTGCTTTGCAGTGTTTCTGATGTTGTAGAGGAAACCCTGTTGTCGTGTTTATTGAGTGTTCTTCTGATATCGTCTGACGTCTCTGATACATATGGAATGACAAATGTTGAGGCCCATGTTTTCGGAATACATTTTCGACCATATTTAATGTCATTGTTGATTTTGTTGATGATGTTCCTTGGGTAGTTATTTTACTTTACAGTCTCTGTAATATTTGATATTTCTTCTTCTTTCTGTTTCTCATTCGTTAACATCAAAGAATGTGCCCGTACAAGAAGACTTGAAACAACTGATATTTTTGCTCTGATAGGGTGTGATAATCCGAAGTCTAAATACTTATTGGAGTGGACTTTATTCCTGAATATAGATGTATTAAAATGTCCATTTTCCCTCCTCCTAACTAGGCAATCTAGAAATGGTAGTTCATCGACATGTGATTCTGCTTCCGAAATAAACTGGATTCTGGGAGGTGGATTGTTCCGTTTCTCCAAGAATGAACTGTGTATATCTCGTCTTAACACTACGAAAGTATCATCAACGTATCTTAACTTGACAACGCAAAATATCAAAAAATTGTCATTTAGAAAAAACAACAGATTGATTGAAGAAATGTGTATTCCTTTTCGATTAGTTCCTCATCATCAGCTCTGCACTAATATATAGTTTTTTACATCAAAATTTTCTCACCAATCAAATGGTTATTTTAGTTACTCTGTTTTAGGTATAGGCGGGGGTGAACTCAAGAGGTTAAAGGTTATCAAAACGAATAACTAATATTTGTTAGTAACAAGATATCTTAGTGTTAAAAGAGGGGTGAAAATTAATTACGGAATTCAACATTAATTAATTCTCAGGTGTTAGCAACAAGTAATTACGCAATCAAGAAATTTGTAAAGTAGCACTGATGACTAAGAAGAGTAAAATGACTCAGAAGAATTACGTAAAATACAAACAAGTTAATAGAATTGTAAAAAATAATAACAAAGTCAAAAGATAGTTACAAAGGGAGGGAAGAAAATCGTTTTAAAAAATTAATACATATTATGTAGTTGGCCATAGTAAAGAAATGGGCTGTACAAATTTCTTTTGAACTGACTCATAGATTTGGCTTGTTCAGATGAATTCCGATTGCTTCTGCTGTATACAAAAGTCGTACTCGTAGACCATTTGAGAGTTGCGGTTATAATACGATAAATAACTTTAAAAGCTTTAAATAACTTTGTTACAGTCGACTTAATGTTCAGTTAGTATAAACAAGATGTGCTAGTATTGAGCTGCGCATAGCTTTATTCCTACATTTTCCAAACCAAGTTGGGAGGTGTTCAGAAATTCAACGATAAACTTGCCTGGTCGTACGTCCTATGTAACTGGCTTCGCACAGGCAGTGGTAAACTGGTAAATATACATGGAAGAGGCGAAACAGGGCAATCTGTCTTTATTTCTTGAACTGAGTTTTGGTCGGTTAAAGAATACAGAGCACAGCTTAGTGTTGCGTAGAAAAGTCACTCCCCCCCCCCATGAAGTGACAAAATCAACCCGAATGTGATAAGCAATTTCATTATATGTAAACACATACTGCTTTTACAATTTTATACACTTATCGAATCCAACAGTCTACACCTGGTTTTGTTATCCTTACCGGTTGGCCAGTTTGACAAAGCAAAAATCCCCCATTCTGAAGAACGATGATAGAGTTGTTACATATAAGCTGAGATTTTGTAAATACCGGTTTAGTAATTGATATATATCCACATATATATATTTATGTGTGTGTGTGCATGTTGGTCTCTCTTTCTGTTTGCTCGGTTAGTCTGTGACCACTTCACTTGTATGGACCTGTCTCCTTTAACAATATATATTCTCCTCATATTATATTATATATAATATGAGTGTTTGTTGACAGTCCGTTGCTTGGTGACATATATCCATATATGTTTGTTGGCATGTCTGCTATATTCGCTATGTATAATTGGATCGACACTCCATTATAATTAGCCATTCATGTTAAGACTGTCTAATGATTTTTCCCACGCTTGTCTGAATTATTTATATATATTCGCATTCACAATTTGTGTGAACTACTTTACTTTACAACTGCTTTACTTACTTACCACTTTGGTGTGAGACCATTTATTTTCGTCTCCTTGTGTTTGGACAATAGAAGTATCATCGCAAACCTAGTGGTCTTCTGATTTCCGCCTTCTCGCGTCAGGACTATTAGTTTCTCGACCAGTCCATAACAATAATTCAGTGACGAGTACATAACAATTTGGCGACGGGGAAACTAGTACATAACAATTTGGCGACGGGAAAAACTACTATTAACCACACAGCAGCAGCAACATAACAATTCACTATGGATTATTCTAAATTGGAATTATTGTTTGAACAACAATTGAAATTAATGGAAATGTTCGTCAACCAACAGACTGGTCCAGCTTCACCTTCAAGCAATCCCAATCATACCATGCTACCATCTGTCGACGGCATTGTGAACAGTATTTCACAGTTCAATTATGACCCAGAGGCTAATGTCACTTTTGACACATGGTATCAACGTTATGAGGATTTATTCACTGTTGATCTCGCCTCACAAGACGATGCCTGGAAGGTGCGAGTATTGTTACGTAAATTGGGTCCGGCAGAATATGAACGGTACTGCAACCTAATTTTACCACAGAAACCACGTGACAATTGTTTCGATGATACAATAAAGTTGCTGCGTGAACATTTCGGAGACCACTCCTCATTATTCAGTATACGTTATCGTTGCCTCAAGCTGGCAATGAATGAAAATGATGATTTTCTTACTCACGTTGGCACAGTCAACCGAGAATGTGAGAGATTTCGACTCAGGTCCTTAACAGATGATCAGTTCAAAGCCTTGATTCTCATATGCAGTCTCCAATCTCCTCGTTTCACAGATATCCGAACTCGACTGCTCAATCAGCTAGAACAAAATCCCAAGTTAACATTACATGACATAGCTGATGAATATCAACGGCTGATTAATCTGCAGAAAGACACACACTTGGTCGAATCAACACCTCCGAGAAGCTCTGATATTCGTGCATTACGCAAGAGCAAAAATCTCTCATCAGCTACTCCTGACCCACCTACTTCTCCTAATGTTCCGCGGAAATCTACACATACTCGTCCAACTTCACAAAATACTGCAAAGAAGACCCCACCATCACCATGCTGGCATTGTGGCGCGTGGCACTTTGTAAAGTCTTGTCCATACAAAAATCATCGTTGCAGCAAGTGCAAGATCATCGGTCACAAAAATGGTTTTTGTCAGCCACGCAAGCCCAGATATCAAAATCCAGCAAAAGCTCAACAAAATGTTGGTCCTAAATCCCCCAAAAAGTCATTGAGTCTACGCGCAACCCGTCAAGTCACAACGCCAGGTATGCGGAAATATCTTGATCTTCAGATGAACGGTCATGATGCCCGTCTGCAGCTAGATACCGCCTCTGATATTACTGTTATATCAGAGAAACTTTGGAATTATATTGGCAGACCACCTATCACCAATACTTCCCAGTCTCTTGTCAGCGCCTGTGGTGGGCAGCTCAAACTAATTGGTGAACTCAAATGTTCTGTTTCCTTCCGCAATACCAAATTCACAGGAATTTGTTACGTCACGAAGAATGATTTAAATGTTTTGGGACTTGATTGGTTCGATCGTTTGCATCTGGCTGATGTCCCACTAAATTCGCTATGCAATGCAGCCTAGAAGCATAAAAGGTTAGACAATTCCGGACGGAGCCGAAGCCGCAAACCCAACAGTCAGACGAAACGACAGGCGTCAACAACAAGCCCAAAGGTCCCAGATAAACCCCCAGGTAAACATCCTACTAATCATCCATCTTCTCAAAAGGGGAGGTGATATGTATCCACATATATATATTTATGTGTGTGTGTGCATGTTGGTCTCTCTTTCTGTTTGCTCGGTTAGTCTGTGACCACTTCACTTGTATGAACTTGTCTCCTTTAACAATATATATTCTCCTCATATTATATTATATATAATATGAGTGTTTGTTGACAGTCCGTTGCTTGGTGACATATATCCATATATGTTTGTTGGCATGTCTGCTATATTCGCTATGTATAATTGGATCGACACTCCATTATAATTAGCCATTCATGTTAAGACTGTCTAATGATTTTTCCCACGCTTGTCTGAATTATTTATATATATTCGCATTCACAATTTGTGTGAACTACTTTACTTTACAACTGCTTTACTTACTTACCACTTTGGTGTGAGACCATTTATTTTCGTCTCCTTGTGTTTGGACAATAGAAGTATCATCGCAAACCTAGTGGTCTTCTGATTTCCGCCTTCTCGCGTCAGGACTATTAGTTTCTCGACCAGTCCATAACAATAATTCAGCGACGAGTACATAACAATTTGGCGACGGGGAAACTAGTACATAACAATTTGGCGACGGGAAAAACTACTATTAACCACACAGCAGCAGCAACATAACAATTCACTATGGATTATTCTAAATTGGAATTATTGTTTGAACAACAATTGAAATTAATGGAAATGTTCGTCAACCAACAGACTGGTCCAGCTTCACCTTCAAGCAATCCCAATCATACCATGCTACCATCTGTCGACGGCATTGTGAACAGTATTTCACAGTTCAATTATGACCCAGAGGCTAATGTCACTTTTGACACATGGTATCAACGTTATGAGGATTTATTCACTGTTGATCTCGCCTCACAAGACGATGCCTGGAAGGTGCGAGTATTGTTACGTAAATTGGGTCCGGCAGAATATGAACGGTACTGCAACCTAATTTTACCACAGAAACCACGTGACAATTGTTTCGATGATACAATAAAGTTGCTGCGTGAACATTTCGGAGACCACTCCTCATTATTCAGTATACGTTATCGTTGCCTCAAGCTGGCAATGAATGAAAATGATGATTTTCTTACTCACGTTGGCACAGTCAACCGAGAATGTGAGAGATTTCGACTCAGGTCCTTAACAGATGATCAGTTCAAAGCCTTGATTCTCATATGCAGTCTCCAATCTCCTCGTTTCACAGATATCCGAACTCGACTGCTCAATCAGCTAGAACAAAATCCCAAGTTAACATTACATGACATAGCTGATGAATATCAACGGCTGATTAATCTGCAGAAAGACACACACTTGGTTGAATCAACACCTCCGAGAAGCTCTGATATTCGTGCATTACGCAAGAGCAAAAATCTCTCATCAGCTACTCCTGACCCACCTACTTCTCCTAATGTTCCGCGGAAATCTACACATACTCGTCCAACTTCACAAAATACTGCAAAGAAGACCCCACCATCACCATGCTGGCATTGTGGCGCGTGGCACTTTGTAAAGTCTTGTCCATACAAAAATCATCGTTGCAGCAAGTGCAAGATCATCGGTCACAAAAATGGTTTTTGTCAGCCACGCAAGCCCAGATATCAAAATCCAGCAAAAGCTCAACAAAATGTTGGTCCTGAATCCCCCAAAAAGTCATTGAGTCTACGCGCAACCCGTCAAGTCACAACGCCAGGTATGCGGAAATATCTTGATCTTCAGATGAACGGTCATGATGCCCGTCTGCAGCTAGATACCGCCTCTGATATTACTGTTATATCAGAGAAACTTTGGAATTATATTGGCAGACCACCTATCACCAATACTTCCCAGTCTCTTGTCAGCGCCTGTGGTGGGCAGCTCAAACTAATTGGTGAACTCAAATGTTCTGTTTCCTTCCGCAATACCAAATTCACAGGAATTTGTTACGTCACGAAGAATGATTTAAATGTTTTGGGACTTGATTGGTTCGATCGTTTGCATCTGGCTGATGTCCCACTAAATTCGCTATGCAATGCAGCCTAGAAGCATAAAAGGTTAGACAATTCCGGACGGAGCCGAAGCCGCAAACCCAACAGTCAGACGAAACGACAGGCGTCAACAACAAGCCCAAAGGTCCCAGATAAACCCCCAGGTAAACATCCTACTAATCATCCATCTTCTCAAAAGGGGAGGTGATATGTATCCACATATATATATTTATGTGTGTGTGTGCATGTTGGTCTCTCTTTCTGTTTGCTCGGTTAGTCTGTGACCACTTCACTTGTATGAACCTGTCTCCTTTAACAATATATATTCTCCTCATATTATATTATATATAATATGAGTGTTTGTTGACAGTCCGTTGCTTGGTGACATATATCCATATATGTTTGTTGGCATGTCTGCTATATTCGCTATGTATAATTGGATCGACACTCCATTATAATTAGCCATTCATGTTAAGACTGTCTAATGATTTTTCCCACGCTTGTCTGAATTATTTATATATATTCGCATTCACAATTTGTGTGAACTACTTTACTTTACAACTGCTTTACTTACTTACCACTTTGGTGTGAGACCATTTATTTTCGTCTCCTTGTGTTTGGACAATAGAAGTATCATCGCAAACCTAGTGGTCTTCTGATTTCCGCCTTCTCGCGTCAGGACTATTAGTTTCTCGACCAGTCCATAACAATAATTCAGCGACGAGTACATAACAATTTGGCGACGGGGAAACTAGTACATAACAATTTGGCGACGGGAAAAACTACTATTAACCACACAGCAGCAGCAACATAACAATTCACTATGGATTATTCTAAATTGGAATTATTGTTTGAACAACAATTGAAATTAATGGAAATGTTCGTCAACCAACAGACTGGTCCAGCTTCACCTTCAAGCAATCCCAATCATACCATGCTACCATCTGTCGACGGCATTGTGAACAGTATTTCACAGTTCAATTATGACCCAGAGGCTAATGTCACTTTTGACACATGGTATCAACGTTATGAGGATTTATTCACTGTTGATCTCGCCTCACAAGACGATGCCTGGAAGGTGCGAGTATTGTTACGTAAATTGGGTCCGGCAGAATATGAACGGTACTGCAACCTAATTTTACCACAGAAACCACGTGACAATTGTTTCGATGATACAATAAAGTTGCTGCGTGAACATTTCGGAGACCACTCCTCATTATTCAGTATACGTTATCGTTGCCTCAAGCTGGCAATGAATGAAAATGATGATTTTCTTACTCACGTTGGCACAGTCAACCGAGAATGTGAGAGATTTCGACTCAGGTCCTTAACAGATGATCAGTTCAAAGCCTTGATTCTCATATGCAGTCTCCAATCTCCTCGTTTCACAGATATCCGAACTCGACTGCTCAATCAGCTAGAACAAAATCCCAAGTTAACATTACATGACATAGCTGATGAATATCAACGGCTGATTAATCTGCAGAAAGACACACACTTGGTTGAATCAACACCTCCGAGAAGCTCTGATATTCGTGCATTACGCAAGAGCAAAAATCTCTCATCAGCTACTCCTGACCCACCTACTTCTCCTAATGTTCCGCGGAAATCTACACATACTCGTCCAACTTCACAAAATACTGCAAAGAAGACCCCACCATCACCATGCTGGCATTGTGGCGCGTGGCACTTTGTAAAGTCTTGTCCATACAAAAATCATCGTTGCAGCAAGTGCAAGATCATCGGTCACAAAAATGGTTTTTGTCAGCCACGCAAGCCCAGATATCAAAATCCAGCAAAAGCTCAACAAAATGTTGGTCCTGAATCCCCCAAAAAGTCATTGAGTCTACGCGCAACCCGTCAAGTCACAACGCCAGGTATGCGGAAATATCTTGATCTTCAGATGAACGGTCATGATGCCCGTCTGCAGCTAGATACCGCCTCTGATATTACTGTTATATCAGAGAAACTTTGGAATTATATTGGCAGACCACCTATCACCAATACTTCCCAGTCTCTTGTCAGCGCCTGTGGTGGGCAGCTCAAACTAATTGGTGAACTCAAATGTTCTGTTTCCTTCCGCAATACCAAATTCACAGGAATTTGTTACGTCACGAAGAATGATTTAAATGTTTTGGGACTTGATTGGTTCGATCGTTTGCATCTGGCTGATGTCCCACTAAATTCGCTATGCAATGCAGCCTAGAAGCATAAAAGGTTAGACAATTCCGGACGGAGCCGAAGCCGCAAACCCAACAGTCAGACGAAACGACAGGCGTCAACAACAAGCCCAAAGGTCCCAGATAAACCCCCAGGTAAACATCCTACTAATCATCCATCTTCTCAAAAGGGGAGGTGATATGTATCCACATATATATATTTATGTGTGTGTGTGCATGTTGGTCTCTCTTTCTGTTTGCTCGGTTAGTCTGTGACCACTTCACTTGTATGAACCTGTCTCCTTTAACAATATATATTCTCCTCATATTATATTATATATAATATGAGTGTTTGTTGACAGTCCGTTGCTTGGTGACATATATCCATATATGTTTGTTGGCATGTCTGCTATATTCGCTATGTATAATTGGATCGACACTCCATTATAATTAGCCATTCATGTTAAGACTGTCTAATGATTTTTCCCACGCTTGTCTGAATTATTTATATATATTCGCATTCACAATTTGTGTGAACTACTTTACTTTACAACTGCTTTACTTACTTACCACTTTGGTGTGAGACCATTTATTTTCGTCTCCTTGTGTTTGGACAATAGAAGTATCATCGCAAACCTAGTGGTCTTCTGATTTCCGCCTTCTCGCGTCAGGACTATTAGTTTCTCGACCAGTCCATAACAATAATTCAGCGACGAGTACATAACAATTTGGCGACGGGGAAACTAGTACATAACAATTTGGCGACGGGAAAAACTACTATTAACCACACAGCAGCAGCAACATAACAATTCACTATGGATTATTCTAAATTGGAATTATTGTTTGAACAACAATTGAAATTAATGGAAATGTTCGTCAACCAACAGACTGGTCCAGCTTCACCTTCAAGCAATCCCAATCATACCATGCTACCATCTGTCGACGGCATTGTGAACAGTATTTCACAGTTCAATTATGACCCAGAGGCTAATGTCACTTTTGACACATGGTATCAACGTTATGAGGATTTATTCACTGTTGATCTCGCCTCACAAGACGATGCCTGGAAGGTGCGAGTATTGTTACGTAAATTGGGTCCGGCAGAATATGAACGGTACTGCAACCTAATTTTACCACAGAAACCACGTGACAATTGTTTCGATGATACAATAAAGTTGCTGCGTGAACATTTCGGAGACCACTCCTCATTATTCAGTATACGTTATCGTTGCCTCAAGCTGGCAATGAATGAAAATGATGATTTTCTTACTCACGTTGGCACAGTCAACCGAGAATGTGAGAGATTTCGACTCAGGTCCTTAACAGATGATCAGTTCAAAGCCTTGATTCTCATATGCAGTCTCCAATCTCCTCGTTTCACAGATATCCGAACTCGACTGCTCAATCAGCTAGAACAAAATCCCAAGTTAACATTACATGACATAGCTGATGAATATCAACGGCTGATTAATCTGCAGAAAGACACACACTTGGTTGAATCAACACCTCCGAGAAGCTCTGATATTCGTGCATTACGCAAGAGCAAAAATCTCTCATCAGCTACTCCTGACCCACCTACTTCTCCTAATGTTCCGCGGAAATCTACACATACTCGTCCAACTTCACAAAATACTGCAAAGAAGACCCCACCATCACCATGCTGGCATTGTGGCGCGTGGCACTTTGTAAAGTCTTGTCCATACAAAAATCATCGTTGCAGCAAGTGCAAGATCATCGGTCACAAAAATGGTTTTTGTCAGCCACGCAAGCCCAGATATCAAAATCCAGCAAAAGCTCAACAAAATGTTGGTCCTGAATCCCCCAAAAAGTCATTGAGTCTACGCGCAACCCGTCAAGTCACAACGCCAGGTATGCGGAAATATCTTGATCTTCAGATGAACGGTCATGATGCCCGTCTGCAGCTAGATACCGCCTCTGATATTACTGTTATATCAGAGAAACTTTGGAATTATATTGGCAGACCACCTATCACCAATACTTCCCAGTCTCTTGTCAGCGCCTGTGGTGGGCAGCTCAAACTAATTGGTGAACTCAAATGTTCTGTTTCCTTCCGCAATACCAAATTCACAGGAATTTGTTACGTCACGAAGAATGATTTAAATGTTTTGGGACTTGATTGGTTCGATCGTTTGCATCTGGCTGATGTCCCACTAAATTCGCTATGCAATGCAGCCTAGAAGCATAAAAGGTTAGACAATTCCGGACGGAGCCGAAGCCGCAAACCCAACAGTCAGACGAAACGACAGGCGTCAACAACAAGCCCAAAGGTCCCAGATAAACCCCCAGGTAAACATCCTACTAATCATCCATCTTCTCAAAAGGGGAGGTGATATGTATCCACATATATATATTTATGTGTGTGTGTGCATGTTGGTCTCTCTTTCTGTTTGCTCGGTTAGTCTGTGACCACTTCACTTGTATGAACCTGTCTCCTTTAACAATATATATTCTCCTCATATTATATTATATATAATATGAGTGTTTGTTGACAGTCCGTTGCTTGGTGACATATATCCATATATGTTTGTTGGCATGTCTGCTATATTCGCTATGTATAATTGGATCGACACTCCATTATAATTAGCCATTCATGTTAAGACTGTCTAATGATTTTTCCCACGCTTGTCTGAATTATTTATATATATTCGCATTCACAATTTGTGTGAACTACTTTACTTTACAACTGCTTTACTTACTTACCACTTTGGTGTGAGACCATTTATTTTCGTCTCCTTGTGTTTGGACAATAGAAGTATCATCGCAAACCTAGTGGTCTTCTGATTTCCGCCTTCTCGCGTCAGGACTATTAGTTTCTCGACCAGTCCATAACAATAATTCAGCGACGAGTACATAACAATTTGGCGACGGGGAAACTAGTACATAACAATTTGGCGACGGAACTACTATTAACCACACAGCAGCAGCAACATAACAATTCACTATGGATTATTCTAAATTGGAATTATTGTTTGAACAACAATTGAAATTAATGGAAATGTTCGTCAACCAACAGACTGGTCCAGCTTCACCTTCAAGCAATCCCAATCATACCATGCTACCATCTGTCGACGGCATTGTGAACAGTATTTCACAGTTCAATTATGACCCAGAGGCTAATGTCACTTTTGACACATGGTATCAACGTTATGAGGATTTATTCACTGTTGATCTCGCCTCACAAGACGATGCCTGGAAGGTGCGAGTATTGTTACGTAAATTGGGTCCGGCAGAATATGAACGGTACTGCAACCTAATTTTACCACAGAAACCACGTGACAATTGTTTCGATGATACAATAAAGTTGCTGCGTGAACATTTCGGAGACCACTCCTCATTATTCAGTATACGTTATCGTTGCCTCAAGCTGGCAATGAATGAAAATGATGATTTTCTTACTCACGTTGGCACAGTCAACCGAGAATGTGAGAGATTTCGACTCAGGTCCTTAACAGATGATCAGTTCAAAGCCTTGATTCTCATATGCAGTCTCCAATCTCCTCGTTTCACAGATATCCGAACTCGACTGCTCAATCAGCTAGAACAAAATCCCAAGTTAACATTACATGACATAGCTGATGAATATCAACGGCTGATTAATCTGCAGAAAGACACACACTTGGTTGAATCAACACCTCCGAGAAGCTCTGATATTCGTGCATTACGCAAGAGCAAAAATCTCTCATCAGCTACTCCTGACCCACCTACTTCTCTAATGTTCCGCGGAAATCTACACATACTCGTCCAACTTCACAAAATACTGCAAAGAAGACCCCACCATCACCATGCTGGCATTGTGGCGCGTGGCACTTTGTAAAGTCTTGTCCATACAAAAATCATCGTTGCAGCAAGTGCAAGATCATCGGTCACAAAAATGGTTTTTGTCAGCCACGCAAGCCCAGATATCAAAATCCAGCAAAAGCTCAACAAAATGTTGGTCCTGAATCCCCCAAAAAGTCATTGAGTCTACGCGCAACCCGTCAAGTCACAACGCCAGGTATGCGGAAATATCTTGATCTTCAGATGAACGGTCATGATGCCCGTCTGCAGCTAGATACCGCCTCTGATATTACTGTTATATCAGAGAAACTTTGGAATTATATTGGCAGACCACCTATCACCAATACTTCCCAGTCTCTTGTCAGCGCCTGTGGTGGGCAGCTCAAACTAATTGGTGAACTCAAATGTTCTGTTTCCTTCCGCAATACCAAATTCACAGGAATTTGTTACGTCACGAAGAATGATTTAAATGTTTTGGGACTTGATTGGTTCGATCGTTTGCATCTGGCTGATGTCCCACTAAATTCGCTATGCAATGCAGCCTAGAAGCATAAAAGGTTAGACAATTCCGGACGGAGCCGAAGCCGCAAACCCAACAGTCAGACGAAACGACAGGCGTCAACAACAAGCCCAAAGGTCCCAGATAAACCCCCAGGTAAACATCCTACTAATCATCCATCTTCTCAAAAGGGGAGGTGATATGTATCCACATATATATATTTATGTGTGTGTGTGCATGTTGGTCTCTCTTTCTGTTTGCTCGGTTAGTCTGTGACCACTTCACTTGTATGAACCTGTCTCCTTTAACAATATATATTCTCCTCATATTATATTATATATAATATGAGTGTTTGTTGACAGTCCGTTGCTTGGTGACATATATCCATATATGTTTGTTGGCATGTCTGCTATATTCGCTATGTATAATTGGATCGACACTCCATTATAATTAGCCATTCATGTTAAGACTGTCTAATGATTTTTCCCACGCTTGTCTGAATTATTTATATATATTCGCATTCACAATTTGTGTGAACTACTTTACTTTACAACTGCTTTACTTACTTACCACTTTGGTGTGAGACCATTTATTTTCGTCTCCTTGTGTTTGGACAATAGAAGTATCATCGCAAACCTAGTGGTCTTCTGATTTCCGCCTTCTCGCGTCAGGACTATTAGTTTCTCGACCAGTCCATAACAATAATTCAGCGACGAGTACATAACAATTTGGCGACGGGGAAACTAGTACATAACAGTAATACTTTGATGAAGCTATTAGCAGCACTCAATAGTTAAATGTGAGTAAAAACGACAATATCGTTTTGTTTTTCATTCATTAGGAAATACCAAAAAAACCTTTATTATAATTGATTTATCATCATATTTTATTTATTTGATACAAGTTTCTGTTAGATTTTCATCGTTCTACTGTCATTTTGAAAATGAGTAGTATTTTTAGACATTTCTTAATATTTCCATCCTGTTTCACATCTTTCGCTTTTTTGCTTTCTTTTAAAATATTTTCACACAATGTTATAAAATGCAAGTTCAATAACTTAGTTAACCTTGACTTAACTCTTGAAGTGAACGCACTAAAACTAGCCAAGCTGAACTCAGTTGTAGATCTCGGTATCAGATACTCTAGTAATTTAACATTCTCTGAACAGACTGAATATGCCAGACGTAAAACACCAAAGCTCCTAGGATCCATAACTCGCAATTCCTTTTGTTGTGAAACTAGGGTTTTATTATACAATGAATGCATCCGACCTATTTATTTATTTATTCTTAGCGGACTGCGACAGAATGACAAGCTTAAATTAGAGGGAGTGCGACGGCAGTTTACCTCAAGAACTCTTGGTTTAGAATGTAGTCTTGACTGCTCTGAGCGTTGCGATAGACTGAAAATAGAACCACTATGGAAAAGACGTCTTAAGCTTAACCTTATTTTCTACTACAAGCTAACTGATCTTCTCTTGCACTCCTCCAGGCCAGTAACTAAACCTACCGTTGACATCAGTTACAATCTTAGAAATCATCACAACCTAGCTGCTTTAGAGCATTATCAGACTTATATGTGGTACAACTTCTTCTTAAATAAGTTTTCAGCCATTTTGAATACGCTACCAGCTAATGTTCGTGATGCAAACACACTTCCAATGTCCATCACCCCGGTTACCAGACCGCTCTAAGATGACAATGCACTCCTGCGTCTGACTCCTACACTCTCTTTTTCACCCTGCATAGATATTTTAAGTTCATTAAACGTATAAGTTACAACAAACTACAATTATAAATGTTAATATTATTGGAAGTACATGATGAACATTTCTACACAGGACATTAATATTAGTTCACACATAATATAAAAGTTAGCATAACAGGAGCAGCTAGTTAGTGAGTGTACCAAAATAATCATAGTTACTACACAGATTATATTTATATATATAAATTCATTAATTTTTTATTTGAAGACTTCACTTGCTTTCTTCTGTACTGCTGTCGTTTGTCTTCTTTTTTCTTTCACCATTTTAACCTCTATTTGAATTTTGAATGAGAATGAAGAATGTCGATATTCAACCATTTACAATGACAAATGATCTGCTAACATTACTGGTTCCATATCCTACAACCGCCTCGTGAATTACCTTCCCCCATGACGCATCCTGGATTGTAGTTGTGAAATATACGTTTATACCAATGAAATAGTGTTAATTTATGTTACTTCTCGATTGTAATTTATAACATGACTGACCGTGCCTGTAAAAATGACTTGCACTTCTTGTAAACACCGGTTTATAAGAAAATATAAACTAGTATTATTATTGGTCTGCAATGAATAAAATTCACTTCTGGTGTTACTTACGATGAAAATGCTGACAAAATTATACCAATACATCACTTATTTTAAATTATTACCAAATTTAGATATAAATCAAGAGTAAGATTCGATGCCATACACACCAAAGTTATATGGGGGAAAGACTTCAAGCTTTATTTTTTTTCCCAAGCATTTGTAATCCATCCAAAACATACTTGGGTTTTTTTTGTTAATGCAAAGACAATATTTCTGTATTTTTTGATGTGCTCCATTGAATGACTAGTTATCATATTGTTCCCACAAACCAAAGACAAAAACGACAGCAACCATGTAATTTAACCATAAACCAAATTTATGTAATTTAAATAATACTTATCCATGCCTATACAATTGGTGTGTCCTACACAGGTAGGAAAAATATGTATTTTATTAAATTATTATTATTAAATATGCTTACTAACCGTATATGTAATTTATCATATTGATGATGCCTGTAAACTGACGTCCCTCGTGTACAAAAATGAGAATATATTATTTTTTTAAGGCAGTAGTATTTTTTTTCAATCGTTGGTATTCAGGAACCTGACTGATTCGGTGACAATTTGAAATCAGTTAAAGAACCATTGTAAACTAGAAAGTACTAGACACATGTTTCATGCGAATTTGGGACTCTTCAGTAGTATGTAAGTGTGGTCCTGTAGGAGGTTACATTCATAGGTCATGGATACCTACTGCTAAAGAGTCCCAGACTGGAAAGTAAGAGATGTCCAGGACTCCCTAGTTTTCAGCAGTTCTCTAACTGAAGTAATTTTGTGATCCAACTTGAATAACATTGATTTGTATAAAATATGTAATTTCCTTAGAATGAATATTTTATCAAACAATCAGATATATGTGAAATTTATTTAGTTTTCTTCAACAGATATGGAGGAGTAAAAGAATCGAATGTTGCTATGATAACACAATGTCATATTAATTAGATACGTTTGTTTCAAACATCACTGTGTAACTGTTAAAATAAACTTATCTGATATGGAATTACATTCAACCACAGTGTCCAAGTTCTACACTCACATGGTAACAGCAGAAGGCAAGACATGGAAGCAAAGTATACTTTCAATTGATCAAACCGCTATATATATAATTCTGTTGCTAATGCAGCATTGAACTGTGGGAAAAGTACTCTTGCAACGACAGAAGACAAAGGCTTGGTAATAGAATTATTATTGAAAAAATCAAGTGGCATATATGCAGATTTTTATGTGCATCATTGTCAGCAGAGAAGTAACGTCTTCTGATTGGTTGTTTTCTTGATGAAGGTTATCCTGTTATTGCTTTTGTGAACGTTTCTCAGAAAATGAAGCCATATATCTGCGAATCATATTTCCACACGTTCACTCCGTTGTGATTGGTTGGTGATTTTCTCAACGTTAAGCTTTGTTATTTTTTTTTTCATGACCCTGATTAGGGAAGTAAACTGTTGTCTACAATTTTGACTTGTTCGCAGCCAGCTCTTATCACACTCTGTCTCTAACCGCAAATATAATATTCAAATAAATACAGTACACTATTACTAACGCAGTATTGAACTGTGAGAAAACTATACAGTTGGGACGCACTGTCTGTATCACATCTCCATAGCATTAACAACTGACTAATGTTTTCGATTGTTCACATTTTATATTCCAGTGAATCTCTCCAGTTTAAACTGCTCATTGAATTCTTAGAAATAACGTGAAGGCTTCCATTTTATTTCTGTTGTTGTCTTTATCCTATCAGTTGTTTGTCATTGATGTTATTTTCTGTGATGTTACTTTTGTGTGGTGTCTATCAGTAAACATCCAGGACTAGCATTTCGTCCTATTTGATACTTATCAACCGAATACACTTACTCCTCCATTTTGTCCCCAGTGGGACTCGAACACAGCTCCCATCGTTTTAAACACCAAAGCGTTATCCACTAGTCCATGAAAGCCACCATCTATAAAACGGGAATCACTTGTTATTTGGTGAAATGATTATTTTGAATTTCTTGTTGATTGATTCTGTCGGACAGAACTGCTTGGTCTATGTTTACATGACAGCTCCTAACAATAACTCCAACTATTATTTTGTAGCTGTAACAGAACTATTGTTAATAAAGTGACTAAAAGGTGGATAAATGCAACATAATTTACCCACTTTGTCCATATTGACCACTTTTTCCCCTTTTCCGCATGTTCGGAAAAATTTTCATGTCCCACTTTCTTCCTGTTTTATCCACATTTTTACCTATTTACCCCATGCGTGAAAAGCCCAAAAATTAACCAATCTACCCATGTTATTCTCGAAAATAGCCCAATTTTTCTAATTTGCCCACTTCTGAACGGAAAATTGCCCGTGCTTTTACCCATATATTCCAGGTCTAAAATAAAATTCTCCGACTGGGTAAGTTGCTAATTTTTTTTTGTTGCTAAATGGTAGACTAATAGAAGGATTAGAGTAAGAATTTGCGTAAAAATTCATCAAACAAACTTTTGTTCACCAAAAATCAGGAAAAATAGAGGAAAAAGAAATAACAGTACGATAAACCAACTCAGAATACATAGTAGAAAGAAAGCCCAAATAGTTACTAGTAAATGTTTTCGGAATTTCAGGGATCATAAGGTATGACTACATTTGCGTCAGCATGAATGACTTTCTTTCCAAGCCAAGGAAATTCTTCAAAAATCTTTACTAGTACTGTGTTGATGATCTGGCCTAGATTACTTTTTGTGAATAAAATCAAAAATTGGTTGCTTGCTAGACTGGTGTCATTTTTTCAAGATAATTCTTCTTTGGTTGGTAGTGATCTTTTAAAAGTCAGTGATTTAGCATATATTTCAACCTGCTCAATCTACAAGGATCAGTTTGCAAATCTTCTGCTGTCAGTCTGCATAAAGAACAAGTTTCGGATTTTCACCACCACCTTCAAGTCGGTCCTTCTATGCGGGTCAGACACTTGCACTACATGTCACGAAAAGTATTTTCAACAGGTGGCTGCAGACATTCATCAACATTGCCCTCTTCGTTGGCTGCATACTGAAGATCAGTTGACCGGCCAGAAAAAATTAGTAACAAGAAACAAGAGCCGATCACTCAACAACTGTGTTGAAGAAAATACAGATAGGTCTGGCATACATTGAGGAGACCGTCAAATGATATCATAAGCCAGGCCCTTGAGTGGAATCTAAATGAGAAGCGACGAGTGAGTCGTCAATGCAAGGATGACATGAAGGAAATCGTATGAGGAAGAGATGGGAGAGTTTGGGCAATCGTGACTCAGCTGAAGAGGATGGTAGAAAATATAAGAAAGTGGAGATGTTTTGTTGAAGCCCTGTGTTCCACTCGGGTCCCCATGGAACAATAATAATAATAAATAATAATCTATAAGGATGCATTATTTTGGAATCACTAGTAAAGTTTATTCGCAATCTGAATGAGAATCATCAACATTTTCAGTCTGCACCATTCATCACTACGATCTACAGTTGTTCATGTCTAGAAACTTTTAGTTTTACTTGATGTTTAACTTGACTACTACGTACTCAACTTCTTCTTTTGTCTATAAAAGTAGATTTTACAAACTGATAGTATGTAACATGTTGCTAGTTTTTTTCAAATACGCAAGATCGTAAATGAGTTAGAATTTTAGTTACAGGTTGGATAATTTAATTACTCATGGTAAAAGTATGTTTATTTTGGAATGTGTTTTCACTCATTTGGTAATAACATATTTTCAAGTGTTAGTTCATAGGGATATGATCTATTTCAAGTTTGATCATCCTTTAGTACTAGTAAGAGGACCATTGAAAACCAGGGAGTAGTGGACACTTGATTTGTCCTAGTTTGAGACTTTTCATCAGTACGTACTCGTGACCCCACTGGGGATCGAACCTAGGACTTTCACGTCGCATGTCACTGAGCCCCTGGGATTGAATCTAATGGCCGATAATTTCTAGCTCCTGATAATCCCCGATGTACAGCGACACCACTAGCCAATGTGATCGGTGCGTATTTGTCCTGACACTTGATCTGGTAGATCCCACTGATCACAACTTCTAACTAAAACTCTAGGCAATTTTGCCCTGTAGTAAGTAACTAGTGTGCATAAGACTAATGTTAATATCGTGAATTGACAAAAACACTGTTCACTACTCCCAGGTTTTCAGTGGTTATCTAACTGGTATCAGTTCGTAATGAAACTTGAAGTAAATTACTTATTGAGCGGTTTCCAGTTTTACTCACCACTAACATCTCCGATTATAACATATTCACCGTTGTAATATATTTAGTCACGTAGCAATAAGTCATGCCCTTCAATTCTGAACAAGTACATTTCCTGTTACAGGAGTAATTGTAAGAGTTTGAAGCATCTCATATGAAACTGATTGAAACTCCTACTAATATGTCATCTTTATAGTTTTTTCCCATATTGGGAAAATTTATTCTGTTCTGAAGTTAGTCACTCGATTTATGTATTACGCAGATGCTAGAATTATCTTTGATTCAGGTTTAGAAGGTTTGAGGATTCATTCAAAGTGCCATTGGCCGAACTGGATAGTGCAGTGAAAGTTTGTGTTCTCCCCTGCAAACTTAGATCTAGCGAACATGCAAAGTATTTAAATCTTATTTTTTTCATAATGCGCTCGTGAATAGTGATTTTGATGAAAAAATTCAAATCCTTCCTAAATGATTTGGAGAAAACACATCATTATTCAATGTTCTTTATCCAGATAGCTCAGCGGTGATTTCCTTACTTTTGCTGGTAAAGTGAGTCCTGCATATGGAAATTCCCAGTTGGGTTCATTTGCAGTTTACGTTCTCCCACTGACACTGCAACAGACTCTTGAACTCTTGAGTGAAAATAACTACTGTCCTTTAAGTAATGTCATATATATATATATATATATATATATATATATATATCTTCGTCAAAACTAGTTATAGTTTTAGAAGATCTTCAGTTTCTGCTACCGTCAAGAAGCCTCCCAATAGTTATATGGTCTATGAAGCATGAAATTACATTTGTATGTGTTCAGATAAGAAACACAGTTGTATGGAATTCTAACGACATGGACGTAAAGAAGAACTTTTGTGAGCTTATCCTCGATAATACTCTTTCAAATCTACCCAGTTATAAATCGATGTCCACTTCTATGAAAAAAGATCAAGGTGATTTACTAATGTTTCTGACATTCGAGTCCTGAATAAACAGAAATATCCTGACGAATCCTTGAATAACCATGCAATTCGAATTCATTTTAGTATGAATTTGATATCGCTAGGAAACTGCCATGAGATTAAATATCCACCAGTTTGTGTTGCATGTAATGTCGCTAGAAATGTTTCCAGTTGTATTGTAAAATTAGCTATTGAAATTACTTGTGACGCTGGATTCACGTCAGATAATATAGACGTGTATGTCACCTTATGAATTATCCTGATCTGGACACTCGGGTATCGACTGAATTGATAAACTTGAAGAGCACCATAATAAATCTAGAGGTAAAATTAATAGGTCAAACTGAATTAACTTCATATATATACTGAATAAACATCTAGAACACCTGAGGAAAGTGTTTGAAGTTTTGTTTAAGTAGGTACGCATGCGGCCAGGTTTAGAGGCCAATTTTTGCTGGTAACACGCACATTCTCAGAGTACGTAGTGTGGGCACACTAACCAGACAAATTTTAAACTCTTTTCCCCACATAACCTTGATATTTTATCCTACTTATTTGTATAACTCATCCCGGCGTATTTCTAAAAAACTACGTCTTTTTGATTTGTGTCCAGTTTTCAGTGCCTACAGGTTAGTTAACGCACCGATTAAGTGGGCAATTAAGCTTAGTGTGTTGATTTAGACTGGCGTAGTGTAGCGTTTCAGCAGCTCAACTAATAATTACCAAGTGGCAAGCTTGAGTGACATTTTCCGTTATATCTCGAGTTAATTTCTCCATACTTTCACTTATCATTGGCTGTATAATTTCTCTATTTATCACCTTAAGTACTTACACTCTTTTTTATCTATGTTACATTATAACTATGATGTTTTGTTATATTCACTCACCAAGGCTTATCGCAACGATGCATGCTCAAACGATAGTTTCACTGCAGTTCTTCACCTTCTAGGCACATCAAATATCTACTTGGGTCTCTCAAGTCGAAGCTTAGTTTGGGCTGTAGAGTATCCACTCACGAGTTACTAGGCATAAATGAATTGTCGCCATTCCCGAAAACTTCATTGAGGAGGTTTCTGATGTGCTTGATGTTTCCTCCTCAAACATGTGTGGCGGACCTTAGACTGTGTTAACCTAATGTACCAAATTCGAATAGAAATAAAAATATCAAATCAGTAAAATTATTGGAGGAATATATTAAAGTTTGTTACTTGGATTATTACAAGGTCCGAATCCACAATTAACTTAGCAGAATCCAGAAGTATTGTGAGAAGACTGCTCCAATCTTAATTCTCGAATATCAGTATTTAGAGAGGTCGGTCAAGATAACGTAGGAAGAAAATACGGCGTCCCTGCGAAATCTTGAAATAGAAGGTAGGTAATTAGAATTGGCCGATGGCAGATGAGATGGTTGAGAAGACGGAGAGTTGTAGGCAGAACTATATTTCCATTCAAATAACGAGGTTAAGTTCAAAGTACAGAGATTCTGGTTAAAAAAGGAATGTACAATATGTTCATTTCTCACATAGTAGCAAAAGTTGGATAAGTTTATTTTTGATGTCTCCACACATGTACGACCATCTGAAGACCTCTCCAGGATAGCTATGAATTGTCCCTCCTCGACATTTTCAGCCTGTAAATGATTGAAGAGACTCGTCAGTTCAATTAAACGCCAGCCGTTTTGTCTTCTACAGTCATTTTGTCTGTATGTGCCGAATGAATCACTTTGCAGACAAATGGATATTCAAGGTATAAGAGCATAGCTGCAGTGCAGTGGTGTGATTATGTATACCCATATCCTGTCTATACTTCCATTAATAAATATATCCTTGAACAGCCGTAAGTACAAAATTCTTCCTTCATTAGATGGAGCAGTATTAGTAGCACCCTCCCTACTCGGTTAGGTGGGCCAAGCTAAAGAATCATCAGGTAGTTCAGCCAAAGCACAGGTATAACAGGGCAAATGGCCACACAACAACCATAGGCAATAATTCTGGTTAAATCCATCGAGAAGCCAGCTCGAAATTGTTCAAGCAAAGTAACTAAGTGGTTTCTTAGGAGCCCACCTAGTTGTTACTTCAGATGAAACAGTTAATTGCTGGTTTGAAAATGATGACACTTCTTCGATAACTGTAGCTGCAAAGACAGCCCCGGAGGGCGCAAGGAATTCCAGTGCCCTCTCACAACTCATCTTTAATGGAGATGCCTAGCAGAGCTGTAGAAACCACCTGATAAACCACAGGCATTGCTACCACGCTAACTGAGGACTTTTGCCATTGCAAATAAACTCCTTAAATCAAGGAATCTCCAAGTTTTGACGCAGTGGGAGTTGTGTGGTATTAAGAAGACTATAGCAACATGTCCTTTACATAGTCTTGCACCTCACTTCAGCATCAAATTTGTTTCACTTTAGGAAAATGATTTGAAGTTACAAAACTCGCGATTCGCAATGTTCTGGTACCATTAAAGTTGTACAACCAATGCCCAAAAGTGTACTAGCCACTGCACCTTTTAAACCAATGCGTTGTAAGTTGATGTGTGGTGGCAAATAACACTGCTCATGAACCACACCATTATGACTACTTCTTTGCTACAGCCCGTCTCACTGGGCTACGCTTCCCTTTTGATACCGAAGCACAAGCTAGGATAATCACACCTACAGCCGAGAAGCCTCTGACGTCAGCTTCTTCACATTTACATGGCGCTAACGGTATTTGCGTCACAAAATAAGGTTGAAAACTCCACAGTCGCACTATTGGGCCTCGCCATTCTTCCATGGTGGCCAATGTCACCACTAACATTATTGGCATTAATCTCTTACAGCACTATCAGGTGCTGAAATATTCTGACAGGCATAGGTTGACAGATTATATTCTACTCTTCCTTTCTGGTAATGTCACTCTTATGACACCTCCCAACCTATTTTATATAATGCCCAACACGTCATTACACCATTTTCAAACGATCCTTCACTGAAATTCCTGTACTCAATTTTTATGTCCCCTACGTGATCTGCACTGTCGCTCGTCGTATCCTTCTGAATGACCCACCTGTAATCGCTAAAAAACTTTAGTTCCCTCTAGGGGAAATTCAGACCAACAAGAGTGAGTTCAAACACGTGCTCAAAATGGCGACAATCAAACCATCTAACAACCCATAGTCTTCAACTCCACATATGCTGCCTAAAAACGCCCGAATGGCCCCATATTGCTACTCATTTCCTTACATACATGACTGCATTCCCGAAGGGCGCACCGGTATTCAGTATGCTCCATCTAAAACTTGCCTGTCCTCAGATTTTTGATGGTGCTTCAAATCCTGCATTTTTCTGTCCTTCTGAGTTTCTTCGCAAAGCAACCAGTAAATTTCAGCTTTTTATCCATAATGTTTTTCGTTGTGCAGATGAAGAAATTCATCAAGATCACCGAAGACAAGTTTTCTGCCAACTCTACAGACATTTGATAAGAGTCAACCAGTCCAAGCTCCAGGTTCATACCGACCCTGTGGTTACTTTTGGTCATGTTGTGATGAGAACGGGGTGCAAGATAAAAATTGCATATAACAATCTACGTCTATGCTCACGTCTCGAAACAGCTTCATGAGAAAAATAATAACAAAGCTTAAAATTAAGAAAATCACCAGCTAGTCACAGAGGAGTTAAAGTGTGGAAATATGATTCACAGATATATGCCTTGTGTCAATGGAGTTGAAGATTGAACGATCAATTCTGAAAGAGGCTACAGTCAGTTTCAAGGTCATGATGAGTTCCTGCGTCGGCTGGTTATATGTTTTCGTGAATTCGATTTCCATTGAATTTTAAAGGTTTTTTTGCATGTTTTTCCCATTTTGCAGTGTGTAGATCAGTTTATGTCACTGGATACTACTATTAAGGTGATTTTTAGCCTAAAGTTCGCAGTTTTTATGTTGGTAGTCAAGGGTTATGGTGAACCTTTAATGATTCAGCCAAATAAGGTAAACTTTTATAATATAGTAACCTTATTCAATAAGTAAACTGCCTAACCGTTCTGCTATTGTTTGAGATTAAAACTAAGAGCTGGTTTCTTATCATGATTGAAAGTAAATGGAACCGACTGGGTTTGCTTATCCGCTCTGTTCCATCCCTCACAGGACAAATTAGTTTCGAACTAGCGTTATTTCAGAACTAAAAGACTCAATTCAGCACCTAGGTATCATTGTAAGCATGACCAGCGTTATTTGAGAAAATGGTGGGTAAATAAGAGCTTCATTTACCATAAAAAGGCCTTATCGATGAATAGGTTAGAATAAGTTTATGAATATAGTAGGCTTGGTGGTGTTGCGGTCTAAGTGATAAATCGTATTAATCACCGTTATTCATGATATGCTATGAACCGCAAATGCTCGGCTGAAAAACGTAGTAAATAAGGCACAGATCGTTTTAATTTCTAAGTGACTTTCAAAGCGCTCTCTTAACGAAACAATCAACCAAAGTATTCTTTAAACTGTCGGTCTTAGCCTTTTGAAAGGAAAGGAAGTGTAACTGCAGTTTATACATACATGTTTATATTCTGAATACAAATGGAAATAAAAAGGTAATACAAATATTTTCACAAAAATAATCGATTAACAGGGGCACGTCGTAATCTTAAAGTTGTTTGCGGTTCATTTGCTAGCAAACTGTCCAACCTTCTGGTAAACTCCGCTATTTCCCGCAGTGCAGCATCCGGATTTCTTCGGTTCAGACTGTTGAGACGACATCTTAAGCGTTCATAAGCATTTCGAAACGCGTTGTTTGGTTCCGGTATTAACCGGATGGCCCTCGGAATGTTGTCCGTTGTGTTATATACACGTGTCCACCTCTCACTATTCCTCAGAATATCTAAGAGTAACATTTAAAGAAATGGAACATACCACAATTTAGATATGAGTTCAAGAACGCCTCAACGACATGTGCACAAGGCAAATTGTATGCGCAGTATGTCCAACATGTGCATTTCGCCTCGTTCCTGTTTACGAAGAATATGTGACCACCTTCTGCGTAAACAACTGAGGTAGAAGATATTGAATGGAAGAAGAAGGAACGCCTTTGTAAATCTAACACAACTTTCTGGGCAGCAAACGGTGTGAGACTCCGTAAATGAGACTTCAGGGAATTAGGTACCTAGGATAAATCGTAAATTATCTTCGAACTTACATCGTAATTGTAGTATTTAGCAAGCATCCACTGGCCCTGACGTATTTTACGCATGGTTGTGTGGTCGATCCACCTCCATATTTTCCATAGCGTCAGTTCCATAGGATCACCTTTACGTAGATATCTTTTCAACTGCCTATGAGCATTCTCAACTCTGTTGTTAGTATTGTTCCCCATGCTGATGGTGAACCTGTTGCACGATGCAGCCCAATATTTGCGTGTTCTTAGCCAGTACCTTCTAATGTAAGCACCAGCCTCAGCGTCTACAATACTTATGAGGTTTAGGTAACGCCAAAACCTTTGGCAATATACTCTGATTTGCTAACCTACCTGTCATAACTGCGCGTGTGCGCCATTCGATACAACCACTTTTTAACAAGCTGGTTTGGGAACTGTTTTCCCTATGTCAGTTAATGGGAATGTAACTTACCTTCCTTCTGAATGCCTGGCATACATGGAAAAGACACAAAACAATATTGCAACTAGGGAATTCCTCCTTTAGGGCTTTCATCTGTGCAGTTGCACAGTCGACAGTGAATGTTAATGTTTTCGATGTATCCACCATAAATCTCTTAAACGTTTGCAATATCTCCTTGATATCTGCAAACGTTTCTCTCCTAGTAAGAGCAAACAAAACAGTCCTTCCTCTTCCGAATCCATCAGTCACAACAAACTGATATAAAGGCCATCTGTAACAAATTTGGAAAAGGAATTATACCTTGTTGTACTGAAACTTACCCCATCTTATTCGTTTTGTAAGTACAATCGATTCCAACTACTTCTGGAAACTTATGATACACGTCTATCATATCATTACGAGCAAAAATGATTTTAGATACAAAGCCTGCGTTGTCCTGCAAAACTTTAACTGGACCTGTCTGCCTCAGTCGATGAAGCAGCTCTTCCAAACAACCAATTTCTATTCTACTGCACCATTTATTTTGATAGGACTTACGTTTATTTATCTTAGCCCGCATGTTTTTAATATCGTTATACAGGAGCGCTTTTCCGAACTTCTCATGTGCTAGATCCATGATTTCATGGACATCAGTATTCCTTTCAATGAACGGTTGGATAATTGCCATTTCTTGTGATGATAACCGACGTCTAGATACATCGGTGGACATAAAACTTGCTGTGCAGGGATGGTTATGCACAGTTTTGTACTTGGTTATCATGTATACGTTGGATTTCCGCTGGACTAGAATTATTGACTGACATGATGTACTTTTGAACCTTAAAATTTTTAAAATTTGCACACGCAGCCAACTTACCCTCTGTTCCTAAAGCCAGCACCTCGGGGAGCACGATGACTTCCAAAAGTGCATTTAAACTTAACAAACTTGTAGTCATCAGCACCGGGTCGATCTTTTTTACTTGAATCAACACGATAGGATGTATTGGATTCCTTTCAAAGAAATAAAGAACAACTTAGTTAGTACCTTCATAAATGTGTCTAAAGCTTCCTTAAATTGTGTCCATGTATAAAATATACAACACAACATTATCCTTTGGAATATAGCTGTTACATCACACAATAAAGGTTATATATTTCTTGAAGTAGACGCAGTAGGAGTACTTTGCAACATCATTTAATCGTTTTAACAATTCCTAACGTGCACAACACTATGACTTCAAGTAAATAAACACTAGTATACATTTCAGTGCTTATATGCCACTGGCCATGACCTTGTCAATTTACTTCATTTATGCTGACGTAGTACGCACAATTCCCACAATTCATTGAAGTGACAACTTAAAAAAGTAGATTAGTTACTACATACATATTTCTACATGTAATAATTCAGGACACATTAAATTTATAGAAATGGTGGTTGAATTATATTCGCCTAGTAACCAAAATGGCATACATCCTATTTTGGAATTAAAATAAATGCATCAAAATTATTGTTGATTTATATTCACTTTCCGGACATTCTCATACATCTCAATATACTTTAAACATCAACAATGCATCCAAATAGCGTGTGACTGTCACACTACACTCACACCAAAAAAATTAACACGCCATTATATTATGGTAAGGTAAGCCCGAAATTTTACTGACTGTAAATTTCCGTGTAAAAATAAAGAGATTGGCGCTCTAATTTATATTTTAGACCAATAAAAAGCCAGCTAGCCAACAGCCAACAAAAAATTGCCTATATCTATTGTCAACAATTCTTGGTAGTTTGCTCAAAACCAACTCCCCAATTTTCGCGGAGGCATCAATACGACAGTCATCGTCTCATCGGTCGCTGTTCAGAAAGAAGTCAGCAGTAAGCCATCAGAAGTAATATTGTGATTTATTATTGTAATATTTGTTCACAGACCCTAGTAAAAACATTATTTTTATATGTTGGTGTAACAATAAAGAATCCTCGAGTCACCAATCGGTCTTTTGGTTTTTTCGTCCGTTATTACTAAGCGTTTCTGAAAAACTGCAAGGAACAGCGTGGGCCCGAGCGTAGCAAGAGCTGGGCATTAACGGTTTATGAGACGTGGCTGACAGTTTCTGATGATAGAAACAGATTCTGGTGGATTCAAACAGTTGGTGAAAGTTTGGATAGTCGCCGTTCATTTTTCCTGGTGCCGGTCAAGTCCTCTTTGAACAAGCAATATCTGGAACTATTTTGGAATTGGGCCAAGTTCAACAATGCCTGGGTCAAAGAAGGGACAGAGCGTCTTGGATGCAAACAGGAAAGTAAGTCATGGTGACTTGTCTGTTAATTGTAACGATGTGTTTGATGTTAAGTATGACATGGTTGATGTTACTGTTTCGCCGTTCAGGGATAATAGGAACATCAAACTTCCTAAATTTGAACCACGTTGCTTCGATGGAAACCCGGCTGATTATTTACAATTTGTAAAGGAGTTTGAGATCATGCTGAGTAGTTTTTTATTAACTGATGAAATGAAATTGATGTATTTGATGAGATATTGCACTGGAGATGCTGCAAGAGCTATACAGTGCTGTAAGTTTATGAAGCCAAAAGAGGGCTACTGCGAGGCTATGAGCATACTACGTCAAAGGTTTGGAAGAACTTCGATGGTTGTAGGGAAATTATTCGAGGCTGTTAAGGGTAATGGTGGTCAATTACGGGATGACTCCAAGGCACCTACTGAGTTTTTAGATAATTTGCTAATTTACAAGAATGCAATGATTTTGATGAATCGAATGAGTGACCTCAACTCGAGTTTTATACTAGAAGTAATAGCAAGACGCCTACCTACTCGACTGCAAAGGAAGTGGGTGAAGATAAGCTCCCGTACGGAGGATGAGGGTATCGAGCCAAAATTTGATGATATCCTGAAACTAGTAAAAGTTAGTGTCAATCAATCGATGAGCAAGTTTGCCAGCATATTGAATCTCACCCCTAGAATAGAGCAGTCTGAGAGCAAAATGCAATCATTGATGACGAGTAGGCCTCAGAGAGGTGGATATCGAGAAGGCTCCATGATGTATAGTAATGCATGTAGACCTAGTGAGTGTAACAGGTTTCGTAGTACATCCTCAACAGATAAGTTACAAGATACAAGACAAACATGGTTGTGTTTTACACGTTTGCAAGAGGTGCATACAAAGGTGAACTGTGAACCAGTAAGCAAGTTCAGTGATAAGCTAAATGTAAACTCCAGGTCTGACTCAGAATTGTGTGACGATAACGGTGCGGTCAAGAAGTCTGCAGTTGCAACTGGTAAGCCATTGTTGAATAGAGTGTCACAGAATAGAGTTACTGCTTCAGAGTGCTGTTCTGACTTCAAAAGTTTACAAAGTATAACTAGTCAGAGTGAAGATATAAAACCTTTAATGATTTGTGAGGAGGAACCAAAATTGTCTACTTCTGTTATTAAAGAGTTTGAAAATGATGAAGTTGACGGTAAAGTGAATGTTCGTGACAATGATCATGATACTTCACAGTTGTCTTTGGTTGATCATGATGAAATGGAGGGAATGCCTACTACTGCTAAGTTGAACAAAGGTTCTGTAGAACTTGAACGTGAAGTAGAAATAAATGCAGATTCAGTTGCAGAAGGCATGCGTACTTGTGAGACCGTCAGTGTGATTGATCAGCATGTAGCCCACCTATATATAACCTTGACCTTGGCGGCCTGTTCGAATTTCTGGGCCTGCTACCAAAATATCTACATTTTGCATCCAGTTTACTGTTTACCAGCATACATTTATCAACTTAATATGAATTCTAACAGAATCATTTACTCTCGTAACTTTATTAATGATTTACGACCAAATGACTTTCATATTCCAAAGAAACCAAGAAGGAAACATCGTAGTGGTTGGCAGAGAGCTCTCAAACGTACACCAATACACTTAACTACGGTCCCCGTCATAATGAACTCAAACTGTCGCTCTCTGCCAAATAAGATAATGTACCTACAATCCCTGATGTCAACTGATACGTATCATAACACCGCCATAATCGCATTACAAGAAACGTGGTTGCATGAACTGTATGATGACAACCTTATCTCACTAAAGGACTTTATTTTATTTCGTCAAGACCGTCAATGTTGTAATAAGAAAAATGGTGGTGGCGTTGCAACTTTTATTCACTCCAAATGGTCTGTCTCAAATAACGTCTGCTTCACCTTCTCAAATGACTTCATTGACTGTATTACTGTCAAATGTCGCCCCAAACACCTCCCCAAGTATAAACAATTCTATATTACAAACATGTACATTTCTCCTAGTTGCTCTCCATCTGATCTATCTAATTTTGCTGATGAATTCACCATGTTTGCTGCTGCCAACTTCGACAACTCTCTATCCGTTATTACTGGAGACTTCAACACATCGGATTGCTCCTTTCTTGAAGCTCTTGGTCACACAAACATAGTCAAATTTCCCACTCGACTTGACAAAACACTCGACTCGTTTTTACTAATGACGAAGGAGTATATGAAACACGTAGACGTTCACCGATACATAACTCCGATCACTGCATTGTCCGCGTTTTGCCAAAAATATACAGCAAAACACATATTAAAATCTTCTCACACCTGTCTACGGAAGCACAAGAAAGATGCTACACATCTGACAACTTACTCAATCTAAGATGCATGTTAAAAGATACCAACTGGGATCTATTCTATGAAAGTACATTAGATGACTCAATCACCAATATAATGGATTATCTTAAGTTCTGCCTCGACATATGCTGTCCCAAACAAACACTGTTCAAACGCCTCGACCGCTTCTCGTCTCCCCGTCTCAAACAACTTCGCAGGCAAAAAGAAATGTTATATAAATGCAAAGACAAGTTAGGACTTAAAAAGATTAATGCTCAAATCAAATCTGAAATCAAAAATCTTAATGCTATCTATAACCAAACACTTTTATCATGCAAATCTCCTAACAGCATGTGGAAACTTTTCAATGAAATTACTGGCAAAAGTAAGCGATGTAATGTTTTTCCCTCTTGTGATGTTAATGCTCTTAATCTGTCTTTTTTACGCTCTCCTTCTACTATAACCACTTCTAACGTTACCAATCTTGTAGCTGATAACTTCCAGGACTTCAATACTCTCGATGTTTTGAAATGTCTTAAAACTCTTAAGCCCTCACATAGTCTTGGCCCTGATAGCATACCTGCATATGTTCTAAAACAATGTGCAGATGCTTTATGTTCTCCTCTAACTAATATCCTAAATGCTTCTTTCCCCGAAAACGTTGTACCTGTTCCATGGAAAGACATTAAAATAGTCCCTGTCCCTAAACCTGGAAATAGCAAGAACGTAAAGTTCAGACCCATCGCCATCACTTCCCCGTTTCTAAAGCTCATGGAAAAACTAGTACTTCTTAAACTCGAACCCTCCCTTAAAAGCTTCGAAGACCCCAAACAATTTGCCTACAGACAGGGTAGGAGTACTTTAGACGCTGCAGCCGTCTTACACAACAGTATTATCTCATCATTAGACAAAGGTGCCAAATATGTCCGCTGCACGTTTCTTGACTTTACTTCTGCTTTCGACTCTGTACCTAGAAGTCTCTTGCTAAATAAGCTCTCCATGACACAAACCGAGTCCTGGGTCACTAACTGGTTGCATTCCTACTTTTCAAACAGAATGCAGTACACCGTATACAAAGGCCAATCCTCCTCTGCTGTGCTCACAGAAGCTGGTGTCCCCCAAGGTGCTGTACTCTCCCCACTTCTCTTTTCTTTCTTTCTACATGACCTACCGTCTTCAAATGACATTAACTTTGTCAAATATGCTGATGACCTAACTGTATCTTTACCTGTCAAATGTCAAAGTGACTGCTCTAAACTAAATGGCTTCTTATCGGAAATTAGCCAATGGTCCAAGGAAAACGGTCTAACCTTAAACCCCTCCAAATGCCAAACAGTTAATTTCACCCTTAGGCATAAATCTGACCTAAACAAACTGGTTAGCACTCACGAGGTGTGCAACATAGATGGCAGTGAAATAGAAACCAAGTCGGAAATTAAATACCTAGGCGTCACTCTATCTTCTGATCTTTCCTGGTCGTCTCATATCTTGACGATTTCCAAGAAAATATACCGTCTTACCTTCTACATCAAGAAGTTAAGACATTCTGGTGTAACCCAACCCTTACTCCTACAATTTGTTAACTCCCGTATTCTGCCTATTATTCTCTATTGCTCCCCCTTAGTCTTTCCTGGGCTATTGAAGAAAGACTATACCTTATTACGTAGGATGTTAAAGGTTGTCAGCAGGGTAAGCAGCTTGCCACTTAGCCAGCTTGTTAATATTCTGGTGGACAGGCATATGGACTCATGTGAAAAATGGGCGAAATCCATTTTATCTGACTCACAACACCCTCTACATTCACAACTCTCCCCATGTATCTCTTCAGGGAAAACAAGAAGCCTATATAGGAAACTATATGCCCGCACTAGTAAGTACAAAAACTCATCCATACCCTACCTAGCTCGTGTTCTGTGCGATAAAGAATGCATCAGGCATGAAACCTTTAACTTATTAAATAGTCAGTAGAACCAATGGATCTCGTCTTTCCAACTCACATCATTTATAGGTACAACGTTTTCTCGCTCTTCATTCTGTATTTATTTTTGTTATGTGCTGTTTTGTTTCTCTCTTCCTTGCAAACTCTACTTAAAACATTCTTGTTCGTTCTTTCACACTCTGTATATCTCGACCATTTTGCTATCGCTTACGCCAGTAAATATGCTAGTAGTATCTACTTTTCTAACACCTTCAAACACTTTAATTTTGGCTTTGCTACCGACATACTAATATGTTGTTGAGATAACTTTAAACTATGTAGAACTTTATTTATTGTTAATGTAAAAAACTGGATGCAATATTGTAGTAAAATGCTGAGAATTCCATTCTGTATCACAAGTACTGATTTGGAATAAAGCTTATCTTATGTTATGTTATCATCAGATGCTAGTGCTAAACCTGAGCTGATAGTAAAAGACAACAGTGGTGGTGGTCTTATAGGTAGACAAACTTCTGAAAGCCGAGCAACAACAGCTTTTGATCCACCGCTAACTTCATCAACTGATATCAATCAGTCGTCGTTGGTGCTGTCATCCACAATAAAACAGACACCAATCAACTCAAGTATCTTGTGAAGTGACTATGCTAGTATCAGTTCGTTTGAAAGGACGAATATCAATGGTCAGTTTAGTGAGGATAAGCCAAGTGTAAACGCGAGAGTAATTGTTAAATTGACTTGCATGAATAAAGGCATTTCTAGTTTCAAGTTACTATTTGAATGCTATTATCTTTGGTGCAAATTACTCTGTGCTTACGCTTGGTTGACCAGATGCTTTGCGTGTTTGTTCGTCATCTATGTTCCACGATACAATGACATGGGCGTGTTACCGTTCAGACTTGAGGATATAGCTGATAGAAGGAAATCAGCAAATGAACTCTGCGACGATTTTCCAACCTAGGGCGTCAACCTGAGAAGGAATGTAGGCGTACTGCTGTAAGTCCTACAGTTCTTGAAAGGTAGTTTGTCGTGCCAGAATCCACAACATTTGATGTAGTGATTGTACATATGTTTGTGTTAAATAATTGTGTGAGTTCCAATTATCGTAATTGTTGGTTAATCTTGTTTGTGTCCGGACATTCCACAACTTACAATGGTCAACCTGTGAAGGGTTGTAGGCGTACTGGTGTAAGTCCTGCGATTCTTCAAAGGAATTCCATCAAGACATGAAATGCGAGTTTGTGTGTACTATTTGTATATATGTGTGGTGTGCCATATCAACTGGTGTTTTTTGGATTCATTGTGTTTACTTGTTGTTTTCGTATCTTGTTGTTATCACATAATTTTGTTTAAATTTTCGTCGTGATTACTTGTGAAGTTGTTTCGAGTCTTCTACATTCGTGAATGAATTGATTGATGTTAGAGACAGCAGATGGGTCGTATACGCCGGGGAGGCTAGGCTATTTCTAAGAATGAAATGCATACGGAGATAATTGTTAGCTGCGGTCCGACTCGCCGGGGAGAAAGAGTGTAAACGACTGAGGCTCGCATGCGTCACCGCTACTAGAACTGAGGCAGAATGAGTGACAAGCGATTGCAGTGGTAATTGGTAGTGAGTAGATAGGAGGATGTGCGTAGAGTATCGTGAGGTGGTTCTATGGTCACGTTGTTTTCTGCAAGAGTCATTCTAGCAAGTGGCGATTGTGTTGCAAGATGTCAAGGGGAGGTCTCTATCTGGAGGCGCAGGTCGTCATTGATGTGTGAGATTGTGCTGTGGGTATGCTTGTGGTGTGTTGGCTTTTCTGTTTGTTTTCCATTTCAGCTCTGTCCGTGTGACCCAGGTTCTCGCAATGGCATCCAAGTCAATGTGTATTGGTCGTGAAGGAAAAAAGGGATGGATCCCTTTTTTGCCGGGGAGTGTCAATGGAGTTGAAGATTGAACGATCAATTCATGGTTGTTTGCTCAAAACCAACTCCCCCAATTTTCGCGGAGGCATCAATACGACAGTCATCGTCTCATCGGTCGCTGTTCAGAAAGAAGTCAGTAGCAAACCATCAGAAGTAATCTCGTGATTTATTATTGTAATATTTGTTCACAGACCTTAATAGAAACATTATTTTTATATGTTGGTGTAACAATAAAGAATCCTCGAGTCACCAATCGGTCTTTTGGTTTTTTCGTCCGTTATTACTAAGCGTTTCTGAAAAACTGCAAGGAACAGCGTGGGCCCGAGCGTAGCAAGAGCTGGGCATTAACGGTTTATGAGACGTGGCTGACACCTTGGTTTTTTAGAAACGACCAGAAGAGATAACACAATAATCTTCGGCAGTAAACGAACAATCAGAAGAGGTTGCTTCTCTGCTAACGCTAATAATAATATACAAAAAAATCTATAAATATCTCTTAATTTTCTCAACAAACGACCTGTTGCTTGGCCCTTGTCTTCTGTCGTTTCAGTGTGTTTGGTGAACGTGACGCTCACCCTTTACCTCAGGAATGAAGGCAATGAAAAGTTTCAAGTGCTAACAGCTCTGAAATATTCGTTTACACTTCTAGGTTTAGTAAACAATTCTATCGTTTTATCACCAAGTGCACTCATGTTTCATCTTTGACAGCATTAGGAAATTCCATATTAGTTTGTTTATAAGATGTATTACACAGTGAAACAGTATTATTTACTGGATGACGTTTGGAACAAAATTTACTGTTCATAATCATATCAGTTGTTATCACGCGACTTTGAAAGCTGAGTTTCATAGTTTTCTTTGTTTTCTTCTATTTGTCGTATGGGTAGTAGAATTTTCCAGATATCTTGGACAAGTGTTGAATCATTCCTATTACACGTATTTGCAGCTGATAGGAATAAAACAAAGAAAACTATAAAACTCAAGTTTCAAAGTCGTGTGATTACAATTGATATGATTATGAGCAATAAATTTTGTTCGAAACGTCGTTCAGTAAATAATACTGTTTCACTGTGTGATACATCTAATAAACAAACTAATATGGAATTACTTACTACCACAATGCCCAAGTTTTACACAAATATTAGCACTAAAAATATTACAGGAAGTGGGCTGGAAACACTTGCGGAGACTCCAGAAGCACTAAGAGCCTTCAAAATTATAAGGTTTATCATCTCAGATGTCACCATATTAGCGTTTTCGGATGTACTTTCACTGGCACATCTTACGTGGCTTTTGGGGCTGTCTTCTCTCTTTCTGGGGAGCATACGGAGAGCGATATAGCATTTACATTCCCCGACTGCTTGCATCTATATGTCCTCCGAACCATTCCACCACTTCACCAAAGATCGCCAGCTCATAGTATCCACTCATCATAATACTTTGACTTTTGCTTTTCACGCAAACATCGATAGATAGCATTGGAGCGAAATACATCAATTCAGCTACATCTCACAATTCACGTCGTACATCTGTAATGTTTCTGGTGGGTACACGCATTGTCTCCATTTGGCATCACTTCAGTTCATCCAAACACTGACTTGAGGAATATGTTGAAATTCAGACTTTAGAGTAGAGTGTAGACGAACTTTTTCTCAACTCTCCTTTGAAGACAGAATGCCTATCTGTTGCCGAAAGCTAGGGCACCGTACTGCGCGACTTGAGCACAGGCATAACTGAATCTGCAGTTCCTTAATCTCCTCAAAACCTCCCAAATCCTAGTATACGTGCCACAGAAAGTCTTACATCTGCCATGTTCATTTAGGAAGAAATAAATCCTGATTTGAGAAATCGGACGCGTTGTTGTGCACAATACCAACGCTGGAACGTTTGCGACAATGGTGTAAATAGAAATGCCCATTTTCTACAGGTGACGCCCTTTCTCTACGTTCGCCTGAACATCACTGGTCCACCACCTCCTTATGATGCCTTTTTTTACCTTTTCATATTCTCATATCACTTCAAAAGTTGGCTATAAGTTATCCATATACTAGATTCCATCCACGAACCCATCTGCCAAGTCTTCATGGAAAGGTGAGTTGCATGCTTTGGAGTTCCTTCTACGGTGACAACCGACCACGGGAAACGGTCTGAATGCGTGACGTCTAACATGCTTTCAACACTCAATTGGTGGCGTAAACCCAGGCCCAAGAGTTATGCCGACGTTGTAAACTATATTTCTTAAATGGCATTATTTTACTCAAGAAAGAACAATAGTGATAATATTCATTTTCCGTGTTATGTTAATTGTGTGACACCATATAGTCTAAGTGATCCGCACTGAGAATTCTTCAGATTCTGTCCAGGTTAGTATAGTATCTTAGCCCTCAGTTAACCTATGACAAGGTTCGGTAGCACTTGATACTTCAGAGGTCTATTCCAAATGTAAACGTAAGGCGAAACGGAAAAAGTAGAGTTTCTGCACCTTGAATCTTCCTAAATGGCAGCTAAGCAGCTTTGATTCCTAAGATTTTGGTGCTTCTATTCCTATACTTTCGTAGAACTCGTGGTGTAGTAATTTGTGGAACATCATGGATTTAAGTTCTGTTTTATTAGCCAACACTGACCCATGTCCAATAATATGACCTCTTTATCCGGATGGTACACTCGGGGCTAGAAGTCTGGTGAAATACAACTGTTTTCTTGACTGCTTGTAAGCTGCTAAGTATAATAGGACAAGATTCCACTGTTTGTTAAACTGAGAAACAAGGGTGTTCCAATGGAATCAAAAAAGGTGCCCGTATTACTATATTCATAAAAAAGTAACCTTTTTCAGGGTGGGAAATGTGAGCTCATTTTGACAATTAAAGTGTGGTTTATCAAAAATGAGGTTGACCGTTTACTCACACTGAAAACCTGTCATCGTTGCTTGCGCTTCAGTAAAGATTCTGAAAAGAGTAGCCGGGAAATCTCTCATGGCTGGTTTGAAAAACAGCGGCCTTTGGTTCAGGTCTCAACACGGTCCTAGAGAAATCCTGTCACTATAGCTTTCACCGAGGCAATTAACAAGTTGCCATACGCCTGATTTTATCGTAGACATAAAAGGGACCTTATTAGTACGATCGAACTTTAAAGAAATGCTCGCAAGCCCAATCCAATTTCCCTCTCCCATTTCGCAAGTATGTAACGTCTAGGATGGCCGTATGTTTGAGTACAAAACGCGAACTTGAATGATTCAGATCCTCAGAATTAGTCATGACAGAAACGTCAGCAGGAGGAAATGGGAAAGGATGGGCACTTAATGAGAACAGAATTAGATAAGCATAAGAAGTTTTGTCCTCATTTCCAACATATTGGACACTCTAAATGTTAACCTTTCTGAGAAACTATTGCGCACTATTTCAAGTTGTGCAATGTGGCGGCTGGTTTGATGACACGACGACATCATGTTGAATGTTCTAATTTCTCCTATAATAACGCGCAATACATCCCTGTATTGCGCGCGATTTTATTCACAGGCGGCTGATAAAGCACTTTTGTATAAACTGCGCAAAGCAACTGGTTATACATTTTCAGCTTGTAAAGAAGCACTCGTTAAACATGAAAATGATATTGAGAAAGCAAAAGATTGGTTAGCAAAAGAGGCTGTTACTCGAGGTTGGGACAAGGCTGGTAAACTAGCAGGACGTTCAATGAGTGAGGGTCTTTTGGGTGTACTAGGGAGTCGTACCCGGGCTGTTATTGTTGAAGTCAATTGTGAAACTGATTTTGTTGCGAGGAATAACTCTTTTCAGTCGCTAGTAGCTGTTACTGCCGAGACTGTTATGCAGAATTACACAGTAAGTATCGAAATTTTCTTTTTCTTAAGTTATTTGACCCAGTTTTTTGCTGATACTCATTCCACCTATTGAATGAACCCAAAAAATTTGTTGATTAGTCATTTTGTTCCTTTGTTATAAGTTTAGATTTTATCAGAGGGGTTTCCTCGATTGAGCTTTAATACCTAATATTATCTTGTGGTTGTACAGACTTCAATATTTAAGAGCGTCATGTTAGCAAGTAGCATTAGGTATGACAGCATTCATGAATTAAGAGTAACAGCTGTCTTATTATGTTACTATTTCAGTGTATTCCACTTCAACTATTGGGTTATTTCCATAATTAGGTGAGAACTTTATACGATAGGATAAATGAATCCCTTGAGTTTTTTCGTGACCTCTTTATAAGTTTCTGACGCTTACTTTCATCCCGTGCCAGGCTTATTCTGTATCCAAGTCAAATCATTAGTTTTCTGACCACCGAGTATAGTCTGGTCAGTTTATTTTATCCGATGAACTGAGATAAACTAAGTTAAACGCTTAATTTTCTCCATGCTATAACTGTCATTTAAAAAATGATAAGAGAAAAATGTTGACTGTGAGGGTAAAGTGGTACTCTTAATTTGGCATAAATTTAAAAGCATAAAGTAAACTCCTTGTTGTGAGGTTCGGTCATTAGAGGAATCGTGACCCTTCCTGAGCGCGCAGTTAGATCGTCTTTGCGTCCTGATGGCCGTTACAAAATTTCCAACCACAAGATTGTTTCTATCTCCTCAGGATATTGATGTTACACGTAGGGGAGAATCAGTTGCAGAGTTTGTTATGTGCTTTTCATTGTAATAATACTCACTATCTACCATAAGAATCAAAAATGATTGACAGGGTAATTATGAGAATATTTTCTTAAAAGCTTTAGTTGACAAGTTTAATATGCTTACAATGGGCTCTTGTTTTCTTAAATCCAACTGTTCCCCATTGAGACATACCCATTTAAATAAGAAAAAAATTTAAGTTATCGAACGCGGTCACCACTCCTCTCGTCTGAGAAGCACACTATTTCCATTAGATTGGTAACTAATTAAATTACGGCTTGGTTATCAAAAAATTATTTATTTTTTTTATTTTTTATTTTATTTTATTTTATGGTTACAGCTTGATTCCACACCGTATTTTTGGTACAAGTGTGGAATATTCAGCGTGGATATCGGTAGCCCAAAATTCCCAGGCCAACCATAGATATCAGGTGTGCGTCGGCGAGGGCTCGAACCCCGGACCATGTGCATGGTCGGCGAGAGTCCTAACCACTGTGCCACCGACGCACATTAGTGCATTTAGTGCATATTGTCATCGATTGCACAGTTAGTGTCTCCGTCCACCCGTTCGGATTTGACCCTACTTATGAGAAGTGTCCTTCTCCAAATATAGATGGTTATGAAACGTCCAAATTAAAGACTAATAACTACAAATCTTACTCGTATCATGTGTAATGCAATCACGACAAGCTCTATTAAGGTTGGCTGCGTCCCATTTCATGCGACGAACCCAAGCAAATTATTAAAGTTATCCATCTTTACATTGAAGTGACTTTATTGTACTATTCGTGGCCAACTATCCATTATCACAGAGAGATGCTTGTTGAAGTGTGACCAGATTCAAGTAAGCTTGTGTACAAAACAAGGTGTAAGATATCCTTGAAGCTTTCAACTGCCTTGAACTGTGTATGTAGATGTAGGTTTATTATCTAGAATTCGGTCTTTTCATGAGTGCAGATGTATTCGGGCCTTATATCCATCTAAACTATAGTGTCTTGTATTTCAAAACCTTAATTTTATATGCCTTTACAGTATTCACTTATTTCACCCTTCTTTCTAATTCCTTTGTGTACATTAATGTAAAGTTTGTCATCTCGTACCGCTGCACAGAACTATTGAACCTTATCTCCATTTCCTAAACTGTCCATGAGATTAGCTTGATATATGAACACAAGTGTTCACTACCAGAACATATTAAACCATTTGAAAAATAATTATTCAGTGAAAGTCTAAGCCACTTCTCGTCTACTAAATCTCTGTTCATTGAGTCAGGTATTTAAATACTGAATATCTATTTCGCATACTTTTGTCAGCACCAAAAATTAACATGAATGTTACTAGCAACTTACTTTTTACTTCACTTCGGCTATCTCCTGCGGGAGGATGAGCCGGCTTCATGAACGTCTCGATTCATCGCCGCCCAGGCGCGGCAATTTGTAAGAGAGTTCATGAAGTTTCATGGGAATTTGGTACGAGTGATGTCCCCAGCATCGCTCGGCCTTTTGTTTGAGAGTGCAGCTCTTGCCTTTACACAGCCAAGTGTGACCTACAAGGCAGTAGGAGTGGAGTAAGGAGTCCACTATCCATTAGCAGCCGGTGACCGGAGTTCGGTTCATACGCCTTTTGAATGGGGCCAGACATCCAGGTCATCCAACAAGCCCTTTGTCCATACGTCTGCCGGTGAGCTCTGGTGAGCTTCATACGCCAGTCGTTGGAGGTTTGGAATCAGGGTTTAGCCATCTCCCCTAGACTGTCATCCAATGGACAGTCAACCCGGTGGAGAGCGCCGGGCATCCGCTTTCGCCCTCTCACTTTGGTGAGAAACACCTCCGCCACGTGAAGGCAGTGAGTAGGACTTCCTCAGGAGAGGCTATGTAAGACGCCCGGTCATATGGGAGCATTTCAAGAGGTGTGCGGAGGGGTGGCCAACCCGCAGCGCAAGGCACCCACCCCCGACCATCCTGAGGCTTTGGAGACCAACAACATTTAGTACTTAAGATTCACATCAGGTGCTCTGTGAATACACTGAACACCGGACCACTCTCATTCCCACCCTAATGTAAATAACTTACGCTACAGTCTTACGACCACGTAACAAACAAGTATTCCGTGCCGTACAATTCGCTGATCCATTGCAACACACCAACTCCATTACTACATCAAGGTAGCTGTTGTCGCTCAGTGCCCTTAATGCTGCTTACGTTTATTATGTTATCCTTTGACTACTCTTTTATTTCTCTTCTGTTTATTTATGACTGTTATGTTGTTTTGTGCAGCCCATTTATAAGAGTCCATGGAGGGTGGCGACTTGAACTGCTGCACATTGGTGCAAAGTTCTGTGTCGAAAACAGACAGACAGATAAGAGTTCATGCTGCTGTAGATTAGTGTTCGATTAATAAAAATTATAGTAATATAGCTGTAGACGTGTATCGTTTTGATTCCGTTATATGAAATCTGGGACTTAAATCTGAATCCACAGCTTGGAAAACGGCATCATCTTTTTAATATTTCCACTGTTATGTACTAATATGGCTTGCGGTTAATAAAAGTTTAGATTCAGCTCATTGTACTTCGGGATGTGAAACACTATTGGCTAGTGCGTTGCCTAGTACATAAGCCTATAATAACCTGTATTATTCACCCTCTACACCTTGTTTTTATGCGTCTGTACTGATATATATTTCCATGGGCTCAACTAGTGTCTGCACTGTTCCTTGACGGATCCAATGAATCTAAAACACTGGCCACCAATATATAATTTTCAATCATTTCCTTAAACATAATTTTTTCCATCTTTTGGCGTACATTAAATACATTATGATCATAATGCTCCATCCTGTTTTTCATTTAAGGAATCAACTCAAATTTCTTTGGATTCTGACCAGCTGAATAAGTTAACCACGCCAAACTCTTCGACTCTACAAAACATTGTGGCTGCAGCCATAGGTTCTATTGGTGAAAGTATTAAGATAAGAAGAGCGATAGGAATTTGTGTCCCTGAAGGCTCGAGTTCAAGTCGTTTAGCCATTTATTCTCACACAAGCACAGAAGGTATATTGCAAGGAATACGAGACGTTCGTTTCGGAAAATACGCTGCGGTTATCCGGTATAGACCAGTGAATGATAAAGTAAGTTTGTTAGTTGTTTTTTCTAAAATTTTATTAAAACACGAAAGTGACACATCACGGGCACCAGTAAATGCTCTACACAAAATCTTACAGTCTGTGAGACAGCTAGAATACCCGGACTAGATCGAAGTTAGTGGTCGTCTTTAACGGAGCCTTCGGCCTGAAGTATGATCCACAATACATTAGAGTAGCGTGGTTTCTAGTGACCAAAATCAGGTTCATACACCATTCGATTCTTTCGAATTCTGCAGGCAATGTACACCATAGGTTTGGAATCAGGGTTTTCCAGCTCACCAAGGTAGATGTGTGTTTCCACCAGTTCGGTTGTTAGCGTCATACGTTCACATTCGTCTTCCTAACTCTTTGGAGAACACCGCCGCGTAAAGGCAGTGAATAGTACTTACCTACTGAGGCTATGGACTCGTGGTCACATGAGAGCATTTCGACTGGAAGACCAAAGTCTATCCACCCTCAACGGTATCAGGTCGTTTATAGGGGGGGGGGCGCTTTGTTAGTTATCTTTATCTCTCCGTTTACTTTACTTTTTTATGATACTAATAATTTTACTGCCTCCAAGTGTAATGTACGATTGTGCTGAAGATGAATATATGTTGAGTCAGCTGATTTCCGTACCTTTTGTCTGACCGACTGATTCGTTTCAAAGTGGAACTTTGTACCGATGTGCAGCAGTTTGAGTTGCCACACTTCACGTAGCAAACAAAGCAAGAAAAGAGAGATAATAAACAAAAATGAGGCAAGAAGAATAGTAATATAGAAGAACTGTATAGTTTTATTGAATATTATGTCACAAGGAATGGATAGATCTACGCCACTGAAAACGATTTTGAGCCATATCATCAATTGTCTCTAGCCCTCATTGGTTCCTACATCCCGAGGACCCCAACCAGTCAGGAAGTTTACACCTTTCTGCGTGGTTGGCTAGCTGGTTTAAACTAACTGTTGTGAATTTCATTGACTGATGAAGCCATGTTTTGGTTTGACCACCACTGGCTCTTTCCCAACCTGATTCTATGTCAGCTAACATTGCTCGTCGAGAAAGGCGACGGCTGGGCTAGGCATGCTTAACATACGTCCCAATCATCTCAATCGGTGTAACTTCACAACCTGGTCGATCGATTGCCCTCATAACCTGTCACTCTACACGTAACCTTAATATTGCTCACTTTATTATATCACTTCACACGGAGATAGAATTCAGACACCTATGATCAAAGACAGCTAACCAGCCTTTTCATGTCTTCCACTTTCAGTGACCATGTCTCACAGCTATAAATGAGTACTGAGCGGACTGGTGAGCAGCACACACGCCCTTTGATCGATAAACTGAATATCAAGTCTATTAAACTAGAGATGGTGTAAGTTGACAGGTATATGCCAAACGAGCCCTCTGTATCCATGCAGAGATTTCTTCCGCCTGAAGCTCCTAAGAGAAAGGTGCTCTTTTATTATCAGCGAGAACTGGTTATGAATAGAACATAATGATCTAAGCAGACCGATTGGAGTAAACCACGATTACTGTATAAGAACGTATTGTCTTGTTGTCTCTGATTTTAAAGCTCATTTAATTAGTTTAAATTTCCCTGACCTACTGTACATGTCTACTATGATAAAAATAAGTTTTATGGGCGTTGTGGTTCACCAGCTCAGGTATCTAGACACCAAGCAGCAGACTACTGGTTCGAACCATGTGCAATCTGCCAAACACTTGACATATGAGTCGACTCATTAACTCATACATGTGACATACGTAGTCCATAGCCTAATGTGAAATAAATATACCTGTATTATCTTCAAGCAAAGTCAAAAAGTTTGTTTTGAAGATGCGGCATATTGTTAAAGAATGATTTTGGTCGATATTCGCTATAAGTTTTACTCTTGAGGTTTTCTAAGATGATAAGGGAAACATATTGATGTTACACAGGAGAGAGATAGGATGGCTCAATACATAGGCCGATATACCAAAAGCCAACCATTACAAGACAGTTCACTAAGTTCAACAGTTAGGGGGTACCTCTATAAATAACAAAGAAGAATCTTATTCATTCTCTCTGTCCCGGAATTTTAAAAATTTGCCATAAACAAACGGTTGACATAGGACTTGAAAACCTTCGCACAACGCTTTTAAAAATGATAGATGATATCTTAGAAGTTGAACTGAAAGAAAGATAAGGAAAGAAATTACGCCTAGACAAATCATACTGCCAAAAGGATACTCTTTATGTGTTTGACATTTAAAGTTGTCTTCCTCTGTGTAGCGATTAAAAGTCGTCCACTCAAGTGTGTCAAGCTTTCTTTTTATGCCGGTGACTAACACACCTGCTATTTATTCTCCAACCGAAGTATGTTTCGACTATGCCTGTTATGTTCAATTCCATTTCAGATGCTCTTGTGGAACTGATTACATTGATCTTTATAAGGTTAATCTTTGTAAACACGTAGCTGAACACTTCCTGGTTTGGTTGATGAAAAGCGAGCATAGAATGACAAAGTGTTCCATCTGTAAACATCTTTAGTCAGATCATTCAATCCCACGTAGTTTATTCCGCAAAACTATCTGTAGGATTAAATCCAGTAACTTCAAAAGTCTACGTTTTCTTCACTTATATGTAAGGTCGAAACTCTAACCATATACTGACAAAAAAAACTAAACTATGTACTCAAAGACCGTTTTGTTCAACCCCTACTCTTTTCTATCGATTAAATTCATTCCACTTTAGTTTGTGTTCAGCTGTGGTTCTTTGGTGTGAGCGTTCAACTTGTAATCAGTGGGTCACAGGTTCTAACTCCGTCCCATCTACCTAGATTAGGACAGTAAGGTAGAGTATCACTAGTCCTCACACAAGAGGTTTGGCTCATTGTCAACTGCATGGAATCCCAAGAGGTCGTTAAGTAATATTTCATTTCATGCTGCTTACAGACACTTAAACGATATATTATTACATAGATTTCTTTTCAAATGTTGGTTTGCAAGGATTTGATTGGTTGCAGGTTTGTTCACGAGTTGGTTTTATTTAGAGGAGCATTACCCCCTGGTTTTCCAATGGTTTTCTTACTGATGCCAGCTTGTGATTAAATAGGCATTTCTGTTTAAAGCTGTAAGCATAAATTATTTCTATACATGGTAATTTTCACTTTCTCTCTCTCTCCACACAGCCTGCTAATGATGCATGGCATGAACGTGCTGCCCGTCTAGGCAGACAGATATGTCAACATATTGTTGGCATGAATCCAAATCCTGGCTTAGAACCAATCCCTACTGAATCTACAGTTACAAATCCAGATGAAGAGAAATGTTTGCTATTACAACCTTTCTTGTTAGATGAAACAATTAGTGTTGGAGAACATTTATTAAGAAATGAAATGATTCTTGAAGATTTTATTCGTGTTGAATGCGGTGAAAGTGATCCAGTGGATACTTCTAAAAATGTCTAATCAAATGAAGGTCAACCAGTTGCACAAACATCTTAAAAGCATATTCACAATTATTGCCAATGTGATTATTATCTGAAAAGAGTTGCTATATTACTTACTGTGTATAGTACTGAAAAAATAATATGAATTGTTGTAAACATAATTCAACATGTATATCGTGTGTGTGTGTGTGTGTGGGGGGGTGTATGTGTGAATATCTTTAAGGCATTTAGAAGAAATATTGTCTGAAAGAGATTTTGCTCAATTTTAATTACACACTCAACAAGTTAACTTGTTTTCTTCATCATCATACTTAATTTTTGTCTAGTTTCCTTTATATTTCTAAGACAGTTTAGTTTAACTCTTAAAGTAGACTTTACTTGTCTAGTTGTTTTGTTTTGCGAATATGTACACAATCATGTACTTTTCTTTCATGAATACCTTTCATATTATTTTCTCTTTTACATAACCTGTGTATGTATGTATTCTATTCAGTATATAAACAAGTTGCATAACTTCTTATTATATAAAGCTTTTCTTGTGGGTATGCTTGTGTGATATTGTCTTTGTATACCGTTTTGTGTTCTGAGTAGAACATAGAGCTTCGAACTTGAAGCGTTGAAGTTTCGGTAGCTATCAGTGTTGTTTTTACACTCGATCATCCCTATTTGTGGGCATACTATGAGCTAGCAAACGAGGTCAGGTTTAAGAGTTCGTCAGATGGGAGGCAGACCCCGGGCCACGTATGGCGTAATCGGCGAGTATTTTATCACGGAAATACTGACATTTCCACACCGTATGAGGTGGAATAATTGATAATCACATATATATATAGTGCCCTGGAAAGTACTACATTTGCGTTCGTCATAACTAGATGTTTCAGTACGTGAAAATCTACCACTGATAACTTGAATAGTATTCTCATACCCAGAAGGAGCCACTGATTGACTCAGTTTTACTCTCCTGTCATCGTAACACCATCCCTTTTTCAATAAGTTTTCGATTGGACAGTCGCTTGAAGATTCTCAATTGGTCGTCATGCTCTCTGCTGCAAACTTTTAGTCTGTCTGTCTGTCTGGATTCAACATAGAACTTGGCACCGAAGTGCAGCAGTTCGAGTTGCCACGTTCCAAATAGCACACAGAGGTAGACAAGAAGATGAGTGAAGAGAATCAATAGAGTTTGACAAGTATAAGAGTGAAACAGAATGGGTAATGGTAGAAAGGAATATGAAAGATTACAGAGACTGAATACATCTGCGCCATTGACAACGATTTTGAGCCATGTCACCTATTGTCTCCAGCCATTGATTCCTAGAGTCCCGAGGGCCCCAACCCGGGAGTCTGCATCTCCCTACCTGACTCAGTTTAACTGTCAAGGATTTCATGGATTGATGCCATGTTTTTGTTTGGCCACCACTGGCTCTTTTCCAACCTGAACCTATATCAGCTAGCAATGCCCGTCGGGGGAGGCGGTGGTTAGGCATGCGCAGCACGTGACCTAGCCATCTTAGTCTATGTAACTTTATAGCCTCGTCGATTGATTTTCCCTCTTTGCCCAACACTCTACGCCTAACGTCAACATTACTTACCTTGTGAAACCACCTAACGTGAGACAGAGATCGCAGACATCTATGATCGAAAGCAGTCAACCTTTTCATGTCTTCAACGCGTATTGGCCATGTTTCAGAGCCATAGAGAAGGACGGAGCGAACTGATGAGCAGTACACACGTCCCTTGGTTGATAACCGGATGTCACGCCTACGCCAGAGATGGTGTAAGTCAGCGAAAGCAGCTCGAGCTTTTCGGATCCGTGCTGAGATTTCATCGCCAATCAGTCCGTTGGTGCTAATACAACTTCCCAAATAGGTGAAGTGGTCAACATGTTCTATCACTTCACTCCCTATCACTAAGTTAGGGGTTGACGTGGTCCAGTCCTGTAGCAGCATCTTACATTTTGCAGGGGCGAATCGCATGCCAAACATACGAAGATTGCTGCTCAAGGTGTTCAGAAGACTCTGCATTTTGTCAGCATCCTCCCCTAACAGGACTATGTCATCTGCATATTCTAAGTCCATAAGATTATTCCCTGGTAACAAGTCGATTCCTAAGTCATTACGTTCAGTTAAGGATACTTCCATTAGCATATCTATGATGAAGTTAAACAGAAATGGGGAAAGTGGACATCCCTGTCGGACACCACTGGTTGTTACCAATTCAGATGACAATTCCCCATAAGCCCTTACACGACTACGTGAGTTTGAATAGAGTGCCTTGATTAGTGCAATGTACTTTCTTGGCACTCCCTTCACAGTCAGACATTGCCATAGTACCTTTCGATCCACGGAGTCGAAGGCCGCCTTCAAGTCAAGAAATATGACAATTGTTGGACGCCGAAAAGTGTGTCTATGTTCTAGAATCTGTCGAAGAGTGAAGATATGATCTATGCACCCTCTACCTGGTCTAAAGCCTGCTTGATTTTCCCTTGTCTGTTCCTCCCGAGTTCTGCTTAGTCTATGCATGATTACTGAGCCTAGGATTTTAGAGACTATGTTCGTTAGGCTGATCCCCCTATGATTATCACACGAGGACTTGTTTCCCTTCTTGAATATCGGTATAATAAGTGACTTACCCCAGTCTGATGGCACTGTCTCTGATTCCCAGACTTTGCCTAGTACCTCAGTTAATCTACAAACTAGTATGTCACCCCCATATTTAAACACCTCCGGAATAATTCCGTCGGGTCCTGCCGCTTTGCCTCGTTTCAAATTACTGATAGCTTTTGTAACCTCACCTACAGACGGCGGACCAGTGTCTATATCCCATTCGGGTGTGGTGGATGTCGGGGAGGTTCAGTGTGGCTGTAGGCAAGTTAAATTGTTCCTCAAAGTGTTCTTTCCAGCGTTCAAGGCGTCTATCCTGAGAGCTAATTAAGGAGCCATTTTTCTCAGAAATAGTCTCACTTATGATTTGCCTTCTCCCACCCGTTTCTGATGAGTCTAAAGAGTTGCCTAGTGTTGCCTATCGCCGATGCTTTTTCCATCTCTTTTGCCTTTGTCACCCACCACTGTTCACGGTCCTTGCGGAGACTTTTAGTAAGTTTCCTTTTGTGCAGCTTTCGCTCCTCATTGAATTCGGAGCTCGCCGGAATAAGTCTTCTAGCATCTATCAGTTCGGATGAGGCAGTCGAAATCCAGTGGTTTTTACTCACCTTTGGATTTGCCTTATTCACAGCTTTTACAGCTGTATCTATAGCTGACTGAATATTCTTCCAGGCTTCTCCAGGGTGAGCACAGCTGTCGAATTCAGATATGCGTTTAGCTAGTTCTTCCTCAAATAGGGATTTAGTTTCCTGATCGAGCTGGGGACGTGATGGTTTTACCGCCAGCTGTTTCCTACGTCCGTTCAGTCGTAAGCACACACGAGCCCGGACCAGTGCGTGATCGGTATCTACACACGTGTTCCAGAAGGAGCGACAATCTCCTACCGACCCACGCCAACGATAGCTTATTGCTATGTGGTCTATTTGTGTCCAGCGTTGGTTTGATGATGGGGGTCGCCAGGTTAAACAGTGTCTCTCCTTGTGTTTAAAGTTAGTGCTTACAAGAAACAAATGATTATCTGAACAGAACTGTAGGAGACGGTCACCGTTGTCGGTTCGCTGGCACGGAACTCCATAGGTGCCACCGACATCCTTCTCAGATTGACACAATTTCCCTACTTGAGCGTTAAAGTCACCAGCTAGAACGACTATATCTGAGCGTTTAGCCTTTCTCACCAAACTAGACAGCTTTTGGTAGAACTCATCCTTCGTTTCATCCGAACTGCAGTCAGTGGGGGCGTAGGCGGAGATTACGAAAAGGCATCGGCGAGTAGTGCAGTCCTTTCTCCTTCTTACTGATCCGTTCAGACGGACAGCACACATTCGGCTATCTACCGGGATCCAGTCAAGCAATGTCTTTTCTGCCCTAGTACTCAGAGCTATCCCTACGCCAGCTAATCCTCGTGAACTAGCTGTGGCATCTCCTGACACCCTCAAGGTGAATTTTGAAGATTCATCCTGTTGGCCAGGTGGGGTTAGGTGAATAACCACACTTGGGTCTTGTATGCGTGTTTCTGAAACACAACATACATCAATGGCTCGTGATGCCAGGGTCTTAGCTAGTGATGCTTGTTGTCCTATTTGGCAAACTTTTAGTACCTTCGACTGGTGTTTTTTATACTTAGTGGTTCTTGATGTAATATTTCTTTGAGTGAATTTTCTTGAAGTTAGTTACTAACACAACCTGAATCTGCTAATCTTCTGATGTTTTTCTTTGCATGTCTTGACTAAAACTGTCTTCTGACTTTCACTTTATATATGTGTAACTGTCGTAGTTTTCTCTTCAATGACTCTAGTGGGGCACTTTAGTTTTTTGGTTATGAAATTGCAAGTTTACACAGACTCATCAAGCGAAAAGTATTTCAGTTTTATCCCTTGATGTTTATTGTACTTGTTTTTTCTACCTTCTTGTGTTTTTTTGATGTTTTATTTTTACACATCGGGAGTAAATTATCCTGCATAATGCGGATCCTTTGTCTAAATATATGTATTTTCAACAAGTGATAATCGATTAGTATTTGGGAATTCTATATTGTTACGTAATCCAATAAAAAAGTAATGTTTAAAGTCATTCTGTCATCCCTTTCTTTCAGAATGGTTCCTTTAAGTGTTCAGCTTGACCACTTGACTGCGAATGAATGATATAGTGGATGTAGGACATACTGAATACTGTTTTTTCCGAGAGAACAGTTGAAAATGACTTGATATGAACCGCGTACCATTGTCTGGGAAATCCTAGGCGGCAGTATACTACCTCTGAATTGTAGACCTTGCAGAAAACATTTACGATAAAAATTTCTGACCATTTTAGAAATACATTACATCAGCAGAAACGAAACCAAAAACTCCAGATCATGATATGAATTTAGCGTCACATATAATTTTGCCAAATGGTTTTGGCCTTTTTAGCAAAATGACATATGTTGGAAACTGGTGGACATCCAATCTCGTGCCATGTTTATCGGGAGATCTATATTATATCTGAGGCAGCGTCGAGCTGAAGTCGAATTGGATGATCATTTAAGAATAGTTCAGGATATTTCTGTTTATTCAAGAACTACACATAAGGAACACTAAAAACTATCTTGGTCTTTAACTTGGATGTGGATATCGATCCATTACTGAATAAACTTGAATGAGTACTATGAGTCTGAGGCTTACAAAAGCCTTTTTAATGTCCATATTGTTGGCATTCTCTTCATTTGTTTTTCTTATATGAGCATTGTACAGCTGTAATACCATGCTTCACAGAAGCAACAACTAGTGAATGGCTTTTGAACTGTCGCAGGGACTGAAGGATTAAGAGTAGTTTTGACTGAATAAAGGAGATAATTATATTCAATTGCTTTTGTACTATGATTTAAGTTGATGAGTCTTTGACACTCACGTCTTACATGGGCACTGCGGGAATTTTCCTAATACTAGATAGCATGCGTGTTTTTTGATTTCTGAATCAGTTGCAAAACGTAACCTCAGCGAGAGAAGACGTGGCTTTCGACTGGTTTCAACGTAGGACTTTGCAAAGATGTGCAGCAGTTTGAGTCGCCACACTCCATGCAGCAAAGCAAGAGAAGAGAGATAATAATAATCAACTAATAATCCTTGCTAGCGAGATTGAGGTAATCTAAACACTGAACAACTATTTCACTTGTTTGGGGCCGAGCCTATCAATGGTGCGTCCGATTCAACTAAGCTGAGAAATGCTCCGGTTATGAACTTTATTTGTAAGTGAATATAAGACTATTTATTTTGATGTAGTTGTGTTCTCTGAACTGGATGGTTTATTTGCCAAACTTTCATTGCCCTACTAGGCAAAACCTTCAGCGCATACTTCAATTTGAAGTGAAATTTTAGATTTCTCCACGAATTTATTAGCCATCTCTCCCGGTGACTTTGAACGTGGTTGATTGTTTTTGTGTTTTCACACCCTTGTATACAAAGGGTCAAGCTTCAGGTCAAGGAAACAATCAACACCAATACGAATATAAGTAGCCTAGAGGGTGTGCAAACACACAGAAACAACCAATCACGTTCAAGGTCGCGGAGGGAGATAACTTATAAACTCGTGGAGAGATCTAAAAGCTCACTTCAAATTGAAGTATGCGCTGAAGATGTTGCCTAGTGGGACAGTGAAAGTTTCTCAAATAAACCATTTAGTACAGAGAACACAGTTACATCGAAATCATCCACCTGAACTACAAATCTTCTCCATTATATCTAGACTATTTACTGGATCATAACTTGGTGGAGAATTTAAACACTTTTTTGTAACGGTTAATAATTTTTATAACTGTTGGTAAGGCTATCTGAGATGGCGCGACCGCTAGCCAATTCAGGTAGGTAGTTACCTGGGTTCCAGTGGAAAGTCGTGACCAGTAGGGTGCAGCGGGTCGGGTGTGAGGACAAATACTCGCCGAAGACATTGGCTAGCGGTCGCGCTATGTCGTGAATTGGCAGAAGTTAGAATTCAAGGACCATTGGATCGGGTCCCAGTGGCTTGATGGTATATGAGCTCGCCTTGTAACCAGAAGGTCCTGGGTTCGAATCCCGGTGGGCGCGTACTACTGAAGAGTCCCAAACTAGGACGAAACAGCTGTCCAGTACTCCCAGGTTTTCCAATGGTTCTGTAACTAATGTCAGCTCATGATGAAATCCTGAAACCAATCAAATCCCTACAAACCAACACTTGAATGTCAAAGACTTCATTGATTGATGCCAAATTTTGATTTGATCGCTTTAAACTCTTTACCAACCTAATCTTATGTCAGCTCACGTTGCTCGACGATGTGTTAGGCGGTGGCTCAACATGCACAATATGTGTCCTAGCCATCTTAATCTACATAGCTTCACAATCTTATCGACTGATTTCCCTTCCTTCCTGCTATGCTACTGTACACCTAACTTCAACATTGGTCACCATATTGTTCCACTTATCGTGGGAGAAAGAAAGTAAACATTCGAGGTCAAAGACAGCTAGTCTTTTGATATCTTCCACTTTCAATGGTTATATCTCACAATTTACAAATCCTCGGAAACTCAAGTCAAAAATAAACCAATCAAAAACTGTACAAGTAGATTATCATGTCAGTGGATGCATCAATCATGATTTTACGGCAAGCAACCATAGGTTTATTTTTTTATTTTTTTTAATTTTTTTTATTATTTTTGATTGCAGCTTGATTCCACACCGTATTTTTGGTACAAGTATGGAATTTTCAGCATGGATATCGGTAGCCCAAATTTTGCAGGCCGACCAAAGATATCAGGTGTGCGTCGGCCAGGGCTCGAACCTCGGACCATATGCATGGTCGGCGAGAGTCCTAACCACTGTGCTACCGACGATGTCTGTCTTAACACTTCTCTCCTTCTAATTCAGTATGTTTATGGCCGACAGATGAACACGAAACTGGAAAGCTAGTGAGATAGTGAACGAATGGTATAATTCATGCTAGGTGGCTCGCCATCGGCAGGATGTCCCGCCTTATGGTTGTTGGCCCTCACCTGTGAGGCGTAACTGCAATATTGAAGGAACTCATAACCCTTCTGAGATTTGAACCCGGGTCACCCAGTGCTGCAGTCTCATAGACACGCTGCTATGAAGCTACTTGGGCTCTTAACTGACCTCCTGTAGGACTTTAACGAATACTTTCATTGAACACTAGGCAGTAACAACGTCATATGTGTAGTCTTTGATCCAAACTGAATTCTATCAGTCAGGTATTATATTTATGTATATTATCATTATACAAACATTTTGAACTGTAATCTGTTGATTTTTAACCCCGTTTTGTTTTTCTCACTGAATGTGTGTGATTAGACCGACATGTTTGACATTTGTTGATATGTTGGCTCCCAGTGTGGACGCCTCGAAGATATCTGAGGATTAGCTTGAAGTATTTTAGTGGATGATGGCTATAAAGTGAATTCAGGATGTGCATTTTGCCCTATTTTGGACTCATCAGTTGGATATACCTCCATTCCAAAGGAGTAATAGTATTTCCACTAAGACTCCAACCCCAGTACCCGTTGTTTCGAACGCTAAAGTGTTATCCCCTAGACGTTTTGGTCCAAGAGAGCCACCGCCTCTTGTGCAACGGGCATTAGTTACCGCTTGTTTTTCATTCAATTTTGATTTTTCCCGTTGACCTTATTGATTCATTGTTATTTCAATTATTGAAGTTGTTAAGAACAATAGTTCTCTAATTGTTATAGAACCTGATCAAGAGGAAGTTATCGAAAAGAATATTTTCTTGATAGAGAAAGAAAGACCAGATTTGTAGTATAAAATGATATCATCATTCTATTTCACAGGTTCTCATCAACTGCACACCACTACCTGAAATTAAAATGATGATAAATAAAAACATTTCATGCTTGATTGTTTGAAAGGTAATAGAGAAAACATTATAAGGTGAACGCATCTGGAAAATAAGTATTACAATTTTTAGATCAGGTCACCATCAATTTATATACTATCAAACTATGAAGAAAAAGTAAAAAGCGGGGTTGAGAGAAGACAGAAAAATCTAATAAACAGTGTCAACGTGGCAACTCAAGAAGTTTAAAGTTCATCAATTTGAAAACTTGCTTAGTAAGTTGAGCCCACTAGTGTTATGACTAATCAGTGTAATGAAAGTGATACGGTTACCTAGGGAGTGAGAGATTGACTATACTCTCTTTCTGTGCGCATAAGTTTGGTCTGAGACGTTTGATTGTAATCGATTCAGCAAATCGTAGTAGATTCGCTGTCCTTTGTATGTTTAATATTTTGAAAGATTCGGAAATCTCGACAGAGTGTCCCGTATCCACATGGTGGGTGTCTGGTAATTGCACTTTGTAAATATCTGCTTCCTCTTAAGCATAAGTTTCTCGGAATAAGCTCTGAAAACCGGATAGAAGCCTTACTTCCTGTCCTTCCAATGTACTTTCTGCCGCAGGTGCACGTAAATTTATAAATGCAGTTGGAGGTAACATCAGCAGGGTACTTATCCAGTTTCGATTAGCTTATAGAGCATGTAGTACTCTATAGTATCACCAGGTTGGCTTCAGGGAAGCATCTCTTTATTGCTCCTTTCATCCTCTTTTCAATCTTTTGCGATACTGTTTCCCCTTTGTATGGGAGGCAAATGAACACTTTGTTATTTTCAACTGTTGGACACTTCTCTTTCTCGTCTCTTTCTTTGCTATACTTTAGGATAAAACCTTTTGGATACCCGTTTTCCTTAAGGCATTTTTCAACCAAGCTTAATTCTGCTTCTACCTTGTTAGGCGAACATAACTTCCTGGGCCTGTCGTACAGTGTCATTACTAATCCCCGCTTAGAGCTCACAGGACAGAAGCTGTGATAGTGAAGGTATTGTCTAATCCAAGTATCTTTTCGGCAGATGGACTTTTCAACCGTTCCATCTTTTCTTCATTTTACAATAAGGTCCAGGAAATTGAACTCGTAGTTATGTTCGTATTCCATGGTGAATTTAATGTTTGGGTGGATGTCATTTAGGCGGTCAAATAATATGGATACCTGACTAATGTCGTTACAAACAACAAAAGTATCATCGACGTATCGACGGCAGTATGTTGTTTCATTGATAGCGTCAATCAGACACGTCTGTTTGAGATAGCCCATGAAGATCTCTGCTAGAATGAGTCCTAGAGGTGAACCAATGGCGACCCCGTCAATTTGTCGGTAGAATTGATTATTGAATCTAAATTGGATGTCTTTTGTGCAAAGAATTAGTAGTCATTTCTTCTCTGTCTCCGTAATGGCAATAGATCTATTTGTTTACAAATGATGTCTATTGTTTCCATCACTGGTACATTTGTAAATAAGGCAGTCACGTTTATGAGATTTTCTTGTTTTCTGTCTTCTCTCAACCCCCACCCCCTTCTTTTTCTCCATAGTACTGTATAGTGTCACCAGATTGCTCTCTTCATCCTTTTTTCAATCTTTTGACCTTCTTGAGTTGCCATGTTGACACTGTTTGTTAGATTTTTTTCTGTTTTCTGTCTTCTCTCATCCCCCTTATTCTATTTTCATAGTTTGATATTATATAAATTGTTGGTGACTTAGATTATAATACTTATATTCCAGATGCGTTCACCTTATAATGTTTCCTCTATTACCTTTCAAACATTGAAGTATGAAATGTTATTATTTATAACCATTGTAATTTCAGGTAGTTTGCAGTTAGCTGATGAGAACCTGTGAAATAGAATGATGATATCATTTTATACTACAAATCTGGTCTTTCTTTCTCCATCGAAATTTATCAAGGGAACCAAATGTATGAAATTTTTGAAAAGAATACTTTCTGTTTTTTTATGAATCAATCGTTTAATCATTTTCTTCAAAAAATATACCGACTTTGATAACAAGAACTATCTTTTTTATAAAAACATTATACAACGAACATATTTCAGTTTCTTTTTTTATAAACAATGTACAGCTAATATCATAGCTGTTACTGAGGCCGCTGAAAATATACACGTGATTAACAACAAGCATTCAGCAATTGCTCCAGACATTTTCACATAACGTGATGCTTGTGCTTGAAGCATTTGTAATTTTAATTCATATACCTCTTGTGGACGAATTTGTCCACTCAGCGCTAATGTTTCATCTGGACACGGGAATACTTCACATAATTCCATATGAAAATGTCCTAATCCACCATGACATGCTTCACCTAGACAATCACGTGTACGTATACGTCGCTGATGATAGTCCAAACCACAGTTAGGTGAACATTCAGACCATGGTGACCATTGTGACCATTTACCACGAATAAATTCACAATATTTACCATAAGCTTCTTCTGGACAAATACAATATGTTTCCTAAAATATAAATAAATAAATTTAAAAGAAATGTATATATTTGTTTATCTTATTATTTCTAAAAAGTTGTCTAATTTCGCCGTTAACTAAAGTAATATTAACTGATTTATGAAGATCCTGCAGCCTTTTTAAAAGTTATACACACAGTCGTCAGCTAGATGCCTTCAAACCATAATGTGGCGAGTACTACTGATAAATCTTATCAGTAGTATACATAAAGAGACGTTCATCGGCATAAAAAACATCAAATAGCAGGGAGATACATTTGATTTCTGAGGAGGTAAATGATACAGCCTTGTGGAGATGCAATAGAGAAGTGAAAGGAACACAACTTGAAGTCCAGAAGTACCATAACAGGAATATCTGTGGAAATGGTGCGTTGAAGATAAGGTACACGTAATTTGGCTAAATAGAGATGCCAAATACCAAGCACTCATCTTCTACCGTTTCAATAAGACATTTATTACAAATCAATAATGAGAGGCTTTCAGCGATGGCTATCAGTTACTTACTTCCCGTGGCTGCTTACACCGTGGGAGTTGATTTCTTCTTAAAATACCTAAAAGAGAAGATGCATTTGTGTTGCGTGATTGCAGGGGCGAAGAGATCAATAGCCTGTTTAAAGTGATTTGAACTTGTATTCATAGGAGCGCCACATAGTGGGTTACGGACCATCATAGTATAAGCCGAGATGTCCGATGTTCCTGTTGCAGAACAGGAGGTTGTATGGCTGGCATAGTGGTCATCTGAGGCAAACTTCTTATCACTGTTATATCTATCTGTCTGTCTGTTTTCAACAAAAACTTTGCACCGATGTGCAGATGTTCAAGTCGCCACACTCCATGCAGCACACAAAGCAAGAGAAGAAAGTAGAAGAAATGCATAATAGAGACAGTAAACAGGAATATGAGACAAAATGGAATAGTAAGAATGAAGAACAATATAGTTTCATTGACTTATAATTTCCAATGAAACTATATTGTTCTTCATTCTTACTATTCCCTTTTGTCTCATATTCCTGTTTACTGTCTCTATTATGCATTTCTTCTACTTTCTTCTCTTGCTTTGTGTGCTGCATGGAGTGTGGCGACTTGAACATCTGCACATCGGTGCAAAGTTCTATGTGGAAAACAGACAGACAGGTACTCTTATATCCCTATTTATCCCCAGAACACCTTGAATAGTGTAGACGATCTACACTATGGTAGTAACTACGTTTATTCTAACCCCTATCCAAGAGAACTTCCTGACATGGTACGACTTGAAAGAACATTCGTTCCAGCCAGTTTAGCTGGTTAGTTCATTGAGATGTGCAAGCCCAATAGCCACTTCGAGATAGCATCTATTAATCAGAGATCACAATATGTGATCTGCTTCATATCATAAATTAAAGTCTAGAAAGCATAAATGCTTGAATCTATGTACCACCGATTGATTGCCATTGATTAGTTTGACACCACTCATATGAAGCTATAGTGTTTGGTAGTCAGGTAGAAGTGGTCTGAATACCATATGGTCATTTCACTCCTTATGGGTAGAGCTCATCAACGGTGTACCCGGTATTATTTAGCTCAGAAAGCCGAATCAATTGAAAGCATCTGAATCCTGGCTAGCTACGTCGGCGAATTAGTAATATGCTAAATCAAATTTGCGATTTGCAATCTCCAGAGTTCTACGTGAAAATTCACGATAGTTTTCTTTGGAAACCGAAATCGTTGAATTGTTATTGAATTGCTTGGAAATTCCTTATAATGATTTTGTATCTACCAGTTTAACTGCTTCTGTGCAGCCAGTTACATAGGCCGTACAATTAGGCGTGTTTCTCGTTGAATTTCCGAACATCACCCTACCTAGTTAAGCAAAGGACAAACAAAATCCATTCGCAGAGCTATTCTGTCTCATCTTGTGGAGACAGAACACAAGATTGATGTTAACCAAGCTTTCAGGGTCATTTACCGCATACCTACGAATCTCAATTTCACCTTAAAAGTTCGACTATTAAATATTTCTGAGGCTGTGGGATCCATATTAACAAACCCAGTTTATGCATCCAAAAGAAGTTCGTTCAGACATTATCATTACCTTGGCCATCCAGGTTTGAATAATCCTGAATTTTTGTGGAATTACCCTAATTTTAGTTGATATTCTATTTGCTATTATATCTTTGTTATTATTATAATTTAAGCATCTTTAATGCACTGTAATTGCATTGATCATAATTTACAAATCGATACTATTTAAAAAAACACTAATATTGTTATTGATTTGCAATAAATAGTGTTCTCTGAGCTGGTTGGTTTAGTTGCGGAGCTTTCATCGTCTTTCTAGATGGCATCTTCAGCGCAGTATTTAGCATAAAGTCAAATGATTTAAAATCTCCATGAATGATGATACAATTGCGTCTCCTGGTGACCAACCATCTTTACATATGTACTGACCATTTTCTATTAATTGCAAATCATCCACTTGAGTTACGAATCTTTTCTATTATTTCAATATTGTTATTGACTTCTAATCTAGAATATTCTATGTATATATAAACATATGTATATATAATTGTAGAGCTGGAAGAGGAATTTATCGAAAAGAATATTCTTTGCTCGATTATTTTGTGTTTTTTATAGATGTCTGAATGAATATGTTTGCTATATTTAATGCATTGATTGATTTCTATCCGACCTAAATGATCAGTCTCTGTTTTACAGTGTTAACTCGTAATAGTAGTAGCAATATGCACGCTTTGACAATGGTTAATGATTAACGTAATATTGTCTAGATTAATGGTGATAACGACAGGACGAAAGATGCCCAGTTCTGTTCAGCTGGGACTAGTCAGCTGAAATTGACAGCATGCCCAGGGAATGATGCTGTTCCCACTTAGACTCAAACCCAGTACGCTTTGATTAAAACAAAACAAAAAGCGTTATCCAGTGAGTCAAAAGAGTCACACGTTCGCCTTAAATTCTGCTGTCAGCAAATACGTAACTTTGAGTTCATAATCCTGGTAATAACGAATTATCGATTCTAGAGGCTGACAATTTCAATTCAGAGACATATGAACGGATAAAATCACAAATATGAATAAACCATTGCACTACAGTTCTGTCCTCGCAAAGCGATATGTTCCGAAAACAAATATTAGTCCTCACTAACACTAATAATAGCGTTAAAAGAATAAAGTGGTATATCTAACAACCATTATTTATTGATGTCTTATTCTAGATGTCTTATTATAGAAAAATTTCCCATTTAGACATTTAGAAAACAGAAAGATTGAGCGAAGAAATATTTACTATTCAATTAGATCCTCATCTCTGGCTCTACTCAGTACACACAGTTAAAAGGTAGAAATGGTTAGAATAAATTAATTTTACAAGGATAACACGTAATTAAAGATGAAGTGGTCAAAATAAATAAAAAATAAAATAATCTGGACAATTATAATTTTCATAATTTTAAAGGTTTAGGGGGAGAGGGCGGTTTATACAATCATGTAACGATGGCCAAAGTAAGGAAAGTGACTGTACAAATTTCTTCTGAGCACACACAGGTTTGGCTTCTTCAGGTGGATTCCGATTGCTTTAGCTGTCTGTAGAAGACGAACTCGTAAAGCAAAATTAAGATTAGTGGGAAATCGATAAATAATTTTAAATGCAGTATTAACGTCAACCTTATGCTCACCATCTACAAGGTGTGCTACTATAAAGCTACGAATAGATCTTGTTTGTCCCTTGCTTAACCACATTGGGTGATGTTCGGAAATACGATGATGAACCTGCCTAATTTTGCGCCGAATGTAGCTGGCTCAACAGCTGCAATCAAACTGGTAGATACACATAAAAGAGACAAATTTAGGTAGTTTATCGTTATCCTGCATTTAAAACTATCTGTCGCATTCCTACTAACCTTAATTTTGCTTTACGAGTTCGTCTTCTACAGACAGCTAAAGCAATAGGAATCCACCTGAAGAAGCCAAACCTGTGTGTGTTCAGAAGAAATTTGTACAGTCACTTTCCTTACTTTGGCCATTGTTACATGATTGTATAAACCGCCCCCCTCCCCCTAAACCTTTAAAATTATGAAAATTGTAATTGTCCAGATTATTTTATTTTTTATTTATTTTGACCACTTCATCTTTAATTACGTGTTATCCTTGTAAAATTATTTTATTCTAACCATTTCTACTTTTTAACTGTGTGTACTGATTTTCTTCGTTAATTATCACCCCATTTACATTTTGACATTGACTAATTATTGTCAACAAACATATCAGTGCCACTTGATTGGTAAACTGTTGTGTATTGTAATAAAAATGCTGTACGTGTATATTAGAGTAGAGTCAGAGTGAGATGAGGATCTAATTGAAAAGTAAATATTTCTTCGCTCACTCAATCTTTCTGTTATTCCATTTAATCAGTACTATACTATCGATCTAATAATCCAAGTTGTGTTTTACTGTTTAGCCTATATATATATTCCTTTGCTTTCTGATTCGAACACAAGTCTTCAATAGCTGTACTGTTTTACGTGTACAGTCAAATATACCCAACCTTCGCTGGTTTCAGGATTTACTGTCAGCCAGTAAAAAACGAAGTTTAAGAGCACATCCTCTGGGAACTGAACCCAGATAACATGCATGGTTAGCGAAGATTCTACCAATGAACAATTGACTGACAATATCTACATATATATAGGTAACGATAACGTAACACAGTTCTTTTGCTTACTGTTAGGATTAAAACAGAATGACAAATTGATTTCAATTCATTCTCTATACCAGTGAGAATATGAGTAATCTAAAGGTGCTTTCGTGCAAAGTATAATAGCAAACACCAAAACAGCCATTGCAGTTGTGTAGAGAAAAATCAACAAGAAACCTTTAAAATAGCCAAACGTAATATCTCATATGATTATAGCTTTACTCAGATCACTTACTACAAAGTTATATAAGATCAACTACCTGAAGAAATTCAAACTGCAAACGACCACCTCCATATTCTATACACATAGTTAAGGACTAAAGGAAGGAAAATATTTTTCTGATAACTTACACACTCAGCTTTGAGACGACGAGTAAATGAAGAAAGTTTCGCTCAGCTATACACTAGAATACGAAGATTAAATCCTCGAGTTTTGGTCACTATATTAATACATTAATTCGGTTTTTTCCCATGAGGTATTTATTTGGACGGCTTTGCATGTACCAGTTTACGCCGTCTCTGGTGTAGAGATGATATCCGGCTGTCTGTCGACAAAAGGGCGTGTGTACTGCTCAGCAGTACGCTCCGTCCTCCTTTATGACTGTGAGCGAGACATGGCCATTGACAGTGGAAGACATGAAAAGCCTGGCTAGCTGACTTTGATCATAGGTATCTGCTTTCTATCTCGCGTGTGAAGTGATATAATAAGGTGAGCAATACTGAGGTTAGGTAAAGAGGGGAAATCAAAAGACAAGGCTGTGAAGTTACATCGACTGTGAGAAATGGTTTGGACATGTGTCACGTATGCCTAGCCATCGCCTTCCTCAACAAGCAATGTTAGCTGACTGATATAGGGTCAGGTTGGAAAAGAGCCAGTGGTAATCAAACCAAAACATGACATCATCATCCACAACAGTTAGTTTAAGCCAACCAGCCAGACACGCAGGAAGATATAGACTTCCTGACTGGTTCGGGTGCTCAGGATGGTGAAAACCAATGAAGGCTTGAGACAATTGGTGATATGGCTCAAAATCGTTTTCAATGGTTAGTGCAGATGCATCCATTCCTTGTCACTAATAATATCCAATAAAACTATATGCTTCTTCGATATTACTGTTCTTTTTGCCTCATATCTCTGTTTACTGTTTCTACTTTGCGTTTCTTTTTACTTTCTTCTCTTGCTTTTTGTGCTAATTGAAATGTGGCGACTCGAACTGTTGCACATCAGTGCAAAGTTCTATGCTGAAACCAGTTAGTCATTTCGATGGCTCCCACGTTCTTGCTATAGTATTGCTTCATAGTCATATCTAGTCTTCAGACTTCGAAGTTAAACACACACACATACATAAAATTTCATTCTCATACTGCTATATGTTGCTGATTACATCAAGAATACCTCATTTTTTGTTTGTCTAGTTGTAGCTCGTTAAAACTGGTAGGAGGGCTATTTGGGAGTAACCCATACTGCTCTGTACACATATCTGAGCAATTTATTTAAACAAAATTTGGAAATTCAGTGTTCAATGTGATTTATTTCATTTAATCATACAATAAATAATAAAGGCTAATGTTTATTTTTGATTTATTATTACCTTTGACTTACTTGTCCATTTTTCGAGCTAACACAATCTCCACGTATACATATTGTACTAACACAACGATCTCTAAAGGCTAAACAATTTGGGAAAAGATAAGATGGATCACTTCTAAGCGATGAAGGACACCTTAGAAGAGAAAGAAAGAGCAATAAAAAGTGAAGTATAGGTGATTCTGTTTTGAAAAAAAGAAATTATTTCATTTTTCTGTAAAAAAAATTAACAGTATTGTGACTGAAGCTTCAAGACTTCAAACTTGATGTTCCACTCCAAAAAGAAGCCATAAATATGTTTATCTTGTATCCGAATTACTGTCCTCCAGACGTTCACATTCATATCATCGAAAAATGCTTACAGCATACATCTCTCTTTTCAGACTCTTTAAAATTTACTAGCCTTTGATAGCTCTGTGACAGAGATTTAGAGGCATTATTTGAAGAAGTTTGTATTTAAATAAATTACTAGGATTCACGTGACTCAGAGGTTAAGAGACAGAATACTCTCCAAACACGCCTTACGTGGTCTGGTGTTCGATTTCTGACTAGCACACTAGTAAACATCTCAAAACCAGTATTAATCCCTGTAGACAGGGGAGCTTGGGCTGAGATTAGCACCTCCATCCTTTAGAAAATAAAACCACCGATACTGAAACTTCAAAGCTTAAGCTTGAAGCACTCTATGTTCCACTCGAAGCACAAAGCACTAAACACCAGCGTATCTTTGTAAAATTGTACTTAAAATTAAAATTAATGTAAGTACCGAACTTGGGCACTATGGCAGAACGTAATTCCATATTAGATCATTTTACTTTAAATATCACACAGTGATGATGCAGTATTAACAAATTTTTGAATGGACACTAATGACTAGTGTGACGTGTCTAGCCCTTTATTTGGTGCAGACTGAATTCTATCAGTCAGGTTTGAAATATAGCGCCTTGCTGACTGGTGAGTACCAACTAGCACGAAACCTAGATCAAAGGCTTCCTGCTGATTGCCTCCAACCACCTAATATCACTAAATCAATGTGCACCGTGATGGCGAGCTAACTAGAATGGCGGCCACATTGCAAAACCTGACTTATAGAATTCAGTCTGCACCAAAGAAAGGACTAGACACGTCGCACTAGTTACTAGTGCCTAGTCAAAGATTTATGCTCTACCACATTGCCGGTAATTTTAGTATCATGCAGTGGTTCTTAAAATTCCAGTTCTTCATAGACATACAATTTTACAAAGATACGCTGGTGTTTAGTGCTTTGTGCTTCGAGTGGAACATAGAGTGCTTCAAGCTTAAGCTTTGAAGTTTCAGTATCGGTGGTTTTATTTTCTAAAGGATGGAGGTGCTAATCTCAGCCCAAGCTCCCCTGTCTACAGGGATTAATACTGGTTTTGAGATGTTTACTAGTGTGCTAGTCAGAAATCGAACACCAGACCACGTAAGGCGTGTTTGGAGAGTATTCTGTCTCTTAACCTCTGAGTCACGTGAATCCTAGTAATTTATTTAAATACAAACTTCTTCAAATAATGCCTCTAAATCTCTGTCACAGAGCTATCAAAGGCTAGTAAATTTTAAAGAGTCTGAAAAGAGAGATGTATGCTGTAAGCATTTTTCGATGATATGAATGTGAACGTCTGGAGGACAGTAATTCGGATACAAGATAAACATATTTATGGCTTCTTTTTCGAGTGGAACATCAAGTTTGAAGTCTTGAAGCTTCAGTCGCAATGTTGTTATATTTAAAGTGTGAGAGTGTTAGCCTCATGCGTAATCTTCCTTCTTTTTCAGGCCCACTGTGGCTTAGAAATCTAGGTGAGGTTTAGGAGTGCGTCGATCAGGAATCGAACCAGGAGAAATTAGTGAGTAAGTAAGCCGTAAAAGGTGAAAATTAGTCGGCAGGCACCAAGGGAAAGATTATTTTGACATAATAGGGTGGGTGCGGTATACCAGTTAGCTTCCTTATTATTTCCGCTTTATTATACCATTGTTCATCACGATTACTCCCATTTTTCTCTCCATTTTGTTTCTCCGTTTCTGTCTGCTTGAGTATGAAACTAAGTAGGTATATAAGGCGACCTGCTTAGACCTAGGGCTACCCAAAACCTTCATTATATTGCATCTGACTTCTTGTGTTTTCCCTGTCTTAATCTATGAAAATATGACCTCCATTTTGATTGTTTACTCTAGCGAATGTTTAAAACGTTTTTAATCTGCTGTTCTGTAAGTCTCCATTAAACTTAAGAAAAAACATTATGGTGGATGGCGATGTGCTTTAAAATGTCATTTCTGAGAATATGAGTTCAAATTACCACTTCCTACCTACCAAAAATCAACTGCCTGCAATCTATCCCGTCTTCTAATATACATCAAAATATAGGGTAATACCTTTCAAAGGAACTTGATTCCACGATCTATATAATGATAATCTAGTCTGTCTTAAAGGTTTCAGACTATTAAGACAAAATTGGTGCAGTCCTGAAAAGAAATGCAGTGGTAACTTTGCAGCCTTTCACAGTCCTTTAAATTTTCGAATGATAAAATCGATCCTACTATAGTTCGACTTCGTCTGAAAGACTTATCTAAGCACAAATACATTTATATTTCAATTAATTATATCGCACCTGGTTTTAGTCTCTCAGAACTACCCCTCTTCGTTGAAGAATTCACACTTTCTTCTGCTACTCCCTCTGGGAGCTCATTGTCAACAGATACTGAAGATTTCATTTCCAGTAACTGAAGTTCCCTTACATCGCTCGGTCATGAAAGTATTGTCAGATTTATCACCCGACTAGACCACACCGTAGATTCAGTGTTCAGAAAAATAACTTCGGAATTTATTAAGCTAGCATAAGAGCCACACTATTAAATTCGTATCATTGTATTGTATTCTACGGGTGTTGTCAGAAATATATAAGTTACACAAAATGGACCTTCTCGCAGTGGTGACACAGAGGTAGAATGCTCGCCAACCACTCAAGTGGTCCGGGTTTCGATCCCCAGTCAATACACTCCCAAACATCTCTTAGCTAATAATTAGCCCAGCAAAGAGGGAAGGTTGCACCTGAGACTAGCAGTTCCACTCCGTAAAAATGAGACCACTGCTACCGAAACTTCAAAGCTCTAGTTTGAAGCCTTATGTTCCAGTAAGGACGCAAAGAAATAAAATTGAAATAAATAAATAACACAAAAGGGCTTTCTCAGAGCTCTGTAAGATTTATTTATATTCAGAGAAAATTGGATTCAGTATTGTACTACATGCGCAGAATTCCACACTATATCAAATGTCTTGTTTGGAATGAGGTCATTACTATTAATATCAATTACTGAATTGAATTTTCGATTTTCCCGTCGACTGATTGGACCGAAGTGCTCGGTCTCAGGTTGACATGTCAGCTTCTTGTGCAGATGCTTCGACGATGTCTGGGCATTTAATTAGTATTTAATTGGTGGATAGTGACTAGCAGTGGAATTCAGGATGCGCATTTCGTCCTATTTGGGACTCGTCAGTTGGACGTATCTGCATTTCTCAGTGAGTGATGATGATCCCACCGCATACTTCTGGCCCAAGTGGTCTAGTGGATAACGCTTTGGCGTTTGAAACTATGGGCACTGGGTTCCAGCCTCGCTGAAAACATCATCACTCACTGAGAAATGCAGGTACATCCAGCTGACGAGTCCCAAATAGGACGAAATGCGCATCCTGGATTCTACTGCTAGCCACCATACACCAATTGTATACTATTAATATTACATTAAAATTAATCTTAAAAAATAAGACTTAGAGACCCAGAACAATAAATTAATAAACATAGAAATACGTTGGACTTATAATAAAACTGTTTTCTGATAAATACAAATACATCTCAACGACTGTACAAAATTATGCATTGCATACTGACTGTGACAACTTTCGGGAATTTGAAACTATATTCTGATTTATGACCTGTTTAAACCCCAATTATTTTCATTTTCTCAAAAAATGACAATTCAGTAAATAAAACTGACTTTTCGAAAACAATTAATTGATTTTCAACAAAACAAGAACTACAGTTTTAGCACAAAAATTGGTACCTACTCTTATTTCGTTGCCTTCTTGTCAGCTGCTTACAGGCCAAAGACATTATTAAATATATCTACAAAAACAATTTTGACATACTTGCACAGAGTTCATTTTAAACAAAAATCAATCGATCAATATATGCATACAGTAATAATATATACACATATATGTAATGTTAAACACTATTCCGAACAATAATAATCATACACAATAGAAACCTTTCAGCATTTCTCATTCAGATGAAACAGTGATGAAAATATGCAGTTATCAGGGCAAAGGAAGACTGATAACCGCTTCTTTCTAAACGCATAAATCAATTTTCAGGCACGTGATGGAGATGGCTTCAGCAAACTTGAGGAGAATTGAACTCTTTTACCGATTGATAATTTTGAACAATCTTCCGATGTCCACCTGCTGACCCGTGTCAAAGAAATGCCTGACGATGGTACTGTTTAAAGCATTTGTTCCCTTGAGACGTAGGCTTTTTGGTACATATTCAGAAATCCGGAGGTATGCCCTTCTTTCTGTTCTCCCAATGTAACTGCTTCGGCAGATACATGTAAATTTGTATTTATAGTTGGTAACATGAGGTAAAATGAGAAGGATACCTGTTGATTTTTGATTGCATCAAAGAGCAAGTTGTTCGATAGATGAGGACAAGATTAGCTGCAGGATAGGCTATGGCTAGTGATGTACTCAGCCTTTTGTTGATCATTGTTGTAATATTTTCACCTTTATAATCAAGTTGAATTTCGATTGGCTTTTCTTCCACTGTGATTTGTTTTACATTTGTGACTTCAGATCTTCCATACTTGTCCTTTCCATGTAGGTTTTCGATAAGGAAAGGACAACACTTACATTCAAGTAGCTTTTGTCCAAATAGCTATAAACGTGGACTAGTCAAGACTCTGCACAATAGAGCGAGGAGAATATGCTCTATAGAGAAATTAGAGGAAGAATTTGAGTTTCTTGAATAGATATTGAAGAGCGATGGGCACCCTGAAAGGTTCATCAACAAGTATGGAAGATCTGAAGTCACAAATGTAAAACAAATCACAGTGGAAGAAAAGCCAATCGAAATTCAACTTGATTATAAAGGTGAAAATATTACAACAATGATCAACAAAAGGCTGAGTACATCACTAGCCATAGCCTATCCTGCAGCTAATCTTGTCCTCATCTATCGAACAACTTGCTCTTTGATGCAATCAAAAATCAACAGGTATCCTTCTCATTTTACCTCATGTTACCAACTATAAATACAAATTTACATGTATCTGCCGAAGCAGTTACATTGGGAGAACAGAAAGAAGGGCATACCTCCGGATTTCTGAATATGTACCAAAAAGCCTACGTCTCAAGGAACAAATGCTTTAAACAGTACCATCGTCAGGCATTTCTTTGACACGGGTCAGCAGGTGGACATCGGAAGATTGTTCAAAATTATCAATCGGTAAAAGAGTTCAATTCTCCTCAAGTTTGCTGAAGCCATCTCCATCACGTGCCTGAAAATTGATTTATGCGTTTAGAAAGAAGCGGTTATCAGTCTTCCTTTGCCCTGATAACTGCATATTTTCATCACTGTTTCATCTGAATGAGAAATGCTGAAAGTTTCTATTGTGTATGATTATTATTGTTCGGAATAGTGTTTAACATTACATATATGTGTATATATTATTACTGTATGCATATATTGATCGATTGATTTTTGTTTAAAATGAACTCTGTGCAAGTATGTCAAAATTGTTTTTGTAGATATATTTAATAATGTCTTTGGCCTGTAAGCAGCTGACAAGAAGGCAACGAAATAAGAGTAGGTACCAATTTTTTGTGCTAAAACTGTAGTTCTTGCTTTGTTCAAATTCATTAAAGAGAATAAATGTATGAAATTAATTGATTTTTGAACTATCTATGGTTGAGTTTGGTTAACAGGCTGTCACTGGTAGATTGAACAATGATTGAAGGTGACCTGAATGTTCGGAACACGATGGGTTTGGAACCAGCAGTCTCAGAATTACTAGTCCAACAATCTAGCAGATTAGCTACGAGCTCACTGCTGACTAGGTGATATGTAGATAGATAAACATTGGATTATTCTTTTGTGGTTATCTGTCACGTCCATATCACTGGCCATGCATATATATACCACTGGTCCACCTTGTAAATGTACTGTGGCTGATACTCAAATATACTTTTCTTTTCACATCGTTGTGTGTTCTCCCTTAAGTAGAGTGGGTAGAGGAAAATAGGTAGCTGTCGTATAATATTGTTGGCGTTTCTTTTTTATTCCTTTACGTTCCCAGTGGACCATAGGACTTCAAGCTAAAGGCTTGAAATTTCAGTACCACTGGTGTTTATTTTTACGGAATGGGGTAGCTAGACTCATGCCCAACCAACCTCCCCTTTTTAAACGTCTTATTACAGGCTTAGCGAGGTAAGGGAGTATGTCAGCTGGGGATCGAACCCCGGACCACATGCTTGGTCGGCAAACATTCTACCGCTGTGCCACCGACGCACATTGTTGGCGTAAGTCTAACGATATTTGTGATCACCACGTCTATCACCAGCTCGTTGTCCTATTCAAATCCAACGTACTTTTTCAAATATGAAAGTGGCGACATCATGACATTAAGTGATCATTTCGCTGCAATCATATTAGTCAATGATATATTACTACACGTTGTTTTAAGTTAATTCGCATTTCTCTTTGACTGACTATGTTGGATCGATCTCCTTGGTCTCTGTTGAAATGTCAGCTTCTAGTATGGAGCTTCGACGACGGCTGAGGATTGACGTGATTTTACTTTGGTTGATAGTGACTTGTAGTGGGACGAATAATACCTGATACCCTTTGTACAAGAGGTTACCCGAGTGGCCTAGTAGAGGGAAACCCTCTGGCGTTTGAAACGTTAGATCCTAGGTTTGCATCTCATTTGGAACACTATCACCTCCTGTGAATGTAGGTACACCCAGTGATGAGTCCTCAGAAGGATGAAATGTACATCATGGATTTCACTGTTACTCAACATTAATCCTATTTCAGCCTAAATTTTCATTTCCTCTTCAATCAACATCTATAACGCCAAAGCACTTTTCATAAGACTACCGGTCCGACGATAGTCAATCATTGTTAACTAGGGTTAATTAAATTTATCAGAAACACATTACAATGAAAAACGATTATTATTTCCCTTAATTCCTAGAGGAATACAGGGCTTCATCCGCGCCTCTCCATTGCGTTCGGTTCTCTGATAGAGTTTTCACCTGACTCCAAGTCTGCCCACATGACCTCCTCCAAGTCACACTTTGACGACCAACTCGCCGCTTTCCTTTCGGGTTCCACTGGAGCAATGGCTTGTCTAGTGATGTCATTTGATGGTTTGTTTCCTCAGCGTATGGCCAATCAATCTCCATTTCTTCCTGCCTATTGGTTTCACAGTCGGTTCCTACTGGGTTGGTTGGCTCATTGCCAGAGATCTCTGTTGGTGATCTTTTCTGGCCGGCCATCTGATCTTGAGTATTGAGTGAAGACAACTGTTAATGAAGGTCTGTATTTTTTTTTGAGGTGCTCTTTATGACGCGCCAGGTCCCTGATCCGTTTAGTAGCACTGACTTCACATTGGAGTTGAAAATGCGGATCTTATTTTCATTTTCATGCTGAGTGCTGTTGATCTCCTTACAGGCTTGAGAGTAATGAAAGTTTGTCTTGCTTTTCCGATCATCGCTTTGATATCCTCGTCAGTAGTTATTAAAGGAGGTTGCTTCTTTCATATTTCTCTCATTTATGCTGATTGTTGTCTGTTGTTGCTGTTGGTGTTGGCCAAGAATCTTCATCACCTCTGTCTTCTCTATGTTCTCCTGAAGTCCTACCTTCTCTGGATGCTTCTTCTGCCAACTTGTTACTTTTCACTTGCATATCTTCCAGTTTGTAGGAAATCAGACATATATCATCGGCAAAGTCCAGATCCTGTAAAAAACTATAAATATAAAATTAATTCAAACTAACTGGCAATAATATGTATTCGTTCCTAGCGTCCCCAAGCATACACCGCCGTTAGCTATATTACATGCCATATTTCCAGGGATATTAATACCAGAGGCTGGTTCGACACATGGATCACGTGTAGTATTACAATTTATACCCATATGAGTTGGCTAAATGAGAAAAAAAGTGGCAAAATGGAACAAACTTTAAACAACAAAAAACAGCATAAATGTTTTAAATTTATAAATTAAAGTTTAATTTTGAAATAATAGATAAGATTTGTGATTCACTTGGTTGCTTTTGATATTTTTTTGTACTCTGAACTGGATGATTTCATTTTCGAAAATTTCATTTTCTATCTAGATAAAATCTCCAGTGCTTATTTAATTGTGAAGTCAGTTTTTGTTTGAATTCTCTATGACCCTGTTGACCTTGACCTTGATTGGTTGTCATATCTTTATATTAATCTGTTATGGTATCGATTATGTTGTCGATATGTTGTTCGAGAGTGGAAATACTAAAAATGTTAGAGAATTCTTAGAATCTGATACTTCAGTGATCAATCTTCACTCAATGAATTTATCAATAAATCAAGAATAAATCACATGTCCCAAAGGTCAGACACAAAGATGAGAAAACTTCTAAAGATAACATGGTCAAGGTCAACGCAGGAGAAGGTAATAGCATCAATGGAGGAATTTCAGAATACTCACTTCATATTGGGAGTATGCACTAAAGATGTTACCTGGAAGGATAAATGAGAGCTTGACAATTAAATCACCCAACTCAAAGAACATGACCACAGTAAGAAAGAATCAACAATTTATTGGTGATTTAAGGAACATCTGTTTGAATCTGTAGTTTATCACCTTATCTGTTGTCCAAAAACAAATTACCTAACAGAATCATGCTACCATTCTATCAATTCGTCGATCCAATTTTTAGAGAAAATCAAAAAACATTCAGGTAGAAGACAATGAAATAATGGTGTTCTTTGGTGTCACAGCATTATATACTTCAATTAGTCCAAAACTAACAACAGAAACTATGAAACAATTAATCTATAGTGATGAAAACATAAAAACGCAATGTTCAACTTGGATAGAACTCATAAAATTATGCCTTACAACATACTTCTGATTCAATACTCAAATATACGAACAAATAAAAGGAACACCGATGGGATAGCCCATATCAGGATTAATAGCTGAAGCCGTTATGCGAAGATTATCATTAATAGCTCTACCTATAATTAAACCGAAAATCTGGGTACGTTACGTTAATGATACATTTGTAATAACTAAGAGAAATGATTTAGAATATACCCATAAATTATTAAACAACATATTTGAAGACATCAAATTCACAAGAGAAGAAGAATTAGATATCAAAATCCCATTTTTAGATGTCTTAATCAGGAGAACCAACACAGGAAATTTAGAAACACAAGTAGGTAGAAAATCAACGCACACAGATCAAATACTCAACTATACTAGCAACAATCCAATTACTCACAAAAGAAACTGTGTGCAGACATTGTTTAGAAGAATTCAAACACACTGTAGCACTCCAAAGTTAAAAACAATGGAAGAAAAATACTTACAAAAGGTCTTCAAGAAGAATTGTTATCCACAAAATTTCATCAAAAAAGTGTTTAAAATCGAATCCCAGCACCAACAAAGAACCATCATAACAGACTACAAGAAAATTCATCCTACCATGCATAAAATATATCTCAGAAATAACAGCTAGACTACTGAAACCGTTTGAAATAGATATAGCACACAAGCCAGCCAGCCAGCACAATCACTTCATTCGACATTGTGCAAACCGAAAGATCCAGCAGAAAAAGAAGATAAAATTAATACCATTTAGAAAATAAATTGCTTGAACTGTAACAGGCATTATATCGGCCAAAGTGGGCGTCCCTTCGAATCAGAATCCAGGAACACAAATCAGCCGTGAAAAGACATGATATATATTCTTTCATATCAACGCATGTAGATAATTATGGACATCATATTGATTAGGATAACGACGAAATTTTAGACAGAGGAAACACCAAAGGTGTCAGGGAATTCCCAGAAGCCTGGTACTCAAACGAAAATGCAATTAACAAACACGTTAATATAGACGAAATATACCAACTAATAAAAAGTAAATCATGTGACCAGAAAGTTTAAGATCCAAGTCAATAGAAAATGGTCAATACATGTGTAAAGATGGTTACCGGGAGACGCAGTTCTATTGCTCATGGAAAAAAATTTAAATCAGTTCACCTTATGCTAAATATTGCACTAAAGATGTTGCCCAAAAGGACGACGAAAGCTACACAACAAAACTAACCAGCTCAGGGAACGCTATTAGTTGCAAAGAGAAATCACTTCCGGAGAATACCTGTTTTATTGACGGAAAGTTCAACGACGCCTTTCAAATGAAGGCAATAGTAAGACAAGATTGCCTACTATCACTCATGATATTCGTGAAAATGGTGAACTCGAACAGACTGTGGAAAGCAAGAAGACGAGTATATGTTGGAATGAATAAAACGCTGTAGAAGGTCTGAACTCCTCAGAAACTTGAAGATCTATAGGCGAAAACCAACAAGTTGGTATGAGGAGCAGACAGGGAAAACAGGAATTCAAATGAGCATAGAGAAGACAGAGGTTATGAAGTTGCCTAACCAAAAACGAGGAGTCTAAAGGAAGCTGTCACTTTTGCTTACCCAGCTAGATAATATCATTTGAGCTACAGATAGCACATATGAGGATGTCAAAGCTAGGCAAGGCCGGAAAAGTAAGACAGAATTTTACTACTTTGTAGTCAGTATAAGGGATAAGATCCGAGTTTTCAATACTAATGTCAAGACACTCAGTGCTTCTACATGGTTCAGAGATTTGGTATGCATGTCACAAAAAGCATTTCTAACAGCCGGCTATATATTTTCATAAACAACTGCTTTCGCCCCAAAAATAAGATCAGTTGACTGGCCAGAAAGGGTGAGAGACAATGAAGTTTGGTAATGAACCAACCAAGCATCTATTACTCAACAAATATGAAGGAGGGAATGGAAGAAATGGATGAGATTTATACTGAGCAGACCGTTGAGTGATATCATACGATAGGCTGTCGAGTAGAATCTCGAGTGCGAGACGATCATCATCTGAGTAGGAAATGTGGGTTTATCGGCGACGGTGATATTGTTTTTTACTGTTATTACCCCCTTTAGTTATTAGAGGAACATAGGGCTTCAACCACTCGTTTTCATAGCATCCCGTCCTCCGCCAACGTTTTCACTTGACTCTACGTCTGCCCACATGCTTTCACCTCCGTGTCACCCTCTCACCGACGACCAACTAACCCATTCGGGTTCCACTCAACTGATGACCTGGCGCGTGATGTCACTTGATGGTTTGTTTTCTCAGAGTATGGCCAATCCAAGCCAACTCCATTTCTTCCTGCATATTTGTTGCACATTTGGTTCCTGTTGGGTTGGTTCGCTCCCAGAGACCCTTCTCTATTGCTTATCTTTTCTGCCCATGTGATTTTAAGAGAAGTATTGGGCGAAGAGAGCTGTTGATGAAGTTTTGTAGCTTGTTCGGAGTGCCCTTTGCGACGCGCCAAGTCTCGGATCCGTATAATAGCATTGACTTCACACTGTAGTGAGAAATCCGGATCTTATTTTTCATTTACATGCTGAGTGCTGTGGATCGCTACACAGCCTTTAGAGTAACGAAAGCTTGCCTTACTTTCGAGATCCTCGCTTTGATATCTTCACCAGTTCCACTTGTTGTTGGTAAAGGAGGTTGCTTCTTTCAGATTTCTCAGATTTATGCTGATCGTTGTCTCTTGTTGTTGCTGTTGATGTTGGCCAGAAATCTTCATCACCTCTCTTTTCTCACTGTCCACCTGAATCCTACCTTCTCTGGATGCTTCTTCTGCCAACTTGTTGCTTTTCACTTACATATCTTTCATTTTATAGGAAACGGAAATGTATCATCGGCGAAGACTAGATCTTCCAAGTCTTTTGTATTGGTACATTTTATGCTTATCTCTTTGTTGCCCGCTGTCTATCGCATTATCCATTCTACCGTAGTCAAAAAAATCATTGCAGGTAGTAGGGAGCCAATTCGTCTTACTCTCGTTTTCACATCAAGGGATTCCATGAGTTTCCCGTTGTGGATTAATTGGCATGCAGCATTATCGTACAACTGTTGGATGAGATGTATAATTGTTGGTCCTACTCCGTAGCGGCAATCGTGGAACCAAATAAAAATAACAATTTAGAGAACAGTGTAAAGTAGAGATATCCTAGTAGAATATCCTAATAAGATTTAAGTCTATTTTGTTGTATAAATAAAATGAATGTAGAAAAAAAAATAGAGCCAATGGTTCCACTGACTTAATTTAGCTATTTTCCCTGATTATAACCTTCAATGTTTATGCTGAATGTAAGTATAAACGTGATTACGGTATGCCATTATTACAAGTGAACTTATTCCCTCTCAAAATAATGAACCGGTGCATAATTAATTATGTAATTCCATTTGTACTAATACAGTGTGTTGAAGAAAAGAAAACTTTCAGTGCACACACACACATCTCTCTGTTTACTTTCTATCACTATGGTGACAATAATTTCCATTCAAATCTTTTCCTATTTCTTTTCCCATATAAATAAATTACTTCCCTTTGTGTTTTATTTACTTTTTTTAAGTTGTTCAGCACCGATTAAATAACACTTGATCACATGGAGAAGACAGAGAAGAAAAGTGTTCAATGGTAAATTTCTTCCAGTTAAAATCAAAATCAGATGATGTACACTAACTATTTAACCTTTTATTTTTTTTAAATCAAAAACGAAATTCTCTCTTTTAATGATTTTTTTCATTCTGAAGAAAAGAATTCACTAACTCTTTCATATATAATTTAGATGATGACTTCTGTAATCGCCATGCTAATGTCAGCGCTAACATTATCGATCAATGTTAGATGATATGGGACAAATATTGAAGTGTTGGTTTGTAGGGATTTGATTTGTTTGGTTACAGGATTTCATCCCTATATTCATTTGAATTCCTGTTTTCCCTGTCTGCTCCTCATACCAACTTGATGGTTTTCGCCTATAGATCTTCAAGTTTCTGAGGAGTTCAGACCTTCTACAGCGTTTTATTCATTCCAACATATACTCGTCTTCTTGCTTTCCATAGTCTGTTTGAGTTCACCATTTTCACGAATATCATGAGTGATAGTAGGCAATCTTGTCTTACTATTGCCTTCATTTGAAAGGCGTCGTTGAACTTTCCGTCAATAAAACAAGTATTCTCCAGAAATGATTTCTCTTTATTTTTGGACAATAGATAAGGCGATAAACTATAGATTCAAACTGATGATCTTTACTACTACAATCTACAGTCATCTGTGTGAGTACATATATCGAGTATAGTGTGATTTTGCTAAATATCATTCTATGAGAAAGTTGGAAACTCCCTTACATCACATAAGAGATAATTATTCAGTGTAAAAAGTCATCCTCTTAATGCTTTTAATTTCGAACAACTTTGTAACTCTAATTGCATATGAATTCTGACTGGTTGTTAGAATTCACTGTTCTTGTCGATTATTTTATCTGCTACAGTAGGGGACAATTTCAGTAATAGGACTGTTATTCAATGGGATTCACATAGTACAGTCATATATCAAGTCTCATTAAAGATTGACACATATCTTGGATCCTAAAACAATCAACTGCAGGTTAGAAATGATATCGAGTCCCTCACTCAATGAATTCATATATCTAATGATGCTGGCGAATTCAATTCAGATATATCAATAAGAACCAACAAATATAACCAAAATAGGAATATTCTTCGATTACTAATCTGTAGTTAATAATAGATGTATGTAATTATTGAGTCATACGAAAAGGTACAAACAGCGAAGAAAATTTTCTTTTCGCTGTTTGTACCTTTTCTTATTGTAACAACAGAAGACAAAGGCCAGGCAACAGATCTTTTTATTATGAAAATCAACACGTATTTATACATATTTCACATACATTATTATAGACAAGCGCAGTCATCTGATTGGTTGTTTATCAGAAGTTAGGCAGACAAACGCAGGCTTCTGATTGGTTGTTTCGGGATTCCTCGACAAATAGAGTTCTCTATCTGCGAATCATATTTTGCCACCTTAACTTTGCTGTGATTGGTTGTTGAATCAGCCTTGCTCATATTTTCTCACGGCCTGCTCTCACCACATTATGACTCAATATGGGTATGTAATTATGCTGAATAAATTTTAATAACGCTGATTTTATTTTTTCCTCTCAAAAATCTTTTGCTCCATAATTTTTTTTCAAAAAAAGGATTATATATCTAAAACTTGTAAAGAAATTCAAAAGTTTAGTTATATTTCCTCATTATTTTATAAATTTTTAATAGGAAAGTGAAATATATATTAGCATCTAACTTTATTTTATTGAATATCTTTGGCTACTACTTGGTTATTAAGTAGTCTGCACGTTACATCGAACTTTTTTAAGTGACCTTAACATATTATCGGTTAGAGAACCATTGGAAAACCTGCAGGAAGTACTGGATAGCTGCTTCGTCCTAGTTTGGTGCTCTTCATCAGTACGCACCCACCACTCAGCGTTCGTTCTCAGGATCTGTCCTGGTTACAGGACAAGCTAGTAGACCGTTAAACCACTGAGACCCGATCCAATGGTAAGTCAATGAACTCTAACTTCTGCCAATTCATGACATAGTCTCATCTTCAACCTGCTGTGGCCTGCTTGTTACGGCTTCCGGCTACAACTACAGGTTAACTGCCTGAATAGAGCTAGTTGCTAAAGAGCATCAGAATAACTTTCAAGTATTGGTTTTATGGGGAATTTTGTTTGATTGGTTGGAGGACTTCATCATGGGGCAGCCAATGTGAGAGGTGTATACAAACTGGTTGGGATGTTCGAGATGCTTAGAATCAATGTCTAGAGGCCATTGATCATAAGGATCAAAATCCTTTTTATGATCTCTCAAATCTATTAAATTCTCATTATTTCCATATAATTATATCAACTGGGGTAAATCTCTGTCTGTTGAAGTTTCTGTGCATTTATTTTCATCTCTACTTTTATGTGCTTTCATAAAATGTGAGAAATCGAACTACTGCACATGGATGGATATACAGTTCTGCTTGGAAAATTCAGTTCATTTCAGTTCCTATAGTCTGAAACTGGAGGTTGATTATTCTAGCTTAACGCTGTCATTGACATAAACTGAACTCATGTATTTATTCTAATGAGAATTTTGTTTTTTGCATTGTGAGTTTTTCAATTTTTTTCACTTTCTATAGTTTAAATGTTATTCAAGAAATATTTAATTCTAGATTAGAGTAAATTAAGGCGGCTAGTTCGAATCCTGATATGACTTAGATTTTCAGTATACTTGGAACTACTAAATCATTAAACTGGTAATATTGCGTAAATAAAAAAGGCTATCATAGAAGATCTCAGCATCAAGAATTGACGTGTGACAATAGATCAATAATACTATCCCTATCAACAATATTTTTTAGGGGATGCATAATTTAGTAAATTGTGAGATATACAATAAACTGATATAACATGAAACTTCTAATCCATTTTCACAATAGAGATTACCATCCAAAAGTAGATGTCGTGAACTAACATCAATTAGAGAATCAATGAAAACTAAGAAATGCAAACGATGATTTCATCCTAGCTAGGGTCTCTTCAGCAGTGCACACCGATGAAACCACCAGAAAGGGAATCCAAAATCCCTAAGTTACGAGGCTACTTGGGCTGAAATTTAATAACCAATCAGTTATAACTTCTGTCTAGCAACCAATGATACATATGAGCATCCAATTGATCTTAAGATAGTAAGTGAATGTAAGACTTTCTGCTCATAAGTTTATATATTCTTCGAAGGTACTCAATGTACTTTAATTATGAATTATGTAAAGGTCACATAAAAACATTTTCATATAATGTGTAAACTACTTAATAACCAAGTAGTAGCCAAAGATATCCAATAAAAATAAGGTTAGATACTAATGTTCATTTCACTTTCTTAGTAAAGATTTAATGAGGAAATGTAACTAAACCTTTGAATTTTTTTTCCGAATTCGGGATATTGAACATTCTTTCATTAAAAAATTACAAAGTAAGAGGTTTTTCAGCGGAAGAAATAAAATCAGAGTTATTAAAATGTATTAACGAGAAAAATATGACTGAACAGACCGAACAAAAGCTAACGGACACCCTCCGTAAGCTAAAAGCTGAATCTTTCATCAGCAACGAAACTTTCGAATCCCTAAGACCACTCGGCTCAAATATACCACAATTCTACGGACTTCGAAAGTACACAAGAAGGATATCCCTCTTCGACCGATCCTCGACATGACCAATTCGCCTCATTAACGCACAGCCCAATGGCTAGCAGATCTACTAGAACCAATCAGAAGATAAGTTTCCTGCCACACATTTCGAGATTCATTCGACTTTATCGATTCAATTGAAAACATCAGCGTATCCAACGGGACCATGTTCTCATTAGATGTCACATCACTATTCACAAATGTTCCACTGACTGAAACAATATGCTATATATGCGAACTTATTCATTCCAAAGAAATAAACATCGGTATGCTCACCGAGCGTCTTAAAGAACTCTTGCTGAGGTGTACCCTGAATGTTCAATTCTCTTTCAACAAAGAAATATATCGCCAAAGGGATGGTATAGCTATGGGCTCACCACTAGGCCCATTGCTTGCAGATTTCTTCATGGCAAAACTCGAAAACACATGCCTGAAGAAAATGATCGATACCTTCGAAATCTACAAGAGATACGTCGACGACACTTTCATTATCGTCAACAATGAAGAGAATCTAGACGACATCCTGAAGTCGTTTAACAACTGCCATCCTGCAATTCATTTCACGCTGGAGAAAGAATCCAACTCCAAAATATCCTTTCTTGACATCCAACTAACAAGACAAGAACAGGATGGAACACTGAAAAAGATCTATATAAAGGAAGTCAACATGGAACGGACAGCCTATTAACTTTCACAGTTGGGTACCCCTATACACCAAACGAAACCCGATCCGTTCACTCAGCTACAGAGTTCGCAGAATTTGCACCCCGGACACCGTAGACGATGATCTAGACAATCTCAAGAGAATCCTCGTTGAGAATTGTTACCCAGAAAGATTTATTGCAAAATCTATGAATCCTAGACCACAAAAACCGCCCATGCTTAGCGCCCCTAAAAAACTACTCTACATGAACCTTCAATTCAATGGAGATATATCTGTGGAAACACTAAAAATCGACTGTCGCACATACTCAAGAAGACCTTCTTCGCAGATGAACTACGACTAACCTTCTCCACAAAACCTATGATTCATGTGAACGTGAAGAATAAGCTACCACTGCTGGCCTCATCAATGTGTATTTATCAGTTCACCTGCTCGTGTGGAGACAGGTATGTCGGCCGTACCCAGCGTTCGCTTTCCAAGCGTATCACCGAATACTTACCAACATGGTTTTACAAAGGAGAAAAACGATGTCCCCGCAGCTCCATCTTAGAATATCTGATAGAATCCGGACACCAAGCTGCACCCCAAACAAACTTCAAAGTCGTCTACAGAGTAAGAAGTAGTCTTCCAAAAGGTGTACGAATCAGACTTCTTCAAACTGCAGAAGCAATGGCGATTCACTTGCTAAGCCCTGAACTCTGCATACAGAAGAGGTTCGTTCAATCACTAATATGCAATGGACGTAATCTAATGTATCGATAAGTAAATTCTATCCAATCTTTTTTCTGTCTCTTCATTAGTATTATTTTGTCTTCTCAATTGTAATATTTTACATTTTCAACCTTCTTGTTCTCTAGCCCCACCCGATTTAATTTCTGCACCTCACTACCACTGTTACTGACTTCACCAACGCTCAATTTCTAGTCATTTATGTTACGTCATCCAAATTAATTGCTCAATTTCAGCTTTAATTCCTAGAGAAACATAGGGCTTCAGCTGTGCATCTCTATTGCTTTCGGTTTTCTGCCAACTTCTTCACCCCGCTCCAAGTCTGCTCACATGCTTTCATCTCCTCTTCACATGACCTCCTCCAAGTCACCCTCGCACTGACCACCAACTCGCCACTTCCCATTCAATCGGGTTCCACTCGAGCGAGGGCTTGTCTAGTGATGTCATTTGATGGTTTGTTTCCTCAGCGTATGGCCAATCAATCTCCATTTCTTCCTGCCTATTTGCTTCACAATTGGTTCCTACTGGGTTGGTTCGCTCATTGCCAGAGATCTCTGTTGGTGATCTTTTCTGGCCAGCCATCTGATCTTGAGTATTGAGCGAAGACAACCGTTAATGAATGTCTGAAGTTTGTTTGAGATGCTCTTTATGACCCGCCAAGTCTCTGATCCGTAAAGTAGCACTGACTTCACATTGGAGTTGAAAATCTGGATCTTATTTTCATTTTCACGCTGAGTAATGTTGACCTCCACACAGACTTGAGAGTAATGAAAGCCTGTCTTGCTTTTCCGATTCTTGCTTTAATATCCTCGTCAGTTCCATCCGCCTGTAATTGAAACGATGCTTCCCACAAACTAGTACGAAGCAGTATTATCCAGTACTCCCTGGTTTTCAATAGTTTCTCTAAAAGAAGTCACTCTGTGGTCAATCTTCAAATCCAATGATTTGATAAAACTGTACAATGTCTATCAAATAATGTAGTTAAAAATACAGATATACTTACATGACATAAACAAAAATGTCTTCCTTGAATTATATTACATCTTCTTGTTCCAACTTTATCACAATATTTTTCACATATATTTTCAGTTGCACAATGACCTATATACAATGAGAAATTATTAAATTATAATATACTTTTAAATAATACATTTATCTTGTGTTTAGTTAAATATAAACTGTACAAAAATATTTATTAATTCATTTGGTCATATTTATAGCTTCTTGTTGACGATATAAAATGCCTAAAAATGGCTTAAACCAGTCTGAACAAATTTAAACCATCGGGCCAAGGCAGAATATTTAGTGAAATACGACTGGACAACCTTCAAGTCTGAATTTATACACTCAGTATAATTGGCTATCCATTAGCTCAACTTTCTGAGGTAGGTCATATGTGTGCATAATACATTTTTATACAATGAATTGAACTGTTCTCACTGACACGGATCAGTCATTTTTTATGATCCCAAGAGCCCACAAAAATAAAGGCAGTGATCTGAGTTAGTATAGAATCGACAAATCAGTTGTGTTATTACATCACCAGCAGAGATAACATTTGGTGACTGAAAGTAGAATCTAAGGGACGATTTTTGTCTTATCTGGGACTTTTCAGATGGACATTCCTACTCTCCAATGAACAATGCTGTTTCCATTGAGACTTAGATCCAGCACTTATCGCTTTAAACACTCAAGTCTTTATCTACAGGGCCATGAGAGCCATAGACATCTTGAATTCTTGTGCTGGTGGTCACCAAGGGGTAACACATATGGTTTGAAATAAGGCATTTCATATTTTTAATTTCCTATTGAAATATCTTAATTCAAACTGATCACGCATGTGGTCCGGGGTTTGATCCTTGGCCTAGAGGAGAGAGGACAAATCGCCACAAAATAATTTAAATGTAAGGAATGCGTTTATGACATACCCTAACAACGACACCGATTGTAGTGAAATACGCCATCGCAATATTCGCATACTTGACATTATATTATGAACTCGGTGAGATTTTTATGACGTATTTATTCGAACACTTTCAGAGTTCTCGCTAGTCTCTGAAATTAAATTATGCTTCATAGTCATTTCTAGACATCAGACTTATTGCGTAAGGAATGTTTCGTCTTTACTTGTCTGCAAGTGGCGCTAATTCACTTTGCTACGTCATGCTTTATGGTTGTAAGATATTGTCATCGAAAGAGGAATATATGAAAAGGTTAGATTTCTTTGATCACAAGTGTCTGCATCGCGTCCCACTTGTTAAGCTAGGGTCAAGATGAGAAGCCAGTCGATGAGGCTGTGAAGATGAATCGATTGAAATGCCTAGGACAAGAGTTGAGCATGCCAAGCTATCGCCTCCCTCGATGGTCAATCTTAGGTAACATAGGAGCAGGCTGGAAGAGAGCTATGGGTAGTCAAACCAAAATTTGGGATCAGTTTATGAAATCCTTGAGACAAGTAGAGAGGTGTAGATGGCCTCGTTGGGGTCCTCAGGGTACTAAGGGTCAATGAGTGGAGGTCTATGGAGTGATATTGCTCAAAATTGTTGTCAGTAGCGCAGATTGATTCACTCATTGCGATCCCCTATTCATCCTTCCTCAATATTCTGTTTATTATCCTCCTTTTGAATGTCTTCTTCCCTCTCTTGTGTCTATCTTTGTGTGCTGGATGGATCACGGAGGCTTTAGCTGCTTCATTTCTGTACAAAAATCTATGTTTAAACTCGGCCAGTCTGTTATTCTTGGAGGGAGCATATTTTGAACGTCTCAAATCATCAATCCCTAGTGAATATTTTGAATACTAAATATAGAGATATGATCATTTAAAATGATTGATATTTATGTCCAGAATTATTTACTATGGAATTTTATGTCTGAGCATTAATCTAATCAACATAATTGCTTAATTAATATATATCTTAATATATTAACTACAATGTGTGCAAGATTTGAAAATGTAAATTTACCGCCAATAATGTTTATCATTGAACATTTAATGTCTGAATCATTTTTTTGAATTCCAGATAACAAAAACAAAAATGTATCACTAAAATCTTTTATACAACAAATTGAAATCCTCTTTAATTAAATTAATTGAATATCGTTGTCATTCTGTCATAGAATAAAAACAATTTTCGCAGAAAAATTATCTAATGGTCTAGATTCCTTCATGCTATTTTTTTTATATTAGACATGACTCCCGTTGAGATAAAAAACAAAATGATTTCAAGGAAAGAATTCTGTTCCCATACTGATTTCATTTTCGTACCTGTACAATCGTAGCTAGATATGTGCGAAGCTCTATTCTAAAACACCTGATCGACTCTTGTCACTCTACCAACGCTGACCATGATTTTAAGATCATCCATCATCTACCGAATCCATGTTAACTTGCTGGCAGCGGAGGCCTTGACCACTCACCATATCTACTTGTCCCATTTGTCATTCTTTTTTTTATTTCTTTACGTTCCCTGTAGGACAGAGGACTTCAAGTTAGAGCTTTGAGGCTTCAGTAGCAGTGGTGCTTATTTTTACGGGGTAAAGTTGCGAGCCTCATGCCCATCCAACCTTTCCTCTTTACCAGTCTTATTACTAGCCTAATGAGGTAAAGGAGTGCACCGGTCGAGGATCGAATCCCAAACCACCTGGGTGGTTGGTGAGCATTCTACAAGCTGTACCACAGACGCTTGCCATTCTGTACACCTTATGAATTATTCTATATATGACAGCTATTATTTTTCTACTTGATCTTTAAATATGACTATAATTACAGATATTTTATTTGCATTTCATACTAATATTATTATTTCATGTATTCACACCTTTGATCTAATTCCCTCACGGGATGTAATTTCTTAAGAACCATATATATACGATTTTACAGCTTGATAATAAATTCGTTGGAAAGAGTCTCTTCGCTGAATATTGTAATCTTAATGCTACAATGGGAATTATTAAATTACAAATGAACTATGACAAACAATAACAACTGGCTTTGTTCTGTATTTGTATTAGCGTTAGAATTTGACAATAAGTGGAAATCCTAAAATACGATAATATTGGTGTAGGTGATCAAAAGTCACAAATGAATATAGGTCGAACTCAGAGGAAACTCGTTAATTTATCACTACACTTGATGTCTGTCAGCCCTTCCTTCAGGTTCTCCATGTTTTTGGTATTTGTTTATATGTATTTTGTGGTAATCATTTTTTTCGCACAGTATTAAAATTAACTCACTCCCACCCGCAATGAAACTTATATTCTGTTGACATGGCTTTAATGATTATTTGTATTAATATATTCGTGGATTTATAACTGTAGAGCCTAAAGAAGATTTTATTGAAAACAACTGTCCACTCAAAATCATCTTGTTCAGATATGAATGAATTAATAAATAAAGGTTCAGTAGATATCTGTAAAATAGAAGATCGGAAGATTAAGTGCTTTTGGAAGCGTGAAATGTTTAAACGCAATAATAAGGAAATTCTATTGCAGCGTGAATTTTCATTCAACCTGTAATCATTATTCGTCTGACTTACCGACTGAAGGAATGATTTTCGACGTGGAACTTTTTACAAGCAAAGGTAAAGAAAAGAAAGACCTTGACAAGGTTGTTGAGCCTGGGTATCTCAATGACCTGACGAGCTACGTTGTCTGGGACGAATTTTCATATAAGTGCTACCATGCCAGAAATGTTGACTGATTAACGGTTGGATTAAAGGCATCTACCGTCAGTGTAAGTCATTTACACTATGTTGAGAGTCCGTTAGCAGTTAGTGAATAGAGTTGTAACAGTAGTGAGGTGTGTCTCTCAGACGACCAACAAACCAGCATTGCTGTTCCTTCGATCTTGAGAGATGGGTTAGAATAGTTTGGCTTTGAAATTTGTACACCCCGATTTATCTCGTCGTGGTCCTTAACCAAAAACCAAACCAGAAAGTTGTTTCCTGGACTCTGCGGTAACACAGTACTAATGTTGCTTCTATTTCAGATATCAACCTCTACAGTGTAAGCAGTCAGGGGAGTAATAACCACTCACACACTTCCATAAATACTCAGGCTTCCCAGTCATAACCCACCTTCATTCATGAGATTGTTATCAGTCTCCCAACTGAAGAAACAAGTATTAGGTGGGAAATCACTAACTTATTTTACAACAGTAAATAAATGCCTACTTCTATTCCTCCTATTATTAAAAACGACACCACTACTACTGAATTCATCTACTGACCGAATATCTGACTGAATATCAGTGTCGAATGGCATGAAGAAATACAGCGGTTCAAGTTGAAATATTCAAAAGTCTGTCTGTCTGTTTTCGACGTGGACTTTGCACTGATGTGCGACAGTTCGAGTCGCCACACTCCATGTAACACACAAAGCAAAAGAAGAAAATAGAAGAAATGCATAATAGAGACAGTAAACAGGTGTGAGACAACGGAAAAGTAATAACGAAGAACAATATAGTTTCATTGGAAATCATAAGTCACAAGGAGTGGATGCATCTGCACCAGCCATTGAGAACGATTTTGGGCCATGTCCCCAATAGTATACAACCATTGGTTCTTACCATCCCGAAGACCCCAACTAGTTAGGAAGTCTACACCTTCCCACGTGGCTTAGACTTACAGTTGTGGATTTCATTTACTGGTGCCATGTTTTGGTTTGACCGCCACTAGCTCTTTTCCAACTTGGTCCTATTTCAGCTAGCATTGCCCATTGAGGAAGGCGATTACGTTACACATGTCCTAACTATCTCAGTCGATGTAATTTCAAAGCCTCGTCGATTAACTTTTCCCCCCTTACCTAGCACTCGACGCCTACCCTCAATATTGCCCACCCTATTAAACCACTTCACACTGGAGATAGAACGCAGGCACCTATGACCAAAGACACTAGTCAGCCTTTTCATATCTTCCGTTCTCAATGGCCAGGTCTCACAGCCATAAAGGAGGACGGAGCGGACTGATTAGCAGTACACAGGCCGTTTGATCGAAAGCCAGCTGGATATCACGTCTACTAAGCCAGAGACGGTGTAAACTGGCATATGCGTAACCAGCCCTCTGTATCCGTGCTGACATTTCGTCAGAGATCAACCCGTTGGGGATGATGGTGCTTCCCAAATAAGTGAAGCGGTCAACATTCTCTGCCACTTCACTCCGCATTTCCAAACTACGAGTCAGTGTGGCCCAGTCCTGTAACACCATCTTGCATTTGGTGGGAGCTAATCGCATGTCAAACATTCGTAGATTGCAGCTCAAGGTGTTCAAAAGACTCTGCATTTTGTCAGCATCCTCGCCTAGAAGGACTATATCGTGTGCATATTCTAATTCAACGAGATTGTTCTCTGGTAGCAAGTCAATCCCTGTGTCTCTGAAGTGAGTTAGGGTTAAGTCCATCAGTACATCTATGATGAAATTGAATAGAGATAGGGATAATGGGCATCCCTGACGCACACCACTAGTTGTCACCACTTCAGATGACAACTCGCCGTAAGCCCTCACCTGGCTGCTTGAGTTCGAGTAGAGTGCTTCAATCAGTGCAATGTATTTTCTCGGAATTCCCTTTACAGCCAGGCATCACCAGAATACCTGTTGGTCGACAGAATCGAATTCCGCCTTAAGATCAAGAAATACAATGGTTTTTGGACGCCGGTAGGAATGCCTATGTTCTAGAATCTGTCGAAGGGTGAAGATATGATCAATACACCCTCTTCCTGGTCTAAAGCCTGTCCGGCTCTCTCGTGTTTGTGCCTCCCGAGCAACACTTAGTCTACGCAATATTATTGAGCCTAGGACCTAAGATACTATATTAGTCAAGCTAATCCCTCTGTGATTATCACAGGAAGACTTTTCTCCCCTCTTGTATATCGGGATAATCAGTGACTTACACCAATCCGACGGGACTTCCTCTGATTCCCAGACGTTGCCTAGTACTTCGGTCAATGCAGGCAGTAAACTGTCTCCGTCGTACTTAAATACCTCTGGAGTCATTCCATCAGGTCCCGCTGCTTTGCCTAGTTTCAGATTGGTGACAGCTTTAGTAACCTCAGTTAGGGATGGAGTACCTGTGTCTATATCCCTTTCAGAGAGGTGTTGGATGTTCGGCAGGTTGAGCGTGGCTGTCGGCTAATTAAACTGCTCTTCATAGTGCTCTTTCCAGCGTTCCAGTCGTCTATCCTGAGAGCTAATTATGGTGCCAATTTTCTCCCAGATTGTTTCACTTATCATTAGCCTTTTACCACCTGCTTCCCTGATAAGCCTAAATAGTTGTCTGGTGTTGCCAATCACCGATGCCTTTTTCATCTCTTTCGCTTTTGTCACCCACCACTGTTCACGGTCGTTTCGAAGACTTCTTGTTAGTTTTTGTTTGAGTAGCTTTCGCTCCTCATCATAATCGAAGCTAGCCGGAATCAGTCTTCTTGCGTCAATGAGTTCGGATGAGGCGGTGGAGATCCAAAGGCTCTTACTAACTTTTGGTTTTAGCTTATTAACAACCTTTACAGCTGTGTCTACAGATAACTGTATGTTGTGCCAGGCTACCCCAGGGGAAGTCTTACTATCGATCTCAGACATTCGTTTCGCTATATCTTCCTTAAATATGGGCTCAGTGTCTCGATCTAGTTGGGGACGTAACTGTTTCACTGCCGTCAATTTCTTATGTCCGCTTAGTCGTCAACATAAACGTGATCAGAATCTACGCACGTGTTCCAGAAGAAGCGGCAGTCTTCTACTGACCCTCGCCAACGATACCCTATGGCTGTTTGGTCTAACTGAGTCCAGCGTTGATTTGGTGATGGAGGTCTCCAGGTCACACAATGTCTCTCTTTGTGCCTCAAGTTAGTGCTGACTAGGAAAAGATGATTATCTGAGCAAAACTGTAGAAGACGATCACCGTTTTCGGTTCGTCGGCAGGGTACTCCATAAGTACCACCTACATATTTCTCAGTCTGGCGCAACTTTCCTACTTGGGAGTTAAAGTCGCCTGCTAAAACAACTATATCTGAACGTTTTGCTTTTTGCAGCAAATTAGACAGTTTCAGGTAGAAGTCATCCTTTAGTTCATCCGAACTATGAAAAGCAACGACGGGTAGCGCCATCTTTCCTTCTTTTAATGGACCTATTCAAACGAACTCCACACATACGACTATCTACTGGGTTTCAGTCGAGAAGTGATTTTTCCGCCCTAACACTCAGCGCTATCCCTACACCTGCGAGTCCTCGCCAGCTAGCTGAGGGGTCCCCTGACACCCTTGAAGTGAATTTTGCAGATTCACCTTGTTGACCGGATGAGGTTAAATGAATGACCACACTCGGGCCTTGTATGCGTGTCTCCGAAACACAACATACATTCATGGTTCGACTTGCCAAAGTTTTTGCTAGTGATGCTTGTTGTCCGATTTGGCAGAGGGTCCTGACGTTGAATGCTCCTATATGAAGTTGATGACGTGGCTTTAAAAGGCTGTCTGGGGTGTTTCTATGGCTCTCACCGTTGTTCGTGGTCACAGAGTGAAATATTCAAAAGAAGTTTAATGAGCATAAATATGACGGAGAAAGAATATTACGATGAAAAAGCATAAGGGTTTAATGGAAATTAGAGATCGTAAAGAGGAAACTGCTTACTATCCATTTAGAGTGACCTTCTTAAGAAATGTTTCTAAGGAATGAACAAGTGCTGACTTGCAGAGATCCAGTTGGTTTCAAGAAGTACACAACAACAGTAGTGTTTTGTTTTGGTTTCAGCTTAATGCATCCATTACCCTACCAGGGATAGAACTTGGGAGCCGGGTAACATAACTGATATCCAGCTTGTGATCTGACTAGAAACCAACCAATATGAATAAAAGTCAAAAAGTATTCGTGTGTTTGAATGTGCATGTGTGTGTATGATTTCATTTTATTAATGAATGTCAAATATTTTGAAAAAGAAAAATGACAAAAATAACTTTTAAAAGTGAATATCTTTTCAGAAAACAATAAACTATGATGTGTCACATTCATTCCGATGTCAAAATAATAATAATAACATTAATAACACCGAATAGTACACAAATAAATCAGTTACATCCTAACCAACTGACTAACCAAGTGATCACAGAATAATGTGACTTATTATAATTCATCCCGGCGAAATGACCCATTTCTTGACAATTTTATATTACTTTTTCAATTGTTACTTGGTAAGTGTTGGACGGATTTGAAATTAGATCATGAATTGACATCAGTTAGAGAGCCGTTGAAAGCTGGTTCATAATAGTTTGGGGCTAATTCAACAGTCATCACTTGTCTTCCCATCTGTGACTGAATTCATCTTGTCTAACTGATGTCTACTTGCTATATAACTTGTTAAATCAATAAAATTCTCAGAAGTCAATCGAATGCTTTCTAAAGTCTAACCACTGGACGAATTTACCTGAACTTCTAGTGAGAAGGTGTGACTATCGGCGTCCACCAAGTTACCGATGACACTAGTTCGCGGCGGAGCCGAAACTTGAGAATTGGCTGAATTTAGGATTCTTGATCTGGCTATTTGATTCAGTCCAGTGACTGAATGATCAGTGGGCTCATATTTCAACTATCCCTAACATGCCATTAGATCGCATGCTTGTTGTAATTTTCTAAGACTAATACTGAAGATAATGAATAGTACTACTAACAGGATTTTGTAAGTAGTTTATTCTATGATCAGTCTTTTATAGAAATATAAGCAGTAGACAGGTGGATTCACTGGTGAAGAGTAGAAATGAAAGAGCCTTGTGAAACAGTATAGTAACCATGAAAAGAAGACGAAATAGACCGAAAATGAGGAACATGTCCAAATGGGAATTTCAACATAAAGTTTCTGTATTTTGTTATAACTGGGTATCATTTGGACAAATCAGCAGGTCTGCTAACAAATACCACATTATTATTCTAATTAAAAATTATTATTATTAAAAACACCACACATACACGATCAAGCAGACAGATGATAAATTTGTTGAATCACTTGTTTTGATATTCCAAATACCTCTGTGTTCTGCAGCTACGGTGATAAAATGAGTATGTGTAAGGGACTAACCGTTTTTGTGTTCCAAAAAATTATATCTTCCTGTAGACTGGTAAATCGCTAAATATAGTTCCAAACTAGAGCAATTAGGAGTTATTTTACCGTTCCCTTACATATATTATTTCCACATAATACAGTGATACAATACAAGATCCAAAAGGGATCTCTGGGAACGAACCAACCCATCAGAAACTAGTTGTGAAACAAGTATTTAGGAAGAAATGGAGGTGTATTGGACATACTCTGAGAAAACCATCAGTGACATCACACACCAGGCGATTGCTCGAGTGAAACCCGAATGGGAAGTGGCGAGTTGTTCGTCAGTGAGAGGGTGACATGTAGGAGGTCATGCGAAAAGGAGATCAAAGCATATGAACAGACGTGGAGTCAAATGAAAACGTTGGCGGAGAACCGGACACAATGGAAACGTGTGGCTGAAGCCCTATGTTACTCTAGGAACTAAAGGAGACAAGAATAATAGCAATGTTAGAAATGATCAGCGCTAAATCCCGGCCTAAGATCTTATTTCTATTGTCAATCGTCAGTAAATTATATCTCAAATATTCAAGTGTTAGTTTGTAGGGATTTGATTGGTTACAGGATTTCATCATGAGTTGACATTGGTTAGAGAACCATTGGAAAACCACCTGAGAGTACTGGACAGCCAGCTGTTTCGTTCTGGTTTGAGACTCTCCAGCAGTACGCACCCACCGCCACGGTTCGAACCCAGGACCTTCTGGTTACAAGGCTAGCGAGCACTTATACCATTAGGCCACTAGGACCCGATCCAATGGCCTGTCCATAAATCCTAACTTCTGCCAATTCACGACAGGGCGACCATTAGCCAATGTCTTTGGCGAGTATTTGTCCTCGCACTCGACCCGCTGCACCCTACTGGTCACCACTTCTCACTAGAACCCCAGGTAACTACCTACCTGATCTCGAATATTTCGAATCTTTGAAGGAACTGATCTCCCTTCTGAAGGCCGCACCGACATTATCAGATGCTGTAGTTAGAGTCTATACCAAGAAAGCTATTTGGACCTCCACAACCCCCTGTATAGATGTGATCAATAGACTGATTTACCTATCGGAATAGACTGAAGTGGAATGAACTCATCAACGTGGAAAGTGAAGAGCGCAGTTCAAATTGTCAAATCATAAAAAACCCATGAAAAGATAGAAAAACAAGAAATGCAAAGAGAATACAATAAACTGAAACATACTGGAGGAAGAATAATTACAAAGAGAGAATAATAAGAATTCAACAGAACTGGGAGTTCATAAAGGATGAATACGTTTGCACCATTAAGTACAATTTTAAGCTGTCAAATGCAGTCGAACTAGAGACATGGTGGTGTTTGCCATACTTTCTTTATTTCTTCGCTTTCATTATGAAACAAAGAGCTTCAAACATGACATCTTGAAATTTCAGTTACTGTCGTGTTGTTCGTTCTACTCTCTGAGGTTTGTAGCCCCACATCCAAACTTTCCTCTTTTCTGGACTCACTATGCAAGAGGCTATTGATGGAATCCTGAACCACGTGCCTGTTTAGCACCGCGAACTCTGGATAACTATTTCGTTCCAGTCCCAGGCGCTTCAGCAATGCCAATTAAAAACCCCAAAGTAATGAATAAAACACTATGAGATTTCTCAGGGAAAAATAAATTAATATATCTGTCTACCAGTAAGCATTTCTTGAAACCGATCGATCAGATATTATAAATTTAACTGCCATTTTAAATAAATACAACCTTCAATGAACTTCATTCAACAGTTCTCCTCATGAATACAGTGTTATTTTCTTGGTTTCCCAGGCTTTCTCTGACTTAGCCTTCTAAGGTTATCAGTGCGTTGGTGACTACTGGATGTCTAAAATGTAACTTCGCCAAAAAAGAGACACAGGTTGGAATCCCAAACTAACTAACTAACCGAATGACTTCCAAAAAAGTAGTATTATTAGTAGTAGAATGTTATAATACTCACTCTGCCATGAGATGTTACTTGAGAAGGAATAGAATTGAAAATCGATTGGTTGTATAAAGAAGGTTACCTTGTTCACTTATCTAGGCAACCACCATCGTTGCAACTACAGGCGGAACGAACGGAGATGCCAAAGTCAGAATCGGAAAGGCAGGATACGTCTTCATCAACGTGAAACAAGTTTCGAAGTCTTCTGCACTGCACTCAGTCAGCACTAACAACAAGATTCTGATTATGTTCAACACAAATATCAATGGACTAAGTCAGTCAGTCACCTCTTATACACGTGGTCAGAAACTTGCACTGAGTGTAGCGTAGAGCATTTCTAACAGGCTGGTGCAGATTTTTATCAACATCTGCCACCTTCACTGCCACTGGCTGGCTCCATACTGAACATAAGATAACCAGTCAGCCAGCCGGCCGGAAAGAATTGGCAACAAGAAACTCTGGCTGAAAACAAACCAACTACTAGCCGATTGCTCAGCAAATATGTAGGATAAAATGGAGGTGGAACGGGAATACTTTGAGGAAGCCGTCGAATGACATCGCGCACAATGCAAGCCATCACTACTGTGGAATTCGAATTGGAAGCGACGAGTGAGTTGTCGATGCGAGGGTGACATGGAGGAGACCGCGTGTTGGGGAGGAGGGGGAGATGAGAGATTATGGACAATCGTGTGGTTAGCCAGCTGAAGAGGATGGTAGGAGATAGAATAAAGTGGAGATGTGTTGTTGAATGAAGCCCATTGTTCCACTCGGAACACAAGGGAATATTAATAACGATATAATACTTTTACAACAGAAACAGTAATAATAATAATAACAATTTATGCATAAATGTATTTTAGTGTATTTTATGACCAGAACAGATGTTGTTTGAAACAGGTGAAAACACTAATGAAATAGGATATAATTTACATTACACCAATAGGTGACTATGAGTAATCATGACTGTGTTACTAAAAATAAAGCTATCAAATAGAACTTTATGTTAGACTTTACACTTGTTAATAGTATTCTTAAGCTAAATTCTAATTCCAGATTCTAAATATTTTTTCCAGTTGTGGCGTCATTATATTCCTCTCCTCAAAATTTAGGAGCTTCGCCTTAGTGTTTTGGTTTGTAATAATGCCTACCTGGGAGAGGTTCTACGTTGATCTTTCAGTCAGCCATTTAGGTGAAGAAAATTCTTTATCAGTAAAAAATCACATATACCCATAGCTTCGAAAAACAGTGAGCTTCATGCATATTATTAAAGATATGATATTCTTACCTAAGATGATTTCTGATTAAGGGATTGTCTTCACTGGAAACAAGATTATTATTTATTATTATTGTTTCGTTAAATTCCTAGAGGAACATAGGGCTTCAGCTGTGCGTCTCTATTGCTCTCGGTTTTCTGCCAACTTCTTCACCCCGCTCCAAGTCTGCTCACATGCTTTCATCTCCTCTTCACATGACCTCCTCCAAGTCACCCTCGCACTGACCACCAACTCCCCACTTCCCATTCAATCGGATTCCACTCGAGCGAGGGCTTGTCTAGTGATGTCATTTGATGGTTTGTTTCCTCAGCGTATGGCCAATCAATCTCCATTTCTTCCTGCCTATTTGCTTCACAATCGGTTCCTACTGGGTTGGTCCGCTCATTGCCAGAGATCCCTATTGCTGATCTTTTCTGGACAGCCATCTGATCTTGAGTATGGAGCGAATACAGCTGTTGATGAAGGTCTGAAGTTTGTTGGAGATGCTCTTTATGACGCGCTGGCCAAGTCTCTGATCCGTATAGTGAGTAGCGTTGACTTCACATTGGAATTGAAAATCCGGATCTTATTTTTGATGATGAGTGCTGTTGACCTCCACAAGAACTTGAGAGTAGTGAAAGCTTGTCTTGCTTTTCCGATTCTGGCTTTGATATCCTCGTCAGTTCCGTCCTCCTATAGTTGAGACGATGCTTCCCAGGTAGGTAGGTAGGTAGACAAAGGAGGTTGTTTCTTTCAGGTTCCTCCCATTTATGCTGGCTGATTGTTGTCTGTTGTTGTTGGCCAGGAATCTCCATCACCTCTGTTTTCTCTATGTTCACCTGAAGTTCTATCTTTGCTGGATGCTTCTTCTGCCGACTTGTTGCTTTTCACTTGCATATCTCCCAGTTTTTGAGAATTTAGACATATATCGTCGGCGAAGTCCAGATCCTCCAGGTGTTTCGTATGGGTCAATTTTATACCTTCTTCCTCATTGCCCGCTGTCTGTCGCATTATCCAATCTACTGCAATCAGGAAGATCATTGGCGATAGTAGACAGCCTGTAGAAGTAAGTACAGCTTTAAGCTCCTGTAATTCTCACAACAGTACTGATCACTTACAGACACTGATATGTAGCTGACCCATCACTACTTGGGTATCCTGTTGATTGGAAAATTTATTTTATACAAATGTTACATACCTCAGAATTTAAGCCTATGGATGACCAATTATATTGACAGTACAAGGGCGGATTTCCAAGTTGTCCAGTTCTGCTGCAACTCAAAGGTTCATTTTGTTCAACACTGATCAAGCTTCCTTACGCCTGTTTGAATAAAGCATTAGCTACTTCCTGTCAAGCCTATATTCTAACAAATGATGAGGGATAAACATCTGACCGAAATATAAATGACTTAAAGAAAACTAAACCTCCTCTTCAAAAATAATTTTTAACAAGAAACAATGAGTAGATAGCTGGTAGGGATGATCTACTGTATGTATGGTGATAAGATTACCTCAAAACTCAGTCCTAAAGAATAACTCAATAGAATAGTAAACTATGGATTCTAGGCATGAAGCTGCATCAGGAATGACAACACATTAAAATACAGATAAATTCAGTCGAATACCTTCAGAAAAGATGAAACACTTTTCTATAAAAGTATTTATGTGTAGGGAATTGATTGGTTTTATTTAAAGAATAGGGGACAGTGATTCATTCTAGTTGGGAACACTTCAGATGTACACAGTCCAAGACTAGAAAGAAATAGCTGTCCAGTAATCTCCAGTTTTCAGTAGTTCGTTAACTGACACTGATTCGTTGAAATTTAACCTGTCGTTATTACTGCTGTTAGCCACAACCGAATGCTTAAATCCATTTATAAAACTATATACAACTGACTGACTGAGATGAGTAGTTGTAAACCAAACAGATCAACCATTCATGGTATCAAATAGATCATATGCTGTGATCTGAACTAGTTAGTTTCCAAAGGAAAATGAAGTGAAAATATCACCCTTCGAAATGCGTCTGCTAACTAATCTTCAGATTGGGAATTTTATATAAAGTTCATCTATAGTTACTATTATTATTATTTCCTTGGCTTCCGAGTGGAACAATGGGCTTCATTCAACAACACATCTCCACTTTATTCTATCTCCTACCATCCTCTTCAGCTGGCTAACCACACGATTGTCCATAATCTCTCATCTCCCCCTTCTCCCCAACACGCGGTCTCCTCCATGTCACCCTCGCATCGACAACTCACTCGTCGCTTCCAATTCGAATTCCACAGTAGTGATGGCTTGCATTGTGCGCGATGTCATTCGACGGCTTCCTCAAAGTATTCCCGTTCCACCTCCATTTTATCCTACATATTTGCTGAGCAATCGGCTAGTAGTTGGTTTGTTTTCAGCCAGAGTTTCTTGTTGCCAATTCTTTCCGGCCGGCTGGCTGACTGGTTATCTTATGTTCAGTATGGAGCCAGCCAGTGGCAGTGAAGGTGGCAGATGTTGATAAAAATCTGCACCAGCCTGTTAGAAATGCTCTACGCTACACTCAGTGCAAGTTTCTGACCACGTGTATAAGAGGTGACTGACTGACTTAGTTCATTGATATTTGTGTTGAACATAATCGGAATCTTGTTGTTAGTGCTGACTGAGTGCAGTGTAGAAGATTTCGAAACTTGTTTCACGTTGATGAAGACGTATCCTGCCTTTCCGATTCTGACTTTGGCATCTCCGTTCGTTCCACCTGTAGTTGCAACGATGGTGGTTGCCTAGATAAGTGAAGGGGGTTTCCTCTGTCAAATCTCTGCTGTTGATGGTGATTGGTGCTGGTTGTTGTTGATGTTGTCGCAATTCTGTGGTTATCTTCACCACTTCCGTCTTCTCTATGTTCATCTAGGACACTCCATTCGCTGCTAGGCTCTTCAGCTAGTTTGTTGTTTTTCGCAAGCATGTCTTCGAATTTATGTGACAGTGAACACATATCATCTGCGAAATCCAATCCAGTGTATTGCTAACTTCTTGCTCCCCACAGTCTGATCTACAATCCAGTCCACCACAATTCAAAGTTACTACGCACTATTTAAATCTAACAACTCCTACAAATGAAGTTCGTCCGTCAGTAGTGTTTCAATTATAAAATCTTTCTCAACCATTCGAAATGGGTGCAGGTTTGAATCCTGCAAGATAAACTCCATTAACGTCGACTCGCTTAATAATAGCAAACAGTGAACCAGGTAAAGCGGGAAAGTCGGGCTTGATTTTAGATCCCCCTACTATGCACAAACAACAGGTAACACCACAGCTTATGAATCTTCAAAGCTTGAAGCTTTATGTGTCACTCGGAACGCAAAAAGGAATAAAAGAGAAGACAAAGAATTAATAAAAATTTACACACTGCATTATTGTTATTCTTACTTAACTTTACACAGTGTCACAAGAATCAGCTGACATACTACCCTAGAAATCAGTCAGTGTGTACCCCTAAAACTACTGAATTAATTAGTGGAAAAGTGCATTACCGTTGGTGACATTTATATAAATTTATCGTGGTGAGATACATTCTGTTTTAGCATATATATATCACATGTAACAAGAATATATGTGTATGAATTTCAATGTTTGTTTTTTTCTTTGTATAGAACAAACCAAACAGGAAGACAATAGGTTTCACAATTTTCCACAACGGAAAACGTCACCTGAAATTGTTATCTACATGACTGCTTTAATTTTTTTTTAAATCATTTGAAAAACTTCATGGGGTGTAAATATTTTGAAATGTTAGCGTCCGTCATTTTTTTCTTTCTTTCTTTCTGTAATCTTTAATTTTACTACTACAAATGAAAATGTATTTAACAAAATCGAATTGATATTCAATCAAGTATTGGTTTGTGGGAATTTGATTGATTAGTTACAGGATTTCATTATGAGTTGACATTGGTTAGAGAACCACCTGGAAAACCATCAAGGAGTACTGGACAGCTGTTTCTCCAGCAGTACGCACCCCACCCTGCGGGGTTTGAACATAGGACCTACTGGTTACAACGCTAGCGAGCTCGTAGACAACTAACCCCCTGAGACCCGATCCAGTGGCCGGCCCATGAATTCCAACTTCTACCAGTTCACAACTAGCGCAACCGCTAGCCATTGCCTTCGATGAGTATTTGTCCTCACACCCAACATGCTGCACCCTACTGGTCACGACTTCCCACTAGAACCCCAGATGACTACTTACATGAATAGGGTCAGTCGCCAGTGAGCACCTCATCGATACTGAAGCATAGGTTTGTAGACTTGCACTGATGAATAGTCCCAAACTAGGCTGACGAACAGCTGTCCAGTACTCCAGGTGGTTTTCCAATGGTTCTCTCATCAATGTCAGCTCATAATGAAATCCTGTAAAATCGAACTGACTGTATTTTCCAACATACTCTTGTACCAGTGTAGTATTCACCACAGACCAATATCAGTTAAAGATCCTTGAAAACCAAGGAGTATTGTTTAAGATCCTAGCTTGGAACTCTTCATTACTGCTGAATGGTCAGCGAGCTTTCTCCCATAACCAGAAAGTTCTGAGTTCGATCGCTGGAGGAGGGGTAATGAGTGCACACTGATGAAAAGTCTCAAGCAAGAACGTGTAAAACTTGTTCTGACCTAAGGTAGACCTCAGTAATGAACACTTACAAAAACTTCACCGTTTTACGCCCTTAGCGTACTCCACCCAACGTGTAAATATTGACGAACAAATCGGAGTAAAAAGGCTTGATATGATTAGTATGTCTGGGCAGAGTTATATTTTATACAAATGAGATATGAAACTTGATAAATAAGGAGTTTATACAACTTATTTGGTGCCTTGATTGTCGGTAGGCTCAGAGAGTTCACTGAATGAAAGTACAACAGGAGAGGGAACCAGATGTGCCCAGCCGAGTTAAAAGATGCAGAAGTGCCAAACTAGTGGGTGAGTCAATGCAAACAAAAGTTCAAGGGCTCACTGTACACTACAAACGAAACCGCTGTCTAGTACCTCTTAGTTTTTAACCATCTTTAACTGATTTTGGTTTGTGGCGAAACTTTCAATTAATCTAATAAATCTAAATCCCTACAAAAAGCTATACCCCTATATCATCGAACATCAATGCATGGTTGATAAGAAGATAGCTTTTCACTTAATATAACTAATGTAGTGGGTAATGAATGAAGATAAAATGAATGTTTCGACCACAGCAAGATTTGAACTAGCAAGTTCCGAATGATTTGGTTGACTTTCTCCCAAGTGAGCCATGGGAGCCAACAGCCAAGTGAAGGATCATTTCAATGAAATCATGACATATAATGGCTTGTTAATGGAAATGACATGTTATCTTCATTGGAGAGCGGATAGTAGCTGATTTTGGTGCAGACTGAATTCTATCGGCCAAGTTTTTAATGTATTCACCATGCTAGGTGGTTCCTGATTATGATGGACTCTAGATTGTTGTTATTAGATGGTTGGAAGTAATCGGCAGGAAGCTTTCCATGCAGGTTTCATGCTTGCTGGCAATCATCAGCAAGGCGTATCTGTAACCTTGAAGAAATTCATATCCTCTATTGGATTTAAACCCTCTTCACCCAGTGCTACAGTCCGAACATAGCCACTGAGCTTTTCACATTCATAACTGACCTCTTGTAGGATTGTAATGAATACTCTGATTAAACTAGTGTCATATGTCTAGTCTTCCTTTCGATAACCTAGATTCGAATCTCTAAAGGGATATAATTACTTCAAGATTTCATTTACAGCTTACTGATGAGTGCCAGGAAGCACGAAACCTAGGTCAAACAGGACTTCCTAGCGATTGCTTCCAAACATCTAACAAACACAGAGAATATTAGAGAATAAAAATTTATTTTTCCTAGAAAAATCGGAGAAAAACAAAAAAAATACACATTCACATGTAATTACCTTTATATCCTTTAACTCGATCCCATTTATGATCCGTTTGACATTCACACTTATAATCATTTTCAAGATAACCAGTTATAAAGCATTGACTTGATATTGTATGAGTTACTTCAAGACATGGATATGTTAAACAGGGATTTGGACAAAAACCAAATGGTATATTATATGCTATACTATTATTACTATTATTAGTAGTATTAGTACTACTACTATTACTACTAGTATTAGTATTATTATTGTTATTCAATGAATTTAATTCATTCATAGTATTACACAAATCATAAATAAATAATAAACTCCAATCATCATGAATTTTACTAATATCACCTTGATAAAAATCATCTCTTGATGGACGAAAACGAAACCATAAATTAGAACTACTTATTGCTAATAAATAATATAATCGCCATGCATTCATTAACAACATGTGTAATGGTTTCCCTGGAATATATTTTGCCGGCATAAGTGATTTTTTATAAATACTTTGTATAAATTTATAATCAGAAGTTGTTATATTTGTTGTATTTGTTAAATGAATATAAAGTAAATTATCTGTGTCGACTGGATTAAAGAAAGTATTAATAATAATATCATGAAATGTTTCATTAATTTTTCTTTCATTATTATCAGTTATTGTATTATTAATTAATAATAAGGCAAGATCTTTATAATGTTGTAGAATTCGATGAAAATTACCATGATTATTACGACTTATATGTAAAGCGTTTCCATGTTCAATAAGTGATTTTCTAACTGCACCATAACGTTGTTTACTTGCATCTGCATAAAGCATATCGCTGAAGGGTGTAAAATGAGAAAATAATGGATTCATTTTTAAACCACTACGATAAGGTGTTAATAATAAGGATAATTTCTGTGAGAATATTTCATTTGTATTTAATACTTTTAGTGGAATTAATAAAAACAAAAATACAGTAAAAAATGATGTCTTTTTTTCCATAAAATAAACATAAGTTCATACACACTAGACTAGGTAGGCACAGAGTTGTATGATAGACCGATTGAATTATGTATATTTGAATGCTAAAGATCAATACTACTTTTTATTGATTACTCATTTATCTATTTATGCTTAAGTGAATTAACAACCAATCACAATCAAGGCCACGAGAAATGGTGGGGAATTTAAATAAGATTACTATATTACTGAAGTTTGGCGCTGAAAATGTTGTCTATAAAGATAATGAAACTTTTGTAATTAATATACCCAGTGTGGAGAATATATATTCACAAGTGATCTTTTATAATATTTTTGTAAATTTGACGGGTAAATTTATGAATTGAAAGTAATGGTGTTCTCTGAGCTGGTTGGTTTAGTTGCGGAGCTTTCGTCGTCTTTCTGCATGACATCTTCGGCGCAGTATTTAGCATAAAGTCAAATGATTTAAAATCTCCATGAATGATGATACAGCCGAATCGCTTAATTCGACCTTATGCAAACCAAAAGATCCGATAGAAAAAAGAGATAAAATTAACACCATTTACAAAATAAATTGCTTGAACTGTAACAGGCATTATATCGGCCAAAGTGGGCGTCCCCTTCGAATTAGAATTCAAGAAAACAAATCAGCCGTGAAAAGACACGATATGTATTCTTTAGTATCAATGCATATAGACAATTATGGACATAAATTTGATTGGGATAATGTCGAAATCTTAGACATAGGAAACACCAAAAGTGACAGGGAATTCCTAGAAGCCTGGTACTCAAACGAAAATGCAATTAACAAACACGTTAATATAGACGAAATATACCAACTAATAAAAAGTAAATCATCTGACCAGAAAGTTTAAAATCCAAGTCAATAGAAAATGGTCAATACATATGTAAAGATGGTTACTGGGAGACGCAATTATATCACCCATGAAGAAATTTAAATCGTTTCGCTTTATGCTAAATATTGCGCAGAAGATGTTGCCCATAAGGACGACTAAAGCTCCGCAACCAAACCAACCAGCTCAGAGAACACTATTAATTGCAAATCATCCACCTGAGCTACAAATCTTCTCTATTATTTCAAAATTTATGAATTATTAGACCAGTGACTTTAAATCGACTAACTTCATGGAAAGGATGAATATGGGTGAGTAAGTGGAATAAATGTTGTTTAGAAGAGGTGGCTAGCCTAAGTACTTTGTCTTTCATTTGGATAACCACAGCGGGTTGTGTGAAAAATATGAGCTGCAGCTTAGTAGCATTATAAGTTCTTTGAATCAATTTTCTTAACTCGATGATTATTATTTCATTTGATACTATTTTGAATTGAGATTGCATATGTAGAGGCTTGTTTTTCACAGATATCGAGCAGTGTCTTTCTGCTGGATTTTTCTGGATAGCTATTTTCATTTAACATATCCTACACAATCCTAGGTTCAACTTCGACTACATCTGAATATATAGCTCTGATCATACATCTGGAGGTTCCTATCAAATTTATTTTGTACTGAAGAGGTGAAAAACATCTGGCGGCCTGCTTAAATCTTGGGCTACCAAAATTTCCATCCTACATATTGCATCTATTTCCTCGGATTTATCTTGTTTTAATCATTCAGTTATGTATCCAAATCGCATTACTTACTCTCGCGACTATTTAAAATGTTTTCAACCTGATGATTTACGAGTATATAATAACCTTAAGAAAAAGCATCATGGTGGGTGGAAAAGATCGTTAAAGTCCACTCCAATGCATCAGATGACTGTTCCTGTGATTATGAGCACAAATTGCAGGTCATTATCGAACAAGATTAACTATTTGCATTCTCTATTATACTCAAATGTATATTGTAATACTGGTGTAATCACTCTTTAAGAAACTTGGCTCCATGACTCATATGACGATAATTTAGTCTCCTTAAGTGGTTTCACAATCTACAGACAAGACCGATGCAGCTCAAAGAAGAAGAGAGGTGGTGGTGTTGCCATTTATATTAATTCTCAGTGGTCTACTGCCAACAACATCTGCTTCAAATTCTCAAATGACAATATTGATTGTATAACTGTAAAATGTCGACCTAAACACTTATCTAAGTATAGCTTCATTTTTGTCACAAATATCTATATCACACCTTGTTGCAGTCCCTCAGAACTATCTATCTTCGCTGATGAATTCACTATTTTTGCTGCTGCTTCGTTTGGTAACTCCTTATCTATAGTGACTGGCGACTTCAACTCCAGCGACTGCAGTTTTATTACATTGCTGGGCCATGAAAATGTTGTTAATTTCCCAACTCGACAAAATACTTCACTTGATTTAGTATTTATAAATGATTCTGGAATATACGAAGCTCGTAAAAGAGCTCCACTCTTCAATTCTGATCATTGTATTGTACGAGTCTTACCCAAAATTTACGGAAAGTTACACAGTAAAGCCTTCACAAACTTGTCTAAGAAAGTTGTTCACAGATGCTACTCAAATGAGAACGTACATTATCTTAAAAACATGCTCAGTGACACAAGATGGGATTTGTTTAATGATGATTCACTTGATGACAATATCTCTAATATTACATCCTATCTGAAATTCTGTTTTGAAATCTGTTGTCCAAAAGAAACACTATTCGTCAAATTTGACCGTTTCTCCTCGCCTCAACTTAAAAAGCTTCGTAGAGAGAAGGAAAAACTATATAAGATGAAAGATAAAAGTGGTGTAAAAAGAACTAACTTCTTAATTAAGTCTGAAATGCAGAGGTTGAATGTAATATATAACCAGAAATTCATATCCTGCAAAAATCCTTCTAATATGTGGAAACTATTTAAGGAAATCACTGGTGGTAAGCAGATAAACAATATTCCATATTCTTTTGATGTATGTACTCTTAATAAATCTTTTATTTACTCTCCCTCAAATGCCATGCTTCCCAGCATCACTTGTGTTAATAATAGCCCCTTTCCAGGTTTTAACACAAATGATGTTCAAAAGTGCCTCAAGTCTCTAAACCCTTCCCAGAGCTTAGGTCCCGATTATGTACCTAGTATTATTTTTAAAAAATGTTCTGATATTCTGTGTCACCCTCTCACTGATCTATTTAACAAATCTTTTTCCGATAATATTGTGCCTGCCGTTTGAAAGGACATTAAAGTTGTACCTATACCTAAATTATCTACTGGAGCATGTGTCAAATTTAGACCCATTGCTATTACCTCTCCTTTTTTGAAAACTATGGAGAAATTACTTTTGCTTAGTCTTGTACCTTCACTTAAATCCTTTAATGACCCTAAACAATTTGCCTATAAGCACAGTAGAAGCACTTTAGATGCAGCTGCCGTCTTATATCATAACATTGCTTCCAGTCTAGACAAGGGGGCTAAATTTGTTCGTTGTGCCTTCCTAGACTATACATCTGCTTTTGACTCGGTCCCTAGGGACATCTTATTAAATAAACTTGCTGCTAGTCAAACAGAATGTTGGGCTGTTAACTGGTTACATTCCTGTTTCTCAGATAGAAAGCAGTACACCGTATATAAAGGGAAGTCTTCCACTTCATTGCCTACTGAAGCTGGTGTCCCTCAAGGCGCTGTCCTTTCTCCTTTTCTTTTTTCTTTCTTCTTGCATGACTTGCCTCACTCTGATGAAATAAACTTTGTGAAGTACACTGATGATTTAACGGTTTCAATGGCTGTTAACTCCCAGCTAGATTGTACTAAAATAAATAGCTTTCTATCGGGAGTCAGCAAATGGTCTGAGTCTAACGGTCTTAAACTGAATCCTTTTAAATGTCAAACTGTTAATTTCAGCTTAAGATGTAAAAGACAGTTAAAAGAAGTCATCGATTCTCATGACACTTGTAAAATTGACGACAATGATACAGGAATCACATCAGAAATTAAGTATCTTGGACTTATTCTCTCTTCTGATCTCTCCTGGACTTCCCATGTCTTAGCGATCTCCAGTAAAATATTCCGCCTGACATTTTACATTAAGAAGTTAAGACACTCGGGTATAACTCAACAACCCCTCCTCCTACAGTTCATAAACTCTTGCATCCTACCTATTCTTCTTTATTGTTCACCCTTATTCTTTCCTGGTTTGCTTAAAAAGGACTATGTCACAATTCGTAGAATGCTGAAGACTGTCAGTAGGGTGAGTGGTGTCCCAGTGGACCACATAGTTAACGTCGTTGTCGATAGGCACTTGACTTCGTGCAATAAATTTGCTAAAGGGATTTTGTCTGACTTGGAGCATCCACTTTACCCTCAGCTTTCACCTTGCATCTCCTCAGGTAGAACAAGGAGTAACTTCAGAAAACTGTATGCTCGCACGTCTAAGTATAAGAATTCTATGATACCATTATTATTATTATTGTATCCTTTAGTTCCTAGAGAAACATAGGGCTTCAGCTGCGCACCTCCATTGACTTCGGTTTTCTGACAACTTTTTAAACCTGCTCCAGGTCTGTCCACATGCTTTCATCTCCTCCTCGCATGACCTCCTCCAAGTCACCCTTGGACGACCAACTCGCCGCCTCCCTTTCGGGTTCCACTCGAGCGATGGCTTGTCTAGTGATGTCACTTGATGGTTTCCTCAGCGTATGGCCAATCCATCTCCATTTCTTTCTGCCTATTTGTTTCACAATCGGTTCCTGATTGGTTCGCTCCCAGAGATCCCTGTTGCTGATCTTTTCTGGCCATCTGATCTTGAGTATTGAGCGGAGACAGTTGTTAATGAAGGTTTGAAGTTTGTTTGATGTGTTCTTTATGACGCGCTGGCCAAGTCTCTGATCCGTAAAGTAGCACTGACTTCACATTGGAGTTGAAAATCCGGATCTTATTTTTGATGCTGATTGCTGTTGACCTCCATACAGATTTGAGAGTAATGAAAGCTTGTCTTGCTTTTCCGATTCTGGCTTTGATGTCCTCGTCAGTTCTGCCTGTAGTTGAGACGATGCTTCCCAGGTAGGTGAAGGAGGTTGTTTCTTTCAGGTTCTTCCCATTTATGCTTATTGTGGTCTGTTGGTGTTGTTGATGTTGGCTAGGAATCTTGATTATCTCTGTTTTATCTATGTTCACGTGAAGTCCTATCTTTGATGCTTCTTCTGCCAACTTGTTACTTTTCACTTGCATATCTTCCAGTTTATGGGAAATCAGACATATATCATCGGCGAAATCCAGATCCTTCATACTTGGCACGTATTTTATGTGATGAAAATAGTGTCAGCCAAGAACTAAGTAACCTTTTTTCATCTAGTGAATAAATAATTTCTTCCATCCATCCTTATATACCTTCAAGTCTTACTTTTATTATTTCCATTATATTTATGGTCCTGTTGCTTCTTCGTTTGTTTTACTTTCATAATTGCAAACACCAACTTATTTCTATGACTGCTGTAATCTTTGTTTTTCCCCTCACCATATCATGTAAAGAGAACATTATATTCAATATTTTTAAACATGTTAGGATTTCTATACCACACTGCCAATACTGTGTGAAACAAGCCCACGGCAATTTTCACTTGTATTACTATTATTAACCTAGCTGTTATCATTATTATTATTTCCAGTTAATAGGCTGCATGTTTTTGACATTACCTCTATTGTAAATGTGGAACATTTTCTGTGGGATTAATTTTTATTTATAATTTGAGGAAATTAGATGCAAGGTGTTGTGATTAATGGTGAAAATTCCATTCTGTATTACAAGTACTGTTTTTGGAATAAAGTAAATCATTATTATTATTAAAAGCTATGGAAATGTGTATTATTATTATTATTATTATTGTATCCTTTAGTTCCTAGAGGAACATAGGGCTTCAGCTGCGCACCTCCATTGACTTCGGTTTTCTGACAACTTTTTCACCCTGCTCCAGGTCTGCCCACATGCTTTCATCTCCTCTTCACATGACCTCCTCCAAGTCACCCTTGGACGACCAACTCGCCGCCTCCCTTTCGGGTTCCACTCGAGGGCTTGTCTAGTGATGTCACTTGATGGTTTCCTCAGCGTATGGCCAATCCATCTCCATTTCTTTCTGCCTATTTGTTTCACAATCGGTTCCTGATTGGTTCGCTCCCAGAGATCCCTGTTGCTGATCTTTTCTGGCCATCTGATCTTGAGTATTGAGCGGAGACAGTTGTTAATGAAGGTTTGAAGTTTGTTTGAGATGCTCTTTATGACTCGCCAAGTCTCTGATCCGTATAGTAGCACTGACTTCACATTGGAGTTGAAAATCCGGATCTTATTTTTGATGCTGATTGCTGTTGACCTCCACACAGATTTGAGAGTAATGAAAGCTTGTCTTGCTTTTCCGATTCTGGCTTTGATGTCCTCGTCAGTTCCGCCTGTAGTTGAGACGATGCTTCCCAGGTAGGTGAAGGAGGTTGTTTCTTTCAGGTTCTTCCCATTTATGCTTATTGTGGTCTGTTGTTGCTGTTGATGTTGGCAAGGAATCTTCATCATCTCTGTTTTATCTATGTTCACGTGAAGTCCTATCTTTGATGCTTCTTCTGCCAACTTGTTACTTTTCATTTGCATATCTTCCAGTTTATGGGAAATCAGACATATATCATCGGCGAAATCCAGATCCTCCAAGTCTTTTGTGTCAGTCCATTTTATGCCTGTTCCCTCGTTGGTTGCCGTTGTCTGTCGCATTATCCAATCAATTGCAATCAGGAAGATCATTGGTGATAGTAGACAGCCTTGCCTCACTCCCGTCCTCACTTCGAAGGCTTCCGTAAGTTTCCCGTTGTGGATTACTTGGCATGCAGCATTGTCGTATAACTGTTGGATGAGGTGTATAATTGTCGATGGGACCCCGTAGTAGCGAAGTAGTTTCCAAATGACCTCTCGATCGACGCTGTCGAAGGCCTTTTCAAAGTCGATGAAGTTGAGATAGAGAGGTGACTGCCATTCCAAGCTTTGTTCAATGATGATCCGTAGAGTGGCGATTTGATCAATACATGATTTGTTTCTCCTGAATCCAGCCTGTTCCGGACGAAGTTTTTCATCTAGGGCTTGTTTGATTCTCTCCAGGATGATGCGACTTAGTATCTTGCTTGGAATGGACAGAAGCATAATTCCACGCCAGTTTTTACATTGACTTAAGTCTCCTTTCTTTGGAAGTTTGAATAAGTAACTGTTCTTCCAATCCTCGGGTACTTTGCCCTCTTTCCACACCTTCTCCAGTAGTGGTGTCATCAAGTCCGCTGTTGTCTCTGGGTCTATTTTCAAAGCCTCTGCTGGGATTCCATCTGGTCCCGGTGTTTTCCCAGTTTTAAGCATCTTGATTGCATTCAGGACTTCTGATTTCGTCGGGGGGTCAGTGTTCACTGGTAGTTCTGCTTCCGTTGTTGGTATTGCTGGACGTGTTGTAGGTGGCGGACGATTTAGAAGTCTTTTGAAGTGTTCAACCCAGTGCTTTCTCTGTTCCACCTCTTTGGTGATTGACTTTCCATTGTCGTCCTTTATTGGCTTAATCTGTGTCGAACGTTTGCCCGAAAGGTTCCTAGTTGTTTGGTAGAGTGTGGCGAGGTCTCCTTTGCCTGCAGCTTGTTCTGCTTCGTTTGCCATGGTTTCATAATATTTTCTTTTGTCTTCCCTGGCACTTTTCTTCACTCTTTTGTTCAGTGTATTGTAGCTTGCATTCAGCTCCTGTTTTTGTTGCTCGTCCGTGCACTGGATAATCTTTTGCTTCACTGTCCTTCTCTCTTCTATTAGTTTCCAAGTGTCCGTAGTGAGCCACTGTTTGTCCTGTCTCTTTTTTCTGCCTAGAATTTCTATGCAGGTTTGGCTCCACACCGTTTTCAAGTTGTTCCAGTGCTTTTCAACGCCGACCTCTTCGCTAGTGTTGATTTGTGTCTCGGCTTTGTCCTTTATGCTTGCAATGAAGATGTCCTTTGTAGCCTGGTCCTTCAGCTTTTGAGTGTTGAACTTGGCTTGTGGTCTATCTGCAGCTCCTGATTCCCTGAAAGCTTTTAATTTGATTTGGATTGTCCCTTGTACGAGATAGTGGTCTGAGCCAACGTCTGCTCCTCTTCTTGCTTTTGTGTCCAGTAGGCTGCGCCTCCACTTCCTTGAGATTGAGATGAAGTCGATTTGGTTTTTGGTTTGCCCGTCTGGTGACACCCATGTAGCCTTGTGGATATCTTTGTGCTTGTATACACTGCCACCAATCACCAGTTCGTTGAAGGCGCAGAAGTCGGCGAAGAGTTCTCCGTTTTCATTCATTTCTCCTAGAGCTTCTCTACCCATGATGAGTTCCCTTCCCGTATTGTCTGGTCCCAGTTTGGCGTTCATGTCTCCCATTAGTATTTTCATGTCGCCAGCTGGAGTATTGTCCATTGTTGCCTGTAGTTGCCTGTAGAATTCTTCTTTCTTCTCGAGGTCTGCGTTGTTTGTGGGTGCATAACATTGTATGATTGACACTTTCCTTCCTTTGGAGTTGAACCTGGCGGTCATTATCCTGGACGAAATCGCCTCCCATTGTATCAGGGCTTTCGTTGCCGTTGGTGACATCATGATAGCCACGCCCTCGGTGTGCGTGTGGTTATCTTCTGGGTGACCGGAGTAGATCACTGACTCACCTGTTGACAATTTGGTGAGTCCACTCCCATTCCATCTGCTCTCACATATTCCCAGCACTTGTATTCCGTATCTTTTCATCTCGTTGGCGATCTGGGCAGCTTTTCCAGTCTCGTACATAGTTCGGACGTTCCATGTTCCTACACAGACTTTTTCTTTTGGTGCAAGGAGGTTCAGCATACTGAAGTTCTGTAGCAATTTTTGTTTACAGGGTGGGGTTGCTAGCCTCACGCCTGAGAAAAGAATGATTACATTAAGTAAAAGTTTAGAGAGAAGCAACTTTTTGGGTTGCTCCCCTCAAAATCAGAAAATAACGGACAAACAATGAGAACAACATCAACAAAGGAAACAGTTCACAGAAAAAAGGGCAAAAAGCGACGACAACTATACAATAAGACAACATGCAATATAGTTCAGTATATTAACTAAAATGATGGAAATGTGTATACTCTTCTACAAATGTACTTTTCTTACATAAATTCCTTCTTATTTTACCATCTGGTTTTCTTTTGAGAAGTACATCTTCATAATATGGGAATTTGAAATCCGGATGGATCCCATTAGACTGAGCCGTTATTACGGGCTTATCTTAGTCATGTCATCAATTAAATGAGCATTTGCTGATAATATCGCTTAAAACAACATTTTCTAGTTTATTTGGAAAGGGACTTACTAACATTAGACTTAATGGGGAGCCCATCGCGACTGCAGCCACTTGTACGTAGAATTCACTGTCAAATTCAAAATTTACATTCATGTTACTCTTTAGTATTGATTTCTCAAAGGTTTCTATTGAGATCCCAATATTTAATGACTTGTTATTCATTTCCTCACATATTTAGGTAAACTCTTTGATCAGTAATACATTTGGAAATCGAAATGTTACGTCCAAAGATATTATAGTCGCATCTTTGATGTCCGTATCTTTAGTTCTACCTGCGAGTTCAAACACATCTTTCACTCTATATTTCACTAGTTATTCATGTAAACGTTTAAGAATAGTTACCAAGCATTTGGCTAAAGCATAACAGGGTGAATCTCGCATGTTTGAGATTGATCTCAGTGGCATTCCAGGCTCAGTTAATTTGGATTGGCTGTATAATCTTGATTTATATGCTGCCATGAGTTTGAGTTCGTCATACAAACTTCTGGGAAGTATCCGTTCTCACCTGAGTTCTTCAAATATTTGATTAATCCATTTTCTATTTTACTTTTTAAACCATTTCTTACAACCAGTTTTTGAAACTTTTGTTCGTCATTCATCTTTTCCATCTGGGAGGACTACGTCTGATACTTTGTAAGGTTTTGTAATGACCAGTCTTTTGTTAATCATGAATTTATGTAACCTCACTCTAATTTCCCTTGTCTGGAAACTGTTGCAATTATAAATGATTTTTGTTAAATCAATCGCAACAATCTACTGGAATGAATTTGAAGCTTTCTAGTTTAAGGATGGAGGATGAAACTAAATCTTTTGTTTGATTATGTAAGTTTTCAGACCCAATATCTTTATCACTGTGATCTGTTGGTTTGTCATCTATCGTAAAATGCTGTACCAATAATTCCTATCTCAAACTTTAAGTTAACTATAATCAACTCTAACCATAAGCTATCACTGACGTAACTCTAATCTAAGCCTTACTGTGGCCAAAGAAACGGGACGATAGTCATGTGGATGAATACCAACACTACAATGACAGCTTCAGCGCTATTCTCGCAACACTCCTCTGAATATAATTCAATGAATATATTGTTATTGGCAGTCGGTTCACAGTCATTGGTAAGCTCGTTTGATTGGAATCTTATAGTTTAACTTTGCCAATTCAACATCTCAAGATCATATATATATATATATATATATATATATATATATAAGTAAGGTCATAGAACAGATCCAAGGAGAATGATCACAGGGTTGTGAAAATAGCCAATCATAAACAACAAGATCGGTAAGGTAAGTCATTGAACCATTTATAGACGTATTCAAGCAGTTGACGTTAGTATGAAGTTAGTTAGTCGGAGTAGAATGACAATAGAAGTTCCATGAGTAAGTTATCTAATTCAGAGGACACAATAAAACAAAACTTTTTATGTCTCTTCATGCTATACACCCCTAATTTTGTCTAATCTTAGAATAAATATATTTTGCAGGTAAGAAGACAGGGATATGCTGGACTGATAAGAAGACTCCAGGAGATCTGGATCCTGCAGATGATTTATGTCTAATTTCACACAAACTTGAAGACCTACAGACGAAAATCAACAAAATGGCAGAAGAGGCTGTCAGCAAACACAGAATTTCGACTGAATATATATGGAGGAAACAGAAGTGATATGAAGATATATAATCAAACAGAATAGTAGTGCCAATCACTATCAACTATGGAAATTTCAAACAAGTAACTTCCTTCACTTCTCTAGGCAGTTTAGTTTCAACTGCAGGCGAAGGCATGGATGAAGCTGTCGAAACCAAGATATGGAAGGCAAGACAGGTATTTATTACTCTGAAATCAGTGTGGAAATTTACTGCATTCATCTTAAAGAATTATATCCAGATCAAATCACTTCTTTTCCTGATTTATGTTAATGAGATTCCATCGGTAGTTAAGTCGTCCTGCTTACTGTTTGCTGATGAAATCAAGATATGGAGGGCTTTGCACGATGACAGTGATCAACTTGCTTTGCAGGAAGATTTAAACTTGTTAAGTGATTGGTGTAAGCACTGAGCCTTGGAGATTAACTTAAGCAAGAGTGTAGTTATGCATGTATCCCATAGTCACGTGCACAATTACCAATGAATGGCATTACTCTCCCAGTGGTCACTGAGTACAAGGACTTGGGAGTGGTTGTGCAGCATGACTTGAAAACAGTAACAAACTGTAGAACTGCAGCCACTAAGGGTTTTCGAATGTTATGGGCCATACGCAAGGCTTTTGCGAACTTTGACGCTAATATATTTCGTATATTATATCCGACTTATATCAGACCTCATTTGGAATATGGGATCCAGGCAGCGAGCCCGTGTTTCAAATACGAAATAGATTTATTAGAAAGGGTGCAAAGAGTAGGAACTAAGCTAATAAAGGGTTTCTCAACCCTGTCATATGAGGAGAGGTTAAGTCGACTGGGTTTATTTCCACTGTCATACAGACGACTTAGGGGTGACCTAATACTAGCATACCGTATCCTAAGAAATGATTTTGGAGCTAATTTATCTAAATTATTTCTTCCTTCTAGCACCAACCAATTGCGAGGACATCACCTCAAGGTTCAAAAACCACGGTCGAATCGTCTGCGTCTGGAAATCCGTTTTTCGCATCGAATTGTGAACCATTGGAACTCCCTACCGGAACACGTCGTATCAGCGCCATCCGTTGATTCATTCAAGGTGAGATTGGACCTCCTGTATGCAATAAATCAAAGGGATTAACACAGGCATATAGCCTACTATCCTAAATAAATTGTAAACTGTAAACTGTAATTACTTCTATATAGTTTAGAGGATAGGTGTGTCATCAAAAGCGCTTCTAACGAACTTCAAACTCTTACCAACAGCTGTCTTAACTCCATAGTGAAGTTTAAATGGCCAAAAAGGATTAAAAACAGAGGAGGAACCAACCGAGAACCCACTGCTAAATGAATATACCGAAAGAAATGGTTAATGGATTGGAAATACAAATACGTTATGGAGACCGCTGAGTAACATCACGCCCCAGGCCGTCCGCCGAAGCTCGAATGCAAAGATTAGGGTTAAGCTATAGCCTATAATGGTAGGTAATGCTTGAGTCAAAGACGCTAATCTGCTTTTTAGAGCAATTACTGAGTTTACAGTCATTGGTACGTTTGTGAGTCTTGATTAATTACACTTTAACTTTGAGACACATTGTCTCTTATATCATTTCGTTACTGAAAATCATAAACGTTACAGCACAGTATTACTGGAATGTGGTTGTTAACTAACTTGTCATGAATGCGCTTCTATAAAACAGCACTATGACCAACTCATCGCACGAAAATATTTCCCACACCAATCAAAAACTGTTAATTCAGGCTACCATTTCAGTTCATGCATAAATCACAGACTTCACAGTTAACAAAGAAGCTTGTCCGTCCTAACAATAAAACGTATTACTTCACTACTTAAGGTGAAGTTGTTTTGATAAGATCATTTAATATGTACACACACAAGAAAAAGATTCCTTATTCCCCTCTGTTCACGAATTCGCAATAGAAATTATAAAAGTTTACAGGAACATAATTTATAAACATCATTTCATATTGGACATTGAACAATAAACATTCTAAAAGAATTGTCTTTCTTTGTCACCTTTTGCGATTTACTTCTTCTAATTTGTTTATATACTTTCAAAATCTAGAAAATGTTTCCATGTAAATAAATGTCATATTGTTTATTCTATTCTCCTTCTTATTGTTCATCCTTAAATGAAATTGTTTTCTAAAAATTTATCCAGTAATTGTTCGATTACAGTTAGTAGGATTATTATTGAATAAACTTAGTTCACTTTTCAATAAAATCTTCATTGGGATAGAATATGGATGCATGCAGCTGATGATGAGTTTTAAATAGGAAGAAAGGTGCTCCGTAGACTTCAGTGCTTGCCAACCTACATCAGATAACATTAAATAATGGTAGTGCTGAAACTAACTTTAAAAGATCTGTTTAGAAAACTATCTTAGGTCATACATAGTACAACCTAACCTTCTGGTCGTTATTAAAAATGTTAAGAAATATATGTCAAAACCAAGTTCACTTCTAACAGTTTGAAAAAAAATTGGGCATTGGGTATATGGTATTCATTTAATAAAGGTTTTTGTATTTCCCAAGGAATGAAAAACAAAACGATATTCTTTTTACTGACATTTCGCTATTTCATGCTTATAGCTTTATCAAAGTATTACTAAACCAGAATTTACAACATCTCAAATTAAATATAACAACTTAATCATCATTCATCAGCATGGAGTCATTTTCGCCTGGTCAAGTTGGCCAAGTGGTAAGGATAACAAAACGAAGTGTAGATTTTTGGATAATAAATAATAATACTTTGATAAAGCTATTAGCATTAAATAGCGAAACGTCAGTAAATACAATATCGTTTTGTTTTTCATTCATTGGGAAATACGAAAGCCTTTATTATAATTGATAAATAAATCCCTAAAGATTCTCCATCTAATTGTGTCTATAAATAAAATACTTTGAATATGATGCAATATACATCGAACAAACATTGCGAGAAATCAAAATTAGAAGAAATGAACACCGCAGAGAATCTATTCGACCGTCAAGAAATCCAGTTCAACTGAAAAAGCTTGAAAAGTCATCAGCCATAGGTTGTCTACATGCTATGGAACAATCAGGCCACAAAATTGATTTTGGCTATATTGAAATAACTTAGAAATACTTCAGAAATCACAAAGAATGTCTTACATCATAAGAAGCACGTCATATCAAATGGAATCCAAATTGTCTGAATAGGAATGATGGACTAAAACAGAATCTGACCTGGTTATAACACCTCTCTCTCCCATGAAATGAAAATATCACCCGAATGTGATCAGCAATTTCATTATGTAAACACACGCTGCTTTTGTAACTGTACACACTTATGAAATCCGATAATCTACACCTGGTTTTGTTATCTTCACCAATTGGCCAATTTGACAACGCAAAAATGACCCCATGCTGAGGAACGATGATTAAGTTGTTTTATATAAGCTGAGATTTTGTACATTCTGGTTTGACAATACCTTCATAAAGCTATAAGCATTAAGTAGCGAAAAGTCAGTAAGAACAATATTGTTTTATTTTTCATTCACTGGGAAATACAAAACACCTTTATTATAATGAAAAATGTTAAGAAATTTACTGTAAATTGATTGTTACCTACTAAAATAACCCGCGGTTATTTCATAATTCCTAACTCGTGTCACTTTATAAATTTTTAGCGCCGCCACCAGCAATGTCATCGGCCGGTATTTATCCGTATTTGCATAAAACCATGCATTTACTGATTGATTTAAATGAGTAAATTTATGCCACCTCTGATGACCTCGGCCTCAGACGAGTAAAACGGTTGTCAGGTGTTTAGAGCAACTTGATCTAGCTAACACGTATTACTACCAGTTAACGTCAGTGGTATACAACTAGTCATCTAAATTAATCGATAGTGTACAGTTGTATGCAAATATGCTCGCCTTTTTGATAACTATTCAGGGTATCAAACAGATCACAGATTATGATCCGAATAATTTGGTTTCCAAAGGAAACAATTGTGCAACTGTACCCCTTGAGCTGTGTGCATTACAAAATCGCCGATTAATTTTCAAACAATGAATCTGTCCGTGGACCCAACTTCTTCGAACCTATTGAACATGACTTCTCAGCTATACTTCAAATAACTTCATCTTGAAGTTAATCACTAGGGAGCATTCGATTTATTTTTCAAGGGTTTATTTGTAAAGATTTGCTTGTTTTCAAGTTTAGTCACTAAATTACTTCAGTAAGAGAAGCACAGGAAACCAGTGAGTCCTCGACAGCTGTTTCATTCTTATTCGTCACCCTTCATTAGTAGGATGTGAGCACAAATACTCCATGGTGACAATGAATGGTGGTCGTGCTAAAAATCCCGAATTGAAAGAAATGCATTCACTTTCGGATTCTGTCTTAATGGCTGAATGGTGAACAGGCATGTTTCGTAACCTGATAATCCTTGGTCTAATGCCTAATGAAGCGATAGCCACATGCTACTGAAGAAACTCAAAGTGAACGAAACAGCTGTCCAGTATTCTATGGTTTTTCATCGTTCCCTAACTGATATCAATCCACTTTCAAACTTGGGTGAATCAACACCTGAAAAATTATATTTCACACCAAGTGAAGGATTCAGCAGCTCTAAATAAAGGAAGGGGGAAATCTCGGGAGAAAAGATTACCCTTATTTACAAAGAAAATAATTCATCCCTTTCATTAAAGCTTTCATCTAAAATCTACTCAATTTCCAGTTTATTCCATTCTAATTTGTTTTTAGTGATATTATCTCTTTCCTCAATAATATAAATCCACTTAATTCATTTCACATATTGATTATTTGTGTAATGAACTGCTACTGTTCACTGTAGTTTTACTTCCTTGTATTTAATTCATGTCATCTTTGTGTTAGCCATTTACTAAACACATTCTATATCGACAAACTAACATATCAATTTTATTTCTCCACACCATATAAATATTTTAGTCACTAATCACTATCATCATCTCGTATTTCATAGTGTTTTCTAATAACATCCAGCCTGGCACGCTTTTCAAATTTGTTGCTAAATTATATCATTTAAAGATAAAACTGTTTGTTCAATTCAATATTAGATTTTCTCGTCGACTGATTGGACCGAAGTGCTCAGTCTCAGGTTGACATGTCGGCTTCTTGTGCAGATGCTTCGACGATGTCTGGGCATTTAATTAGAGTTTAATCGGTGGATGGTGACTAGCAGTGGAATCTAGGATGCGCATTTTGTCCAATTTGAGACTCTTCAATTGGATGCACCTGCACTCCTCAGTAAGTGATGATGTTCCCAACGGGACATGAACCCAGTGGCTGTTGTGGCCCAAATAGTCTAGTGTATAAAACTTTGGCGTTTGGAACTATGGCCACTGCGTTTGAGCCTCGTAGGGAAACATTATCACTTACTGCGGAATGCAGGTACATCCAGTGACGAGTCCCAAATGAGACAAAACGCACATTCTGGATTCCACTGCTAGTCTCCATCCATCAATTAACTTCTATAAAACTGATTGGCTAAAATATTTCAGAATATCAAAATGGAAAATCTAAAGATTGAAAATCGGTACCACTAAAAGGTGACTGAAAATGAAACAAAAACCAGAGGTTCCTACAATATTCCAACTAGTAACATTCTTTATGTTCCTTGTAACGTTTATATTATATAGGTGACAACAGTGACTATCATAAGGTTACATTAAAGTGGTTTAAAAATAAACAAAATTCACTAATTAAAAGGTGGAGTTATAATCAAGTTCACGTGTGCTGGGTTCCAGACTCAGTAGGGAAACCAACAGTCATTGGGAATGCAGATACATTTGTCAGACAGGAAAAAGTAAACATCTTGGATTCTACTGTAGTCACTGTCGTTGGTATCAGATGATTGGAGGCAATCGGCAGGAAACCTTGCCCAACCTAGGTTTCGTGCTAGTTGGTACTCATCAGACGCCTCGAAGGAACCCATCTTTCTTCTGAATTTCAAACCCGCGTCACCCAGTACTGCAGCCAGAGACTTTACCATTGAACTATTCAGGCTCGCGACTGACATCCTGTTGGACTTTATTGAATATTTTTGATTGGACACTGTTCAGTAACTAGTGCAATGTGTCTAGTACGAAACCTAGGTAAGGCAAGGCTACCTGCCGATTGCCTCCAACCATCTAATACCAACAATTTAAAGTGCACGGTGATGGCAAACCACTTTGCATGGTGGCCACATTGCGAGCTTGACTGATTAATGCACCGAAGATAGGACTAAACACATTACACTAGTTACTGACTAGTGTCCAATCAAAAATATTCTCAATATCATTGCAAAAAATATCTTGTTAACCATTAATCATCCTTGAATTATCCATACTACTATTACCAGTCATAATGTCAACAGAGATCAAGCATTTACGTCCAATAGAAATCAATCAACAGGCTGAAGAAAATAATTATTTCTTCTTATAGTGTTTATGTTAAAAGCAATCAAATAGTACCACTTGAAATCTTATTGTAAACAAACAATTATGGCTTTCATGAAATCATGAAGTGAATGTAAACAAAAACATTTTAAAAGTATAACTATAGCCCAATGTTTAGAAAAATTAAACTATGATGAGAATATATTTTGCTGAAATCACTTATCTTTTCATAATTATCATGAAGGAATTCTCCAAAATATTTAACAATAATATGATCATTTTAATTTGGTGGATGGTGACTAGCAGTGGAATCCAGGATGCGAATTTCGTTCTATTTGGGACTCGTCATCTGGATGCGTCTGCATTCTCCAGTGAGTGGTGACGTTCCCACCCAATCTCGAAACCCGGTGCCCATAGCTTCAAACGCGAAAGCGTTATCCACTGGACTATTTGGGCCACGAGAGCCACCACTTGTGCACCGGGTCATATTAATTATTTAATTGAATTTTATATTTTCCCGTCGATTGATTGGATCAAAATGCTTGGCCTCAGGTTAACGTGACATGATGACGAGTCCCAAATAAAACGAAATGTGCATCCTGGATTCTACTGCTAGTCTCCATCCACCAATTGAATACTAATTAAATGCCCAGACATCATTGAAGCATATGCACAAGAAGCTGACATGTCAACCTGAGACCGATGATTTCGGTCCAGTCAATTGACGGGAAAATCTTAAATTCAATTAAATAATATGATAATTTTAGTTTCTAAAGGGAATTTCACCTGCGACTGTACAAATCGCAAATTAATTTGTTAGTTGAGAATTTGAATGAATGTATGTGGCTAGCGAGATGTAGGGGGGTTTTAACTGACTCGGCTCTCTGAGCTGAGTCCAGCTGAGTAGACCGCTGATCAGATTACCTCCAAACGAACGAAACCACCGTCTGCCGTTGAAGTCACTTCAATCTGGCTACCAAGTACTTCTGATTGATGCGAATAATTGTGTCCAGCTACTCAATTCATTTATTCAGTAGTATATAACATGATGTATTTATTCTTGCTTGCTTTCATGAGTTCTATTTACAGTTCCAAGCAGATGGCATACTGTCATCCAAATAATTCCAATTTCCAAGGGAAACTGTAGAGAAATTTCAACTCACTATGTCTAGATTTCAAATTCAGCTCTAAACTAACGCTTAAGGATAATGCATGAAATATAATTCATTGAATGTACGTCAACAGTTCTAAACAGGGATCTCTGGGAGCGAACCAACCCAGCAGGAACCGATTGTGCAACAAATAAGCAGGAAGAAATGGAGTTGGATTGGCCATACTCTGAGGAAACAATCAAATGACATCACTAGAAAAGCCCTCCAGTGGAACACGAAAGGGAAGCAGCGAGTTGGTCGTTGGTGCAAGGGTGACTTGGAGGAGGTCATGTGAAGAGGAGAAGAAAGCGTGTGGGCAGACCCGGAGCCAGGTAAAAACGTTGGCAGAGAACCGAAGGTAATGGAGACGTGCAGCTGAAGCCCTGTGTTTGTTCCTCTAGGAATTAAAGGAAATCATAATACATAATACGTCAACAGCTCAGAGGTAGAATACCTGTCAAACGCCCAAATGTTTCAAGTGAGTTCTACACCTCACCTTATTAACTAGTCGATTTTAAGGCAGAGTAATGCGAAAGACAGAAAGACAATATCACAGCTACTGAAATTTCAAAATTTGAAGTTTCACTCGGAAATCAAACAAATGAAAACAGAAACAAATTCATTGAACTCTTATGAATCAGTGCAGACAGGTGCGATATAGTAACTTGGTTTGTTTTTTGTTTCGTTCTGGCCCAAGTAGGATTTCATTTTGTATTTATTCCCCAGCCATTATTATTACTATTTCCTTTAATTTCAAGAGGAACATAGGGCTTCAGCTGCACGTCTCCATTACCTTCGGTTCTCTGCCAACGTTTTTACCTGGCTCCGGGTCTGCCCACACGCTTTCTTCTCCTCTTCACATGACCTCCTCCAAGTCACCCTTGCACCGACGACCAACTCGCTGCTTCCCTTTCGTGTTCCACTGGAGGGCTTTTCTAGTGATGTCATTTGATTGTTTCCTCAGAGTATGGCCAGTCCAACTCCATTTCTTCCTGCTTCTTTGTTGCATAATCGGTTCCTGCTGGGTTGGTTCACTCATTGCCAGAGATCCCTGTTTCTGATCTTTTCCAGCTGGCCATCTGATCTTGAGTAGTATTGAGCGAAGGCATCTGCTGATGAAGGTCTGTAGTTTGTTTGAGGTGCTCTTTATAACGCGCTGGCCAAGTCTCTGATCCGTATAGTAGCACTGACTTCACATTGGAGTTGAAAATCCGGATCTTATTTTTCAAGCTTATTCTTCACCCATTACATGCTAATATTAGTCAATCATTCCAGGGCTGTGCCGAAAACAATTAACCATTGATTCATCTTCAATAGCAACGCACATAGGGCAGGAATCATTTGGTTGAGAGTGTTAATATAAGCGTAGAACTCGGGTACTGTGATAGATATTAGATAAATTTATTTTAAATACCGCACAATGATCCAGTATTGACAGGATGAAAAGGTTTCGAGCATAAATTATTGCTGATTATAATCATATCAATGTAGTCACACGGTTTCACAATTTGTCTTATACACATTTTCTCTCTTTCTTTCTCTCCAACTTCGCTTCGGTGTTTGTTGCCACTTTGCACATCTATGGTATAGGCGTTGCGTCATTCCGATTGCAAGTGTCAGGTGCTGAATCGATAAATAAGGCTTCAGTGATTGATCTCTCTGTCTCTCCACCTAACTATAGTTAATTCTGGTCCAAGTGGGTTTTCATCTTATTGTTTTTTCCTGAATCAGTGAACAGAATCTCAATGAGGACATCATTTTCTTCAGCATTCCAGGAACTCCTTGCTGAACGAATACAGAAATCCCTGCTAATTGCTTCCAACCATCTAACGTCTATTCAGTGGGAACCTCGATGTTGAGCCGCTTATAATAAGGGCCGAATTTCAAAGTAGATAGTGAGACCAGCATAAATGACTAGATAATAATGATATTAATAATAATGTTTTGCTTTATTCCAAAACAATACTTATGAAACAGCATAGAATTCTCAGCATTTGGTACAAGATCTCATCTAATTCACTCAAATAACAAAAAAAGCATTACGTGGTATAAATAAACAAAATCGATAATATCAACTTTTTTGGCACTAATAGTTACAATAAGGTAAAAATTTGCAAAAAGTAAAAAATAATAATTACAACTAAAATTATAAGATAATTAAAGTGGCGTCACCGTAAATTACAAATAGGAGAAGATAAAAGAGCCAATTTATTCTGCTAATTACATAATAAGTTATGAGTTTCGCGCTTAATACTTTCTCAATCATTTAGACTATGAGCCAAATAAGGTGTCGTTGAGTGTTTGCACTTGATCGTGTTAGCACATAATCTTTTATAATGACTATTAGTCCTACCTGATGAGATGCAAGGGGGAAGATAGTTGTGAATAAGAAGGGTGCTGAAAGTCGGACAATATGGCTTTCACTCATTTCTCGTATCAGTTCAGATGTCTGTCGACTGCATTGGTAACCAGCTGACCTGATAGTACACCACCAGTAATACCCTTTGAAATATGACACAGCCCTTTACGAGTAGCCGAGGAAAGACTAAGAGGGGGGGGGGGGCAATAAAGAACAGTAGGTAAAAGGAAATAGTTCACAAATTGTAAAAGCAGAAGTTGAGTAAATCTGACTGTCTTAACTTCTTAATGTAGCAGGTTAGACGAAATATTCTCTTAGAAATCCAGAAGATATGGGATGGCCAAGAAAGACCAGAGGAAAGAACGATTCCAATAGTTTTCAATGCTTGACTTGGTTTCTATTTCAGCGCCCTCTTTGTTGCAAATATCATGTAAACGAACCAGTGCGTGTAGATGACGCTAAAGCTTGAATGTGAAGTTAACTTTCTGACATTTGGAATGATTTAACTTAAGACCACTTAACTTGAACCACTGGCTGATGTCCCACAAAAAGCTATTCATTTTGGAAGAGTCAGATCGGAACATAACTGGCAACGGCACAGTCATATCATCAGCATATATAACAAAGTTCGAAAGAGGCAAGCTCAATAAGAGGAAAGAAAAAAAAGAAGGAGAGAAAGCACCACATTGAGGAACTCCTGCTACAGTAGGCAAAGCAGAGGAAGAACTGCCTTTATATACAGTATGACGCATTGTGTTACAGAAATAAGAATGCAACCAGTTATCAGCCCAGGACTCGGTCTTCATCATGAAAAGACATCTGGCTAGAAAGTCAAAAGCAGATGTGTAGTCAAGGAAGCTACACTGAACATAGTTGGCTTCTTTATCTAAACAGGAAATAATATTATGATGTAAGACAGCAACAGCACCTGTGGCATGTGCTACTGACAAGACTTATAAGTAGTATATAAGTATGTATATTGTTTGTAAGGATATCAAGTAGTGCAGAGATAGGTTTCATAAGCCATGCTTGTGAAACAACATGGAAAACTTGAATGGAAGACGTAGAGGCACAATACGGAAGGCAAATATTTCCTAAGATGGTACATCAGAATTGTAAATTTTAGATAATAAATTACTTAATATAAAGTGTTGATCAGGTAGAAACTATAGCTAAGTAAGTAAATTGAATGACGTACTATAATTGACGTGACAAAGTAGAATTCAAATAGAAGAGACCGAGAGTCAAGTTAATAACAGCGCTTGGGAATGATATGTCTGAAAAGTTTAAATATTAGCCGTGTGTCTTCCCTTTTAAAAGAATCAATGATGATTTTCAATTTTAATATGTAAAATAGGTTTTTTAACGAAATCAAATGTGAACAGGATGAGCATTGAAATAAATTGAAATTATAGCTTTTATAACTGAAAACGAAAAAAATGAAGGGAATGTAAAAATAAATTCGAAAACTTAGGAGCTAAAGAGAACTAAGTCCATGGTAAATGTAGACGCTGGGTTTTTTTCTCTTAAACATTTAGCTTCGGCTTTTCGATGCATATGGTGAGGGCCTCTACAGAACAAAGAAGTCAGAAATACACTGTATTTCTTAGAATTTTGTTACTTCGCTAATGTCCCTGAATGATGAGTCAGTTGACGTGTTGTAGGTGGTATTGATAAGGTGTTCAATTATGGTGCTTCTGATCGAACCAATGTCGCTTGTTGGCAACTGAAGTTGGGTGACGTCATCTAATATGTCTTAAAAGGACGCGCATAGAACGACCTATGCACCCAGCTCCACAGGAGCATGTAAAGTGATTTATGTACATTAGAGTGGTTGTACGCGGGAGTTTGTCCTTCATATTGCTTAGATGCAGTTGGATAGTTAGAGAATATCACTTTCAGTGATGCTTCTTCAGGCAACTAGAGATTCTACTCTTTAGGATGTCTGCTGTTAAGTCGCCCCTGAAGTCAAGATTCATGTACATTATTTCTTCTGGTGTTGAAGTGTATTCTTCTTCTTTTGGCTTTCGTTTCATGTTCTTCTCTATGAAACTTGCCATGTATCCATTTTTTGAACCAGTATATTTGTGTGAAGAATATGAAACCAAACCCATCACTTGTTGGGTTACAAGGGAAGTTGGCTGATGAGTCCAAAATAGGACGAAGCACAAGTTTTAGATTTCACTGATATCCACCATGAAATAAATAATAGTTTGTTTATTTTTTTCTTGCTACTGCTTTCATTCCTTCTTGTTGTTTCATTCTTAATAAACACGAAAATATTTACTTCACAAATTCATTATATGATGCTTGTATGTACTACCTGGGTGTTTACGTCAATCATGAATGAACCTAATGCGAATAACAAAATACAAGCAAAAAACACAGCGACAGCAAAAATAATAAAAATAACATCTTCAATACCTGTTATTGATAAAGCTCCTTTCTTAAAGTACACTACCATAACTATGCTATATGCACTCTAAGTACACCATAAACAGTAAAGAAAGACAGCTAATATGAAAGAAACAAATAAAGGTGAACATTTGAAGTGAATTGGTGGATAGTGACTAGCAGCGGATGGAATCTAGTGATGCGTGTTTCGTCCCGTTTGGGACTCGTCCTCTGAATGGACCTGCACTTCCTAGTGAGTGATGGTGTTCCCACTGAGGCTCAAACTCAGTGGTCATGGTTTCAAACACCAAAGCGGTATTCACTAGACCACTTAGACCACGAGAGGCACCTCTTTCTTGTGTAATGGGTGTATCAGTAAATACTCATAATTCAGTTTGCATTTTCCTGTTAAATGATTGAACCAAAGTGTTCTGCCTCCGGTTGACATTTCGACTCCTTGTGCAGATGATTCGACGATGTCTGATTATTTAACTTGAAGTGGGAACACTATCATTCACTGACTGGGGAATGTAGTTACATACGGTTGACGAGTCCCAAATAGGACGAAACGCGCATTACTAGATTCTATCAACTGCTAGTCACCATCCACCAAATAATCAGTCATCGTTAAGGCATCTGCACAAGGAGCTGACATGCAACCTGAGGTAGAGCACTTTGGCTCAATAAATGAACGGAAAAGTGCGAATTGAATTATAAATAAAAAGATAAACATTGTTTACATTTTCATTTTGTTTATTTGTTTACAGTTTCAGGAAGACAGAAGAAGACAATTTTCTATTTTTTCTAAATCAATATATAATATACATAATGGTAATGGTAGATATTTTCTTGATCAAATAAAACAGTTATTCAAGAATATATTTCGACAAATGAGAATGTCAAACCTAGCCAGGATGGAGTCAAGCAAGCAGGATAGACAGTTGTTTATCGTGGAAATCGACCACACTCAGCATAAGGAACAAAATCCCGCTTCTGTATGGTTCAGAGGCTTGATTCACGAGTCACCAAAAGCATTTTCAACAGCTTCCTGCAGACTTTCATTAGCAGTTTTCTTTGATTCCTCAATACTGAAGATCAGAAAGAATTAGCGACAAGGAACTCCAGCAGTTCTAAGGACCAACTAAACCTAAAGAAGGAAGTAAAGATGAATCAGACATATGCTGAGAAGATCGTTGAGTAAGGTCCTCGAATAGAAACTGAATAGGGAGCAACGGATGAGCCTAGCGTGGGTTCAAAAGTAATATGAAAGGGATCCTGTGAGGAGGAAATGAAAGCGTATGGAGGTAGATAAAAAAATCTTCAGAGAACAAACTAAAATGTTCCCTGAGTTCCATTCATAACCCAAGGGAATAATAATATAATGATATAACACTTTCATTTATATACTTCTCTCTTTAGGATAATAATTAAGAACTAATATTGACAAGAATGGTGAGATTATGTGAATTAAAAAATCCCAGAGAAAAATTATAAGATCATTCCGCTCACAGGGACTATAGTTCAGCTGTCATATGATCAACATCAGTTGAATGCTATTCAATAAATAAACCTATCTTAAGCAGTAGTTTATTGTTTTCTTTCTGTTGAAATGATTATTTTTCGAATTTTCCTCAGCTTGGTTTTATCCAAATCGAAATGCGCGGTCTTTGTCGACATGTGGGCTTCTAGTATGGACATTTAAAGGATATCCTATGGTTAATATAATGAATGATTTTTTTTTAGTTGATATTAGCTAACAGTGAAATCCAGAATGACTGTTGCCTTCTTTTAGATCATTGTCAGCTAGACGTATATGCCTTCCAGTAAGTGATAGTATTTCCACTAAGACTGGAACCCAGCACCAGTCGTTTTAAACTCTGAGTAAGACAAATCGATACCCAATGGAACACAAAATCCTGTGGACAGTGCTTGGGAGTTCCAGTCTTAGTGGGGATATCACCACTCAATGATGAGAATGCAGGCTTATTTACCTGACAAGTCCTCCATAGGAACAATCAGGAGTGATTGATCCACCGTCAAAAACAAACAAAACTTATTTCTTTTAATTGAATTTTAGATTTTCCCGTCCATTGATTCGACCGAAATGCTCGATTTCAGGTTGACATGTCGGCTCCTGGTGCAGATGCTTCGACGATGTCTGGGCATTTAATTAGAATTTAATTTGTGGATGGTGACTAGCAGTGGAACATCCGGGCAGTACACACACACATCATTCCACTGCTAGTCACCATCCGCAAATTAAAAACTTTTATATTCTGCTGAGACTCATGAGTTACTTATAAGTAACCTGTTGTATAGTATCATAAATGTGTGACGACTTCCTCACCATAATACAAATCACTAAACTTTTTCCATTTTTTGCGTTCCTAGTGGAACGTACAACTTCAAGTTAGGAATTTTCAGTAGTTGTGACATTGTTTTTACGGTGGTCGGATCACTAGAATCAAAATTAATCACCCCTGTTTTACCGGATACACTACCAATGACGTCTTGAAATGCGTCGATGGAGAATCGAACACAGACCTTTTGTGTGGCCGGTGAGCATTCGACCTGAAATCACTAACTAAGAATAATGGAATTCCCTGCCTAAAAGTGGCATGAGAAGAGAGTCGGAAAAAAGATTATATGATGCTTTCCAAGATGGATCTTGCAGATTCAGCGACACACGAAATGTAATCAAGAATTTCACAGAAAAGTGGTAGTAGAAGTAGTAGTAGTTTAGTAGGAAGATAAGAGAGACTTGGTAAGGGACCTTTGTTAAGGGCAAACAAATCATTTTTATACATTCTCAGCCATAGTAAAGTTTGGCTATGTCACAGGGGAAAAAATTGTTCCGATTGGTTGACAGCTGGCCCAAGGTTAAACAAGTTGTTTGATGAGGTTATTTCGTGTCTAATACGTAAACTAAATCCAGATTTGAGGAATAAAATCTTCTACCTTTGAAGCCATTGACTGTAAATGTTGATTTCGATTTTCTTTACTACCCTTCAATCGACATTATGCCACAGTTTTGGACGTTCCACTACAAGATTAGGGAACTTCTTCAGGTAGTAATTCATATGTTCATATGAAGTTATTAGTAAACAGCTACATTGATGTAATCCTTATTTGAATATATATATATATTGTTTGGTTGGCCGAATTCTCGGATCCTTCTCTTGTCAAACGATGAAATGGATCTCCTGTTTCCGGTATATCCACAGTTAATATTATTATTAAGAATTTTGAGAATCCACTCCCATTCCATTTGCTCCCACAGATTCCAAGCATTTCTATACCATATCTTGTCGTTTTTTCCGCATTGCGAACAGTCTTCTCAGCCAATCTCAAACATTATGAGAATGTTAAGTGTCCCATATGCCTACTTTTGCTTTCATTGAGAAACGATATATCGATTGACTAATGGCTTCCTGTAGGATTTCACCGGCCCACATCACTGTGTCTCCCCTATCCCAGTGAAGAACAAGTTCTTTTTTAATATTTTCCCTGTCCTTTGAAGTTTCTGTAGCACGATTAGATTGATTTACCGGATTCGTGTATTTAGCTAGCTACACCCTCCCAACCCTGCTTCTTTTTCCTGACTTAGAATTGTCTAGTAAACTAGCAGATGTTTTACACCCAGTAACGTAACATGGCATATTTAATCTTCGTTGTAAACAGTTTCAATTTTTGGGGAATGATGTAACACAGTTGTAAAGTCATGATAAATTTCTAGTCTGCCGCTAAAATCAAAGAATATACAACACAAGCGGACTATATAGAAACCAGTTGTTGAAAGCTGTAATACATTCTACTATTTATTGTCTATGTTATGTTTCCTATTTTTTTGATACATTTATTTCTTCTCTTTTCAACTTCCCACCATCTCCAGTGTCAATACTTTTACCAGTTAAATGACGAAATGACTTCAACCATTTAATTTTTCATTGTTCGGCAGTTTTAGTTAGTGGAGTCAGCTGTCATTTTCTCTATTTGAAAATAGATATATACATAGAACAGTGTTTTATCAATTATTCACAGCTGTTGCGAAAATCGATTTTTTTGTTTGAATTTGGAAGTTTGGTCATATTAAATTCGTAGGTGAAGAAGTTCAAATTGTAATTATTTTAGTAGTCCTTATATTATCCGCACTAACATCGCCTCCCCACCCACTCACCCCCCACACACACCTAGAAAGGGAGTATGAAAGTTTTAAACACTTATATTCCGTGATTTTATGCTGAAATTCACTTTGTTCTTACAATTAGTCTAAATAAATTAACACAGTGATCCTAACAGATTTTCTGAAAAAACTTCCTAGGGATTAGTGAATCTTTTGTTGTATATCCCTATTTCTCGAGCTGTAATTTCGTATAACTGTCTTTAGAAATGTCTACTAAATTCAGCTTTTTGATCTGGTTTTGTTGCCTGAACTGAATGACTTAATCGCGAAGCTTTCGCTGATTTTGTTAGACAACATCTTTAGAGCAAACTTTAGTATGAAGTGAACTTATCTGAATTCTCTCCGTGAATGATATCATTGTCTCTTCTGGTGACCTTGGTTGGGATTGGTTGTTAATTTGCATTAGTATTTATCGCTTTTATTGACTGACAATTTGAATATCTCTGTTATATGACGTGTTTTTTATTAGTTGACCGCTATTTCAGCTTCTAGGAAGCCTCTGACATTTTCAGTGTTTCCAGTGTTTAAAATTTCTACATATTCCAACCAAATTAGTGTCCGTAATTGTCTACATATATCGATATAAAAGAATATATGTAATATAGTTTCACAAATTTATGTTCTTAAATTATGAGTCGAAGGTGATGTCCAGTTTGATGAATACAGTGTTTATCATAGTTCATGCAATTTGTTTTGTTGGTGGTATTGTTCCTGTCTACATTTTCTGTTAGGTAGGTCTTTTGGTCTGCATAGTTTTGAAAATCCTTTACATTTGGTGAGATTAGCTTTCTTCCGGTTTCTGAGGTTAGTTTCTCGCTAGTAGTTTGAAACAAGTGTACACATTTCTTGATGAAGTTGAAAAGGATATCAGTTTATGTGGAGGACACTTGTTAATAGGTATTTCATTTTTATATTCTTCCAGACTGGAGTGGAGAAGTGTGTCTTGGCTCCTCTGAATAACTCCCTACATTTACCTCTCTTTTAATGAATTTGAATAAAGCAAGAACAGCAGTTTGTGCAGAATAAAATGGTACTATCATGGTTTATTTCGTTGGCTTCTCATCAGCCGCCTACAACCCCAAGACATTATTAAGTTTATGTACAGAAACATTTTAACATACTTGCACAGAGTTCATTTTTAAACAAAAATCAATCAATATATGCATACAATTCTAATAATAATAAACACTTTATCCCAAACAATAATGATAATCATATACAATGTAATCTTCCGGTGTTACGTAACCAGATGAAAGAGAGAGTATAGATATCCAGTTGCTAGCGCAAAGAAAGACTGATAACCGCTTCTTTCTGAATTTATAAATCGGATTTCATGAGCTTGATGCAGAATGCTCCGAAAAACTTGAGGAGTATTCAAATCTTTTGACGATTGATAATAATAATAATTTGCTTTATTCCAGAACCAGTACTACTGGTGCAGTGTGGAATTTTCAGCACATATTTACAATAATGCATCTAATTTTATCAAACATTTAAAAGGAATATTTCAAAAAATAAGTTTAAAAAACAAAAACACAAAATAGCAAAATAAAACTGCAAAAAAATACCAAGAAGTAGAAAGGAAAATAAACAACATAATAAATAATATCTCAGTATTGGGTACTGGAAGCTGATATGTTTATGCGTGGTGAACAGTAATAGCTATAATCATACAAGAAGTTATGAAATGATATTAGGAAAGTTTATCGCCAAGATGATCTGTTAATTTGATTGAACAACACTAAACAATCATAAAATAAACATTTCAGGGTTTTTATTGTCAGCACTAATACGGTGTGTTGTAGTGGTAGTGTGAGTAATCATGCATAATATAAACATTTTAGGATAGTAATAATGGCATTCACAACCAAGATTGTCAGTTAAGTAGTGCTGAACAAAAAACAATCACAAAACTAATATTACATGAAGGCTAGAGACAGGACAATTTTGTAATACTCATAATGATAATATAGTCGGAACCAGTAGATACACAAAAGAAGGAATAGAATAAAGTACAAAAAAAGTAAGTCAATGTTAGTGATTAGGTAGCTAAGTATGTTTAAGAAGGTGTTCACTATGGAATACAAATAAGAGAGAAATAAAAGAGCCAAAATTATGTTATTATCAAGAAAGCAAGTCATACGTTTCGCGCTTAACATTGTCTCTGTCACTTAGAACACGGGCCAAATATGGTATCATTGAGTTCCTATACTTGGTTTTACGAGCATATATTATTTTGTACTGATTTCTGGTTCTACTGATGAGATACAAGGAGAGAGTTGGGAATAGTGGGGGTGTTGGGGGGTTGGAGAGTATGGTTTTAAACCATTTTTGAACGATCTTATGAGGTCCACCCCATGACCCGTGTCAAGGAGATGCTTGGTGATGGCAATGTTGAAAGCATTTGTCCCCATTAGTTTTAGGCTTTTCGGTACATATTCAGAAAATCAGAGGTATGCCTTTCTTTCTGTTCTTCCAATGTAACTGCTCCCGAAGATACACATAAATTTGTATACACAGTTGGAGTTAACATGAGAAGGTTATCTGTCAACTTTTGATTTCACCAAATGGCACGTTTTCGGACAATCGGTAACCAACGTAGCTGAGGGATAAGCTCTGGCTGGTGACATTCAATCTTCTATTAACTACTGCTGCAATATTTTCACCTTGAGAATCGAGTTGAATGAAGATAGGCTTTTTCCAACCGTGATTTGTTTGATACTGGAGCATTCACATTTGACATACATGTTAGTGAATTTCTGGGAGTAACCGCTGTTTTTCATTATCTTTTCGAGAAACATAAATTCTTCTTCTATTTTCTCTGTAGGTCATATTCTCCTAGTATAGAGTTTTGACTGCTGCTCGTTTAAGGCTATTTGAACAAAATCTATTAAAATGGAGGCATTGTCTGTTTCATGTAGGCTTTCGGTAAACTGACTTCTGAAGACTACCACTTTCCAGGTGTTGTATGGCAATGTCAAGGGAATGGAACTTTCCATCATTTTCATGTTCCATAGTAAATTTAGTATTCATATGTACCTCATTGAATAATTCTACTAAGTAGGAAGCATGACTTTCATTGTTGCACGCTACAAATATGTCATTTACACATATCCACAATAAGGAGTTGTTTCGTTGATCCCATGCTTCAACTTTTTTCTTTCATGGTTTGACCCGAAGATATCTGCTAAAACAAGGCTAAGTGAACTGCCCATAGCTAAACCATCTATTTGGCAGTAAAGATAATAAATAATCTTTATACACAGTTTCTTTTGTGTGCTCTTGTAATAGTGAGGTTGCAGCTGAGTCAAGTATTTGGTTTGTCTAAGTTGACTTCCTGTGTACTCGTGTTTCTACAGTTTCTGCGTTTATTCTCATGATTAACACATCTAAGAAGAAAACTTTGTCTTCTGATTCTTCTTCTCTTGTGAATTTGATATATTCAGATCCGTTGTTGGTTGTTAATTTACAATGCTTTTTAAATCGTTCCTTCTAATTAAAACAAGAACATCATCTACGGTTATGTCATTGGGAGAGAGAGTTCAAACAAATTCACTAGACACTGAAATTTTTCCTAAAGATTTTGACTAGGAAAGCACTGAAAGCTTCGTAATTAAACCATCCACTTCACAGAATACAACCGGATCAAAATTATCCCACCTGAGCAACATTTATTCTCTGCTATTTCGGTAATCACACTTTTTCGATAATCTACTATCGGTTACTGTGAGACTCCATCTATCTGTAGATATCTAAGTCATGAAAGTTAAAAAGTCAGTGTGTGAAATCTTGAGCTCCTTTTCATTCCCTACGTTTCGTGTGAGACACATACTACTCAAAGTTTTGAACTTTGAAGTTTCGCCGGTGAAAATGTTTGTTTTTATAGGATGGTGTTGCTAGTGTAGTGAGAGCTGTCTGCTATCCAAAATCGGTAGACAGCAATTTACGTCAATGCCTAAGTCCTATATCTCGGTCGTGAGAAAAAAACAAGAACAAAGACTTACTCAACAACCAATCACAAGAGGCTTAGCGTGGACGGATACGATTAGCAGATAATTCCATTATGAGTGAATTTTATTTTTAAAGTCTCAGTGTTATACAGTAGTATCTACTGATGACCACGTTTTGAGCACAAATTATTGCCGCTCATTATCATATCAAGGTACTCACACAACTTTCTAACTTCTTTTATATAATTTCATTATTTTTCATCGCTTGATTTGATTGGCAGTAGTATTTTCCATATTTCCGGTATGAGTGATGAGTCATTCGCATTGCATGTGTTGGGTGTAGACTTGATATGATAATGAGCGGTAATAAATTGTACTCGAAATGTGTTTATCAGTAGATATTACTGTATAACAACAGTCTGAGACTTAATAAAAATAAATCTTACCCATAATGGAATTATACTCTACCACAGTGCACAAGTTTTATCCTTATATCAACGATTAGCAGATATGTCAACGGATTGTCTAAGAAATGGCAACAAGGAGATGACAGAATAACCTTCAGCAAGGAAACAGCCAATCAGAAGGGCTTCTCTGCCAACAATAAATAATGATAATATTCATAAAAATCTATAAATATCTCTTGACTTTCTCAACAAACGATCTGTTACCTGGCTCTTATCTTCTGTCATTACACTAGTATCACGCTAAGACTTCCAATTATCCTGAACTTACTAGGCTTACTAGTAAATCAGGTGAAGTTTAGGTACACGTCGGCTGGAAATATAACCGAGAACATGGCTACTAAGACTTCAAGGATTCAAGCCTACAGTCTTAAGAATTTCAGATTAAATATGTCTAAAAGGCATAGATCAAAACTTCGTCGGCTACTGAAATACAGAAATAATTTTAGCAATTCAGTCGTTATTTATACAAAGACAATATTACTGTGAGAAATACGGTTCGACATGAATCGTAATAGAGACCGGAAAAGAGAGAGTGTGTGGGGATCGAATGAAATTCTTCGTCACATTGTTAGCACAATATATCATTCAGATTCTGTAATTTTTATTTAAAGCTTTTGTTGTATATTTTTCAGTCTTGAATGAGTATTAATAAATTTCATGAAAAGAATACAATGAGTAACACTGAGGTAAGTCACGGAGTATTACGTAAAAAGTAAAAGTCAACCCAGAAGGTTTTAAGGTTAAATTGACTGACACTTCCATCGCCTGCTTCGCCATAGAATTTCGTTGAATAATAATGATAAGGCTTTATTTCAGGCAATATGCGAATACATGGTACAAAACTTTTCAGCATATTTACTTCCAAAATACATTTTTTCTCATATGGAATTTAAATGTACGGTAATAATCTGAAGGATATCTTCAAGTTGTTGAAGAATTACACAGCGATTACTAGGAAGCAAGTTAAATTAGCGCGCAGATTCATACATAGGTCATTTGATATAACTGGACGATTAAAACAATGATAAATCCAGATGAAATTAAGCATTCTGGTGGAAATCAATTTCGGTGGCCCAGTGATTTAAGTAGGCCGCTTAAAAATGGTCAGATACAAACCAAGAATCAATCTATGATAAATCCCTCGATAAAAAAGTCACTACCAATACAAGTGGTTAGGACTCTCGCCAACCATGCACATGATTCGAAGTTCGATCCCCTGCCGACGCACACCTCATATCTATGGTTGGCCTGCGAAATTCGGGCTACCGATATCCATGCTGAAAATTCCACACTTGTACCAAAAATACAGTGTGGAACCAAGCTATAATCAAAAATAAAAAATAAAATAAAGCAGACTACGGAGGGTTAGAAAACCTTTAGAAGCGTTCAGTCACACAGAAGGTTACCAGGGAAAGATAGTTGATAAACTCGTAAAGAATTCTCACAGATCATTTCATATTGATTTTTGAGATGAAAATGTCTACGAAGACAACTGTAAACCGTCTAGCTGAAAGAACATAGCCTCAATAAGAAGAGAAGTGTAGAACTCTGCAGAACACCTATTCAGTTCTCAAAAATATATGTGGTGTAAGACTCTTTTTCTCATCATCCTGCTATTATGTCATAGTGAGTGAAGATAACTGAACTTGTTGGTTTTCCTGCATTTCAGTTATATACTTATGCATACACGCATGTACTAATCACTATATATATATTATATATATATATATATATATATATATATATATATATATATATATATATATATTCTTAATATGCATTGATTTGCATTAAGTACCTTATTAATATGTAAAAATGATTACATTCCATTGAAAATAATATCAACATAATCATGAGAATTATCATCATGAGAGAATCAAAACGTCCAATTCAAATGTCTTTTTCCACGTTACACTATGCATCGATCGAGAAATTGCATATTAAAACATTCTATAATATAAAGTACTTTATATCTAGTCTAATCAGTTCTAATTGATTATACAGTTTAATTATTTTGAAAGCTTTCACGAAATAAAAAAAATAGATTTAAGTGAGTGAGAGAAACCTGTATCAGAAAACTAGAGGTAATTGTAGTATGAAGCCTTACCTGCCTGTTTAAAATCTCATCACTAAGGTTGATCTCCAACCTTGAAAGAAGTGATGACGTCCTTCAGTGGCATTACCACTGAGCTATTCGAGCTCACTACTGACCTCTCTCTACATGAGTGGAATAAGGTGGTAACCAGAGTTATGCATTTATTCCTTTGTGTGAATGTTCTGACTGAATTCTATCATTTTGACGCAATCTGAATTTGTGGGAGTCGGTTGAAGGTAATAGGCAGGTAGATCTGTCCCACCCGGATTTCTCGCATGTTGATGTTCATCAGAATGATGTACCTACGACCTTAAAGGAAGTGATGCTCTCTCTCTCTCTCGCTTAGCATTCGTCCAAAGTCACCTAGCAGTCGTAATCAAAGATGTTACCACTGAGTTATCCAAGAAGTGAAATAGTAGTCAAGGAAAAACTTTGTAATTCAGATGACGCATCTTAGTGTGACCCAGGTTTTTAGTAGCAATCGGATCCTCATTGTTACGGAATAACTGTTTGAGAAATCGCCCCTGAACGGTTTAATTAAAATACTGATACCTATTTAGATGTTTCAGTTAACTCTGTAATTATTATCCGTCTTTCTTCCAGATATCATTGTCCTGACGTTTGCATACCACCTATTGGCTCACCCTTTATGATTTGCGATTGTTCCTGTTTAATCTCTAATTTTAATTCACTTCTTCCAGGATGTGTGACGATAATAATAATATGTTGTTCTACGGCTTGGATTTTATTTGAGTGAGTCAGGATCATTCGGATCTTGGATTGGCTAAAAGAACCGTTGTGTATAATTCTTGATAACAGAGTTCTGATCCCACCTTGTTTGGAATATTCTACTTGATTCTAAGGTACTCCCCGGCAGCTGAATTCGGGTTGATTAACTTTGTTCTGCAGCACTTGTTTTGTACTGAAAACGTATCTGAATTGTACAGCTGCCTAACACCATTTTTGAGGCGATTTTGATGTTATTATTGCTAAATAGTAGCTCATATTTTATCTCTTTCCTGTCATCGGGGAATTTTGTGGCTGTGAGTAACTCGAGGAAAATTTGATCAGCTATACAGTAGAGCGCAGAGATCGGTTTCCCACGTTCAGACCATAACATGTTGGTTTTGGTCGTGACATTCACTGCATCAATAAAAGAACTACCTTTCGATAACATTTTATCCCATAAAAAGAAGATGCAACAGCGAATCACTTTCAAAAGTCCTACAATCTTATTTATATTCAATAAAAAATTTGAAATACTGATCAAATACCACATCTGACCTTTTCAAATGATGTAGTGATAAGTTTACTTATTCCTAGAGAGCAGATTAATTCAGCAGTACACATTATCAGGTCCATATGCATATTTTGGAACACTGTACAGCTTAGCTGACTGGAAGAAAGGAGCATATCAATAGTTCTATCATCTGACAGTTCTGTATCACTGTTTCATGGTGATCCAATCAGTCAATTAATATCTCATTGACTATTCACCACCTAAAACTGGACCTCTGCGTTCTAAAGCATCACCTACACTCATTCGCCTTAATCATTAGCAGAATAGAATTTTACCATAACTTTGCTTGGTATTTAGTTTATTATTCTTGTTGTCCAGGGGATCTTGTGGTGGAATGCATCCCAGTCATGCAGAAGAACCTCGTTTGATTCCCAGCTGACATAGTGCATAAACTTCACCTAGGTGGCAGTAAGCCAGCAGAGAATGGAAGACTGGGAACAACATTATCAACTCTACACAGAAAAAAAAACAACACCGCAGTTACTGAGACTTCAAAAAGGAAATGATGCCCTGTGTTCCACTCAACGCCCATGGGATGAAAACACAGAAAAGATTTATAATTATAATTTATAATTTCGCTTTTCCCAACATTATGGGGTCTTTACGACTTAATAATCTATTTTATACATTTATGTTGATTATGTAATCTTTACGGATATTACACAGCACCAACCTATATATATATATATATATATATAGCTTTTTGCAAATAATAATGTCTGTTCACTAGTTCAATTGTTCCTTTAGAGATAGGTATATCGGTCACTCGACGCGGCTTTTGTTCCTAAGAGTGCAAAAAGACTATCCTCTGGGATTAAGAAGACTTAGAAGCACATTAATTGGACGTCTTATCAACAATGATAATCTTATCTTTACAACCTCTTCCTTTAAAGTTATCTATAAGGTCAAAAATAACGTGCTTAAATCACTGAGTGACCGATTTATCTGTGTTGCTGAATTTTTGACAATCAAAATAGAAAAACTAGAGCTCTGTATACAGAAGACATCTATACAATCACTCCTTCTTTTATGGTCCAAATCCGTTTACGTCAAATTATTATAGTCCCCATCTCTCTACCTTGACATTATTTATTTTTCGTTTTATTTACTCAGTTTGGGAATACATCCCTTATTATATCGATTGTCAGTACTATTTTCACATTAAATAGTTTCCGACATTATATAACTCCTCACCAATATTAATTTAAAATACGCTGTAGAACACTATCCAGCCTGGCTGGTAAAAGGAGAGTGTACGTGTGTCTATGGCTTGGTAACAGGACATCTAAAGAAGTCAGTTCCGTTTGAAAACTTCTTCAAAACATGCACAAGATCCATAGTTTTATGACAGTTTATAATTTGACCTTTGATCAGAAGTAGTTCTGAAACTACCTCACCCTCACTGCATGAATGTACAGTCCAGTGATGAATTTGTCGATTACAAAACTTTCTTCGCTGCAAATATCCTCTTAATTTTTAGAACAACACATTTAAGCAAACAACGTTGTTGAAGATACGCCCTACTGACTGGTGAGTGCCAACTAGCACGAAACCTAGGTCATGCAAGGCTTTCTGCCGATCACCTCCAACTATCTAATATCATCAAATATTGTTTTTAATTAAATCTCATCAGGTCTAACTCTGATATACATAAGTTTACTAATAAATATTAGAACATAAACCAACCACAGTTTTTTGTCAATAAGATAATACGATTATGTAATTTGTCATAATAACAATAACAGTGACTCTATCAACAATAAAGATGAAGAAGTGGAGCGATCTGTGATAACAAGAATGATGGAAAACGGCGTGAATAAACAAACAAATGTTCAGGCAGAAGAAGTCGATAAAGGCTAAGAAAAATAAGTGAACTGATTACATAATGCTAGACTGTGAGGGAAGTAAATAAAATACGTTCTAATGAAGATATGATAAAATTAAAGGATGATATAAAGGAGTTGGAAATATAAGTTAGATCTGGTGGAGAAGTTATCAGTTGATTAGGTCTTAGTAGGTCAAGGGGGGTGGGATAGTGGCTGTACGAACTTCTTTTGAATGCATAGTTTAGGGTTTAGTAGTTCGAATGTCTACCTCCTTGGTTGTGTGCAGTCGACGAAAACGAAGTCTATTGGAAAGATTCCATCGGATGTGACGAATAATCTGGAATGCTTTCTTTTTCTCCGCCAGGTAATCACTATCAACTAAATGTTATAGAAGGGAACTACACGTGGTTTTTGTCTGTCCTTTGCTAAACCACGATGGGAGATGTTCAGTAACACGTTGGTTAAGCTGTCTAATAGTGCGCCCAGCATAACTGTCACCACAAGTGCAGTTGAATATATAAATAAACATAGATGTGGCAAACCTATCTAGCTTATCCTTCGTTTACGTCCCAGTAATTCGTCGGCTAGAGAGTGACAAACATAGATTTGCTGGGTAAACATTTCTTCGTATACTCCTGGAAAGTCTCCGGAATAAAATCTCACTTGATAAGCCACCATTAAATTATAACATAAAAAATAGAGGCTTTTTCCGTGTAGTCATAGTCTTAGATTTTCTCTCCAGTGTTTTCACATGTTTTCACGCGTCAAGGAATCATGAATCTATTCAAATTCCTTTTGTAAGAGGTCATCCGTAGATATCTTTCTTGCCCTGCTCGCAAGACATTTAACAACATTCCTCTTATATGTAATGGGCACGTAACTAAGAAAGTGCGTGTATTGCCTTGTGAATTCTCTCCTCCTAAATGACCCATCTTCTCATCATCTTAGCAATACATTCAAAAAATGCAGTGTATTATCCTTTTTCTCTTCATAAGTGGCAGTAAGAGAAGAGTGGATGTTGTTGAATTTCATTAAAATTCGTCTATGTTTGTCTACTTGAACATTTATTTGTTAATTCATGCTGTTTTCTATCATTTTTTGTTAGCACAGATCACTGAATTTTTTTAGCTTTTTTGTTGATAAAGTCACTGTTATTGTGACTGACTGTACAATTTGCGTGCACAATCTTATTATCCTATAGACAAAACACTGTGGTTAGTTTATATTTGAATTTTTATTTATAAACTTGTTTATTAGAGTTACGCCTGATGAGATCTAATTGAAAACAATATTGTTCGCTTATATTATTTAATTCACTATTGGAATCTTTGCAATGTTATCTTGTCCAAATTTTTGTCTCCTTACTCAATGTTTTAATTGCTTACAAACTTAATTAATTCTACACACCACTCTAAGAACAAGACATACGAACGAACAATATTGTTTTCAATTACATCCTCTTCAGGCTTTTCTCTATTTAAGTAATGGTTTGTAGGGATTTGATTGACTGGTTACAGGATTTCATCATGAGCTGAGATCGGTTAGAGAACCATTGGAAAACCTGCAGAGAAAGCACTGAACAGCTGTTTCGTCCTCCTAGATTGGGGCTCTTCACAGTACGCACCCACTATCAAAGTTCGAAACCAAAATCTTCTGGTTACAAGGCCAGTGAGCTCGCAGACCATTAAGTCAATGAGGCCTGATCCAGTGGCCGACCTATGAATTCCAACTTCTGCCAATTCACGACATAGCGCGACCGCTAGCCAGTGTCATCCGTGGCGGGTATTTGTCCTCACACCCGACATGCAGTACCCTATTGGTTACGACTTCTCACTGAAACCCTAGGTAACCACCTACCTGAATAGGGCCAGACGCTGGTGATTATCTCATATATTTACTTAGCTTTGTCCATCAAACAAAATTTAACCAGTGACAATGAGTTTGTGGATGAAATAATAATAATGTGTTAAATGTTGTTTTGAATGTCAGTGAAAACGATGATTACAATGATAGCAAAAATAATGATAATAAGGTCAGTGTTAACAAAAGTAAAAGGAGTTTATGTAGGTGGTGTTAAGAATAACGAAGATAGTACGCTTATGCAAACAATTCAATAAATACATAAAGTAAAATCTTATGATATTAGAACAAGACATATAAGCGAACAATATTGTTTTCAATTAGATCTTCTTCAGGCTTTACTCTAATTTACATAGACTTATATATATAAAATTTTAACCAATGACGGTAATTTAGTGGATCAAATAATAATAGTAATCATAATAATAATAATAATAATAATCATAAAAGTAATAATAATAGTAATAATAATGTGATAAATGTTTTGAACGAAGTTAATAACGATGATTATAATAATAACAAAATATTGTTACTTTCTATAGTTTTGGTTTGTAAGGATTAGTTATGTTTTACGAGTTGATCACGGATTGATATCAGTTAGAGAACCATTGAAAACCAGGGAGTACTGGACAGCTGCTGGTTTTCAATGGTTCTCTAACTGATATCAATCCGTGATCAACTCGTAAAATATTGTTAATAAGGCTTATATAGGTGATAAGAATAACAAAGTTAGTATATGCATATATGTAGACAATTCAATAAATAAATAAATTAGGTCAAATCAAATGGAACGATAATCAGAGTTTAAATAAATATCATAAAAGTACGAAGGAGAGGGATGATAAGAAATGGTGGGAGGGTTTTGAATAGAATTCACCTAGGCGAAGCAAGGGAGAGACAAAGGTAGAACAAATTTCTTTTGTATACAAAGACTAGGATTGTTCTCTCGAATTCATTCCCATAGCTTCGGCTAAGTGTAAAAGACGGGTTCTGATTCCGTTCGAAAGACTCAATGGAATGCGGTAAATAACTTTGAAGGCACTATTTTTGTCCACTTGGTGACCACTGTCAATCAAATGAGCCAAAATAGAACTTCGTATGGACTTTATTTGACCTTTTCCGAACCATGAAGGAAGATGCTCATTAATGCGTTTGTTAAGCTGTCTAGTTGTTCGGTCTATATAGCTTTCTCCACAGGAGCAACTAAATTTATAGATACACATGGAAGTGGCACGTGCCACTTATGAGTTACATAATAATAATAATAAGGGTGAACAAGGACAGATAAAGAGAGTTTAAATAAATATCATAAAAGTTAAAAAGTTTACTTAAGCCATAAGAGAAACAAAGACAGAACAAATTTCTATTGTTTTCAAAGATTTAGATGGTTCTATCTAATAAATTCGCATAGCTTCAGCTATACATAAAAGGTGGGTTCAAATTCTGTTCGAAAAGTTCAACACAATGCGAAAGGTAATTTTGAAGTCACTTCTTCCGTCCACTTGGTGATCTCTATGACAAAATAGAACTTCTAATAGATTTTACTTGGGGTTTTCTGAACTATGAAGGAAGATGTTCAGTAATACGTTTGTTGAGCTGCCTAGTCGTTCACCCTATATAGCTTTCTTCATAGGATCAACTAAATTTATAGATACACATAGATGTGGCACAACTAGACAGCTTGTCTTTCACTTGAGCAATTATCATTGGTCGGCTGTATAAGCCCGTTTTATGGCTGTAGATAATCCTAGATGTAAGACTTCACCAGCCGCGAACTCACTGAATTGCAATTTTAGGAAGAGTTGTTTCTTTTTAACTGTTGTCGATTTTTCTTTATTAATCACCTTTCTAAGATTTATACCTTCCATGAACTATTCTATAAATTACATAATCCAATCTTCAAGAGTTGGTTAGTAAGGATTAGATTTGTTTTTACGAGTTTGACCACGGATTGATGTCAGTTAGAGAAGTATTGAAAACCAGGGAGTATTGAACAGCTGTTTCGTCCTTGTTTGCGGATCACTGGCAGTACTCACCCACTGCCAGGGTTCGAACCCAGGACCTTTTTGTTACAAGGCAAGCTCGTATTCCATTCAAACACTGGGCCCGACTCAGTGGTCAGCCAATGAATTCTAGTCCTAGTGAGAAGTCGTGACCAGTGACGTCCATCCAGTCAAATGTATGAGGATGGATATCCCACCGATGACATTGGTTGGGGTCGCGCTAAATACATCACGAATTGGCAGAAGTTAGAATTCATGGGTTAGCCACTTAATCGAGTTCTAGTGGCTGAATGGTAGCTAGCTTGCCTTGTAACCAGAAGGTCCTGGATCCGAACCCTGTCAGTGGGTGCGTACTGTCTGTGATTCCCAAACTAGGAGGATGAAACAGCTGTCCAGTACTCCATGGTTTTCAATGGTTCTCTAACTGATATCAATCCATGGTCAAACTCATAATCCAATCTATTAATTAATGTTTAACTACGATTATAATCACAGATATTTCGTCGCGATTCACATTATTATTGTAAAGCTTGACCTGGTTACTTAAATATCCTGAGTTCAATCCTTTAACGTGAGGTGATGGGTGAATGCTGTTGAAGAATGTCAAATCCTCTAGTGCCATTCGACTTTAAATGGCTCTCTAAATGAAGATCAATTCATGACCTAACTTGGAATAATAGATGAATCCATTGTGTCCTACATAACTGTGGTCTACTTGTGTTAACCCGAAGACTTTATATGTCTCAGAATTGATGTTCAGCAAGTAACCCATTAATGAAATGCAGAAGTAACTAATGTCTTTTTTGTGTCTATGAATAAACAAATGGGTTTTAATAGTTGAAACCATATTTAGCAATACTATTTATGCAAATACATTTTAAATACTGTATTACTAAATTTTGTTATACTACTCATAATCACTTATGCTTGAATAGAATTTTGTCTGCATATGAATCATTACCCACAACTGAATTCGAAATGAGATAATTGTGACCCTATACTAACAGTTTTGTTAACGATTGTATATACAGACTACAAGACATAATTAATTACAAATACACTATGATACCAATTAAGGTAGAAGAAAGGGGTAGGTGATTCATCTCAGGTTACTCATATTTCAGTTTGTTAACTGAACTGCAATTTGGACATAATCAACCTTATTTATTTATTTGTTTAGTATATTATAACCACCAACGATTATTATTATTATTCAATGGGGTTCCAAGTTGAACGTACGAGTACAGTAACACATGTCCAATTTCTTCTATTTTCTGCCGTCCTCTTCAGCTGGCTGACTCCACGATTGCCCATAATCTCTCATCTCCTCCTCACCAGCACACGATCTCCTCCATGTCAACCTTGCATCGACGACCCACTCATCGCTTCCCATTAGCATTCCACTCGAGCAATGGCCTGCATTATGCGTGATATCATTCGACGGCCTCCTCAATGGATGCCCGGTCCATCTCCATTTTCTCCTACATATTTATTGAGCGACTGGCTCTCGCTTGTTGATTTGTTCCCAGCCACAGTTTCTCGCTGCTAATACTTTCTGGCCGCCGGCCGACCAGGAATTTGATCTTCAGTAGGCAGAGAAGGCAGCTGTTAATAAAAATTTGCAGCCACCTGTTGGAAACCCTTTTTCTTGACATACTGGTCAAGTTCCTGACCCGTACAGAAGGACCGACTTGACACTGGTGTTGAAAATTAGAATCTTGTTCTTTATGCTGGCTGAGTGCAGTGCAGAAGATTTTCAAGCGATTATAGCGTCCAATAAACGTTTGAGTCACATCAGAATTCGGAAAAGTAACCTCTGATATACTTACATGCCGCTCTACTCAACACTATCTCATACATATTCATAATCATGACGCAATATACTACTGATTGACTCAGATGAGTAGTTGAATACCACTTCCACCAACCAACATCAGTATTTACTAGCCAGATAGAAGTGATCCAATGCCGGATAGCCATTCTGCGCATTCGGCATAGAACTCATCTGGGGGTAGACTAGGTCTAACTCAAGTCAAAGAGCAGAATCAGTTTGAACCACCCGGATTTTAGCTTGAGACTTGGGAAAACTAGTAATACTTTGGATCAAATTGGCAATTAACACGATGTGAGATGAAATTTCACCAGAATTTCCTTTGGAAAACAAAAATATTCAGATGACACTGGTATATAATCTGCTTGATTCCATAAATGACAATTAAGAGTGTAAGCATCAATGGATGACCTTTAGATGTTTAGATAACTTCCATTTGGTTAGAAAGCACTGCTGGTTAATGTGAATGGTATTTAACTACTCATAACAATTAATTAGTAGTGTAAAGTATCTAATTTAGTGTGATTAAGATTGACAGAGGACACAGCTGGAATACTTTTAATAGTGATGTATTTCAAAAAATTGACAATGCAATGATTACCAATTAACCCGACAACAACAAAACGACGATAACGTCTGAACGATGGGACGTGATACAAATTACCCGTATAAGTTGTTCAGGGTGGCTTGTTTCCAATTTTTCCTTCTCATCACACCCCTTCTTTAGAGTATACACTGCAAACAATCATAAATATTGAATATCTTATAAATAATCTTACTTCGTCAGTCAATATTTTATCGGTAGAATAGTCGCTAGCCACCGGTCAACTCACTCCCAAATCTCGCTTAGCCAGGAGTAAGTGCGGTAAACAGGGAAGGTTTGATGTTAGGCTAGCCACCTTATCCTGTTAAAACAATAATACCACTACTAATAATAATTCAGAGTTCTAGGGCTTGAAACCTTATGTTCCATTTGGAACGTAAAGGAACAGAAAAGTGTTATTTCGTTTGGTGATGACTAGCAGTGGAATGCAGGATGTGAATTTTGTCCGATTTAGGACTCATTATTGGGAGGACCTGCGTTTCTTAGATTCAACTACTAGGCATCATCAACCAAAATAACATCATGTTAATCTTCAGACTTCATCGATACGTCTGTACTGAGAGTCGACATTAGAACAGTGGCAGAGCATACCGGTCCAACATAGACAAGGTGAAAATACAAATTAATTTAAACAATCTTACGAATATTTTGGTCATAGATTGATGTCAATTAAAGAACCACTGGGATAACGATTTCGTCCTTTTTGAAACCACGCACGTACAATTCACTACAGCCTACCTCTTGGAAATCAACTCAGTGCTTGTTAGTGACTGGTTACAAGAAGAAGTCACCAGGTGTTCCACTGGGAAGTTGTGAACTTTAGCGTCCAACAAGGTAGGGTTTGAGGACAAATATATGCCCACAACATTGGATGGTTGTCGCAATAAAATCGCGAATTGTCAGAAATTAAAATCCATGAGCCATTGAATTCCAGCCCAAGTGGCTGAGTGGTCGACGAATTCGGCATTGTAACCTGAATGTCTTGGGTAAGATCACCGATGTAGTCGTGAGTGAGTACTACTAAAGAGTCCCAAAGTAGGACGAAACAGTAGTCCAGATCCCTCTGGTCTTAAATGATTCTCTATATCTCTATAGCCTAATGCTTGAAAATCTTAGGTATGAGTAGAATTTTATGTATTTATAGTTCACAGTAACTACAACTTTGACATTTTTTATTCAATCGTAACACTTCGAGGAAAAAGATAAAGTAGTTTGCATGATCTTTCTGTGTGAATAAAAGTCGACTGATGTTGGTACACAAAAAAATAATAATAAACTGAACAAATTAATCAATATGTATTCAAAGTTATTCGATCATACCACTATTATAAAAACAAATAAGCTGATCTGTTGTGGTGTGATCTGTGTAAGAGAAGACCATTCTTTTATAATTGGCGATGATCTCAAGGTAATTTAAGTCGATATTTACTCTATTTATTATTTTATTTTTGATTACAGCTTGATTTCACACTGTATTTTTGGTACAAGTATGGAATTTTCAACATGCGATATCGGTAGCCCAAATTCTGCAGGCCGACCGTTGATATCAGGTGTGCGTCGGCAGGGGATCGAAACCCGGACCATATGTATGGCCAGCGAGAGTCCTAACCGCCACGTCGTACTAGTGGTTAATAGAGATATAAGATCAGTAAGGTATTTCGCACAGAGAAGGGTTAGAAACGGCCAATCCCGAAAACTCTACATCTTGACATATCTTGTGGCGGTTTCTAGTCAGCAGCGGTAAGTTCTTAATACGTACATAACTTCAATAACCATTTGGAACAGGTCATGTGTGACTTGCCTCAAACAGTTGACCAATAGGCTCTACAGTCAAGGAGCACTAATCCTCTTTTACTTCCGGGCATTCCAAGAAGAAGACAGTCAGAGATCCCCATTACTCACTGACTGACTGACAAGCCCCAAAAAGAACGAAATACAAGTTCTAAACTTTTCACTGTTACCCACCACCAACAACCAGTAAATAATAAACACAAAAAAATTCATCCTTTAAACTTTTATTAATGAGATAAAGCACTGCTGAATGAAAATTAAAGGCGATCGATCAATGGAGTAGCAGGTCATTCTCGTCAAATAACACACCAACCCAATACATTGTGATTGACAAGCAATCAAAGTAGCTATGTGTACAGAATTCAAGAGATAATAATGACAATAACCAGGATGATGATGATAATAATAATAATAACAATAGTAAGTAAGTAATAACGATAATAAAACTTGGGAAACTGAAACGACCGAAAAAAGGGATCGCAGGCACACATGCATGTTTTGTTTTCACAGTAGAATGGATTATTCAGACCGAAATGTGTGTGTGTGTGTGTATGAGTGGGTGATTGAGTGCTTACGTGTGTCTTCAACGCAGATAGAACAAGTCACGCATTACAGTACTCATCATCTATCTATCTATCATCTATCCATCTCATTAGAAAATACTTTTGTCTTCATTCCTTAACAAAACGAAAAGATAAGGAGAAAAAGGAATACTGAGGGCGGGAGACAGAGAGAGAGAGAGAGAAGTTCGGCAGATGCAACATGCATCATTCCATTAGGAAAACGAAAAGCACTTGAACAAATGAATAACCAACTGAAAACAAGGGAGAAGACAAGTAATTGTGTGTGTGTGTGTGTGTGGGAGAGAGAGGGGGTGAATATATTTGCCGAAAGAGAAATTGGGGTTTTATGCTTCGATTGAATAACAACAGTTAGAGCACTACAGATCGATCGATAAGGAAACAAAACAAAATTACACATATGTATGCATACTACAATGGTGTACACACACACACACACAAATATATAGTGAGAGTTGACTGATGTTCACGAAGAAACAAGGAACAGCAAAGAAAACAACCTGTAGACTTGCATTAATCTCATTCATATATGATGATGTATTAGCTAGCGTTTAGCAGAGTGATTGATTTGACTTCACATTCTCCTCTTTAAACTGTGCACAGCAGTGGAGCTTCAACAACTAAAGTTGTTCCAATCAATTGAGCAGTAACTGAGAATGGATCTACCGTTTCAGGAATTTCATAGGACTGCGTGAATTCAGCTGTTGAAGTTGATGATCCTTCAGTTTTCTTTTGACATCCTGTGATAACAATACAATTTGAGTCCATACGTACGCATAATTCATCTGCTTTGTATACTGGATCAACAGTCACTTCAAGATGTAATTTTCTGCCATTAATACCATCTTTCATGATTGTTGGTCCAGAACGACCTAAATTGTAGAAAAAAAGTAGGAATTTATACAAAAAATTACAATGAAGTTTTAAAAATATAATATATTTTTGAAGTCAACTGGAGTGTACTGATGCGCATCTCATCCTGTCTGGGACTCGTCATCTGGATGTACCTGCACTCCTAAGTCAATGAGTGATGGTGTTCCCACCAAGGCTCGAACCAAGCGTCTGTAGTTTCAAACGCCAAAGCACTTCGGTCCAATCAATCGACAGGAAAATCTAAATTGAATTAAATAATTAATAAAACCTGTTGCACACGAAGAGGTGGCTCTCGTGGTCCAATTGGTCTAATGGATAACGCTTTGGCCTTTGAAACTATCAGTACTGGGTTTGGGCCCCAGTGGGAGCACTATAACTCACTAAGTAATGAAGGTACATTCAGATGATGAGTCTCAAATAGGACGAAATGCACATGACTAGATTCCACTTACTGCTAGTCCCCATTCACTAAGTCATTGGTAAAACATTAAGAAGACTTTAGTTTGTAAAAGAAGGATAAAATAGCGACACCCGCTTTCCAGACGTGTACATCAGTAGAAACAACATTGGAACCCTACAAAAAAGTATGCAGGAAAGCTAGATATAATTGAAACTATGACAATATATTTTTTATATATTTTGATTACAGCTTGATGCCACACCGTATTTTTGGTACAGGTATGGAATTTTCAGCATCTGATATCGGTAGCCAAAATATTGCAGGCCGACCATAGATATCGTGTGAGTCGGTAGGAGATCGAACCCCGGACCATGTGCATGGTCAGCGAGAGTCCTAACCTCTGTGTCCAATAGTTCATTAAAGGAATCTCTTAAAACATTATTGAGTTCGAGTCGCGGCCGACACACTCCTAAACCTTGCTTTGCCAGTTGTAAGCCCAGAAAAGATTAAACGTTTGGCTTTTAAGATTAACAGTTTTGTCCCATTAAAATAAGACCATCTCTACTAAAAATGTAAAGCTCATACTATAAGCTCTATGTTCATTCCACTTAGAAAATAGATTAAGCAATCTAAATCCCTCCCCGCAGCCGAATTACAAACGCCAAGAACAATTGATTTAAAGACAAAAAAGGATATATTAAAATTTTACATGTACCTTGTGATGAATACGCGCCTGACTACTTTTTAGTTCAATTAAATGTCACCATATCTCATGACGAAATGTCAACGATTAAAGGTAGAAAGAACGATAAACAATCTCTCCTCCCTCCTGCCTCTTCAATTTAATTAACATTCCTAACACCAAAAACCAATTCCCACCTCCTCACTTCCTTTCATACAGATTTAAATAGACGCCAAAAGTAGTTGCAGTTAAGTATAAGCACTAATAATTCATTATTATCATGACTATCTAAGGTATGTGATGTTCAAATTTGACATTTTAGAAACTTAAGGATTACGGTACCAAACGCGCGCACACGCACGTACAAACGGGGATTCAGTGTGGCAATGGTAGAACACTGTTTAATTCAATTTTTGAAGAGAAATAAGCAAGAAGATATTGCATTACGAAATATTGTGTACTTTTTAATCAATGAAAAGAAAGCGATAAGATTACTATTTTGTATTTTGGAAAAATAAGAAACACCAATGAAAGATAACACTCCTTGGTTTAAATATATATATATATATATATACTCTTGATTGGATACTGGTAACTAGTGTGATGCATCTAGTCTTTTCTTTGGTGCAGATTGGATTCTATCAGTCACGTTTACAGTGTGACCAACATTCTAAGTGGCTCGCCATCATGGTGCACTTTGAATTGTTCGTATTAGATGGTTGGAGGTAATCGGTTGAGGGAAGCCTTGCATGACCTAGGTTTCATGCTAGTCGGCACTCACCAGTTAGTAAGCCGTGTCTGCAACCTTGAAGGAACTCATGTCCTTTCTGAGGTCAATCATAAGTCCGAATAGCTCAGTGGTAACGTCTTTGACTGTAGCCCTGGGTGATGGGGTTCAAATTGCAGAAGGGACATGAGTTTCTTCAAGGTTGCAGATACACCTTGCTAGCTGGTGAGTACCAACTAGCACCAAATCTAAGTCCAAGGCTTCCTGATGATTGCCTCCAACAATATAATACCCAGATGTATGCATGACATTTTCAGAAGTGAATCCCATGATGAGGGAGTACGGAAAAGGAATCATAGTAATTGTGGTTACTACTACCATAGCAACAATAACTATGACTACAACTACCACTGATTCTAATAATTAATGTTGGCGTCATTGAGACAGAAATGAATTACGTAATAATCACAATATTCATAGAAGTAATAATTCAGTGTTAGGGAAAGTGATGTTCTATGACTGAAAAAGGAATAGAGAAAAGAAAAGTATGAAACATGTGACATATGTACCTTCAGCAGAAAGGAAATCCACAGAATAAAACTGAAGGAGTGTGTAAAGAAGGAGATCAATTGTAAAAGTTAGGCAATAGTGGAGGTGTGGGTGTATCCGTGTGCTGAAAGTTTGTTAAATGTCTTTAGTAATCAATTCACTAGTATCATTCAAAACATCGTTTTTGTAATTTATTCCTTTACTTCACTTCCTCAACACCTGTCAAGAGGACACTGTTTGTCGTCTTGATATAATCAATCAAAATAATTTGTCCTCAAACCTAACCGAACTTCAATGTGACCAGGAATGCATAAAGGTCTGTTACCAAGTCTCTTGCTTTCTGCCGTTACAGCAGATCTATGAATATGGAAATTGAAGGATAATAACATCTAGTTAAAGAATAAATTTTTCCAAACTTATAAATTTAAACACGGCTGTGAAAAGCGAACTTAAGTAAACCTACTCCATTCTCTTCAGGTTCTTACACAATCACAATGTGTATATATCTACCGTATTTTTGGTACAAGCATGGAATTTTCAGCATGTGATATCGGTAGTTTAAATTTTGCAGTCCGACCATTGACATCAGATGTGCGTCGGCAGGGGATCGAAACCCAGACCATGAACTTGGTCGGTGAGAGTCGTAACCACTGTGTCACCGATGCACAAAAAACCAGAGAGTACTGGACAGCTGTTTCCCCATCCTAGACTGGGATTCATTGACAGTACGCACCCACCAACAGTTTTCGAACCCAGAACCTTCCGATTACAAAGCAAGCTCATATACCGTGCAGCTACTGACACTTAAATTAGTGCCAGACGGGGCTGCAAAGTAATGCTTCGATTCTTAATCGATGGTTCTTACTATGCAACAAATCATAAGAGTAAAACCGTGACGGTTGTTGTAGTTACCATAATGGCCAGTTATGTGGACGATACATTTTCAATGTAGAATAATAGATTAATTATGAGGTGATGAAATTAATAGTATTTGTGTAACAAACGTGCTAGGCTGAAATCGATTACAAAATATTGTGAAATAGGACACAATGGTGCTGATTAGTCATAATAAATTCATACAATGTGGGGTGGGAAAAACCAACAAGTCAGTTCAAGTTTATAAAAAGTGTTAGCTGAGTTGCTAGTACAAAGTGGAAGGTATTAAAGAGGAGATAGAAAGACTCCCATGACAGGCTCATAATACAATAACCAGTGTCTCAAATGAAACAGCTGGAGGCATATATTGAGAAAAGAGATAATATCACAAATAATAAGTTCGGATAGTATAAATGGAAAATTCGATAGTATTGTGGGAGTGTTTGAATGAAGGGTATAAATTATGATGAATAATAATAGTAATTTTAATAATAAGCAAAGAAAAAAGCCATGAGGGCAAAGGAGAAAAAGCATTCTTGGTGAATTTGGCCACGGTAGGAACAGCATCTGGACGCGTTCTTTTTGGATACAAACTTCTGGTTTAGTTGATCGTATTGCAACAGCTTCAGCTATGTGTAGGAGATATAAGGGAACTGTATGTGATAACGACTTCGGAATTCGGTATATAATCCTGAAAGCTGTGTTAACATCGATGTGATGCCCAGACTGACTTTTAATTCATGATATGGGAATATTTCATACTATTAAACCTATTCCATTCTGTTATGAAGTATAAGTATCCGAAAAAATGCACAACCTGTACTTTTATTGCAAATTAGGACGATATGTGTGGTTAACGGTAACATATTGGTGGGAGAATTGTTTACATTTTTGGTTTCTATATATTATTGAAGGCCCTAAGAAATTCAAACTAGTAACTATATTCTTACTGTTAAAGTAACAAGATTCCACGTTAACGTTACGATTAATGTTGCCTAACTCAACCAAAAGAAGTAGACCATTTTATATGACTGACTGAGTCTTAAGTCATTGACCCTCAGTGTCTCAAGCACCCCAAACCGGCAATCTACACCACCCTCCGTGGCTGATACTAATCAGCATTCGAAAACTTTATGGATTTAAGCTACATTTTGGTTTGGCCACTCCTAAATCTCTTCCGACCTCATCCTATGTCAGCTAAGATGTTTCGACGACGAGGCGGTGGCTTGGCATGTGTTACATGTGTCCTAGCCATGTTATTAAATATGAGATCAATATAACTGACTATTCAGCCTCTTGAGGTTGGATTTCAGTGACCCATGGATTCTAGCTTCTGTTAATTCGTGATATAGTGCTATCATCAACCAATAAATGCCCACTTCACTCACTTCAGGACCTTCATCCAGTAGCTACTAGGGAACTGGAGATTCATATTTCGATAATGGGTTTTTAGTAGGGATTTACATTAATTTCAATTCGTGCTTAAGTGGCTGGATCGTCAATGAGCTTAGCTTTGCAAACTAAAAATCTCGGATTAGATCTATAGTATGGCTATGGGATGTGGGGTGCTGAAGATCCCGAAACTACAACTAAACAGCTGTTCAGTTCATGAAGAAATCTCTATTAAAATTAATCTTAATTCCTGCACAATAACACCCATAATCTACATATTATTTTTGCTTTCATTACACATTTCAATAGAATGCACATTATTTCGAACGACTGAAATGTGTGAACTGATGATCAATTAATCAATCGATGAATTATTTAATCAATAATGTTACTTGAGAATAAGTGTTTAGAATGCACTAAAAAGTACACTCATTCTATAGTCGCTTATGTATATAAAAAGAAGTATCTCGTGTTATCTTTTATATCATTAAATCAATAAACACTTACGTAATAATACAGCGTTTAGAAAGAAATTAGCATCAACATTATAAAGAGTATTTAAAAGCAGTGTTTATTGTAATAAGTTGTACTCATGAATACTTATATCACAGATCTTTAACACTAAATGATGTAAAGATTTAGAATGGTGATTACTTCATAGAATCCTTTCTGTAAGTACATTTGAACAAAACAAGACTGATGTAAGCTCATATGTCTATTATTTTGCGATCTCTTATCAACCTGGCTACAACCTGAGTTAGAGAATAATATAAATCGGTTAGAACATACTTTTCACTTGATGACAATGAGTAATTGATGAGAACTATAAGTAACATAGGTCTAGAATGATGTATATTGTTAAATCATTAGGAAAATTTAATGATGTTCATCCCGCAATGAATTTTACTATTGAGAAATAAAAAGATTGTAGTATTTCATTTCTAGACGTCTTTATGACTAGAAAAGAGGATGGCACAATAAGAAGAAGTGTATATAGAAAATCTACATCAACTGACTGTCAGTATACTCATTTTCTCAGCTTCGTGCCCTTGAAATACAAACGCAATCTGATAAAGTGTTTGGTTCACAGAGCAAGAGCAATCTGCTTCGAAAAATGTCTTAATGAAGAGCTTAATAATATTAAACAGTTGCTGAGTGAAAATGGTTATCCAGAAAAGTTTATTGGTAAGAATATCAATCTAAGATCAAGGCAGCCAAAGGTACCAAAAGTTCCTAAAAAGGCCTTGTTATTACAAATTCAGTTCCTCGGGGACAACATCAGCGTGATACTAACACAACGCCTCAGAAATGCGGTAAAAACAGCATACCCTGCTGCTGAATTACGCTGTTTCCTCAAAACCACTCCTCTTTAGCGTTCGGGAGTAAAAGATTAACTGACTAATTTTGCCTCTTCCATGTGTATCTACCAACTTAACTGCTCCTGTGGAGCGAGTTACATAGGTGTACAATTAGGCGTGTTTCTCATTGGATTTCCGAACATCACCCTGCATGGTTAAGTAAGGGACAAACAAAATCTATTCGTAGCGCTATTCTATCTCATCTTGTGGATACAGAACACAAGGCTGACGTTAACCATGCTTTCAGGGTCATTTACCGCATACCTACGAATCTCAATTTTGCCTTCAGAGTTAGTTTACTAAATATTGCTGAGGCTGGCTGTTGGGGTTCACATTAAAAAGCCTAATTTATGTTTTCAAAAGAAGCTAGTTCAGACACTGTCCTTACCTTGGCCATCTAGATTCGAATTATCCTCAATTTTGGGGGAAATTTCCTTAATTTTACTTGATATTCTATTTGCTATTATATCTTTATTATTATCATTATAATTTATGCATCTTTAGTGAATTGTAATTCCATTGAGCTTACTTAAAAAATCGATATTATTTAAAAAATGCCAATATTGTTAATGACGATTATTCTAGAATTTTCTATGTATATAAACATGTATATAATTGTAGAGCCGGAAGAGGAATTTATCGAAAAGGATATTCTTTGCACAATTATTTCTTTTCTTATAAATCATTAAGCGTTAAGATGACTGACTGTTTAAAGGGATCTTTAGACGATTTTTTATTGAAAAGACGGATAGAATTCAAAACAAAGGTTAACTGGAAAGAGCACATCAGTAAAAGAGGTATCATAACAACAAGGGTAAAGTGAGTGACGTTCAGATGAAACAATGAAATTCTTTCTAAACAAAACAGAAGATATACGAGAATACATGACGTAACTCTTATTAATAATTTAACAATCTGCATCATCCCAGACCTATGTTACTCATACTTCTGGTCAATTACCCCTTGTCGTCGTGAGAACAGTGTGGTTAGAACCCCTCGTTTTTTGTAATTTATATTTTGTATTATTTATTGTTCTGGATGCGTTCACGTTTAACACCAGAGATTACACCAATAGACTTAATAAAAGAACAAGAATGTTAAAAAGTACGTTAGATCACGAACTGAAACCCTTTAGAGAATTACTGAAAACTAGTCAGTCCTGCATAGCACTGTTTTGTCCTAATTTGGCAGTCTTCAATAGTATGCATTTATGAACCCACCGGAGATCGTATTTCATGTGATATTTAAAAATTAAAGCTAATAACAAAGAATCTCAGTTTCAATTTCAGCATTCAGAATGACTATGTATCCAAATGAAATATTTGCCAAAATCATTTATCATACATTTATTCCCCTTAATGAATTTGAATAAAGCAAGAACAACAGTTTTTGCAGAATAAAATAATCCCATCATTGCTTATTTCGTCAGCTTCTCATCAGCTCTGCCGCTTACAGTCCTAATTCATTATTAAGTATATCTACAGAAACAATTCTAACATACTTCCACAGAGTTCATTTTTAAACAAAAATCAATCAAGAAATGCATACAATAATAATATACATATAATAATAAACACTTCATCCCAAACAGTAATGATCAAACAAATTGAAAACTTTCAGCATTACGTAATCAGATGAAAGAGATGATGAAAACATACAGCTACCAGGTCTAGGATAGACTGATAACTACTTCTTTCTGGACGTATAAATCGGGTTTGAGGCGCTTGAAGGAGATTGCATCGACAAACTTGAGGAGAATTGAACTCTTTTGCCTATTGATAATTCCGAATGATCTTCCGACGTCCACCTCATGACCCGTGTCAAGGAGAGATACCTGGCGATGGCACTGCTTAAAGCATTTATCCCAATTAGATGTAGGCTTTTTTGTACATGTTTAGAAATTCGGAGATATACCCTTATTTCTGTTCTTACAGTGTAACAGTTCCTACAGATACATGTAAATTTGTATATACAGTCGGAGTCAACATGAGAATGGTCTCTGTCGACTTTTGATTGCACCAAAAAGCAAGTCATTCGATAGACGGGAATTAGCTTAACTGTCATTTGCCGAAGCAACATCCATCAAGCGCCTGAAATTCGATTAATTAATTCAGGAAGAAGCGGTTATTAGTCTGTCTTTGCTCATCCTGGTAACTGTATGTTTTCATCATCTCTTTCGTCTGATTACGTAATGCTGAAAGTTTCCATTGTGTATGATTATTATTGTTCGGGATAAAGTGTTTATTATTACATATATTATTATTGTATGCTTGTATTGATTGATTGGTTTTTGTTTAGAAATGAACTCTGTGCAAGTATGTTAAAATTGTTGTTGTAGATATATTTAATAATGTCTTCGACATGTAAGCAGCTGACGAGAAGGCAACGCAATAAAAGATGGTACCATTTTATTCTGCTAAAACTGTAGTTCTTGCTTTGTTATAATTATGGCAACATATCAATGATCATTATTGATTGTTATCATTCTATTAACATATATATATATATATATTTGACTGAAATTTGCACTTTTATTACTAACATCAGAGAATATTCAATATTCGAACTTTTATTTTAGGAAAGAGACTTTTAACTATTATTGAGCCATTAGGGTGTGACAAAATAAAAAGAAGGATAATTGGAGACATATATTGGAAGTGCATCGCGTTATGTGTGTGTGTGTGAGGGGGGGGAGTATATGGGTGAAAGACAATGTTCATCAGTCGGGTATAAAACACTGTGTGTGCACTGTGAAAAATAACATCAATAAAAGTATAAAACTTGGGCACTGTGGTAGAGTATAATTCTCTCTCATATAAATGAGAGATCAAAGTTGTGTGAGTAACTTGATATGATTATGAGCAATAAATTGTGCTCGAAACGTCATCAGTTCATATAACTGTAAACACTGTGCGATTTATCAAAATAAAATCTTATCTATAATGGAACATCAATAAAAGACATTACAACTTAATGACTAACTGCCCAAGGGTATTCAAGCGAAGCGTTTGAATGCAGTGAAGACGACAATTAAACAGTGTGGTGCCTACCATCACTAATGATAGGCCTAATTTTGATCAACTGTGGGGAGACACCACTTCCACTTGTGGTGAGTATATAAAGAGACATTCATCGACATTAAAAATATTAAATAACAGGAAGACGGATTTGATGTCAGAGAAAGTAAGTGATACAGCTCTGCGAAGATCCATCGAGGACGTGAAAAGAACACAAAGAAATACAACATGAAGTCAAGAAGTACCACAACATGAAGATCTGTGCAAAACGGTGCGTTGAAGATAAGGTATACATAATTTGGTTGTATAGAGATACCAATTTCCTAATACATATTGCTCAACCGAGTCTTTTGTCTTCTATCGTTTCACACCTACCTGGATAGGCATCATAGATGAAGAGGTAGGATCGGATAAGTTAGACAAACGCCTATCACTTTGATATCAGATCGAAAATCTACTGTACTCAATGCACAAGGAACAATATCCAGATTGTCAACACTAGTGTCATCGATGCTATATGGACCAGAGATTTGGTGCATCAAGAAACTCATTTTCAACAGCAAGGCTAGAGACTTCCATCAACAGCTAGCCACCTTAGCTTCATACTGAAGATCAAAAGGCCGGAAAAATATTATTAACGATGAACTCTGACAAGCAACAAACCAACTGAAAACCTATCGTTCAACAAATATGTTAGAGAAAATGGAGGTAGGAGGATTTCATCACATGAGCTGACATCAGTTGGAGAACTATTGGAAAATCACCTGGTAGTACTGGACAGACAGTTGTTTCGTCAGCCTAGTTTGGGACTCTTCACAGTATGCACCTAGGGCCTTCTAGTTACAAGGCGAGCTAGCTCGTAGACCATTAAGACATAATGGTCAGCTCATGATGAAATCCTCCAACCAATCAAACAAAAATATCCCTATAAAACCAATACTTGGCGAAAAAAGTGGAGGTAGATTAAATATACGCCGAAAAGACCGGTGAGTGACACATTGCGCCTTCAAGTGGAACCCCAATGAGAAACGACTCAATTATTCGTACATTTTTTTCCTGAATGTACTCTTCTTAAAAAGCAATATGAATATTATTCTCTAACATTCAGTGAGTGTGGAAAAAAGGCATTACTTGTTGACAGGATATATATCAACGTATAATCAGAAATAATATGAACAATGTCTAAAGATAGTTTCCAAAACCTCATTAAATTTGAAAAAAACAACAATAGACGATTGCATACTGCATTCAACAGAAACTGGACATCAAGTCGATTTTCACGGTAGCAAAAAGGTTCTACAAAAAAGTTTTAGTTCTTATATATAAAGAAAGATTAACATACCGCAGATGCCCTACATTCTTATATAGGTGAACCCCAAAATGCTTGAATAGACGTAACGATGTGATTTCAGCCGATGCATGGCAATTTTTGATTAATAATAAATAAAAAGTGGATATGTATCCCTAATTTTTCTGGCCTAATTTACTATCCTGATTATCTATATTTTATTATTTTTTTTAATTTTTGATTACAGCTTGATTTCACACTGTATTTTTAGTACAAGTATGGAATTTTCAGCGTGGATATCGGTAGCCCAAATTTTGCAGGCCGACCATAGATATCAGGTGTGCGTTGGCAGGGGACCGAACCTCCGACCATGTGCATGGTCGGCGAGAGTCCTAAACACTTTGCCAGTAACATAAACTTATGACAAGCCTGATTACTAACTGACTTCAAATAGACAACCACTGAAAAACAAGGACACTGGGCAACTGTTTCGTCCTTGTCTGGAACTCTTCAAAGGTAGGCAGCCATCATCTCACTACCACTAGGGATCGAAACCAAGACCTTCAAGTTACAAGGCTAACTCGTTGGATATTCAGTCTTTGGAAGGTAATACATCATCAATTTTAACTTCTGACAATTCGCAACCACTAGCCAAATGTCACCGGTGAGTATTTGTCTTCACAGGAAACTCGGGAACGTGGAAACCACTGATTACGACTTCCCACTCTAAGTTGTTTGGTCAACTTTATCCTAGTGAGCATTAGGATAATTACCAAGTGTGTTGGCTTGTTGGGCATAGATTGATTTCAAGACTCCCCACAAACTAACTTCTGCTGGCAAGTCCAAAAAACAATACTATCCCGTACTCCTTGATTTTCTATTGTTTTCAAGGCAAAGTTCAACAACAGCGTCCCAATGAATGCGAACGTACGGGGTGGCCTTCAGCCGATCAATCATAAAATTGGGGAAATTTTGCACAAAAGTGGCATATATTTACAAAGAAAAATGCATGAAAATACACTACACAGGTTATCTTTCTCTGACATGACTTAAAAATACGTCCTAGTTATAATGAGGAGTATCAGTTGCTAGTTTAGATTAGTTTCCGTACATGCATTCGCCAAGGCGACTGAAGATGAACTGTTTTTGTGAATCGTTCTTCTCTCTTATCGTTTTGTGCAGTCCCCTCTAAAGCCCTCAGTTGAACTATTATGGTTTCCAGTAAGAGGATAGTACTACTTTTGTGAGTCGGTGGCACAGTGGTTAGGACTCTCGCCGACCATGCACATTGTCCAGGGTTCGAGCCCACGCCGGCGCACACCTGATATCTATGGTCGGCCTGCAAAATTTGGGCTACCGATATCCATGCTGAAAATTCCATACTTGTACCAAAAATACAGTGTGGAATCAAGCTGTAAATCAAAAATAAATAAAAAAAATACTTAGTGGGAAAATGTGGATAATAAAACAAATTAAAATAAATGACATCAACTCTGAATCCATCTCTAATCGTAACCTTAACCCTAATCATAACCCTTATCCAAACCGTAATTCTAACCCTAACGAGCCATTAACACACTGTCCAAACAGTACTTAAAAGCGTTATCTGGGTGAAATTTGCTGCTTAACTGGTGAATAGCATTGATATTTCAGCTATGATAATGAGTAGCATGTGTTCAAGGTCATTAGAGCGTTCGCACTCCTGGGACATGATTGCTGAACTTCACCGTTCTCAATACATCAGGAATCGTGAGAAGTTAGAATGAATGGATCATTCCAGTGGCTCATTAATATACAAGCTCTTCTTTTAATCTGAAGGTCATGGGTTCGATCTCTTATATATCATTGGGTAATAGGTGGGTACTAATGAAGATTCCTCAACAAGGACGAAACAGCTAACCAGTATTCCTAGGTTTATAATGCTTCTCTATCTGTAGTCAATTGTTAATAAATCTTGAAATCAATCAAATCTCTGCAAATCAACATTTAACGATATAACAACATTATTCATCTAATGGCAACCTATCAATCAATATGTTGGTGAAGGTCATCTTTAGACAGTAATTATTGAACTGACAAATTGGATCAATAGTGGTGCGTTCCTTTTACACAGAAAAAAAAGATAAATATAAAATAATCTGTTTATTGATTAACCTAGTCGTCTAGTCGCGAACGTGTAAATAGTTTTAAAGATATCTTATCTATGCCAAGGAGGTAGGGTAGGGTATAGACGTTAGATAAAAGTACATTTAGAAAAATTCTTAATTTTTTCTGCAATAGACAAACTGAAAGAAATTCAGGTAGAAATTTTGTTTTATTCCGTTTATTTTTTAGAATCAAAATAAGAAGGTTATGAAACAGTACTGAAGAATAACATGCATACTTTCGAGGTTAAGAAGGAAAAAAGCAGTTAACTGAGTTGACAAATATCAAACTATCAAGCGAGATAATGATAATATTGGCTAATTGTGGAATACAAAAGGTAAGACTTTCGTCCCACCTAGGACTCGTCAACCTGTAACGTCATCAGTAATAATCTTCCAACTGATACTTAACACTAGCCACTCATGGTTTCAAAGGTCAAAGCCAATATATCTCCTAGACTAATGAACCAGCCAATTATGTCATGTTCACACCTGAAGGCGTTGATAAAGCATACACACTAGGAATCCGTATGTCAGATATGATCTATCATTTTGGGTTCAGTAAAGTCAGTCAAGTATTCATCCGAGAAAAGCGAAGTCAACTCCATATTGATTTTTTTTTAGAAATTTAAGGGAAGATCAATGAAGTTCTGATAAATGTAGCCTAAAACCACACTGAAGAAGTCCAGTTACTGATAAAACGAAATCAAACAGACTGTAACATTTATTTTCTCATTCCTTTCAAATGCAAGTGAAACATAGGGATCCATAAAGTTTCAGCATTGTTGGTATTGTCTTTTATGCGCCAGGGTTACTAACCTCACACATCCAATCTTTCCTCTTCTCTGAACTTACTATCCGGCTGGAAAGGTAAGCAGAGTTTATGGAGTGCTTGGGCCCACAAACGAGCCCCGAACAATTACCGTGGTTTGGCAAACATTCAATCACCGAATCAAACTAATTGTGAAATACCATTTACGCTAACTTTACCAGACAGCAGGCAGTGTTTATTTTTACAGGATGGGGTTGCTAGCCTCATGTCCAACCTTTCCTCTTTACCAGGATTATTTCTGGCTTAACGAGGTAAAGGAGTGCGTCTGTGGCCAGGGATCGAACCCCGGACCATGTGCATGGTCGGTGAGCGTCCTAACCTCTGTGCCACCGACGCTAAAGAAGCCGGTAACTCCCGGTATTCCCAGCCGGTCACTCATGCAAGTACTAACTGGGCCCAAAGTTGCTTAACTTAGGTGGTCGGACGAGAAACGGTGCTCTCAACGTGGTATGGTCGCCGACTTACAGCGATGCAGACAAATTATTAGGGCTTCAGAATGTTAGTGGTTGTGTATGAAGATTATTGAAGAATACGAAGAGAATAGGACAAAAAAGAGTTTGATCTCCCTCTTCCTCCTCTCAGTATTTTGTCCCTATTCTTCATTAAAATCTCTCATTAGCACAGTCAGTGTGTTTGTTGGATGTAGGGACCTTCTTGTGACATTGATTACTTCATAATTTACGATTAAAATCTACAGGAAACGTTTGTTTGCTTACGGCAGTGTTTGTTTGTGTGTAGGTGGACGATTACTTCCTTCCTGACTGCCCACACCAATAAAAACTGTTTTAGTGTATTAGTGTTGCATGACTCCATTGGTCAGAGGACATCGGTTTGAGACCAGTCATAAAAGGTTTGCTTGAGTTAGTTTGTGGAGTTGTGTCCATAATAAAGATCCAACCACCAACTACACATCGCCGCAGGGTAAGTCGAGATATATAATTTTCTGTGTCGAACTTTATTCACACTCTACCCTCTACAGTGTGGAGAGGCAACCATCCGGAGGAAGAATACCTTAATGCTGTGACATCCCTGTTTGCCAGCAATACGAATTCACCTTTAAACTTTGAACATAGCATACATCATGATGGTAATTACTTGTAGTCTAAGCGCTACCCAAATGACTTTTCTGATAAATGGTTGCACCAGCAAGTACACTCGTTCCAGTTAATGGAGCTTTTTGAGTCATTGAGATATGCAAGCCTGAAAACCACATCAAGTTAGCAGCTATCTATCGATCGATGGGGTTAGTCTGTTCCAGAGTGCTCTCTATATTACGAAACAGACATCAATTAACGAAATATTAGAAACTATCCTGGTACACAATAGTCACAGAATCAAATAATTAACCATGCAAAGTTTTATTTTTTTCAATGATGAAAAGACTTACCAGTAACAGTTAAACAAACAGGTGTCTTACTACTGCTATTCAGTGTAGCTTTAACCTCTGATTCAGCCTTTGGTCGAATGCCTAGCTGACGATCATCTTGAAATGTAATTGTTTTATAGTCAGGCGCTTTCACTGGAGCATCCAATATCAGTACACCATCCTGTTAGGAATAGGAAAAATACAAGAAAAGAAAAAGTAGACAGATAACTAAAGAAACTTTATTGAAACCTGTTTTCATACGGTTTTTTGTATGGGGTCGGGATTGCTAGCCTCAAATCCAACCTTTCCACATTGCAGGATTTAAGAGTATGTCAATCAAGAATCGAAGCCCGAATTACATGGCGACTATTCTTCCAGTGAACCAATAATGCATAGCATAGCCCACATTAACATTTCAACAGTCTACATTTTTGTTGTCTGATAAAATCCATATCAAGGAATCCTTAGAAGCCTGACGCTCAGAAGATACCAGCAAATCATCAGACACATTGATTTAGAAAAATTTACCAACCAACGAAAAGGTAGTGATGGTCAAAAAGGTTACGAAGGGGGTTTATCGGTTATTTTAGCAACAACATTCATTGTAGCGTCTTATTTGTTGCTATTTTCCCATAATGATATAAGTAACATATTTTATTTAGATATCTTACATTAAATTATGAATCGAAGAGAGATTCTAAGAGGTATTAGTTTGGACGGCTTCAGAGTTCTAGATCGCCGGTAGCAGTAAATGTTGCACCGTAGTCACATCTAACTAGCAGGCCTTAAAGTTAAACACATATGAAATCACCTTTTCATGGTTTTACGCTTTGTTTTTACTTGTATCCCAATAGCTCTAGTTCAAACTGCCTAATTAGGGAGTATAAATGTGAGGATAAAAGCTAACGTTGGACTTTTACGAGCACAGCAAACGCCACAATACATATTCTAGCTGTGTAGAAACACCAATAAAACACCTTTAAAACCCACCGAACATAACATCTGATTTGGACTGCAGTATACCTTACATAGTGCGTCGGTGGGACAGCGGTTAGGACGCTCGCCGTCCATGCACATGGTCCGGGGTTCGATCCCTGACCACAGACGCACTCCCTTACCTCGCTAAGCAAGAAATAATCCTGGTAAAGAGAAAGGTTGGACATGAGGCTAGCAACCCCATCCTGTAAAACAAACACTGCTACAGAAACTTCAAGCCTTAGCTTGAGGCCCTATGTTCCACTGGGAACGCGAAGGAAAAAAATACCTTACATAAGATTAACCACCTGAGAAATTCCATAAATGAGACCTTCTATTCTATCCATTGAAGTAGGCTGCAAAAAAAGAGAGGTAACTTTGTGTTGCTATGATTCTACACTCACCCAAGTGCTACCCTACATCGATTGACTGTATAATTTATCGAAACCAAATGTTACCACGCTTTCGTTTCCGCCTACTTTAATATGTGTAAGAACGGAGGCAGTAAACTACAATTTAAATTTCTTCTGATAGTTAGTTAGTCTTACGTAATTTTGTATTAGGTGTTTAAAGGAATGCTGTAATTACAATACCAGATATTACATTCGGCTGGTTTTTAAAGATATTTTATCGATTTTTTGTTTCCTAGACAGATAGATGGATCATCCTATTATGGCGGCTGATGCTATACTATGCACGACAACACCTCACGATTGCTTTTACTTCACTAGCTTTACCATCATCACCCAAGGGTTAAATATGAAGCCATTAAAAAATAGCCAATACCAAAGCAAGTAAATAACAGAGTAAGAATGACACTGAAGATAACTAATCACGTCCAAGGCCAATCGGAAAAAAGTGGTTGTTCCATTGTCGGTTCATCCTAAAAGTGCACTTCATATTGAAGTTGGAGGTCTGAAGAAGTTGTCTAGGTAGACTATTAAACCTAACCATCAAAAATCACATATTTCCTATGAATAAATAAAATCCTGCGTTCAATAATAAATTATTTTTGTCATCCGCATTTAAGTAATAATTCAGTAGTTAAAAGGTGACGAAGAAAAACACTAAATTTAAGTTGGAAATTACTGTTCTGTTTAAGCAATTATCAAAGTCGAATGTAATCCGCGAATAAATATGTTTTTACATACACACAGACGACAGAATTCGACTGAATTCAAATGTGACTAAATATTGATTAATTACCTTTTATGCGTATTTATTTCACAAAAACGAAGAAGTTGAAATGCAGATTCAACCGACATAATATTCTGGAGAGACAGTTGGTATTTTACGTCGGCAAGATAAGGAAATAGAAAACTTTCCATGTGCACATAAACTGTCAACCAGTTCTAATGTTTTTGGATCAATATTGTATAATATAGTGAAGCTTACACATAAATCTCGGCATATATATATATATATATATATATATATATATATATATATATACACGCACACTACTATCTTCTACTCGTCCAGCAATGAAGACGCTTAAAGTACAATGTGAACCAAGAGGCAGAGATCGATCGAATGGCCTTGAAGTGGCCAATCAGAGTAAAGGAAACGATTTAATTAAAATTTCGAGTACACACGTGAGCAAAAATCATTTCCAAGTGAGTAGAGAAATGATGTTTAGAGAGGGACCATGCTTCTACGTCAACCAGATTGATATTTTAACCTAAGGTACACACAGATAAGGTATTCCATTCAAACCAGTTTTCTATATCAATATTATTCAGTCGCAAAATGGCTGAACAAGATTCTTGGACTAGAGTAGGAGAGAAGCTGGCGAAACACAATCTTCGATTTTTTTTTATTCAGTCAAGAATGTCAGTTTGGCAGACAAAAAAAGAATACTCTCCCTAGATGTTGATACTCTTTTCATTAATGTTCCATTGAAAGCAACCGTATGTCTGTTTATGAGGTTTCGAATACACATTTCCCTACTTTAACATATTGTGAGAATAAATCCCAGTAACAAGACAGAATTTGAGCAAAAGAATTAGGATTAGAATTTGATTTTGTACACTTTCCCTAGATTAAATCTATTCCACGAAATCTTGAACGGTATTCAACTGGAAGAATAAACTCAACATCTCCGTTATTTAACAGAATTATTACCCAGGGCGAATTCGGATTAACTACTTCAAGGTCATTTGTGCTTATTTTCGTATTGATCATCTATCCTTTCTTAATCCTCGCTTAGTTTAACTAAAAGTCCATTGAGTATCCATACTTTTGTAAGTCTTTTAAGGTCATCTATAAAAACGGTCAAGGGCGTTTACTGAAATACGCTGAGGCTATAGCTATTCATAGACTTAAGCCCCCCTTGTGTATTCAAAAACAGTTTGTCATTACTCTTTACCTACCTTGGTAATCCTTATTTGATTGGATTACTAAACGTTTGTGTTAATTATTCTTAATTCCGTTTTCTCTCACTTTGTTTAATTTAACCTTTCTATATATATTGACTTGACAAGTAAATGTGTGATCAGATTGTTCGAAATGTATAGCGCTAATACATCACATTTTTCAGATAGTCTCCGTCTTCTAATAACACTATCAAAATTTATAAAAGGGACTAATTGTTTTAAGTAAGTCTTTTAGTCTATTATCAACTGTTGACCAGTTGAAGAGTATTTCTCCCTACGATAAGATTTACACTTCCTTTCTGGTTACAACTTTCGTTATCTAGATGGAGTAAAGTTAGTCAGAGTTCATCTACGTAGGACAACGTTTTCACGTGAAAGTTGGTGGACCATATTTAATCTATGACAGCTGATGATACCACAAAACTGCCCTGGCCGGAAAAAGTGAAGAGAGTGGTCCAAGTCCGAATCCCATTTCGTGCAATTATCTACAAAAACATCCTAAATAGTAATTACTTTTGTAATAATGGGTGGCTGAATATGAAATGAAGCCAGAGCTTTTTGGACTACTAGTCACCCCTGTACCCCACAGGTTGAGCAGTGAAATTCAAATGCTGATTCAATCAATCATTATTATCATGGTTCATGCTCAGCTGTCATATGAATGAATAACATGTGATTCTCCTTAGTTCAGCTCATAGGAACTGGACTGGTAGGTCTGGAGGCCATTGTTTAGAATCCTGCAGTGACCGATATTTTTACTTTAATCTTCAATCATCGTGCAACCCTAGAGTATCTCAGGTAATCATCTTAACTCTGGATATATGAATTAATTAAGACTGCTTTTCTCTCTTTGTTTTACTTCACTACTTCCTCGAATGACCACAGTCAGATTTCATATGTCTTCACGCTAGACTGGCTAGCTCGATTCCTATTGGTTGATCCTTATTTTCATTGTTACAGGCAGTACGGGTGTGTAAATGCACTATACTTTCCCCATGGGAAAGAAAATGATGAAAAAACATGAAAAACATCGAAAAAACCCACTTATTTTTAATCATAAACTAATGACTACCAAAAGAAGAACTTGGTGAACGCCATAACACACGATGAATAACCTTGAATCTGATAACAACGTCTTCCATTATTTCATATACGTGATGCTTTTAAATTGCATTGTATCTCATGGGAAATGATTATATACAAGCTACAAGTGTTTCTGTTTGTTGAAAAACACACTCATGTTATAGACATTTATTTTTCCCAACTTCTTCTTCCCTTTAAAAAGTTACCCCCAAATCCACCCCCACCCCACTACCAAGACAAGCACCACTCACCTTACCAAGTACCCAATGTTAATAAAAATAATTACGCTTTACATGATATAGTCATTTCTAAGCTGTTAGTTAAGTGAATCATCACAATATACGATAAGTATGACTCATTGACTACAGTCAATATTCTAAATGAATACCTAATATAAAACATTTAATCATAAGGCCTATCTAATAATGATCAACGAGTCCGCCTTGTAACCGGAAAGTCCTACTTTCGATCCCTTAAAGGTGAGTTAGATGGGCGCTTACTTATGAAGAGTCCCACACAAGGACGAAATAGCACTGTCCAATATCATCAGTACTTATTTTCAATGGTTCTCTAACTGACATGAAACCAGTGAACAAACTAGAAATAAATATTTCAATAAGAAAGAATCTATCGTTAAAAAGGGAAACAATGCACACGGTCAAGTTAACTACTACGCCTTACTGTACAATGAAACAAACATTAAATTGTATTGATTATCAGTGCATCATGTCACTTAGACTAAATGATCACTAATATTACGCATTCAATCGGTAGATCTTACACAGTTAGTGCTTGGCAGTTGGAAGGGAAGTATTAATGCCTATCATCTTACAGCTGATTTATTACGTAATCAAGTTTTTATACGAAAGATTATTTGTCATGTATCGGTTTGTAGGGATTCGGTTAATTGATTACAGGATTACATCATGAGCTGACATTGGTTAGAGAACCACTGGCTAGCGGTTGCGCTATATCGTGAATTGGCAGAAGTTAGAATTCATGGGTCATTGGATCGGGTCCCAGTAGCTTAATGGTCTACGAGCTAGCTTGCAGGCCTTGTAACCAGAAGGTCCTGAGTTCGAACCCCGCAGTGCAGGTGTGTACTGAGAGTCCTGAGCTAGGACGAATCAGCTGTTCAGTACTCCCTGCAGGTTTTCCAATGGTTCTCTAACCATTGTCAGCTGATGATGAAATCCTGTAACCAATTATTTGTCATGACTTTTGTGATTTAATTTTGGCATTATTATCGTAAACAAGTAGATAAGTGTAGAGGAGGGAGAGAGAGGATTTTTCTCTCCAATGTCTGCAAAGTACTCATTATTAATAATTATGTTAGCACGCGCTACACTCAAATGACAACAAGACGTTCTACCTATTGACTTTGAAGTGCTTTCTACAGTGGTAATGAAGACCGAACGCCTGTAGAAAACACTATTGAATATTATCAATGAAGGGAAATCTCTTCACAATTGCCTAGTATATAAGCTACGTAATCTAAGTGCTCATTTTGCATATATCTGATTGCTGTTCATCACGCTAGCTTTCATATACATTTTTTTAAATATAGGAGTAAATGCTTTACATACAGAAAGTGTGCGTGATCAGACGACGATCGATGGCTCTTAATTGCCTTATTGTGACATAAAACAAAAGTGAAGTTTGAGAACAAATGGATAATTTTTAATGTTTATAAGTAGTGGTCACACTCATGAGCTAATCAATCAATAAACCCAGTACTTTTAGTTAAAAGGGCAATTCATCGACGATTCTCACCCACTGGGTTGGGATTCAATATCTTCAGGGAATTCTCACTTCTTCTGAATGAAGGATTTCATCATCATGAGCTGACATCAGTTAGAAAACCACTGGAAAGCCTGGGAGTACTGGACAGTAACTGGTTCTCTAACTGATGTCAGCTCATGATGAAATCCTCCATCCAATCAAACAAAATCCCTACAAAACCAATACTTGAAAATTCTCACTTCTGTCAATTCGTTATATGGCGCTAACTTCAATCAGTGCTATCGACAAGTATCCTCATCATCACACCTAGCATGATCGCCTCCCCCCCCGTGACTGCGTTTTGTCATTAGAAATTTAGGATAATTTGCTTTTAAATCGAAACTAAACTATGACATGACATCTCTGAAGAAGAAAACCTTATTAACCCATGAGATTATCAGATACAAACTGCACGATATGTTCTTCAAAAGATGCTGCAAATGAATGTGAAAATTGAACGTTGGTTCATTAACCTTGGTCGCCTTTGGCGGGCAACTCGAAGGCGAGAATGATTCAATCGTGTAAAAGTTGGAAGAAGACGAAAGAATACGAATAAAAGTACAGTACATTCCTTGTAAAACATTTGTTTATAGACTTTGTACCGATATAGATTTTAATTGCCGAACAATACAACTTATTACAAGTCCTTGGGTTTTGGAGTTAAAGTCGACAATCGATCATATTAACCATCGGTTCGAGCGTCTTCGGAGATAAAAGGAACTTAGGGTTAAGTTCCTTGACAGATGAAAGTTATTACTATTAGTAGGCCCACAGTTATTGATTGATGTAATGGAAAATCAGCAGCTTATTTATACACATTTGATATTCCAGTGTGAAATCCAGCTCCCTATTATTATTATTACTAGTCCCTTGGATTCTCAGCGAAACATAGAGCTTCAGTAGCCCATCGCTATTACAATCTATTCTCTTTCAATAGTTTGGTTTGTAAGGATTAGTTATGTTTTACGGGTTGATCACGGATTGATATCAGTTAGAGAACCATTGAAAACCAGCGAGTACTGGACAGCTGCTGTTTCATCCTAGTTTTGGGAATCATCGGCAGTACGCACCCACGAATTAGTAGAAGTTAGAATTCACGAGCCATTGAATCGGGTCCCAGTGGCTGAATGGTATACGAGCTTGCCTTGTAACCGGAAGGTCCCGGGTTCGAATCCCAGTGGGTGCGTACTGCCGATGATTCCCAAAACTAGGATGAAACAGCAGCTATCCAGTACTCCCTGGATTTCAATGGTTCTCTAACTGATATCAATCCGTGATCAACCCGTAAAATCTATTCTCTACTGTTTTTTTAGGCTGACGCCATAATTATCTACAAGCCCTCATTTCATCGTCACATAATCCCCTCTGTGTCAATCCATGACACATTCCCAACTCGTCGTTCGCCTTCACTATTGGGGTTCAACTCAAAAGACAGCCTTGAGCATGATATCAGTTACTTAATTGCCTAAATTTAATTCTACTAGTTTACACATATGAAAGAGTTTAACCAATCATAGGAGATATTTAAATCATCCTAATCGGTATAATACTTCTAGTTTATATATATTTATTCTATAAACTGTCGACTTCTTTGCAACTGCAATCACAATACATAATGCAAAAAAAGCACACCTTGAACATTCTTTCTGAAAACACTTTTCATAAAATTTAAAGGTTTATAGTTAACCTTTTCAAATGGAAGTAAGAGCAATAAGCAACTTTTTGGTTAGACACATCAGAGAAGGTTATCAAGAGAAACCATTGACAGCCAACGCTATAAAAATAACCTATTTATATTAATCTGTTCAAGTATTGATTTTGTAGGGATTTTATTTGGTTGGTTACTGGATTTCATCATGAGCTGATGCCAGTTAGAGAATCATTGGAAAACCTGCAGGGAGTACCAGACAGCTGTTTCTGTCGTCCTAGCTCGGGACTCTTCATCAGCGCACACACACCTGCACTGAGGGGTTCGAACACAGAACCTTCTGGTTACAAGGCAAGCTAGTTCGTAGATCATTAAGCTACTGGGACCCGATCGAATGGTCAGTCCATGAATCCCAACCTCTGCCAATTCAAGACATAACGCGACCAGTAGAGCCAGTGTCATCCGTGGCGAGCATTTGTCCTCACCTTCATCCTGCTGTACCCTACTGGTCACGGCTTCCCACTAGAACCGCAGGAAACTGCCTGAATAGGGACAGTTGCTCGTGAACATCAGATTAATTTTTCAAATATTGGTTTTGTAGGGATTTCGCATTTTGTTGACTGTAGGATTTTAGTAATAACTGTACGATAATACTGTCAGGGGTTCAATGATAGATTGAATGCTGGCTATACCACACACCATGCGGAACGTAAAGGAGTGGAAAACAAAGGAAGACTGACAGTTAACAATGACTTTTGGAATTAGAATAAGGAAATGAGTTTTATTTATTTAACCCACATTTGTGCAAGATACTTCAAATCCCCCTAACAAATAGCCGATCCATATAATCCCTAATCCTAGACTGTTTCGAAAACAAAACATACAGAATAAGGGATTTCTAGGAAAGATTCCTATTATTTGCCGGCGCAAAGCCTTGAAAAGTATGAAATAAATTATAACTTGGGTTGTAGGTATACACCCAGTTGAGGAGTGTCAAATAGGACGAAATCCACATCCCGGCTCCCATCATTGCTAGTCACCATCATGTCAATTCCTAGATATATCCTTGAAGTATCCGTACCAATAGCTGATATACCAACAGTGATCCAGTATTTCGGTCCAAAATAATCAATCAACCGAAAATGCAAATTAACTTTAAGATAAATTACTGTGACATATGCTACTGATGAGATTGTGTGAGTAGTATATTCCGTGGGTGATATCTTCAGCAGTAATAATGTTGTTTTAGCAAAACAACGGATTAAATAATGAAAAAGAGGGATGAAAGACCACTGTGGAACAGTATAGTAAGCGCATAAAAAGAAGATAAAAATAGCACAATACGGAGAACATGTGCAAATGCTGATATTTTAATGTAACGTCGTATGCCTATAAACAGTTATCCCACCAACCACTATCGTCTTCTGCTGTTGTTATATTATAACTTCGACGAATTATTTTCAAGGTTTTGTATAACGCTGTCTATCTCTTTCTATCCTCTTGTGTCATTCAATGGAAGCTCTAGTGGATTGTTTATTATAACCCCAGAAGTGACTGACTGTGCTTAGAGAGAGCTACCCCAGTGTGTGTGTGTGTGATGCATAGTATATCTTGTTCAAAGTGCAGTTACCATTCTCTTTGGGTAAACAAAAAATACAAACCTGCCAATTATGCAAATATCTTAGATAGCTTTCTTATTTAACACTTTTGTGTGTTGTAAGAAACAGTCTGTGTGTGTGTGATTGAGAATGTGTGTGTGAGAGAGAGAGAGACTAGAGGAATATATTGGCGACATCATTTTTAGCTTTTTCCCCTGGATAGTGCAAAACCCTTTTGGGTAGAATGAAGCAAACTGCTTGTGGTATACAAAAAAAAACTCGGATGTCATCTGAAGTGATGAAAGTTTCTACAAACAGAGATTTTTATCAGACCAGTAAAAGGAATAATAAATAAATAATAATAATCATTTAAGGACAATAGTAAATGAAAAACTATTATTTGATAGAAATATGAAGGAGTTGAAAAACAGATACATAAGGATATATCAGTGTTTGTTATCACATTCTGAGTGACGGATAGGAGAAAAGATTATATTATCAAGTATTGGTTTTGTAGGGATTTTGTTGGATTGCATGAAGGATTTCATCATGAGCTGACATCAGTTAGAGAACCACTGGAAAACCACGTGGGAGTACTGGGTTCGAACCTAGGGTCTTCACTGATGAAGAGTCCCAAACTAGGACGAAACAGCTGTCGAGTACTCCCTGCAGGTTTTTCTGTGGTTCTCTAACTGATGTCAGCTCATGATGAAATCCTCCATACAATCAAACAAGATCCCTACAAAACCAATACTTGAAAATTAATCTCATGCTCACTAGTGACTGCAACTATTCAGACAGTTAACCTGGGGGGTTCTAGTGGGAAGCCGTGACTAGTAGGGTACAGCAGGTCAAAGATGAGGCAGTAACTCATCGAAGAAGGCATCGAGGAGTGGTCGCGCTAAGTTTTGAATTGGCAGAAGTGAGATTGTGATTTTTATTCCTTCCCACTCCCATACCCTCCTCTCGCCACCTTAGCGACTAGGATCGATAAAATAATTCGATAAAAAATAAACTAGGTAAACTTCCCTAAGAATGCTTTCTTTGTGAAACCAAAATGGATAGTTTTAATTATTAGATTTTCGTTAGAGAGATCTCACTGAAAACTAGAGGGACACTGAACACCCATTTCATCCTGTTTTGGAGCTCTTCATCAGTGCGCACCCACGGCCCAACCAGGGGTCGAACTTGAGACATTCAGGTTACGAGACAAACCTTGTTAACTATTCAGTTACATGGAGTTGGATTTTAACGGCCAGTGAATTCTAACTGTTTCAAACTATGATATGGCACTGCTCCTCACCAACGCCTTCCGCGAGCTGACTCAAGAGACGCTTTTGTATGTGCAATGTTCATTCAAGAACCTTATTGCCAAAAGCCACTGACCATTGAATGACACTGAAACGAATTAGAATGATAGTTTATTTTACCAAGAATTAGCTCAATATGAATTATTTCTCTCTACAATGACTTGTTCATCAGGAAAATGGACTTTAACGTAGATTGAAAGTCAAGATAAGGGATCTTTATTAGTACTGGTTTAACTAATCAAAGTGCATCGGTAGTTCAGTGGTAGAATGCAACAGGTATGGAGTTCAATTCGTTCACCTAGTTTACTAGCAGACAGGAAGCCCAGAAAGAATTCAAGGAATGGAAGAGGCAGAACCATTAAATTTATAGCTTTTATATGATAAACTGGTAAACCACTGGTTATTGTGGAATAAATATATAGATGATTGTAATTTCTAGTGTTATCGCCATTTTCCTAGTTTTCACAAAAACGTAAATCTTTGAATTCCCATTCAGACTTTTTGTCTTCTCAGTGTTGGAATAGTAACTAAGAATCAGTCGCAAAGCGTAGTGACAAGTCCACGAATTCTGGAAACATCATCTCTGCTGCAAATACAGTTAGCCTATTTCAGATTATTGTTAACATCAAAAGGATACTAGCTTTTTAGGAACTTATCTCACACATATGCTAAATATTCAACAAAGGAGCATTAGACAGCTTCTTCGTCTTAGTTTGGGACTCTTCGATAATGCAAAACACTGAGATGCATTAGGGATCAAATCCAGATAATACCTCAGTTTACAAGACAAACTGTTGACCGACCAGAGCCACTTGAGCCAGAGTCTAAAGGCCCGTGAGTCTTAACTTGTGCGTCGGCGGCACAGAGGTTAGGACGCTCCCCCACCATGCACATGGTCCTGGATTCGATTCTCGGCCGACGCACACTTGATATCAATGGTCGACCTGATTCCAAACCTCTAACGACTGGCGTATGAAGCTCACCGGCAGACGTATGGACAAAGGGCTTATTGGATACCCCGGATATCTGGCCCCATTCAAAAAGGCATATGAACCGGACTCCGGTCACCGGCTGCCAATGGATAGTGGACTCCCTACTCCACTCCTACTGCCTTGTAGGTCACACTTGGTTGTGTAAAGGCTAGAGCTGCACTCTCAAACAAAAGGCCGAGTGATGCTGGGGACATCACTCGTACCTAATTCCCATGAAACCTCATGAACTATGTTCATGAAGCCGGCTCATCCTCCCGTAGGAGATAGCCGAAGTAAAGTAAGTAAGTTTCGAAAGTGATTGGTAGTAGTGGTGAGGGTAATCAAAATCATTACCAAAATTCTTATTATTGATCTAATTATAACACAATGAACTTTGTATGATAAACTGTGATGTCGTATTTACGCAAAGCACAACAAATAATCATAGAGCGTTTAGCAATTATAGGTTAAGCATAATCGTCATAATAATAATAATAAAATAAACAATATAAACCACATATATTCACTAAATTACCAGTTAAATTATTAATAATAATAATAATAATAACTCATACAAATATGCTACATAAACAAACTCTTAAGAAAGTACATTCATCATGCCAAAATATGATAGAAAATACAAAGCCCCTTTGTTATAGACACGGAGATCAAAAGTGCATGAAACGTTCCATTTGACCTTCAACTATATTTGTTTTATCAAAATCTAGTCATAATATATTTTAAATTTCAAAAACAAACTAATCTATTAAAACAATTAGTCCTTCTGATAGATTTGAATAAGGGATTTAGACAACAAATTTCGTGAGATGATTACTTTATTTTTTCGTAGTTTCTTTACGATGGGACGAACGATTAAGCGATCTATATCTCGTAAACAGACATGGAGTGGACAATATCTTCTCTTCATTTCACCAGTTTTGTTTCTATCCTGTATCAACGTTTCTTAGTGAAATGTTTATTTTCAAGGGCCCGTAGAATATGCATGAGAGACACATTGATGATAGATGAACCACGATAGATACAATCAGTTTTATTGGCTAATGGTTATCCAGAAAAGTTTATCAATTATCACAGTAAGGATAGACCACATCTTGAAAAGACAACTTCTGTATCAAAGCATGCTATCTTTATTAACCTACTATTCAAGGGTGATCAAATTATGCAGCAGACAACTAGCTCAAAGACTTCAGTCAGCCATCAAGCGCACATTATTCTACGCCACATCTCTTCCCCTAAACATCTCGAACATTTTTGATCCCTGTAACTACGATTCAAGGACGACATTCTGTGAACTCTACGTCAAACTGTATCTACAAGTTCACCTGCAGTTGCGGTGACACCTATATAGGTAGAACCAACAGAATGTTCCAGTTTGGTCGTTGATAGAACATGTTCCAAAATGGTTATTAAGATATTGAGAAAATCCCAATTTATCTTAGTAGAAATCCACTTATTAATGTCAGGTCACAAAATCAATATTAACGACAACTTCACAATTATTTCACAAAACTCTAAGTCAAGGTTATTAAAGGTGATGAAAGCCCTTTGGATTAACCACATACATCCTAAACTATGTGTCCAAAAAAAATAGACTTCAACTTTCGCCTACTATGGACTGATGACTACTTGACCTATTTAAATATGATTGGTCATTAGTATGTACTTTTGTTTTATTTAACTGAGTAATTGTTATGCATTTTATTTTCTTATTATGAACCATGTTAGTTTTAAAGCGATTGGAAAGAAACTACGAAATGGTGATATCATCTTGCGAAATTTGTCTTTTAAATGCCTTATTCAAACTAATGTTTATGTTTAACTATCATTGAATGAACACCCCCATGGGCTTCAAGCTTGAGCCTTTAAATTCCAGTATTGTTAGCGTTCTGTTTTTGATTTTTTCACGAGCCGTGGTTGGTTGGTAGCATCACGCCCAACCTTCACTCTTTAACGGGTCTACCACTGGTTAGGCGATGTTTAGCAATGCATCTGTTAGGAGTCGAACCCGAACGACATGCAGAGTGAATGGTGAGAATTCTACCACTCAACCACCCATGATGCTCATTGAATTAGTGGTTAACGGTACCCCATTGTTTTGAAATTATGTGAATGAAATTATCATTGTAATCATTGAGTTGAAGAATTATTACACATCATCACAAGCAATTCATTCGTGTTAAGTGTTGGATAATAGAAAAAGTGGGACGAGATATTACTCATCAACTACCGCTTACACCCGCATGTCATTAGCAATGACAGATGCTTATTGTATGACAACTGGTGATACTATGTTGACTGTATAAAAATCTCAATATATATATGAAGTAGTACTACAACGCATGACTCAGTGGATGTAAGTCAAGCATCTAGAACAACCAGAAAACAATTCCACACTTCACAGTTGACTATCTTACCACGTACTGTTCACTAAGCGTTTTACGAGCACATAAGCATGAGCAAGTCTATGAACAACAGGTTTATGCCAGCTATCCTGAGTACAAACAACCAGGTTAATTATAAAATATTAGCCGAAAGGTTAATCAAATTCCTAAAAAAAATAAGTTATGTAACCTTTTCTTAAAACACCACACTCTTTGAATTGACGTTAGGCGGTTGAAGGTAATTGTCGGGAAGCCCTGACCCCAGGTTTCAAAGCTTGCTGGGTTTCAATCCAGAGCATAGGGGAGATTTGAACCCAGAGGGACAGTGAAAGACGATACCACTGAGTTATTCCAGGTTTCCTTTTTTTATTGTCTTGAAATACTTTCCTCAAACAGTTGACAGACTAAAATATTGAACTATCGACAGTTGTGAAAAGAATTATTTTGTTTCTTCTATAAATGAGTGTTTTTCACTTATTTTGATGTAACTCATAGTTAGAAAAGAAAAAAATTAAAACAATGCTTAGTACATCAGAGACACAACAAGTGGTTAATGAATTCGCATCTGGATTCAGTTTTTCCACTTTGACATTAATGATAGCTAGTGGAGCTGAAGTCAAACGATACATGAATTATAAAGGTCAGATATGAAATATATTCTTCTGACGTAATATAACATTAACAGGCATTATGTGAACAAGTGAACGAACATACAAACTTATAGACAGTAACGTTTTCAAGTGTTACTTTGTGGGGATTTGATTGTTCATGAAGTCTAATCACAAATTGAAAACCGAGGAGTACTCAACAGTTGTTTTTTCTCCTATTTTGGGGCATTTTTCATCAGTACACATCGATCACCCAATGCACGCACAATCGAACCCAGTACTTTGAGGTTACAAGGCGAGCTTGTTAACTATTCAGACACTAGGACGGAATCCAATGGCCAATCCATGGATTCGACCTTCTATCAATTAGCGAGTATTCGCACCACTACCAAGCGATATCAAGCCAGAAGTTAGAATTCACGAGTTGGCTATCGGATTCTGTCCCAGGGGCTAACAAGTGTTCAGTGAGCTAGCCTTGTCACTTGAAAGCCCTGAGTTCGATCCTACTTGGGTCGTCAGTGAAAATTATTGGAGAGTTCTAAACAAGAACAAAGCGGTACTGTTCAGTATTTCTTCTTTTTGAATAGTTTTTTAACTGATATCCCTCCATAATCGAACTTGTAGCTAAACAGCATATTATATTACTATTATTGTTTTCTTTAGTCCCTAGAGGGACATAGGGCTTCAGTCGCACGTTTCCAGTGCGTTCGGTTCTCCGCCAACGTTTTGACATGGTTCCATGTTTTCCCCTTTTGTTTTAATCTCCTCTTCGCATGACTTCCTCCATGTCACCCTAGCACTGGCGACCAACTCCCTGCTTCCATTCGAGCTCCACTCGAACGATCGCCTAGCCTGTGATGTCACTTGATGGTTTTCTCAATAATGTCCTCAATTAATTGCTGCGTTTTTGAAGCCAACTTTCAACGATGGTCAACAAATAGTAGTCTGATATTGCTTTCAAGAAAAATATTTGAAAGCTTATTGTGCTGCTTAATATAGAATGCATAGATGGTAAGTTGGGTTGTTATTGAAAGGGAATAGAAATTTGTGTCTTGGAAGGATTCGAAGTAGTGACTTCCAAACTGCCAGCTAAGCTAAATAACTTAACAGCTAATTAGGTTTCATTTCACTACAGTCATCACGGGTAATGCCCATTGTTGCGAGTCGTGTGCTACTGATAAGATTTACCAGTAGTATAGAAAGAAGTGTTCACTGACATAAAAACATCGAATAGTAGAGAGATACATAGATATGATATCAGACAAAGCGAATGATACAGCGTTGCGGAGATCCATGGGAGATATGAAAGGAACACAAGAAAACACAATACGAAGGAAGGTCAGAAGTAGCATGTTATGTACTGGTCGAGAATTTAATAGTCCTGACGCAAGAAAGACGGGAATCAGAAGACCACTAGGTTTGCGATGATACTTCTATTTTCCAAAACACCAGGAGAATCAATATGTCACACAAGAGTGTGAGAGCAAAAATATATAAGAGTGTCCGATCAAGTGTGTGAGCGAATATTCAAAATGAACAAATCAATAGACAGTCTTAACATGATTGGCTAATTATAATGGAACATCGATCCATATATACATAGCAAATATAGACTGTCAAACAAACACACATATATATGGATATATCACCAAGGACAAACTGTCAAACAAACACACATATTATATGGATATATATCATAGCACAACATGGAAGATCCGTGCAAATGATGCGTTGAAAATAAAGTGCGCATAATTTGGCTATTTAGACACACCTAATAATCAATATAACATTTCTTTACCACGTCTTTTGACTCCTACTGTTACAGTAGTGTGAATAATTGATACTATATGAACCAAATGTTACCACACTCGCTGCCCAGTTAGATCTTTCTTTAACTGTCAATCGTATTCATATTGAATCAGTTGGAGAGAAGCAATTTGTTAATCCATAGTGAAACTAAATGAGATGGTTTTCAGTGTGCAGACTTTTATCGATATTTTATTTCATCCCTTGTCTTCCGAGTGGAAGATGTTGTAGTTGGAATGACATTGGAGTTGATCTAGGGGGTAGGGGAGATTGCTAACCTCACACGATGAGTCTTCCCCCTTTTCATAGTTAGTAAATATGGCGAGGTTTAGAAGTGAGTCGACTGGGAATCGACCTAAAACCGCCAGCGTGTGGCAAGTGAAACAGAAATCTGAGTACCAACTAAATTATCATGGAAGGTCTTGGATTCGAACCCTGTCGATGGGTGCGTACTGCCAATGATTCCCAAACTACGATGAAACAGCTGTTCAGTACTCCATGGTTTTCAATGGTTCTCTAACTGATATCAATCCATGATCAACTCGTAAAAAGCAAAATTAACCCTTACAAACCGAACTATAGAAAAGTAAATTATCATGTATTACACTTTAACAGTGGTACAAATATATATACATACGAAAAAAGAATATTATCTTACCTCTGTTAAATGACATTGAAAGTGTTCATGATCAATAGATCTTGGTAGATCAACAGATCGATGAAATTCACGTACAGTTGTTGTATTACCTGATTTAATTGATTTTTTAGCATGAACACGTAAATGATTGTCAACTGTAGTCACTTCAATATCTTCTGGAGCAAAATCTTTTGCATCAAATCGTACTTTGAAATGTACCTTTGAAAATAAAAAAGAGATCAAAATAAATAAATAAATAAAATAAAACAAAGCAATACGACTAAACATGAGTTCATTTAGTAACGTGCTGAAGACATAATTGGTTGACTAAAACAATAAGAAATGGCATTATATTGTGTTAAGCATACCAAGCCACTGGCTTCTTCGATGATCAGTGTTATTTAACACAAGATTAGGTTCAAAAGTGTGACAGATAATCACACCAAAAGATGACATCAATCCATTACATCTTTGACTGTTGATGTGAACCAGCCAAATAGACAGACGTTAACTGTTTGATGGTTGGAGTTCTTGAAAGGCAATAAGTCTATGATTTGAGACTATTGATGATATGAATTTAATTGGTGGATGGTGACTGATTAGCAGTGGAATCCAGGATAACGCACACTTCGTCCTATTTGGGACTCGACAACTGGATGCATCTGCGCTTCCCGATTAGTGGTGATGTTCCCACCGAGGCTGGAACCCAGTGCCCATATTTTCAAACGCCAAAGCGTTATCCACTAGACCACTTGGGTCGCTACAGCACATCCTGGATTCCACTGCTAGTCACCATCCACCAATTAACTTCTAATGACATGCCCAGAGATCGCCGAAGCATCTGCACAAGAAGCCGACATGTCAACCTGAGACTGAGCACTTCGGTCCAATCAATCGACGGGAAAATCTAAAATTCAATTGATTCAATTAGTGATATGGCTTTAAATCGTTCTCAACTGCACAGATGCATTCACTCTTTGTGACCTCTCCCTTATCCACTAAACTGTTATGATTTTCCATTTTATTATTTTTTTTAGGAAACTCCCACTCATTAAAGTTAATCTAAATACATATAATTTTCCTACTATTTTATGCTACATAGAGTGTGACATCATAAAACTGCTGCAATTCTGTGAAAAGTTCCACGTTGAAACTTAGTCACTCAGTCAATGTATTCATAGAACACGTAAATCTTATCCCACATGTATAACATGTACAGAATAAAAGCTCTTGTAGTCTATGATTTCGAAGTACTCCTTCAGTTATCTTTTAAGTTGTCAAGTGTTAGTTTGTACAGATTTTATTGGTTTCACAGAAAGAGCCATTGAAAACCAAGGAGTAGTGGACAGTACTATCTCATCCTAGTTTAGAACTCTTCAGCAGCACGCACCCATGACTTTATCGAGGAAAGAATCTGTGATATTCCTCTAGTTAACGAGAAGAAATCCTTCAGCCCATGGATTCTAAGTTCGACTTTCAGTGTATATGAGTGCAAAGTCCCAAGTTAGGACGAAACTGATATCAGTCCATGTTTAAACTTAAATCATTTTTATGGTGTACTGATTTATTTTTAAAAAATCTATTTACATTCTCAAAAGTATCTTTTCTTGTTTATGAATATATGCAACCTTTGTTTAAATAACTGCAGAGAACACCTGATACAATACTCTAACAGAACTGCTCTCACTATATATCCTCAAAATACGGTTTATTTTTGGTGATCACCATGACATCAAACGGTACCAAATACGGTCTCATATTTACTACATTCTATCACACCAGACGCACACGTTCTTTTCAAGATTCGCTTTAGCAGTCAACTGTGACTAACACTCTGACTAACCACCACCCACCACAAGACGTCATTATTGTCTAGTTTGAAATGTGAAACTTTGCGCTATTTTTTCTTTTATTTCTTCATATGAAAAGTGTAATACAATTTATGATTCAGTCATTCATTAATAATTAATACATACATACTACTACTGGTGTTGTTGTTGATGAATGAATGAATGTCAACCACCTATGGATGAATCATCCTGTAGTTGTTGTTGTGTTTTTTTTTTAACACCACGACGTCGGGATATTTCATGAATACTTTCATATTGCAGTCTACTCTCTCTCTTTTTGGGTCTCTCTTTCTCGCTTAAAATATCCGCGTTATTTTTACGTCGGCTTATAGATGTGATGTGATAAATAAAGCTTTTGTCACAGAGATACATACATATATATTATATGCATAACACGCATACACAGAAATCTTTTTGTTGAAATGGATTGAATAATTTATTTTCAGAATGAGAGTAACTTGGCAACGGACAGAGAAAAATGCAGTAGATTGAGTACACATATGCGTGTGTTTATTATATAGACATGATGACTAAGCATCAGTAGTCCATAAAAAGAGACAAAAAGATTATTTTTAAATATTTTTGTTATATTTTAAGGTATTTAGATAGTAATTATCAAAAAAAGGTAGCAGATCTGTAGGCGAAAACCAAAAGAATTTCAGATGAACATAGAGAAGACAGAAGTGACAAAGATATGCGTCAGATTGTGGGGAATGAGAAGACAGAAATATGTTGAACCACCGCTACGAAGACTCTAGAAGATCTAGATTTCACATGTGGACGATTTATGTCTAATGTCACACAAACTTGAAGACTTCCAGGCGAAAAGGACAAAATGGCGAATAAAAGACTACAGACGAATATAGAGAAGACGGAGATGATGGAGATACCAACGAACATCAGCAGCAACAACAACAACAACCAATCACCATCAACGGGAGAGACTTGACAGAGGTTACTTTACTCAATTATCTCACCAGAAGCACCGTCTCAAACATAGGGAGTCGGACAGCACGGATGAAGATGTCAAAGCTGGCCAACCAGAATAGGGGATGCAAGATACACCTTCATCAACCTGAAACCAGTTTGGAAATCTTCTGCACTCCGCCTCAGTATAAACAGCAGGATTCAGATTTTCAACACAAATGTAAAGTCAGTCAGTCACTTCTTATATGCGGCTCAGAAACTTGACCAGAGTGTCATGGAAAACGTTTCAACAGGTGGCTGCAGATTTTTATCGACAGCTGCCACCTTTACTGGCTGACTCCATACTGAAGATCAGACGGCTGGCCAGAGAGAATTAGCAGCAAGAAACTCTGGCTGGGAACAGGCCAACCAAGAACCGATCGCTCAACAAATATGTAGGAGAAAATGGAGATTGGCCGGGTATAACGTTGAGGAGGCCATCGAATGACATCCTGCACAATGTAGGCCATCGTTCGAATGGAATCCTAATGGGAAGTGACGAGTGGGTCGTCGGTGTGAGGGTGACATAGAGAAGATTGTGTTGGGAGTAGGAGATGAGAGATTATGGGCAATCGTGTGGTTAGCTAGCCAGAGAGGATAGCAGAAGATTGAACAAAGTGGAGGTATGTTGCTGAAGCCCTATGTTCCACTCGCAACCCAAAGGAATAATAATAAAATATAGTAAGCAGTGTATTGTACTCAGTAATTATAACCAACTTTGAAATGGTTTCACAAAAAGTTAAGAAGTCAAAGATCACAATATTCTGAACAAGTACTAGAGTTCACAAATGATGTAATCCTTGAAAATCACATTCTAATATGTACCAATTGATACTTTTGTAGAGCGCTTGTCTCACTCTCCATGAAATACCTCCATTTATTCATTAATACTATGGTTTCATGTACAACTTAGTTTAGAACAGCACATTTAAGCGAACAATATTGTTTTCAATTAGATCTCATCAGGCCTAATTAACTCTAATATAAATGACTTTACAAATAAAATCAAAATATAAACCAATCACGGTGTTTTGTCTATAGGATAATACGATGGTGAATATAAATTGTGCAATTAGTCATAACAGTGGTAATGATAATATTAATAATAGTAATAATAATAATGGTCTTGTCAATAATAAGGATGAAAAAATGAGGCAATCTGTGATAACAGGAATAATGAGAAACAGTATGATTAAACAAACAATTGTTCAGGTGGAAGTAGTCTATAAAGGCTAGTAAAAACAAATGAACCGATTACGTAATGTTAGATTGTAGGGAAGGAAATGAAACACGTTTATAATGAAGATAAGATTAAGGGATGATAAGAAAGGGGTTGGAAATATAAATAAGGGGTGGTGTAGAAGTCTTTAGTTGGTTATGTCTTATTAGGCCACGGGAGGGTTTAATAGTCTGAATGCTTATCGCCTCAGCTGTGGGCAGTAGATGAATACGAAGTCTATTGGGACGATTCAGTGGGATACGATGAATTACTTTGAAGGCTCTCGTTTTCTCGACTACATGACCAATATCAATTAAATGTGACAGAATTGAGCTACGGATTGTTTTTGTTTGTCCTTTGCCAAACCATGATGGGAGATGTTCACTAACACGTTGGCCAAGCTGTCTAGTACTACGGCCAACATAAATGTCACCACAGGTGCAGTTCAATTGATAAATGCACACATATGTGGCAAAACTATCTAGCTTATTCTTCGTTTGCCTCCGAATCATTCGTCAAACAGTAAGGCAGTAAACTGTATACACCATCATTCTCAAGGCGATTCATATTCCGACATACACGTCTGAACTAGCTTTAGAATTAAAAATATTTTAGTACTATCTATGACTTACTACTATTAGGGGATATCTTACTAACAAGAGTTTGTAAGTAGTATACTGAGTCTTCAATCCCTTCCGTAAGAATACTGAATATCGGAGCAGTGAACTAGGTTGCAAACAGGAGGTTCTTGTGAAGAAAAGGATGACAAAAAAGCACAATGTGAAAAACACGTGCAAGTGGAGACCTGATAATGGTGGTTGATGTCTAGTCTGAAAATAAATCAGTCAGAATTGGCCAATGTAAAATAATGCCAACTGTTTCATTGATCATGACTACAGACTAATGGAAACAAACCTGGTGATATTTTAAATTATTCATCATTTCGTGAAGTATACTTTGCGGCTCTTCTAAGTAGTGCGGGCTGAAGAAACAGGTGGCTGACGTATACTACTGTTGGCGTAGTTAGGCGATAGTCGTGATCAGTGCGTCTCTGAGTTCAACTTAGCGTCCCTATTTCAATGTCAACGTATTGTGAAGCATAACATACCTACTACCGTTACCCTATCATATTTGTAACGTTAGTAATTAACCTGTTATATACACCTCACCTTTGTTTACAGCACCATAATGACTTTGTAATCCCCTCTATGACGGCTACACCCTACTGGTTGCTAACTGGCTCAACTTATTAAGGAAATTAGCGTTTCTCGAAGTCATTTAAAACCTACACATATGGGGAACTGCTGTCAAGCCTTTCCGCCAATAATTCGAGACAGTAAAAGCCCTATTGTCAACTATGTGTCTTTTTTCTTTCCTTCTTTCTTGATTCGTGTGTCTGAAGTTTCGTCTCGTGATGGTTGTCGTTATGAGTAGTAGGCTAGTAAATCTACGAGGTAAAAAAGTCTTTGCTAGCGTAAGGGACACGTAAACTACTGGGCTGTATTGAGGGTTATAGCATAATCTTTAAAATATTTCTGAAGTTTCCTGTCCCGAAACCCCTTGCCATTTCAAAAGCGATGAAAGCGGGAGATACATTCAGTCTTTTGAAAGAAAAAAATACCCAGCCAGAATAAAAAACTGACTATGATTGAAAACAGCTGTTTTACGGAAGCTGATGGTAATTACGCCAATAAATGTCAAATGTTTTATTCTGACTAACCTTCTCTATTCGCCTGTCTACTTCTGTCTGCATCAGTGACTGCCTATCTGTCTATGTGTATGTATGTATGAGTCTGTATGCGAATGTGCATACATACTTTCCTGTCTATGTCTGGTTCTTCAATAAAAAAAACAATTAACTTTAGTAGTTCTTCAACGGTTATCATTATTATTACTACTACTAATATTTCATCGTTAGGAATAGAAAGTAGTATTACTCATACATAAATGAATTTTCAGAAATGAAGAGGAAAACAAACGATATAAAAGGAAAACAGGCGGTAACACGGTGAAGAGAAATCTGAAAAAGAAAACTGTATATCGCCAGTGTCACCATTCACCCTTATATCCTATTAACTACACACGCAAAAAACGACGTTATACTTAGTAAAGTCACTATAAAACACCAGACTGGTAACAGCCACCAGCCTAAAAGGCTACTCATACAGAAATTCAAACGACACACAGATTTTCGTTCGAATTTGAAGAATACTCCCCATTCATTACACAGTATTATTATTCCCTTGGAACACAGGGCTTGTGCAGCCCATCACTATTTCACTCTGTTCTATGTAGTCTGTTTTAACTGGCTCCACGACTACCAGTAGGATTTCATCCCTTCCTGGAACAACCTCTCCATGTCACAGTGGCACGCATGCCGAACTCGTCACCTACTTCCCATGTATGTAATGTCACTCATTTGTTGAATATATCTCCATTTCCTTCTGCTTATCTGTTGCGTGGGTGGTTGTAGGTTGATTAGCTGCAGTGACAGAGTTCGTGGTTGTTGACATTTCTGATATGAAGTATCGAGAGAAGGCAGGGAAATTCTTTTTGTCATATGTACACCAAGTTTCTAAAACATACAGACGTATTGAGAGAATTGACATTAGTGTAAAACATTCGGATTTGTTCGTTGTGTTAAGTGTTGTAGATCTTCACACTGTTTTCAGACAGTGAACATCTGTCTTACTTCGACGTTCTCATCCGTGCTATCTGTTTGCAGTTAAAACAATGTTTCCTAGTCAGGTAAGTGAAAAAGACGACTTTCTTCAGATTTCTGGAGTTGACGATGATGATCAGTGTTCGTTTTTGATGTTAGGCGAGTGAGGTATCGTAATCAACTCTGTCCTCTCTATGTTCACCAAGAAGTTCTGACTTTGCCACCTGAATTTTCTACTAGGCTCTTTGGTTTTTGTCTGTAAATCTTAGGATTTGTATGACATCAGACATATATTATTCATGAAGTCTAGATCTTCTGGAGTCTTTTTGTCGGTCCCTTGGCCCACAAGGTTCACCTTATCGAAGAACTACGACACACCATTGGACAATTAATTATAACACCAAAATAACAGGTATAAAACATTTCGTGTTACTGATCTTTACAATCTCAAATACCGTTTATTGCTGTCATCAATAATTCATTATGTGTTGGCTTAATTTGGCCTGTGTCACAGAGAGAAAACACCAGGAAGCTGAAATCAATCAAAATGCTTCTACAGTTGGGTGTTGTAGTATGTCATCTGATGCTGCAAGTAGATAATATATGCAGAATCAGAAGAGCGGTAGAATACTAACTAGGGTTTGATTCCCAGCCAACGCACTCTTATACCTCAATTAGCCGGTATTAAGTCCGACACAGAGGGAAGATAGGACGTGAGGCTAGCAACCCCAACTCATAAAAAAGTAATAACACCATCGCTTCTGAAAACGCAAAGCTATGCTCGGAACATGAAAGAATAAAATTTTAAAAAAGGAGTGGCTTGAACTCGTTGAAAAGAAGTTTCCTTTAGTGAGTCGATATAAACTTACTATTTCAAGACAGCCTTCATGCATCAGTCGATGAAGCATTGAAAATATTACACAGTATCGAATGTAACTGATTGTTTCATCCTAGTTGTTAGCTCAGACAGATGAATTTACAAAGGACAAACAGCAGGGGACGCACATGTAAGGAATTGACACCCTTGTCAGTCATTAGTCAGTTAGTTCGAATCTGTTGATGGATGACTCCTAACTTCTGTCGGTTATTTACACACCACCATCGCTAATAGCTCAGTGGTAATGTCCCTGACTGCAGGCAGCACTGGATGACGCTGGTTTGAATCTCAGGAGAGACATGAGTTCCTCCAAGGTTGCAGATACGCCTTGCTGACTGGTGATTACCAACTAGCACGAAACCTAGGTCTAAAGCTTCCTACCGATTACCTATAACCATCAAATATCATCAAATAATGTGCCTTGTGACGGCGAGCTACCTAGAATGGTAGCCACATTCCACACCTGACTGACTGAATTCAGTCTGCATCAAAGAAAGGAATAGACACATCACACTAGTTACTAGTGTCCAATCAAAGTACACTTTGATTTAATTATGTATGTGCGTACAGTGGCTTGACGAACAGTCACATTTACCGGATTTAAACTTCTCAAGCTAACTAAATACAACAGTTCACACTTAATTCTATCAATTTTAACTACTCCACTGGTTGTGTTCGCGTACTTTAAATAAGTCAGATGATGAACAAAAGCAAACAAAGAAGGATCTAAATTAAATGGTATTCTATTCACATTGCTATTAGCAACACCAAATAGAACGAAATGAAGTTTTTTTTCATTATTCTTCTTTTTTAGATGCCATTTGGGCGTGAATAATCTTGAGCAAGGCAATGAGTTTGTAAAATGCTCTTCAACAATTAAACTACATACTCAATTCAATCGTTGTATCACTTAATCATAATATGCGTGTTTTGGTTTTCGTCTAACTACACTATATGTCATCTGAATATGCAGATAATGTAGTCACTCTGGGTGAGGAAACTGACAAAAGGCAGAGTCTTATGAACACCTTCAGTTAGGATCTGGGAATGTTTGGCATGAGATTCGCTCCCGCCAAATTTTTCATTTATTTTTATTTTTTAGTTTTGATTACAGCTTGATTCCACACTGTATTTTTGGTACAAGTATGGAATTTTCAGCGTGGATATCGGTAGCCCAAATTTCGCAAGCCGACCATAGATATCAGGTGTGCGTCGGCGCGGGCTCGAACCCCGACCATATGCATGGTCGGCGAGAGTCCTAACCACAGTGCCACAAGATGATGCTACAAGACTGGACTACATTGACCCCTAGCTAAAAAATAGGGAGTGAAGTTGTAAAGCACTTTGACCACTTTACTTATTTGAGAAGCTGCATCAGCCCCAACGGGTCGATCACTGACGAAGTCTCAGCACGGACACAGAAGGCTAGTTTCACATATGCCAGTTTACACCGTCTCTAGCTTAGTAAACGTGATATCCGGCTATCGACCAAAGGCGTGTGTACTGTTCAGCAGTTCGCTCTGTCCTCTTTTATAGCTGTGAGACCTGGCCATTGAGAATGGGAGATATGAAAAGACTAGCTGTCGTTGGTTATAGATGCCTCTGTTCTATCTTCCGTGTTAGGTGATACGATAGGGTGAGTAATATTGAGGTTAAACTTCGGTCGAGTGCTAGGTGAGTGGGAGGGGAAATCAACAGACGAGGTTGTGAAGTTACATCAATTGAGATGGTTAGGACATGTGTTGTGCACACCTAATCATTACCTTCCTCGATGGACAATGTTAGCTGACTGACATTAGATGGATCAGGTTGGAAAAGAGTTGGCTAGTGGTAGTCGAATCGAAACATGGCTTCAACCGTCAACGAAATCCTCATGGCGTTAAACACCAATGGCTAGAGACAATCGGTGATATGGCTCAAAATCGTTCGCAATGGATAGAGAAGATGCATCCACTCCTTGTGATTCATAATACCCAATAAAACTATATTGTTCTTCGATATCACTGTTCTTTATGCCACATATCTCTGTTTACCGTCTCTATTTTGCATTTCTTCTTACTTTCTTCTCTTGCTTTGTGTGCTTCATGGAGTGTGGTGACTCGAACTGCTGCACACCGGTGCAAAGTTCTATGTTGAAACCAGACAAACAGACAGAACTCGACTAGAATGCGCCACCAGAACACAACATTATAACCAACTGATCACTACAAGTTATCTCCAACACTGAGATAGATACAACAGTCAGATTGGGAATAACTTCGGCTGGAAACGACAACAAAAAATATATGGTAGATCATAATTACAAAACCTCAGAAATGTAAGCTATAAATAAATAGATAAATAAAGCAAATCTGATTGGTTGTATGACACCGCGAATCCCTCAAGAAATTAAGCCACAAATAAACGAATCGAAAAATTGTCCAATCAGGTTATCATGTCAGTACATGCATAAATAATGACTTCATGGCTAACAAATAAGCTTGTCCATTCTAACATATTCCTTGTATGTTCTCAGTAGAATATAGGTCTTCAAACTCCTTTTGAATTTCCAGCAGCTGGGGTGTTGTTTCTATTACGGATGGGACTTCTAGCCTCAAAACTGAATCTTCCTCTTTTTCGCAGCTCACTTTATCAGTTAATAAAGTATTAGAGGAGGTTTATGGAATGCATCAGCCAGGAATCAAAATCATACGTCCTGCATAGCTGATAACCACAACTACCACTAAAACACAGATGCACATGAGACCATTTACGGCCTTCTCTCTTAATATTAGGCATAAACTTAAGTAAAGTGAATAAACATAAGAAAGCGTTTGATTCCAATCAGTTTATCCTGTTTACATATGGTCAGTGTACTTTTAAAGTCACGTAATCAGTGAAGGAAGTGGATGCGCATGTGTTTTTATCACACTGGCTTTTATTTTCAGCATTGGCGCCAAATGAATATTGATCAAAATTATTCAAAATATATATGAAAGGCAGAACATCCTTCTTATCGATCTGTTTTTCTTAGATATATGCCTTATGAGTTTATTTACTTTTAAATCTGTTATAAATTTCTACATTATTTTGATGCAATAATTGTAGTTTCTCGTGTTCTTCTATAAAACACAGTTCCAGGGACTATTCTGAACTAGAACAAATGAAGACTGACTGCTTTCAACGTGGAACTTTGCACAGAAGTACAGCAGTTCGAGTTGTCACATTCCCTTCATGTAGCACACAAAGCTGGAGAAGCGAGTAAAGAGAGCTTCAAAAAAGAGAGATAATAAACAGAGATATTTTAGGCAATTGTCTACAAGTTGCTAGTGTTTACCATCCCGAGGACCTCAACGGGGAAGCCTACACCTCTCTACGTGGCTTAAATTAACTGTTGTGGATTTCATTGACTAATAAAGCCATGTTTTAGTTTGACCACCACTAGCCAACTCTTTTCCAACCTGATCCCAAAGTCAGTTAAAATTGCCCCATCCACTTACTAATAAACTCACTTAACCTGTAGTAGGTCTCATAAAGAAGTAAGGTTAGTTTTGAGGCTAGCAACCCCATCTTTAAAATAGAAAAGCGTCACAGCCACTGAAATTTCAAGACTCAAGCTTAAAAGCCCTACATTCCACTCGGAACAAAAGGGAAAGGAAAAAAATTACTGCTATAACTAGTAGAATATAGTCTTATTATTGGAATCATTGAGTCACTGAATTCAAACCGAGTGATAACCTGCTGGATCAGTGATAGAAATGTCTAATATTGTTTTGTCTTTGTTAAGCCATATGTGCACACTATTTAAGAGTTCATAACTAAAATGAAACAGCTATATCCATCCAATACTCCTTGTGGTATGTTTTCATGCTTCTTCAACCGATACAGATTTCTAGTGAAATCTGTTTTTTTAATTAACAAATTTATCGACTGACTAGAAGGAAAATTTTATTTTCAACAAGTGTAAATTTACTTATAAATAGTGTGAATATTTGTAAAATATTGATTTCATCTAAGAATCAAACAGTTAATGACGTGTTTGTACGTTTCGTAGATCAAAGTATGTCTCACAACAACAATAGCTGAGACTATTCAAAAGTCAACTGAAATGAGACCAGTTTTTAATGAATTGTTTAGCTAGCGTGCCCATCCATGGACTGTAATCGAAGTCGAAAGTATGATTATAGATTTTTGGATGAACTCCCCTTTGTGCACAATCATGCTTATCTATGTTGTGGTATAGAGTAGTAAAGTAGTTAGTGCACTGATATACATAACAGTTTCTCGCGTTAGTTTGACTGTTTGATATCAACATTCTCACCAACCGGAATAATATTTGAAAACACAATGTGAAATGATACAATAAAATACCCATCTTAGTAAGGTCTTCTCTAATATTTGTAGTGTATTCCTTATCGTATCTCTCTTTCTCTCTCTTCAAGTAAGTGTTCCTTCTTGGAGATGCATAACTTTACTTGATAAACTATCTGGATACATCGGTGGTTGAATGGGAGAATGCTCTCCACCCACTCTCACATTGTTTAGTTTCGATTTCCGATCGAAGCACCTTTAAAGCTTATTTAGCTGGTAAGTAAGAAGGATGGTAGGCTGTGAGGCTAACCACCCATCTCTTTAAGGTCAAAAGCACCATGGTTACTGAAGCTTAATAATATTTCACTTGGAAAGCAAAAAGATGGACTGCTATCAGTACAATTAGTGGTTACTGAAATTGAGATGAAACTATGACCTGCAGTAAGATGGCTAACTAGACGACGTCGCTCTAAATTTTTAACTTTCGCAGATGTCTGACTTCAAACCACTATCGAAATAAAATACTGAATTGTTGATATATAAACTTTGTTGAAGTGACAGTATTCTGTAAAGAGTGGTTAATGCCGAATAGAAGTAGTATGGAGTGAAGCAGATTGATAGAAAGCTGCTAAAATTAAAATCAGTATTTTAAACCAGTGACTGAAGAGTTAGAAGAGTCTATTTATGGATTTAGTTTATGTTGGGGACATAAAATAACCTCATTGGACAACTTGTTTAGCCTTGAACCAACTGCCAGCCAATCAGAACAATTTATTCTCCTCTGACCTAACCAAACTCTAATGTGGATGGGGATGTATAAATATAATGTGTTTTTACTTAATAGAGCTTCGCTTTCAAATCTCTATATTCTCGCATTACGGTAAGACTACCAGAAGCCGCATTTCCGACTACCAAGCTTGGCTGTCTTTCTCTCTCACCCATGTTGTCAATTGAATATTTAAAACTGCAGAGTTAATCCGATTACACTCCATGAAGTGATGAAATGGTCATCATAATTAAGACAAATAATGAGCATTATTTAAGGTCAACATCATATTATCTTAGAAAATTGTGATCTCTCATGTTTATTTATTGATTACAATCCTATAGCAATACCTAACTAAGTTATTGAGTAAGTATTTAAAACTAACTAACTGACCGACTAAATTTCGTCATAGAACTTTGCACAAAGTCCGGCACTTTAATTGGCCACACTTTATGTATCACAAAAGGCAGAGAAAAATGATATACAAGAGAACTATGATAAGCAGAAATGTATAGGAAAAAGAATAGTAATATTGAGAAACATGAGGACTTGATGGAATCTGGGGAATCTCACAAAGACCGAATGCATCTGAGCCATTGAGAAGAATTTCGAGAGTCAATGGCACAGTGGTAGAAAGCTGGCCAACCACGCCTCATGTGGTTTGGGGTTAGATCCCCGCCCACAGAAACACTCCTTTACCTTACTAGGCCAGTGATAAGACTGGTAAAGAGGAAAGGTTGGGCATGAGACTAGCAACCCCATCCCGTAAAAAATAAATACGAATGCTACAGAAACTCCAAGTCTCCAGCTTGAAGCCCTATGTTCCACTGGGAACGTAAAGAATAAAAATATTTAAAAAATCATCAATAGCCTGAGGCTGATGGTTCTTAGCATCTCAAGGACTTCAACAGGGAAATCTACCCTTCCCTGAGTGGGAGGCCCAAATCAATTGTCAAAGATTTCATGGACTGATAAAGAGCCAATGGTGGTCAGACCGAAATATGGCTTCATCAGTCAATGAAATCCACAACAGTTAGTTTAAGCCAACCAGCCAGCCACGTAAGGAGATGTAGACTTCTTGACTGGTTGGAGTCTTTGGGATGGTGAAAACCAATGAAGATTGGAGACAAAAAATTGGTGATATGGCTCAAAATCTTTCTAAGTGGCTAGCGCAGATGCATCCACTCCTTGTGATTCATAATACCCAATAAAACTCTATTGTTCTTCGACATTAAAATTCCTTTTGTCTCATATCTCTGTTTACTGTCTCTATTTTGCATTCCTTCTTACTTTCCTCTCTTGCTTTGTTCGCTATATGGATAGAGTGTGGCGGCTTGAATTGCTGAATATCGGTGCAAATTTCTATGCTGAAAGCAGTCAGTCAGTCAGTCATGGTCTGTTGCCAGATTTTGGTTCAGCCACCCATAGCTTTTCTCTAATCTAATCTGATGTCAGCTAACACTGACCATCGAGGAAGCCGGTGGTGATCCTGTCATGCATAACACTTAATTCAATCAATGTAGCTTCAAAACTACATCAGCTGAATTACCCTCCTTACCTAACACTCTACACCTAATCTAAATATTACTCACTAGGGAAAGAACGTAAAAAATATATTTTAAATTATGGTTAAAATAATGCTTACTTTTCCATCATCTCCTAATTCATAGGCATCCTTTAAAAAATCCATCATACCAGAAGGTACACTTGTTTGTGAAGTAATGTTTCTGGCATATGCATCACTATTATTATTATTAATATTTTTAATTCCTGTTGGAGCTCCTGCTGTATTCGATGAAGATGAAGAATGACTTGAACTAGTTATTGTTTCACCATCGACAATACGTTTATGTTGTGTCGATTCAACAACATTACTCTTTGTAACCATATTTTTTGGATCACTACCAGTGCTATGTGAAGTGGATGAGACAACTCGAGAACTTGATGTTTGCATAGTAGAACTGTTAGGACCAGAAAAATGTGGCGTACCAAAATTAGACATTGTTCCCATTTTTTGTCTTAATGATTCCATTCGACGTTCCATTTGTTCCATCATTGTAGATGGATCATCCATTGAATGAATTGGTTCAAAGTTACCCCAATGATCAAGATCAAAATCATCAACAGGCTAAAAAATTCCAAAAAAGATAATATTAAATATAATTCTGTTGATAAAATTAACGTCAGTGATCCGATGTTCGATTCGCAGCTGACGCACTTCTAAACCTCGCTTAGCTTGTAGTGAACTCATTCACGAGGAAAGATTGGACATGGAATGAGCTATCTCACCACATTTAACAAATATCCCCCGCTACCTAAACTTCGAAGCCCAAACTTGAAGCCGTATGCTACACTCGGATCAATACCACTCCTTATGAAGATCGATTCAACTTACGATACTATGACTATTTAAAAGAGTCATTTCTTGAAGCTGTCCTTTTTTAAAACTACTACTTGCCTGAAATTTCCTCTTTGAATTAACATTCATAACATATCTAACCAAACAGTGAATGATCTCAGAGACTTGGCACATCATGAAAAGCATTTCCAAGAAGCTACCAAAGACTTTCACCTACAGCTATCTTCGCCGCCTCGATAGCGAAGACCAGATGACCAACAGGAAGAATAAGCAACAAGGAACTCCAAGAACCTACTGTACAACAAAAATGTAGAAGAAAATGGAGTTGGATCGGGGACACTGAGAAGACCGTTGAGTGACATCATGTGTCAGACTCTCGACGGGGACTCGAATGAGAAACGCATTGAGTTTGGCGCGACACTAAACAAATCGCGTGTAAGAAGGAGGTAAAAGCTTTCCAGCTGTGGTGGTTCCATCGAAAGAGGAATTCAGAGAACAGGATGAAGTGGAGATGTGCTTCTGACGCTGTATGTTCCACTAGGAACCCAAGGAAATAGTAGGCAGTATATTAACCAGACATTAAAGCGTTTTTACTAGATATACTGTAGTATGAAATAAACTTTGCTAAAAATCTATTTATCTATCTTATCTCGACTAAATTAATACTCCAAATGGATCTATTCGTCTAAAAAAGACATCACATGTTGTTATTCTAGTCCAGTTAAGTGAGAGAAATGGAATTCCTCAAGATTTCCAAATCATGGAAACAAATTCTATAGGACATTGACTACCCCTCCCCACTAACCGCAGAAACAATGGTCAACACATATTTTCTGGCAGGGAGGAGGATTGAGGGAGACATAATTTCAAAGCAAACATTAGCAACACCAATACCAACAAAAACAAAAATAAACAAATAGCACTAACCATTACGTAACAATAATTTCCTCAGGCAATACATACACTGCTATTATTATCAATTGTCAAGTAAAATAAATAAGATCAATATAATGAAGGGTGTTAGAGTATGCACAACTAATTAAATTACTTATCGTTGTTCTTTCTAACCAATAAAATGGTGTTCTGATAGCTATTGGATTTCATATGAATCTATTTGATTTGTTATGCAAACAAATTATCTTAGCAGAAGAAAAGTGCAATAATAATTCTATTAGCCAAAATAACACTAAGTACTTTATACTGTAGGCGGAAATCAACAAATAGAGATATTTAGTCTGTGAACTTTAGGGAAGTAATATATAATAACAGCCCCATCCAGACTGTTATTTGTTTACTTTACTGAAATAATGTTATTTACTAATAATTATTAAGGTTGCACCATCGCTGTTCCAGGTTTGACCATGAACTGACATCAGCTAAATAACCATTGGAAAACCATGGGGTACTACTAGTGAATAACTGTCTCGTCCTAGTTTGGCACTCTCTTCAGTGGCACGCACCCATTGGGGTTGCAGCACAGGAGAGCTTGGGTCCCAATGGTTGAATTCTCTGAGAGCTCATCTTGTAACCGTAGGTCCCAAGGTAGGAACCCTGGCGGCTGCGTACATCTCAAGAGTCCCCAACTAGTGCAAAAACAGTTAGCTGTCCAGTACTCTCAGGTCTTCCGATGGTTCTCTAACTGATTTCAGCTCATGATGAAATCTGACCAATTAGATCTCTGCAAACCAACGCTTTGTAATTAACCATTGTTTGTCGGCATTCTTTTGTGGGATTAATTTGGTTATAAGTTTACTCTAAAGAAAACAAAATACATGTGGGATTTCGATGGTGTTTGTTTAAATTCTTTCGGGGATGGGGGATGGGAGTTTCGTTGGTTTTCACAGCTGATAGCGGTCAGATTCAAACCCGCGGGATAATCAATAGCCCCACAGAGATGTTTTCAATGGACTGTTTTTTTCTCTAAGCGAGTTTTAGTTCATCGTGAATCTCCCATTGCTTGCTAAACAATTTTCTTGGTAATTATAACCAAGAATCTGTCACCGAAAAAAATATAGAGAATGAGATGCAGATTGGATATATGAAAGGAGAACCAATTCACAAATCAATGTTTCACCAGAGTTTCCTTTGAAAACCAAACGTATTTGACCTGCTCGATAACAAGTAGCCCAACTAGCTATCCAGAAATCAGATATCTCTGAGCTGAACCAAACCGTTACATCCCTGATGACCTCAGCCACAAACGAGTGAAGTGGCTATCCGATGTTGAGATCACACTTCGATCTGTCTAGCAAACACTAGTAATTGATGTAGAAATGGTATACAACTATTCATCCCAATTAATCAGTAATATGATTTTTTTATGCATTAATGAGGAAACCGTTCAATAACATCACGAACTAGGTCATCCAGTGGAACCTGAATGGGAAACGACAAGTTTAGCATGGGTCGGATTACGACGCCGAGCGGATCGTGTGAGGCGGAAATGAAAGTTTGTGGACAGTCGTGGAACCAGTGAAAAAGCGCCGCCGAACTTTGAGTGAAGTGGTGATGATGATGTGCTACTGAAACAATACGTCCCACTCTTAACCCAAGGTTAATAATGATAACTATTGGCCTGAATGTGCAACATTCGAGAACTATCTTTACTCCGCCTCATTTGGCAAACGTTTCAAAATCAACCTAGATGTGAGTATGTGTGTCTTCACTCATCAAGGTACATAGAAAAAATTATCTCACTAACGCACACAAACGTCAATAAGATAAGCAGGTTGAGGAGGAGGCTTGATTACGTAATTAATACAAAAGGCAAGTCAATTATGAACACAAACACACACGTACAAACAGTAAAGGAAACAACACGATGTGATCACGATTTTCGATCGGAATTGTAATAGATCACTTGAAAAATTTTATAAAAAAACAACCTATACACAAACTTATTTACTTGTTTTTTTCTCAGTGATCTTTGCAATTCTATCATTAGCATAAGTGAATGATAATAAATTACTTAACTTAGATAATATATTATTGTCAAGCCTTTGAATAAAATGTGTATTTGCATATTTTTATTTACATTTTCATTGGGTTTTTCAAGTTGAAAAAAAACTTAAATATATAACAGAAAAACTACCTAAAACAGATTTCAAGATTGATAAAGAACTGGCTTAAGTTTGAGAACCATTTGAGACCAGGGAGTGTGAAGTAGCTGTTCCGTCCTACTTTGGGGCTCTTCAGTAGTACGCACTCATGACCCCCACCACCACCAACACCACTAGGGATGAAACTCAAGACCCTCAGGTTACAAGGCGAGCTTGAAGATCACTCAGCTAATGAGATGGAATACAATGGCTAGTCCATGAATTCTAACTTGTCCTTACATCAAACTTGGTGGACCCCACTGGATATGACTTTCGACTAGAAATCAAGGCAACTCCATCCTGTAGTGTATGTCAGCAGGGATTCGTTCGATTCAGAGATTCACTAACTGACTTCAGCTGAGGAGTTCCGAACTAGGCAGAAATAATAATGTCCGATCCTCCCTGGTCGTCAACAATCCTCCAGCTGTGTTCCTCTTGTGTGGAATCTTGAAATCAATCAGATCTCTCTTAATAGATACTTGAAAAGTAAAAAATATTTTTAGCTTCATGCGTAGAATGAATATTACCTAAACTTCTCGTTTAAGTTAGTATACTACTTATTTGGTGAGCTTTTACTAATGTTAACCTTGATCGATTAACTAAAATATCCAATCAGGTAGGAGTCCAGGTACACACACTAACAATAAACCTTCGATCTGATTGGATGGATTATTCTATGCCTTTTAAACCTCCCTGAGATGTCGGGGAAAAAGGTAAGGTTGACAAAACATAAGTAAGATATGTGTATATTGTTCAAGTGTGCTAGCCTGTATTTATTGATCTAAGGATTTAAAACAATAAATCTGTATTGCGAAATATTTAATTATCTGACGTAAGCACTGGTATTTGTTTACGAGTTTATATCAACACTAACACTCAACCACAGTGAGAAAAAAATGTACTGATGAATGCATACTTAAGTTGTTAACGTTACTACTCTTAGGCAAGAATAAGATTGTTAACAATTCAAAATAGTTCACAAGTTACCAAACACCTAAGCATATGATCAAAACCTGAATCAGTGAATATTCTTCAGTATTGATGATTGATTTTTTCAAGTGCTAGTTTGCAAAGATTTGATTGATTTCAGGTGAGGTAACGAGCTAATATCAGCAAGAAAACCCAGGTCCCGGATTCGACCCCCTCCCTCCTTAAGACCATAGGTGCTTAATACTTAAGGATGCCAAACTAAGACGAAACAGTACTTGTTGGAAATTCCCATTGCTGAAATTCCTTCAATCTAACGCTTTGAAATTAATTCGATGCTCATTAGTAGCCGACTATAGAACGAAGTTACCTGGATTTCACCAGCAAAGTTAAGTGTTAGGACAACTACTCCCTGATAGCATTAATTGCAGTTAGAATTCATGGGTCATTGTTCAACGCGTCCATCTCGTAGCCTAAAGGTCCTGTTTTTCGTCCTTAATGGTGAGGTCATGGGTGAGCACTGCTGAAGAGTCCCAGATGAAATGGTACTATCTAATACTCCCTGGTTTTTAGTGATGACTGAATTGGATTTGTCGGGTTGAAACTTAAAATCATCCAATTAATATATATGTATACAATCAAGCTATCTTGAATGAAAACATGATGTTTATTTAATTTCTTTTAAACTCCATGTGTTACTATTGGTAACACTTATTGGTGGTGGTCCATTGATTTTTCATTGATATAACTAAACAAAAGTAATCTAATTATAAATAAAGTTACATATACATATATTTGAATTTCGATACACTATAGAGCCGAAATCACAATTTTTCTGAATTCATTATTCTTTTTATTTCGCAAATAAATTCTGAAAGTATCACTTCGTTGTCATAAAAAGTTGTTGCTTTTTTAACGGTATTCAAAAACTAAAATCTATAAAGCTGTGTAAGAGTAGAAGTCTTATCACCGATTGTAGACTATATAATTTTAGAAATAGCATAGAACAAACAATGAACGATACAGCGAAATCACTTTTGTGAGTTAAAAAGAATGGCATATTTAGTTCACTTCTCTGCTCATATATAATAGAGGTGATTCCATAGTCGTTGAACTTGATTCATATAGACCAACCAGTGAGCAGCAGTGGGTTACGACAGGTTGGGTATGAGGACAAATACTCGCCAAGAACGACGTTGGCTAGTGGTCGCGGTATATCGTGAACTGACAGAAGTTGGAATTCATGGACTGGCCGGCCATTGGACTGGGTCTTAATGGCTCAATGGTCTACGAGATCACCTTGTAACCTGAAGCCCCTGGGTTCGAACCCCGGAGGGTGTGTACTACTAGGACAAAAAAGCTGTCCAGTACTCCCAGGTGGTTACCTAATGGTTTTCTAACCGATTTCAGCTCACGATGAAATCCTGTAACCAATCAGATCCCTGCAAACCAATAACACTTGACTATTTCTTACTATTTGACTTAAGAAAATGCATACATTGACAAAAAATCATAACAATAGCGTAAGATTCTCTAAAGACCTAACATGGGGAGATTAGGTAACTATTTGATCAGGGTCTTAACACTTGCACCATGAATGAATCAATGCCGATTTCAAAAAGTTGATATTTCTTCATGAATATCAGAGATGAGAGAATAATAAACACAACTAGAATTGTATGACTCAAGTTATAAAATTTTATGGTTAATTAACCTGAAATGATTAATTTTCAGGAGGAAACTTCACCGTAGAATTTAACAACTTGTCTTTAGTGTTAAGTATGTCTGTAAATTTAATAAAGATACAGGGCAGAATGATTGTTCACTAAGGCGTGTATATAACCGATGTCATAAGTTTAGTCTCTGCGTCCAGTAAAGTGCAACAAGAGGTCAGGTTGTAAGTTTGAATAGCCCAATGTAGATGCATCTGACTGTAGCACTGGGCGACTCGGATTCGAATCTTAGAAGTGATATCAGTCCCTTCAAAGTTTCAGATACGCCTTTCTGATGAGTGCTTACAAACTTAAAACATAGACGAAACAGGGCTTCCAGTCGACTAATCACTCCAACCATCTAACAGGGAAACACTATGCTGCACAGCTAAATCCATTGGTTTGAATTAGCAACTGGTATAAGGTGATACGAAAGAATTTTAATTGACACAAATACATTTTGGAGAAGTCTCTAAATGCATTAAAGGCACTATGAGTGATTTAAGTCGAGTTTAGTTATATTAGTTTATTCGTCCACACGGTATTACTGAATATATGCGTAAAACTTTGGCACTGTGGCAGTAAGCAACTCCATATTGATTTGTTTACTAGATATATCACTCAGTGAGTGAAACAGTATTATTTACTGGATGACGTTTTGAACAAAATTTACTGTTCATAACCATATCAGTTATAATCATACGACTTCGAAACTTGAGTTTTATAGTTTTCTTTGTCTTCTATTTGTCGTCGTAGGGTTAGTAGAATTTTCCAGATATCTGGGACAGGCGTTGAGTTATACCATTTAACACGTATTTGCAGTTGATTCATCAGTAGAAATTCCATACAAGGAAGGAACCTTGGAGACCTTACACAGAATTCTTAACAAAGCAGGAATAAAAGTGGCTGGCATTCAAACCACCGATAAACTCAATTAGAAACAAGCTTTGTCGGTTAAGGATCAGTCCTGTGGAGCCTTTAATACAAAACAATTTAGTTTATCTAATACCATATCTTTAATGATTGCAAGTCAAATACATGGGTCAAACTAGTAGAACGGGGTCAGTCAGACTAGTGGAACACAAAATTCTAGCAGTAAAATCTAGATTAGTTGACCCGAATGAGACAAGAAATCTACAGAATAGTTCAAATATAGCGCTGCATCCAATTACTTACAATCATACAACAGGATGGATGGGATAAGATGACGGTTTTAAAATCTTATGTCAGACGGTGGGGAGACAGACTGATAACAGAAGCTTTGTTTATCGAATCAACTGCAAATACATGTAATAGGAATGACTCATCACCTGTCCCAGATATCTGGAAAATTCGACTACCTCGGTGACGACCAATAGGAGAGAACAAACCAAACTGTAAAACTCAGGTTTCAAAGTCGTGTGGTTATAATTGATATGATATGAACGATAATAAATTTTGTTCGAAACGTCATCCAGTCAATGACAATACTGTCTCACTGTGTGATACATCTAATAAACAAACTAATATGGAGTTATACTGAATAAACTGGCTGAAAAACGCAGAAAGAATAATAACTGATTATTTGTTATTTTGGTTGTAAATGAAACTGGGACATAACTTTTTCTCTTGGTGGATACAAAAACGTACACAGTCATACAAGTACTCAGTCTAAATATGTTTAAGCTGAATAACCTGGAAGACAATGTGACATTATAATGGTTTTACATGCATCATTCCCATTTAGACCTCTTCAACATGATCGACCTACTTACTTCCCTTGCCAACAACCTTCTACCTAGACTTCAACGCATGAAGGTATTCAGTTGTTGGTTAAAGCCAAGAATGTAGGGAAGTGTAAACTGTCTGTCTGTGTGGGGTCTTCGAGATGCTACGAATCAGTGGCTTAAGGCTATTGGTGATATGCCTTAAAACCATTTCTCATGGTTTAGATGTATTCACTTTTGTGTAAACTTTCAAATCCAATACCTCCCAGCTAACGAACGCCTAAACCTCACATGATTTACTAGCCGGGAGTAACCCTGAAAATAATGAATGGTTGACTGTGAAGATGGGACATGCCTTTCATGTACCTGGATGTTACCACCCGCGTGTCCAGACTGAATTTGAAGCAGCACAATGTATGAACTCAACTCCTATTAGCTGAAAGCTGACTGCGCCTTAGCCAATCAGCTAAATCTCCATCAATTAGGTTATTTTTCAACCATTTTTTGTCACATAGAAAAACTACCCTTAATAAACTCGATATTTTGAAATAGTTTTCCAACATTTTAGAAATGAACCTGGTTTTTTTTCTTTAGATTCACTATTGACAATATTTAAAACGAATAATCCTTCCCCATTTATAAGACACTACATAATCAAAAGTGTAAGATGTTATTAATCCTGTGGTGAATGAAAACAGGATTATAACAAAACTAGTGTTCAACACATATTTAAATCATTTTTTTCTTTTCGTATAACGTATAAAGTTTAACAAATCGTTTAGCACCACAACCATTTACTTATAAATCACGAATGAACAGAAGCTAGAATTCATAGGCTGGTCATTAGAATCCATCCCAGTAATTGAATAACCAACGGGCTCAACTAGTAACTTGAAGCTCCTGAGTTCGATCCAAAGAAGGGAGGTAATGGATGCGTTCTGATGCATACTCTCAAACCAGGAAGAAATAGCACTGTTAAATACTCTCTGGTTTTCAATCCCTAATCAGACTTGATACTTAGGATGTTTTCTAATCCTTTTTCAATGCAGGATTGGTCAATAAATAACTATAATCGATTTACTCCTCTTTGCCTAATCAGTTAGAACTCAGTATCTCATGTACTATATCTATGAAACACGTGTATGAAGGATTGACGATCTTCCTGAGCTGCCGTGAACTGAAACAGATGGAATGGGATTCGAATGCTTTATTCATAATGATATACATAAGATAATTCATATGTTGACCCCAATATATCTTCACCGACTGAACTGTACGATACTAAAGTAAGAGAAATAGAAATCCAGAGTAACACGGCATAGAGAAGACCATTTTTTGCTATCTGATGATCTAAAGCCTCATTGTTGATAAATTATTGTTTTTTCAAAAATTACAACAAAAAATTACTAGCTGACGTATTAGTGTACTGCATTCGACTGTGGCATTTTCTACTGACATGATTTTGTGAGTATGTGTGTGATACCGTCTGTCAGAATATTGTGAGTAGCAAAAGGAAGGGATTATATGGTGAAGAGGGGGAACAAAAGATGGAGCAGAATATGACGAACATGTACAAATGGAGTTTTCAGTGACGATTCAGTTCCTTTATACAATGCCGGTAATAACAAAATCAGGCTATAGGCCAGGTATCTTGACCTTACATATTCGTAAAAGTGAAGCTAATTATAATTTTAAGTTTCTTAACCGCAAGAAATTATAAGTATCAATAATATTCATTTGAAGATGATCTCAGAAGACTGTTGAATCAAATGACCCTTGTTTGCTTGAATCTAGAATGAACATCTACTCAAATACATAAGAATGGAACCTATTCAGAAAAACCTGATTCTCAACTAATTTCGAACTATCGACCATTGAGTCAATTAATTTAGCTTTCAAGTTTTAGTTTATAAGGATTTGACTGATCTAAGGTTTGATCATGGCTGAACATAAGTTAGAGTACCACTAGAAACCAGGGAGTGCTGGACAGCTGTTTCGTCCCTAGTTGAGACTCTTCAACAATACACAACCATGACCCCATCATTAGGGACAGTTGAAACCCAAAAGCCTTCAGGTTACGAGGAGAACTCGTTAGCTATGCTTCAGCCACTTGGACGGAATCTAATGACTAACCCATAAATTTAACTTCTGTCAATTTTTTGTGACACATGATAACACAAATCACAAAAGTTAATCTGATCAACACATATAACTAGAGATTATTAAGAATTTTCGCAGCATGAATAAAAAAATACCTGTCATTCGATTGTTGATTATCTGAAAGTTGACTTAATCAACTGACCAAATAAGATATTCATATTTAGACAATTTCCCTGTCAACTATAATATTCGTATAATACAAAAATCAAGAATAAGCCGAGTTAAAAAGGTTTTGTTAAAGCTACATTGTAACCGTGAAGTGATGCTAGTTAGCTGCAAGTAGTCCATCAGAGGCCCCACTTGAACCAAGTTTCGTGCTTGTCAGCCCTCATCAGCAAGGAATATCTGCACATCCTACGATTATTAGTGTTAGGCTAAGACAGTTATTGCACATACTTTTCATGATTTCAAGTCTTATCGCCAAGTCAGGTAGGTCAATGGCTCGGGAGTAGAATACCTGTCAGCCATGCAAGTCTCCGGGCAATCCCAGACTAGCCTGTAAAAGACCCAAGAAACGTGGAAGGTTCGGTATGTGGGGCAAGCAACTCCACTCTGTAGAAGTAACACAAGCGATACTAAAGCTTTAGAACTTTAAACCTGAAGACTTCTGTTTCACTCAAAACTAAAAGGGATGACAACAAATCACCAAGTTAAGTGAATTTATCAAAATTACTAAATCTTGCACCAAGACAATAGATCCCTCCATTAGACTGATTTTCAGACAGAAAGTGTGACAGGTCGATCAGGAAAGCTTTGTAAGCGTATGAAAGTGTGTAATGGTGATTACTTCCTTCCTAACTCTCCAAACTGTGGAAATTGATATCTTCTTGAAATATCTGAAACAGAAGGATGCACTAGTGTTAAGTGACCGCAAAGCTCAAGGGAAGACGTTTTGAGACCGATCATACACGGCATTTTTGAGTTGATTTTAACAATTGTGTCTACATTAAGATGCTACCGCCAGATACAGACCACCAGAAGTTATGTTGGCGTTTATCCTTTCTGAATCCCTCCTCCTAAGAGCCGACAGGCAGTTATCCGGAGGAAAAATATCTTAATGCTGTTACATCTGGATCTGCTATCAGTACGACCTCAATCTCACATACCCCCACTATGACAGTAACTGTCTTTAGTGTAATCGCTTCCACAAATAACCTTTCTGGGATGTTAGAACCATCAGGAACATCACCAGTTCCAGGCAGTGTAACTGGTTAGGTCAATGAGATATACAAGACTGACCACCACATCAAGGCAGTCACTATCGGTCAAATAACAGAAAATCTAACTTTTGTACAGATCTTTTTTTTTAAGAGAAAACACTCAACTGTGCGTCGGTGGCACAGTGGTTAGGACTCTCGCCAACCATGCACATGGTCCTGGGTTCGAGCCCACGCCGACGCACACCTGATATCTATGGTCGGCCTGCGAAATTTGGGCTACCGATATCCATGCTGAAAATTCCATACTTGTACCAAAAATACAGCTGTAATCAAAAACAAAAACAAAACAAAACAGTATCACCTGAAATAAAAATAAAGAAATAATTTATTCACAATTACCACTCTAGGTTAATGTAAAGTTAAGCAATAAATGCTAACACTGCTATTATCCCAAAATAAATAATCCCAGTATTAGTTAGTCAGTTAGTTGACCTTACACGACCTTATTGTTAGATGAAGTGTAGAAAAAAACACTTTTTACAAGATAAAAAACAAAAACAAACAAAAAAAAATCAAGAAAATTCGTTAAGATTCCCAATAAATTGATTGCTGAATGTACAAGTTATACAAGTTGGTGAGTTGATACGAAAAGAAAAAGAAGAAAAGAACGTTACAGCATTTTGTACTTTTGTAAACCAATTTCATTAACTGCTATAAGAATTAGTAAGCAATCGATGAAATATTTCAAGAGTTAGTTTGCAGAGATTTGATGTATTTCAAGTTTTGATCATGGATTGATATCAGTTAGAGAAAAGGATTGAATTCATCGATTCCTTCATTAGCTCGTTCCAGCCAGTCATGCTAAAATCACGAATTGTGAGAAATTTAGAATTTATGGAGTTACTGAATCGGGTCCCAGTGGGTGAATATTCTATGAGTTTTCCTTGTAACTGAAGGATACTACTAGGTAAGAACCCTAGAGGATTTGTACGGATGAAAAGTCCCAAAGTAGGACGAAACACTAATGTCCAGTACTCCCTGGTTTTCAATGGTTTTCTAACTGATATCAATCTATATGTGATCAAAACTTGAAAAGATGAAACAAAAGAACAATCCGATTTACAGGGTAGAATATAATTCTATGCCAGATTAGGATATTTGGTATAATACACGCATAATAATAATACAGAGTTAATAAGCTGGATGAGGTTTCATGCACAACTGACTGCTCATATAGTAAAATCAATGGATTCACATAACTTCCTGACTGTTTTTATTATTGCAATCTTCCCTATATGTGGTACTGGTGTTGCATCATTTCAGTTTCGTGTGTTCGGTGCTGATTCGGTGTACACAGATACATAGACTTCATAGCCTTAACATAGTGTATTTAGAAAATTATATTATTTTCTTAATTGAATCTTTCAGGTTCTTATAAGACAACAAAACTTTGTCTCTATGTGAATTGGTTTGTTGGTTTAAATACCACCCTAATTCCAGCCTAATTAAAATATTCCTTTTTTTACATGGCAGGTCATTATCAGGACTTTGAATTACTTATTATCTGTATTATTTAGATTACTATTCTTATTTTCTACCTTTCATCTACAAAGGAAAACTCAGAGAGCTATCCAAAGTGAATACAGGAGTAAGATAGGCTGACTGGCCATTATCGCCAGTGATATTCTTAATTGTGGTGAACTGAATCATGCGTCAGACTGAGCATTGGGAGCGAGCAGACAGGAGAATACGCTGGATCACCTATGATGAGACTCTAAAAGAGCTGCGCTTGGCAGATCATATATGGCTGGTGTCATACAAACTCGAAGACTTACAGGCGAAAACCAACAAACTGGCTGAAGAGGCTGGCAAGCAGTGAAGATAGGACTCCAGGTGAATATAGAGAAGACGGAGGCAGGTGATGAAGATAACCAACCACCATCACCAATCACCATCAACAAGAGAGATCAGACAGAGTTTACTTCCTTCAATTATCTCACCAGGAAGCACGGTTTCAACTACAGGAGGCAATCGGACAGCATGGATGAAGATGTCAAAGTTGACCAGCCAGAATCGGAAGAGGCAAGATGTGCCTTCATCAATCTGAAAACAATTTGGAAATCTCAGCGAGTATAAATAACAAGATTTGAATTTTCAACACAAACGTGAAATCAGTCAGTCACTTTCTCTTATACGGGTCAGAAACTTGCACTGTGTGTCTCACAACAGACTTTCATCAAGAGCTGCCTTCACTAGGTCCATACTGAAGATCAAATGATCAACCAGCTGACAAGAAATAACTAAACACAAGAAAATCTGTCAGGCAACAAATTAACCAAAAGCTAATTGCTCAACAAATTTCTAGGATAAAATGAAGATGGATTGGGTATACGCTGACGAGGCCGTCGAATGACATCGCACGCAGTGTAGGCCATCGCTCGAATGAAAGGTGAATAGGAAGAGACAAGTGGGTTGGCGGTGCGAGAGTGACATGAGGAAGATCGTGTGAGTTGGACGAGGAGATGAGAAATTATGAGCAATTGTGGGGTCAGCCTGCTGAAGAGGACAGCAGAAAATAGAACTAAATGCAGATGTGTTGTTGAAGCCGTATGTTCCACTCAGAACCCAAGGAATAATAATATGAAACCAATCCTGAGAATAGATGACAAGCCAAATAATGTAGTGTAATTCAGCAATTGTGATAAACCTACCTAGAATGACTTTCTTCCAAAAAACAATTAAGTGCATGACTAGGCGATTGGACATACGAATCCAGTGTTTAACAGAGTTAAGTGTACAGTGGTTTATATCTTATCCTAAGAAGTTCTTAGAAGTGCAATTTTACAGCCCAAATATTCAACAATGCTTGTTACTCACAGACTGTTCAGTGTCAGATACTCAGTTACTGTTGCAATTTATTGATTTACATTTTCCTAAATCTATTAATGTCGTCATACTATGCATTCTCGTCATACCATCTTAATCCTGAAGTAAGTATCACCGATGAAAACAGAATATTTCCATACGACTAATAAAGACTTTTTAAAGCATAAACCCACCTCCACACACACACACACACACACACACAAACCAATTTACCAAGTTTGAATGCATAAACTCATATTTTTCTTAATAAAATAAGTCATGAAAAGCATAAAAACACACCAAAAGAGCGAAACACACCTCCAGCACTGAGGTTATCATTTTGAAACGCTGAAATGTGTTAGCGAAGTTAAACACTATAGCAGCAACCTGCAGCTAAAATCGAAGAACCCTCAAAAAGAACCCTGAAATGTAAGTCTTAACACCCTTTTACTACTGTGATTGCTTGTTCAACTGGATACTCGGTAATGGCTGAAATGTCTATATAATTTCGGATGTAAACAATGTCTAATCGACGCCAACTGCTTAGTAGTGTTATTTTATGTCAAACAAGTTTATTTTTGAATGCATTTCTAATTGCCATCCAAAGTTCACAAAAATTTCGAATATATAACAGAAGATAAGCACCAATCTCTCTCTACCCCCCCCCCTCATCTGAGTATTCCACTGACAATCTCAACTAAGCGTTTGACACAGTCTCTCTCTAAAATTAAAACTTCATTTTTAATACATACCCTTACAAATGATTCAAAATAACTGAAATCAGTAAAACTGTAAGAAAGGAAAAGTAATTATGCGGTGAAACATGAGGATTTAACGAATCTGAGAGATTGAAAAGATCGAATCCATCTAACACTAATGAGAACGGGTTTTGGACCGTATTACCAACAACCTCAAGTCATTGATTTTTAATGCCTCGAGTCTACACCTCCCTAAATGACTGGCTGAGTCAAACCGACAGTTGCAAACTTCATGGATTTATGCCAAGCTTTGTTTTGACTATCCCTAACCCTCTCTCATCAACAGCTGCCTTCGCTCCTTACTCAAGATCAAATGGCCAGAAAGAAACTGTGGGAACGAACCAACCAAGAACCACTTGTTCAACAAATATGTAGGAGAAAATGCACATAGATCGGGCATACATTGGAAGAGACCATTGCATGACATCGCACGCCAGACCCTCGAATATAATCCAGTTGGAAGCGACGAGTGGGCCGTCGGTGCTAGGGTGACATGGAGTAGACGTGTAGCGAGGAGGAGATGAGAGATTATGCGCAACTGTGGTCCAGACTGAATAAGACGGCAGAAGATAGGACAAAGTGGATATGCGAGGTTGAAGCTGTGTGTTCCACATGGAACTCAAGGGAATAATGATAACTTTAATTCACTTATATCCTACTACAGTTAAAAATGCTTGATGAGAAGAGGGACAGGTTAACACAGGTGTAACACATATCCTAACCATCCCCTAACTTGTGTAACACTGTACGCCTAACCTCAATATTACTCACCATATTATACTATATATAAATATGTATATATAGTTCTAGCCATAAGTAAATTGTGTGAAATCAGTTAGCTGTATGAAACGTTAACACTCACCGCATGATGATTAGATTTTTGCTATAATTAATAAAACAAAATGGTTATGTACAGTAATGTCAAAGATATCTTTTTTTAAAATTATGCCCCCCATACGATATGTAAGACTTTATAGTGATTAAGTTCAGTACAGGAAATGATTTGTACTACTGTGTTTATAAATCAAGCTTACAAACTTCAATTTAGAATGATGTTATCTGGATATGATTGTTGATTATTTGTGCACTCATCTTTTGAGAGAATGAAGGATGTTGACAAACACGTAAGATAAACTGTGTGCAGACGCAAATATTTGTCCTACAACTGCAGATGCTCTTGTTCTACTGAGATCATAAGCATTTGAAAACAATAAACTAATCGTCCAAAATACGAGATATATTTCGGGATCAGAATCGTATAACGATGACGATTGCTTAACTAGCTAGAGTGCATGCACAAAAAACCGAACATAAAACGATAGTATGCAAAATGGTGTGGATGCTTGACCACATACCATTAGCTTAACAAATCAGCTTAAACAGTAAAGGTTAGCACCGGTAAAGTAACATTTTTGGGGAATTATTTGCTATTACAGTTTCCAATTTCTTAAGAATTTTATTTAGATGAGTCAATTGGTGAATAAAAAGGAGGGTTCGGCAAGAGTAAACAATAGACACCAAGGTCGAATGACCTTGGTTCGGCCAATCAGATAGCTCGGCATTGCAAATGAATGCTAGTCATAGTCCTTGTTGCAAGTGTCTCCTAGATATGGTTTTTGAATTTTCTATGGAAAATGGGTTTTCAGGGAGGAATAAAACATGCATATGTGGAGGGATAGTGACTCTGAATAGGTATTGCCGGGCCATTGATGGTTGCACATTCAGATGCAACTACTTTATGTGGGATAGTCTGTGTAAGTTGGTAAGTCAAAGATAATTCGTGGTTTTTCTAGACACTTTCTTCTCGAAATGAAAGCTCTCCCTTAGCAATATATTGCGTATATGCGCAACCAGTATCTGCTATAGCTGCAGAAATGGAGAATACATTCGTTTGATATGCCTGTAACTACCTCTGTGAGGAATTGGGGCAGTTTTTGCAGCATATTAGAGATATATACCTTGTATGATTCATTTTTAACACATATATGTCATAGTACACATTTTTATAAATCAAGTACCACTTTTCACCGAGAAGAATCTGTTTGATCAAATCAAGACCATTTGACTTTCTGGTGTCTATTCTTTACTGTTGCCGGGGATTCTATGGAACCGAATTTATGAATCTTATTTCTTGAGCTAAACACAAATGGCGTTATGGGGAAGTCGAAGAATATACAGGAAAAAAGGCATAAATGCACCAGTAACTCTAAAATGAACAATTACGTTCAAAATCTAGAAAGCATCGGATCCCCAACCTAACCCTAATGCTGTTTTTTCTCTAACCTAACCCTAAACTGACGCGATATCCATTTTAGTATTCTTATAGGATTGAAAAATACCCATTGAGTCGTAAAGAAAAATAAACGATAGTTCAGCAGAAAAAATCTCATCTTCAAAGGTTGAATAATCGTATTTACATTTACTAATAAATGCATGATAATTTATTATTGAGTAATGGGACGGGTGCGACATAATTCATACAATTATCCATGAGTAGTTTGTAAAGGCGAAACATCACGTAGTGATCAATGTCACAGTGGAAGTAAGGGTTCGAAATTTGATTCATTGAAAATTGTTATTCAATGAGAAGTTGGTTGGTTGAGTGTCTTTTAACAAGGATAAAGAGGGTGACGGACAAACTGTCGCTTTAGACCACTTCAACGTGTACTTATAAATTCACTTGCTCCGTTACAGCTAGTTATATTGTCACTATCTCTAATTATTATCCGGCATGGGTTTTGGTTTCTAGTATCTGCGTATTGTGGAAGCCCTAGAGATTTATCAGTATAACTCTATTTACAGAAAAGGTTTGTTCAATCTCTTATTCTATCATAGCCTTGAACTCTTCTCGATCGGTTCGCTTCCTTCGTTTTAGTAATTAACTCACTTTTTTTTATATTAGACTAAGTTTTCCTCTCACTTCCACACGTGTGAAGTGGACACAACCACCCTGCTACTCTTCTAACACAATAATTTCCAGGTTTATTCAAATTCCAAACTCCTACTCCGATTGTGTCGGTGACTATTACATAATTTTTTTAACTTTAGAAACCACTTCTGAATAACAACATCAATAACGTCACCTATTACTCAATACGTTGCTTTGATAGACATAAATACGACTGTAGAGCCTTTGAAAATGGTTTTTTCAATGAAAAAAGCTTTTCTCTCTGAATTGTTTTATATTTTGGCCATATATATGAGATTATCAACCTGGTTTCATTCACACTGGCTTGTTTTGAAACATGGTCTACCAAAATACTCCATCATCAAATTGTATATAATTTCTCTCTTGGTGTTTTCTTCTCTGGCGAGTATTCAAGATGTCTACAAGCTGCTAATCCGTAAGTCTCTAATAAACATGAGATAAAGCAAAATCGTGTGTGACAACGTATCTCAATTTATGGGATAACTGTCCCTAAGGTTTTTAGTAGAAACTGTGATTGCCTGAGAAATAAAACCAATCATCTGCAATCTTCAGTTATTTAGTTATCACTGTCCCTGAGTAAAAATATGTGTGCTCATGCACCTTTAATTGTCTTTCGACCACTGTTGTGCATTTCCCAAAGAGGGTAAAGGCGAAATATCATAAGGATTGGTTTGCACTTCAGGTCAGACAGAAGTGTATCACACGATTTACTTTCAGGTACTAATTACTGAACAAACAGAGACTATTCTGCAATGAGATCCGTTGAAAATTCTGTGGATTATATCAACAGTGTCCAGAGTAAAGCTATTATTATTACTTTGCCTTGACCAAACCCTCAAAAGTCATTCGTGCATTCGCGCCTGTTGAGTGCTTATTCTGTAACTTTGTGGAGATGATTTCTTCGTAACTATATGACTAACACAGAGCTATACTAAATGATAACACAATATACTTGGCTGACTATTTATCAAGTGTAAAAAGAAATAAAATTATAATTAACCTTTTTTGCATTAAATATATTATATTCTTACCTCTAAAGCAAACATTGATTGTCGCATTCTTTTCATATCTTCACTCCATTTACTACGTGTATCACTAATCCATCGATTGACTTCATCATCCCAATCATCAAGATGACGATCTGAAAGTGGTACTGTTGATGACTCTGTACCCGAATGCTTATGAATATCTGTTCTTGAATGTTTACTATAACTTCGTTCCAAATTGTTAAGCATATCTTTACGACGTTGTTCAAACGTACGACTATCTCTTGAAACAGGGATATTTATCTCTGTTCTATAGTTATCCATTATTTTGTTGTTGTCCGATATGATTAACTCTTCTCCTGTTTTTTTAGCTCAAGATAGAATTGTGGATGGCGTTTCAACTGTGCAGTAAAACACGGCAAAAACTGTGTTTTAATTAATACTGCAAAATATTCAAAATAAAACGTCTGTATGTACAGACAAATCGTCGTATCACCTTTAGGCCAATATTCCACCAATCAAATGCTGTAGACTTTGCGTCACTTTTTAAAGAAGAATTTGATTGGTCAGTTGTAATCATCTATGATACATGGGTGGATGGACAAGTACGCCAATACATAATAAGCAACTGCTATTGTATTTAGACTTTTGGGATTAATGAGTCATTATTATTATTATTAATATTGTGAACTGAAAATTAATGTGGAATGTATTGTGTTTACCCACCTACCCATCCCCACCCACCCTCATTCCAAAGAAGTCAATATTAGAATGTAGTACACAATGAGGATGTGAAGAAATTCTTCAGAGTTTGTGTGCCTGTATGTATGTTTGTATGTGGATGTGTTTTATGTGCATAATATACAGTTTTAAAACACAATTGCACACATCAAATCCTATTGATGGCCGTAGATATGACATAGATAATTCTTTCTTAAGACAGGTGTACTATGCATGATTGAAATAGAAGGTAGATAGGCTATAGAGACACTTAATATGTCTGTACATCTACACAGAGTACATGCAATATGTATTTCTACAATAAAACATCCGAACACCAAAACAAATCAGAGAAAAAGGTTAGTCTAATTTAAGTTTAGTACTTTCATTTTTGTTTCATGAAAGGATAGGCAGGAAATACGATACGCATTATTGTTTTTATTATTACTGAAATACTTTGGTTTCCATTTAGGCATATAAACACAAAAGTATTGATCTGATATGTTGTGGTCTTCTGGAATGCTAACACTCCTATCGAAATATATCTTTGCAACTGTGTAAAAAAACTTATAAATCTAACGCTAAATGAGTCATCCTTAAAATGTATTTATATTTCTATTTAATGCTGCATGTTAGGTGTAAGATAGTGCCAGCAAAGACCGTAGTGAAAGTCAAATGACTGCGTCAGAATGACCTTGAAGACTGACCAATCAAAGTAAACCAGATTTATATGGGTAAAAAATCAATCAATAGATGAGTGTGAACGAAACGTCTTAAAGGAGTGTTAGAATTCCTCAATTTTTTAGCAGGTTTCTTGGTTTAAAAGTGTGACACTTTGCTAATTTTGGATTTTCAAAGAATGGTTACTGAACAAAGAATACTCTTTTCGATAACACCTTCATCATCAGGCTCTACTGTTATATATACATAAGAGTAGTGAATGAGTTGGTGTTGTGAACAACAATAATGCTGTTTAAATAACATCGAATCAATAATATTAATAGATAACAGTTCTTCAATAGCACCAACATAACAATGAACTGAATGTTTCATGAGAATTACGATAGCTTCTGCTGTTTGAAGCATGCGGTACTTCGATATTTTTGGCAATTTATTTGGCACCCGGTAGATGATAGAGAAGGATTCTTCAATGCTGGCTTTGTGACCTGTTTGCACTAGGTGGTCCAATATCGAAATGTTGATGGTTTTTACTACGTCTTTACTTAGCCATACTGTTAGATGTTTGCGAGCACGAAAAATCAAGTTCCTAGAGCGACGGCCGATATAACTCGCTCCACAAGCGCAGTTGAATTGGTAAATACAATTTGAAGTGGCTAGTCTAGATACTTCATCTTTCAGTCGAGGAATCACCATCGGTCGTATAGAGAATAAGACGTGAATTTCGCCAGCATTAAAAATTCTTTGAACTGATTTTGTTAATTTCTTCGTAATTATTTCATTTGGTATATCGCCCTTGAATTGTAGTCGTATATAAATTGGCTTCTTGTTTACGGATAGTGAGTAGCCATTTACCGCTTTATTTGTCATGTGTTTGTTGACAAATTTGTCGGGATAGCTGTTTCAATCGAGGTATCATATACAATGCTTAATTCATCTTCAATAACTTCTGAGCATATAGTTCTGAATTGGATTTGCCTATTCTTCTTTACCGCCTAGCTTCAATCTTTCCTGGGCTTCTTAGGAAGAACTTTATTGCACTGTGAAAGTCACTAAAAGTTTTCAGTAAGGCGAGTAGTGTGGTTCTTGAAGTCATTCAAGAGATTAGTATGTATTGATTATCTCGTTGAACTCCCAGCATCCTCTTTATGTCCAACTCTCTACTTGCATCTCATGAGGTAGGACTACAGTCAATTATAAAAGATTTTATGACCGGACGACTAAGTATAAAGACTCCAAGATAACTTATTTAGCACGCATTCTATGTGATGAAAAAAGTGTACGGCATAGAACCACTAAATTACTATGAAACACGGAGTAAATGCCCCTCTTTATTCCTCTTTTCATAATATTTCATTGTTGTTAATATATCCACCTAAATTTTAATTTTATATTCATATTCTAATCCATATTATTACCACTATATATGTAATGTTGATGATTCCCTACCCCACTCCACTACAGTGTAATGCAAACAGAAAATTCCACACAGTATTGTATCACAGGCTGAAAATTCCTCATTATATCAGAAGTACTGTTATAATTATTATTAGTGCATCGGTGGCACAGCGGTTAGGACGCTCGCCGACCATGCACATACTCCGGGGTTCGATCCCCGGCCACAGACGCACTCCTTTACCTCGCTAAGCCAGAAATGAAGCTGGTAAAGAGGAAAGGTTGGGCGCAAGGCTAGCAACCCCATCCTGTAAAAATAAACACCACTGCTACAGAAACTTCAAAAGAGAGGTTTGAAGCCCTGTGTTCCACTGAGAAAGTCAAGGAATAAAAAATTATTATTATTTTTAAAGGTAATAATAGCTGCATTTGAAGTGGAATCTGAGTCATGAAAGGATCTGAAATCAACAAAAAGATCTTGTAGAGAGGAGTGACTGGTTCCTGGGTTCATAACCCCCTCTTCCTGGTTAACTCTTGGCGAGTCAGTTGTATTAGCAACCGTCAGTCTGATACATGAATGATCTTTTGTAGATAATTGATTTCTAACTGAAATATATCCTTATTCAGCAGTGGTATGGAATTTACTTTTTGAAATATTGAGTTTAAATACTTCACCCCTCAATTTTAATTATCATTCAGCTACATACTTCATTTATCACATTTTCTCACAAGGAAACTAAGATGGTTTTAACTCAAAAATATCCTTGTATCTATGTGCCTTCGAGTTGTCAGTTGTCTGTAGTTTGTAGTACGACAAGATGGACTACTTAATGGAAATAGATTCAATGTGGTAATTTTGTTTGTTAGGACAGGAGAAGGAGACATATTATAAGTCAGTGTTGCGCTTACATGATCTGTATATCAGAAATTTGATCCTAACCTAGATTAATGGTTGCTTCATTTGATTTCTACGATTGCACGCTGATAGTTCAGACACATACTTCATTTATGTCAAGTAACTATATATAACTAGGTAGGATTTCTCGCTCTCCAAAGGAAACTACTTGAATTGAGCACACTAAAAACTGCTAACCATTTTGAGAATTGTTAACTGGATTTTTGGTAACATCACTCCTCTCTAGCAGCTGGCCTGGAATCGGGTGGTTTGAATACATTCAGCTCATTAAAGCTGAGTCAAATTGAGTACGCTGTTGATGAGCTCAGGCCCAAAATGATCGGGACAGCCGTCCAGTGTTTAGATCCCCTCAATATGGCCGGCAAGCAAGCAAGCACTATTGGCTGATGTGAACTGTATACAACTACTCACCTGAATTAATCAGTAGTGTGTATGAGTTTATGCCATTATGTTTATTTTCTTGATTACCATTTATAGTATCAAGGAGACCATCTACTACTTTGTGATCTAAATGATTTCGTTCTCCAAAGGATACTGTAATTAAATGACCACCCCGAATTGTGTAGAGTGCAAATTGTTAACTAGCTTTTTTTCGTTCACGTTCCTAGTGAAACATAGGACTTCAAGCTAGTGGCTTGAAGTTTTGGTAGGAGTGGTGTTTATTTTACAGGATGGGGTTGCTAGCCTCATGTCCAACCTTTCCTCATTTCCGGCTAAGCGAGGTAAAGGAGTGTGTCTGTGGCTGGGGATCGAACCCCGGACCATGTGCATGGTTGGCGAGCGTCCTAACCGCCACACCACGACGCACAAATAGTAAATTCCATACTTGTACCTAAACTTCGGTGTGGAATCAAGCTATAACAAAATAAATAAAATAAAATATTGGTCGCGTTATGTTGTGAAATGGCAGAAGTTAGAATTCATGGGCCAATGGATCGGTTCCCAGTGGCTCAATGGTCTAAGAGCTTGCCTTGTTACCAGAAGGTCCTGGGTTCCAATACCGGTCGGTGGGTGGGTGATGAAGAGTCCCAAACTAGGGGGGAGGTTGCAGCAGTCCAGTACTCTCAGGTTTTCCAGTGGTTCTCTAACTGATGTTAATCCACGATCAACTCGTAAAATCAAATCTAATCCTTACAAACCAATCATAGAAAATTAAACTGATGCTCGCTAGTGACTTGCGACAGAATGGAGTTTCCTGGAGTTCTAGTGAGAACTCGTGAACAGTAGGGGCCACCCAGTCAAGTGTGAGGATGGATGTCCCACCGACGCCATTGGTTGATGGTCGCGCTAAAATCACGAATTGGTAGAAGTCAGAATTCATCGGTTGGTCATTGAATCGGATCCCAGTGGCTGAATGGTATACGAGCTAGCTTCACTTGTAACCGTAAGGTCGTGGATTCGAACCCTGTTGGTGGGTGAGTACTGCTGATGAATCCCAAACTAGGAGGAAAAAACAGCTTTCTAGTACACTCTGGTTTTCAATGGTTCTCTAATTGATATCAGTCCATGGTCAACTCGTAAAATCAAATCTAATTCTTACCAAATAATCATAGGAAAGAAACGCTATCCAAAGTTATAAAGAACCCAAATTTTGTATTATTACAGTCACAACGACATTTTACATCAATCTTACGAAATGATCGAATTCGTTTCCCTAAACACATCCCAAAGGGTTTTGTATCCCGTCAATCTGACGATCAAAGGTATTTAGTCTTTCCCCTGACCAAAATGATATGAAATTCATTGTGGACCGACATCAACCAGTAATGCTTGCTAACTAGATAGTATTGGTCGAAAGAGTGGACAGTCATTTTGATCATTTAAAGCTTAGCTCATCGGCAGTGTAATCAGTTTTACTTAGCTGAAAGAACCAAATCACTTGAAACCACTTGAATTCTGACTAGCTAATTGCATAAATTGATGTGATACATGGAATAAAATTCACCGAGTTTCAAATTGCACATTTTTGACTATGGTTTCTGTAGGAAAACATTGAATTGGGGAAGTTTGACCTGATTCGGCTGTCTGAATTAAGGTAAACTGGATAAAGCGAAAACGAGAGAAACTGTTTTCAAATGTTGGTAGAAATCTGATCTGGTTGGCAAACACTACTACTACTACTGTTTCATGTGAGTGGTATCCCACTACTCATACCAGTCAATCAGTAGTATATATCAATGGCATAATAATGGTAGCCTTAATTCTAGAAAGTACATTTAGACACAATACATAATTTTCAACGAGTTGCATAGTAAGGTATCTATTCCGTGTGCGGAATCTTCAAATAAAATAATAACCGATAACATATCGTCTGAAGCAATATCATTCCAACTGGAGCATATTCCAATACCACTCTACAATATTCTTTCTCTGTTTCCTTCAAAAAACCCTTAGCGATAAGTAGAAACTAATGCGGAATTGTGAGCGAGAATAGTTTGTAACTCACTGTGGTAATTAGATGATTGAAACAATATGAAACGGAATAGATCCAATGGTTTATTCATTTCCTAATTCATTCTCTTTGTTTTAGTTCTGATTGTATTGACTCAGAACTTGCCTTCCTAAAAGCCACGCTTGCAGAAAATGATTAGCCAAACCGATTTAGTGACAAAAAAATAAAAAGATAAGCAGTCCATACTGGTCACTGACTCAGTTCCAAAGGAAACCTTATTCATAAAATTTGGAATTCAAAGGTGATGAAGCTTCAGATATGCTCAAAATCTGTCTCTTTTAATCAGCCAGTTAGACGTTCTTTGCTGCAAAACTACAAACGACATTCACCAGCCGCAAGTTGTTCTCCATCTCTGTAAAAGATATGCTGTCTCGCCTGGCTGCCTCCATGTGTATATATCAGTTCACCTGCTCTTTTGAATCAAGGTATAGTCACCGTAGCCAGAGAACGCTTTCCGTACAGCTACGGTGACATATTCCAGCACAGTTTTACAAAGGAGAAAGGAACGGTTTGAGAAACTCTATTCTAGAATGCTTGACAGACTCCTCTCATTCAACCAACCCTGACGATTATTTTAGGATCATGTACAGGATTTTTGCTAACTTTCCATCAGGATTTTCTTCGTTCTAAACTTCTAAAGACAGCGGAGGCCTTGACTATTCATGGATTTAAGCCAACCAGATCTTTGTGTACAAAAAAAGTATGTACAATCCCTATTTTTGTCTTGGACGTAGAGAGATAGACATTTATTTATTTATTTTGTTTATTTCATTGATCTATTTACCTTTCCCTGATTACTACGATTATTATTATTATTATTACTATTCTCAGTTTGAATTGTTTCCACTTGTCCCACTTGTCATTCTATAAATCCTAGGAATTATTCTATATATGATAATAATTATTTTGCCACTTGACATTTAACTATGATTATAATCACAAATATTTTAGTTGCATTTCATACTATTACTATTATTACTATTATTTCATGTATTCACGCCTTTGATTCATTTCCGTCATCTGATATAATTTCGTAATATAAAATACCATATACCTACTATTGTACAGCTTGATAATAAATTCGTTGAAAAGAGTCTCTTCGCTGAATATTGTGTTCTTAATGCTACAATGGTGCATTTTGATGGACTTAGGTAGCCCAGTAATTTAAGCTGGCTATCCTTTATTGATTATTTGCTTTTCTAATTTTAATTTATTTTGTATCACAATAAGATCACATATCTGAATAATTTTAGTTTCCATAGGAAACCATAGTGGAATTTTAACGTTTCGAATTGAATTTTCAACATTCCTAATTATATTTTCGTGAGTCATATTATTCGTAGTAAAATTCAAGTATTATTATGTTCATTATAAGAGTGAATATTTATTCATCAGTAAAAGTAATTATATGATTTAAAAATATATGAATTGTTTCTTTCCCTTGATAATAATTGACTTACTAGACGAAAAAATGACTGATATGTCATCCTTTTTTATTGCTCTCGTCATTGTTCTCTCTGTTCATCTGTCTGTCTGTCTATCTATCTGCCTGTCTATCTACCTATCATCATTGTTATTCTTTGTAATAAAAAACTGATCAACAGTGTTGAGGATAATTACACAGAATAAGAAAGTGCTCAGTGAATTGATGTTAAGAAAATGAATGATTCAGCAAACTAATTAATGTCAATCAATTAAATATGATTAAATCATTTCTCCTTCTTCAAATATACTAATCAATGAAATTTGAATTTGAATGGGAGTCAGGGAAACGAAACTACCTTCAAGAATTTGTTTGCAGGGATTCTATTTGTTAGAGAACCGTTGAAAAATAGGACAACTGGAAAGTTGTTTCATCGTAGTTTGTGAATCATCAGCAGTATGCACCCACCAACAGGGTTCGAACCTAGGGCCTTCTGGTGATAAGCTGAGCTCATAACCATTCAGCCACTGGGACCCGATTCAATCGCTAGTTCATGAATTCTAACTTCTATCATTCGTGATGTATTTAGCGCGACTGGCACCAACCGGTGTTATCAGCGGGAAATCATGCTCATACTTGACTAGATGGACCACACTGGTCACAACTTCTCACTAGAACTCCAGGAAACTCTGTCCTGTAGCAAGTCACTAGCGAGCATCAGATTAATTTTCAAGAGTTCGGTATGTAAGGATTAGATTTGATTTTACGAGTTTGACCACGGATTGATATCAGTTAGACAGCCATTGAAAAGCAGGGAGAACTGTACAGCTGTTTCATCCTAGTTTGGCAATCATCGGTATTATGCACCCACCGACAGGGTTCGAACTCAGGATCTTCGAGTGACAAGGTGAGCTTGTAGACCATCCAACCACTGGGAGCCGATTCAAGGGCCAGTATTTGAATTCTAACTACTACCAATTCGTTATTTAAGCGCGACTGGCACCAACCATTGTCATAGTCAGGAACTCCATCCTCACTCTAACCCATATGGCACCTACTGGTCACGATTTCTCACCAGGACTCCAGACAACTTCATCCTGCAGCCAGTCACTAGTAAGCATCAGGGAAATGTTGCCTGGAGTTCTAGTGAGAAGTCGTGAACAATTGGGTCCATCCGGTTGAGAGTTAGGAAGGAGGCTGAATGGTATACGAGATTGCCTTGTAACCGGAAGGTCCTGGGTTCGAACCCTACCGGTGGAAGGAGCTGCCAGGTAGTACTCCCTGGTTTTCAATGGTTCTCACTCTGATATCAATCCGTGATCTAACCTGAAACAAACGAAACTATCTCATAAGATTGTATACTACTGATTGGCTGAGATAAGTAGTTGTGTATCATTCAAATGAAGCAGTAGTGCTTGTTTGCTAGCCAGATAGAGGTGATCTAACATTGGACAGGCCTTTTTTCTCTTTTGCCACTGAGTTCATCAGCAGTGCATGAGGTTTGACTCAGTTCAGACAACCAAGTCATTTCAAACCACAACATTCCTGGCTAAATGCTTGGGATAACTGGAGTTCAGATCACTTCATTCTGGACAGCAAGTAAGCATTAGTGGTTGACATGAGTGATATACATTTGCCGATCTCAATCTATCAGTATTATAAAACTTTATGCATTTAATCTTGCTTTCTTAATTACCATTAATAGTATCATGATGATCACATATCTTATGATCTGAATAATTTCGGTTTCCAATGCGGACTATCGTGAAATTTCACCTCGTCGAACTGTGTACATTACAAATTGCTAACTAATATGAAAAATATGAATTCGGAACTATCACATCATTTTCTGACTTTTTGTTTTTTGTTTTTGAGGATCTGGATGAATTTCAATTTGAATTTTGTTATGAATGTGATCATCAAAAGGCTAAGGTCCACTTAAGAGTCGTTTCTCTCAAAACATTTCAGCTGATTGATGGCTACTTGATCGTTGTTCTCAAGGCTGTACTGAGAAGTTCTGACCGATGGGGTTCGCCAAGTCAGAGTTACTCGCCTTTAACTGCCAGTTGCTGCTAATTATCGCTAATCGACAGAAGTTAGAATTCATTGGCCATCGAATTCTGTTTCAGTGGCTGAATGGTCTACAAGCTCGCCTTTTAACCGGAAAGTCGTGAGTTCAACCCTTCGGTGGATGCGTACTGATGGAGAGTTGCATACTAAGATGAAACAATAATATTCAGTACCGCCTAGTTTTCCGCTGGTTCTCTAACTGATACTGGCTCGTGACTTAACCGATAACCAACTCTTAGAAAGAAAATAGAATCTACTGAATCACTGAATTTCAGTGGCTAAAAGTTACCTGAGCTTAGCCCCCTAACTTGGAGGTCCCTAGTTAGGTTCCTGGTGAGATCATCAGTGCACACTGTTGAAGACTTCAAAAATAGAACGACACAGTACCATCATGTACTCTTTGGTTTTCAATGATTCTCTTTAACTGGTGGTTTGGTTCATGACGAAATCCAAAAAATTGAAATTAAATTAACAAACTGACTAATGAAACGTATAAAAGAACATCAATAATAACAACAAAAAAAACTAGGAGGTATATTGAAACATTAGAGAGAAAATTCAATTTTAAAGTGAGTCATACTGCCAGCCACTTCATCAGAAAGAAGAAGAAGAAACGAAAGCAATTCATATAATCATTGAAGAATCTTACACAAACAATGAAAAGCTGAACAACGAGAAAATAAAATTGTGTCTAGTTGATTTTAACTGGAATAATTGAAATTATTTTAACAGTAATTAGATTTGATCACAAAACACTAGTGATATAGGTGTTTCATTCTAGTGAGGGAGCCACCTCTTCAACAGAAGGAAACTATGATTCCATTCAGATACTGAACACACATAAGTACATTTCTTTTATCCAAAAATGACTCTTCCTCATATTCCTCTCTCTTTCGTCCTACATATTACAGGTTTTTAAAAAGAAATTGTAATAATAATTATTATTGATTTATACTCTTGACTGTAGCATTCTTCTAATACTATCGAATTTTCCATCTATACTATTATGATTCATTTTTAGTGATAGTATATCTTTCCTCAACATACAACTCTACTGTATTCATTTCCCATACTGGGTTCATGAGGAACCACTCACTGTAGTTTTACTCTCTCATCTTTACTGCATGCCATTTTGTACTAGGCACTCGTCAAATGCCTTTTTACAACCTTGAACAGACTTGTCGGTCTTCCTTCCCCATATTGTATAAATCTATTATGATTAATCGTCATCATTGTCTCCTATTTCACAATATTTTATAATCGATTTCAGGCAAGCACATTTGTCACAGAAATGCTATCTGTCTATTTTTCACCCCAAAACCAATCTGTCATTCTACGTCGAAAATAGATAGCGGGCGATGAGGAAACAGGCATAAAATGGACCTACACAAAAAACTTGAAGGATCTGGACTTCGCCGATGCGATATATGTGTCTGATTTCCCACAAATTGGAAGATATGCAAGTGAAAAGCAACAAGCTGGCAGAAGAAGCATCCAGAGAAGATAGGGCTTCAGGTGAACATAGAGAAAACAGAGTTGATGAAGATTCCTGGGCAACACCAACAGCAACAACAACAACAACAACAGACAACAATCAGCATAAATGGGAGGAACCAGATAAAAAAACCTCCTTTACCTACCTGGGAAGCATCGTTTCAACTACAGGCGAAAGTGATGAGAATATCAGAGCAAGGCAAGCTTACATTACTCTCACGTCTGTGTGGAGATCAGCAGCACTCAGCATCAAAATTAAGATCCGGATTTTCAACTCCAATGTGAAGTCAGTGCTACCTACTATGCGGATGAGAGACTTGGCGCGTCATCAAGAGCACCTCAAAGAAACTACAGACGTTCATCAACAGCTGTCTTTGCTCAATACTCAAGATCAGATGGCCATCCAGAAAAGATCATCAACAGGGATATCTGGGAGCGAACTAACGAGGAACTGACTGTGCAACAAATAAGCGGGAACAGATGGAGATGAATTGGACACACGCTGAGGAAACCATCAAGTGACATCACTAGACAAGCCATTGCTCGAGTGGAACCCGAAAGGGAAGCGGCGAGTTGGTCGTCAGTGCAAGGGTGACTTGGAGGAAGTCATGTGAAGAGGAGATGAAAGCATGTGGGCAGACTTGCAGCGGGGGTGAAAACGTTGGCAGAAAACGGAACGCAATGGAGACGCGCGGCTGAAGCCCTATGTTCCTCTAGGAATTAAAGGAAACAACAATAATAATATAATAATACGTCAAAAATGTATCCATCGCATACCTTGTCATTATTGTAACGAAAACAAATATTATCACGTGTTGGTTTGTAGAGATTTGATTGGTCATAGCATTTCATCATGAACTAATATCAGTTAGGAAACCAGTTAGGAGTACTGGACAGCTTGTTACAACAGAATCTCCGCAGGAGTATCTCCCTTGATTTGTAGACGTATTATATTTTATAATTGTAACAACCTGAAAAGAAATTATTGAAAAGAATATTCTTTGTTCAGACTGACTGCTATTATTGTCATGACTATTCGGTGTCCTACTAGTTTTCGAAAGCAAAACACAATATGTGTGGTGTTTAAAATGGGAATATTTCCTTGTTTACAATCAGACACAGATGAAAATAATCTGCTTCTATATCTGTAATTTACATAATAAAACAATTTTTGTGGGCTAACAACTTTTGGATTTATAGACAGACTTCCATTAGGGCGTGTAAATATTGAAAATAAGTCATTCATTGAAGAGACTCTTTTCAGCGAATTTATTAACAAGCTTTACAATAATAATCTGAATCGCTACAAAATATCTGTGATTATAATCGTAGTTAAACATCAATTAACAGATTGGATTATGAGGTTGACCACGGATTGATATCAGTTTGAGAACCATTGAAAACCAGAGAGTACTGCACACACGTTTCTGTCTCCTAGTTTGGGTCTCATCGACAGGGTTCGAACCCGGAACCTTCTAGTTACAAGGAAAGCTTGTATACCATTCAGCCACTAGGACCCAATTCAGTGGCCCATGAATTCCAACTCCTACCAACTCGTGATTTAGCGCGACTGGCACCAACCAATGTCATCGGTGGAAATTCCATCATCATTTTTGACTGGATGGACCTCACTGGTCACAATTTCTCACTAGAACTCCAGGAAATCACTAAGTTGTATAAGTCAAAATTCATGGACCATTGAATCAGGTCCTTGTGGCCGAAGGTATACCAGCTTACCTGGTAACCGGAAGGTCCTTGGTTCGACCCCTGTCGGTGGGTGAGTACTGATGATGATTCCCGAACTAGGAAGAGGAATCAGCTTTCCGGTACTCCCTAGTTTTCAGTGGTTCTCTAACTGATATCAATTTGTGTTCAGACTCGTATAAACAAATCTAATCCTTATAAAACAAATTTCGAAGATTTGATTACGCAATTTATAGAATAGTTCATGCAAGGTATAAATCTTAGAAAGGTGTTTAATAAATAGAAACTGACAACAGTTAAAAAGAAACAACTGTTCTTAAAATTTCAATCTCATGAGGACGTGGCTGGTAAAGTCTTACATCTAAGACTATCGAGAGCAATCAGACGGACTTATACTGCCACCAACCTTTGTTTGTCAATTTCCAACCGACTAATTATGATCTCTCAAGCGAAAGACAAGCTACCTAGCTGTGCCACTTCTATGTGTATCTACAAAATTAGTTGCTCCTGAGGAGAAAGCTATATAGGCTGAAAAACTACATAGGTCAAGAAACATATTAATGAGCATCTTCCTTCATGATTCGGAAAGGACCAAATAAAATCTAGGAGAAGTTCTGTTTTGACTCATTTGATTTATTGATAGCGGTGACCAAGTGGACAGAAGAAGTGCCTTCTATCGCATTCCATTGAACCTCTCGAACGGAATTCCAAGCTGCCTTTTATATATATCCGAAGCTATGGGAATTAATTCAAGAGAACAATCTAATTCTTTGCATACAGAAGGAGTTTGTTCTACCTTTGTCTCACGCTTGACCTAGTTGACCATTTCTATTTTTATGATATTTATTTTAACTCTCTTTATCTGTCTATTTCACCTTTATTATTATTATTATCATGTAACTCATAACATTTTACTTTATTTATTTATTGAATTGTTCGCATAACCGTACTATCCTCGTTATTCTTAGCACCAGTTGCATAAACTCCTTTTACTTTTGTTAACACTGACCTTATTATCATTACTTTTGCTATCATTGTAATCATCGTTTTTACTGACATTCAAAACACTTAACACTTATTATTATTATTTTTTACGAGTAGATCACGGATTGATATCAGTTAGACAGCCACTGAAAACCAGGAGGTGCTGGACAGCTGCTGTTTCATTCTAGTTTGGGAATCATTGGAATTATGCACCACCAACAGGGCTCGAACCTAGGACCCTCCAGTGAAAAGGCGAGCTCGTATATCATTCAGCCACTGGGACCCGATTCAATCGCCAGTTCATGAATTCTAACTCCTATCAATTCGTGATGTATTTAGCGCGACTGGCACCAACCAGTGTTATCAGCGGGAAATCCATGCTCATACTTGACTGAATGGACCACACTGGTCACAACTTCTCACTAGAACTCCATGAAACTCTGTCCTGTAGCAAGTCACTAGCGAGCATCAGATTAATTTTCAAGAGTTCGGTATGTAAGGATTAGATTTGTTTATATGAGTTTGACCACGGATTGATATCAGTTAGACAGCCATTGAAAAGCAGGGAGAACTGTACAGCTGTTTCATCCTAGTTTGGCAATCATCGGTATTATGCACCCACCGACAGGGTTCGAACTCAGGATCTTCGAGTGACAAGGTGAGCTTGTAGACCATCCAACCACTGGGAGCCGATTCAAGGCCAGTATTTGAATTCTAACTTTTACCTAGAAATTAATTCTTGAAAAAACAAATATTTATCTTAATCCTATTGATAAGGAATGACTCATCAGTAGACAAAGAATAGTAATAATAATAATAATAACTACGTGATTATTCACAGGTGTATTTTATAAAGGAATGAATACAAATCAGATTGCAAGAGACAAATAAAAGTTAAAGATGTATACATATCTGTGTTTTCATCTTTATTTTCCGCTTATTTTCAAGAGCATTACATTCACACAGTATATGAAGAAGGTATTATGATTAATGTAAAATGTGAAATAGCAATCGTTCCACATATGCGCGCAAATATATGCACAGACAAAATGCATGCTTAACTAACAAATTATAATAGGGTATCTATCGGGTTAGTGTAATCGCAATTCGATACCACTAATGTATGTATGTCAAATCAGACGAGCAATAAATACAACTCATACGTGCGTACACATCAAGGGCCAAATTGTCAGTAAACATGTTAAAGATTATTCAGTGAAGGGGATAAGCACAAAAAGAACAAAACATAGGTAAATGGAGAATCACGTAGCAACTAAATAATGATGATGTATCTAGAATAGGGCAATGAATGATAAAATGAAAAGATTATGAAATTTAGGTCAATACATGTTTTTAATTAAAATAAATAAAAATAATTGAATAAGTGGAGTTTATCAAAAACACACACAAATGTACATCACTGTTATTCATATCTAGTAATGATTATAAATGGGGTCATGCAATGAAAGCAGGTGAAACAAAAATGACTGTTTTGAATGTTTGACTTGGAATTCGATATCTTAGTGCGATTAGGCATAATAATAATAATAACAATAATAATAATGGTATACGAGCTCGCCTTGTAACCGGAATGTCCTGGGTTCAAATCCCAGTGGGTGCGCACTGCTGAAGAGTCCCAAACTAGGACGAAACAGTTGTCCAGAACTTCTAGGTGGTTTTCCAATGGTTCTCTAACTAATGTCAGCTCATGATGAAATCCTGAAACCAATCGACCAAATCCCTACAAACCAACACTTAAATAATCAAAAGTGTACATTATAAGGAATGACTTCATAGCTGTCCGGTATAAAATTAGTTAAATTTTGGAATTTTGAAGGTATTTTGATGATAAGAAAGAAGAAATATCAAACATTACTGAAACTCTCCTCGTCATGTGGAAAAGACGTCAACTCACATGTGATATTACATGATAATGTGCTATACGCATGAAACCTCCACCTAGAAGTGAAGTAGAATTAAAACGTCTAGAGAAAAGATCAGCTATAGCAATGCATGCGATAGACAGTGGATATAAAAAGAGGCTTTCATTCACATAAAGAAGGGTTGACATCTGAATCCTTGAACATTTTAACCACATTGAATACAGTAAATAGGAGAGAAGGGATAGACTTATCACCTTATATGGCAAACTCTAATGAAGCAAGACAAATGAATAAACGACAAAAACCTATATGAACCACCATGACGGTTATATAAATATTATCATGTTCATTATAATAAAGTACTTTGTATTTCCATTGAATGAAATCAAGCAATATTGTTTTTACCGACGTTTCGCTGTTTAATGCTAATAGCTTTATCAAAATATTGTTTAACCAGAATTTTCAAAATCTCAGTTTATTTTTATCAACTGAATCATCGCTCCTGAGCATGGGGTCATTGTTGCGTTGTCAAGTTGGCCAATGGGTAAAGAAAAGAAAGCCAGGTGTAGATCGTTGGATTTGATAGGTGTGTAAAATTATAAAAGCAGCGTGTTTTTATTAAATTTGGAAGGTCCTGAGTTCAAATCCCAGTGGGTGCGTACTGCCGATGATTCCTAAACTAAGATGAAACAGCAGCTGTCCAGTACTCCCTAGTTTTTAATGATTCTCTAAATGATATCAATCCGTGATCACTCGTGAAAACATAACTAACCCTTACAAACCAAACTATAGAAAATTCGTGTTCATTTTTCACTTCATGGAAGACATAGTGCTGTAAACAGGTCAAATTCTGTTTTGTCCGTCATTCCAAATCAGACAGTTTGATTTCCAGTTGATACGAAGTGCTTCTGATACTAGACGTTCTATGTGATTTCGGAAATTTGTACTGCTAAAACGAAATCTAACAGTTCGTTCTTGGAGAAACTAAACAATCTGTCTCCCAGAATCCAGTTTACTTCGGAAGCAGAACCAGACGTTGGTGAACTACCATTTCTACACTGCTTAGTTAAGAGGAAGAAAAACGGACATTTAAGTGTATCTATATTGAGGAAGAAACCCAATCCAATAAATATTTAGGCTTTAGATCATCACAACCCATCAGCGCTAAGGTATCAGTTGGTTTAAGTCTTCTTAGATGAGCACACCCTCTGATAACGGATGAGAAAGAAAAAGAAGAAGAAATATCAAACATTACTAAAACTCTCAAGGAAAACAACTACCCAACGAACTTCACCAACAAAATCAACACTGACATTAAATATGGTCGAAAACGTATTCCGGAAACATAGACCTCAACAGTTGTCATTCCACATAGAACAGAGATGTCAGACGATATCAGAAGAGCACGCAATAAACACGATATCAGGGTTTTCTTTAAAAATATCAGAAACACTGCAAAGCAACCTTGTCCATACGAAAGACTAACTCCCTAAAATTCTCTATCTAATTGTGTCTATAAATAAAATGCTTGCTTGGAATGTGATGCGATATACATCGGACAAACATCGCTAGAGAGAAATCAAAATCAGAAGAAATGAACACCGTAGAGCATCTCTTCGATCACCGAAAAATCCGGTTGAACTAGAAAACCTTGAAAAATCATAAGACATAGCTCGTCTACACGCTATAGAATCAGACCACAAAATTGATTTTGACAATACTGAAATAATCCAGAAAAACTTCAGAAATCACAAACAATGTCTAATATCAGAAGCAATTCATATCAAGTGGAATCAAAACTGTCTGAATAGGAATGATGAACTTAAAAAGAATTTGATCTGGTTACAATACTCCCCTCCCTACCCATGGAATGACAAAATTAATACGAATGTGAAAACACACGCTGCTTTTATAATTTTACACACTTATCAAATCCAACAATCTACCCTTGGTTTTGTTATTTTTACCAGTTGGCCAATTTGACAACGAAAAATGACCCCATGCTGATGAATGATGATTAAGTTGTTATATATAAGCTGAGATTTTGATAAAGCTATTAGCACTAAATAGCGAAACGTCAGACAAAACAATATCGTTTAGTTTTCATTCATTGGGAAATACAAAAAGCTTCATTATAATTAATATCATATACCCAATGCCTAATTTTTTTCATACTATTAAAAGGGAACTTGGTTTCGACATATATAAAACAATAATAATAATAATCAAAGATGTACATTCTACGGAATGATTTCATGACTGTGTGGCATGAAACTAGTTAGATTTTGGAATTTTGAAAGCATTTTGATGAAAGTTTACATTAGTGAAAGAATAATGTAAAAATAAGGGAGCGCTGAACAGTCGTTTCGTCCAGGTTTTGACCGTCTTCAACTGTGATTACCCACGAGATCAGATCGTTGTGCATTCAACTACTGAGTTAGAATCCAACAATCCATGAATTCTGATTTCTTTGACTCTAAGATATACAGCATTGCCGCCAACCACTGCCATCAATGAACATTTGCTTCACATCAGATATGGTGAACCTAATTGATCATGATATTCAGTGAGCATGGCAGAGACTGATTATCAGATTTGGAGTTTTGGACAGATTTCGATTAAGGTCATTTGTTTTAAAAAGTTATATTAACTTTTGAATTTGTCAAAGATTTCTAAAACAAAGACTTAGTTTTGATTTGACACTAGTCACTAGTGTGATGTGTCTAGTCCTCTCATTGGTGCAGACTGAATTCTATCAATCAGGTTGTAATATGGCCACGGTGTACGTTGATTTGATGATATTAGATGGTTGGGGGCAATCGGCAGGAAGACTTGGACCTAGGTTTTGTTCTAGTTGGCACTCATCAGCAAGGTGTATCTGCAACCCTGAAGGAACTCATGTCTCTTCTGAGATTCGAACCCGCGTCACCCAGTTACTGGTGTCAAATCAAAATATCCACAAAGGCTTAGTTACCTAAATATGAAGACAAGAATTATGAAATAGATGTCAGTAAATATGTGATCATAGTTGACTTCTTTGGTCAAAGATCATTCTTGGGAGTTTCATCAATATTCTGAATTGTTATTATTATTTATTATTCCCCTAGGTTCTGAATGAAGCGTAAGGTTTCAATTCATGCTGTCTTCAGCAGTCTTCTTTAGCTGGTTCAGCGGTTACACATCAGCCTTCATTTCATCCTCATTCAACTTCTCCATATCATCTTCGGAGCCACTTACAACCAGTCACTAGCTTCCTATTCAAGTTCTTCTGGAGGATCTAGTGTATGCTATCACTCAGCGGTGTACTTACTATGTATCCGATACATTTTTATTTTCTTCTGCATATTTGTTAGCTCACAGGTTCTTGGTTGGTTCGTTGAAAGAGTTCCTGACTGCCTATTCCTTTTAGCCAGCTGTCTGATCTCCAGTATTGAGGTAGATGAGGCATACGTTGATCAGAATTTGCAACCTATTGGAAGTGCTTTTCATGGAGCCCATAGCATGTCTCTGAATCACATAGAAATGCTGACTGACTTGACGTCAGTGTTGAGAGTCCAAATCTTGTTCCTTATTCTAAGTGCGGCGGATTTCCCCTCTTATTATGGAAAAAAATTAATTTTGATATAGTCTCACAGCGTCATATCGTAATATTTACTCGACCACAGTGCACAAGTTCTACTATTATATCAAAGAATATTGAATGGCTGTCTTGTTTTCCAATCCTGCCATTAACATCCTATTCTAAAATATACAACCACCAGATTTTCAATGACTTGATGATTTGATGGTTATAGAGGTACCACTATTGGGAAAATGTTACACAATAGAATTCATTCGATAATTTTAAGTGATTAAAGAAGGAATTCAGAGGTAAATGAAATTAAATCCATTCAATTTCATCTACTTTTTATAGACTGTATACAAGTATTCATGAAGATACATATTATCAATATAATAACTTAGAGAGTTACATTTTAAAGGATGCACGGGATAGAGATCTCCGCCAGCACAGAAGAAGCTGGATTCAAGAAAGACGAGTCATGTGCTGATCAAATTGTAACTCTACGCATGATAATCGAACAAAGCATAGAATGGCAGACAAACCTCTACCTCAACTTGATCGACTTCGAAAATGCCTTCGATAGCGCAGCGTTGACCGAGAAGTAATTTGGAAACTACTTCAGCAGTACGGCATACCTCAAGTCTTTATCACCCTCATTCAACAGGTGGCTATATGGTAATGCCTGTGAAGTATCATGTGATCCACGACAGAAAACTCAGAAAGGTGTTAGAAGTGCATACAAGAGTAAGACAGGGAGGGCTGCCTATTATCACGGGTGATATTCCTAATTGTGGTGGACTGGATTATGCGTCAGACTGTGCATTGGAAGCGAGGAGATCTGGATTTCGCAGATGATATGTGTCTCACGACGCATAGAAACTTGAAGACTTACAAATGGAAACCAATAAACTGGCTGATGAGCTTGGAAGAGAAGACGAGACTCCAAGCGAGTGGTAGGAAAGACGGAGGTGATGAAAATAACAAACCACAACCAACAGCAACAACAATCTGCCCCAATCTCCATCAACGGAAGAGATTTGACAGAGGTTACTTCCTCCAATTATCTCACAGGAAACACGGTTTTAACCACCGGCAGTCAGAACAGATACAGATATCAAACCTGGCCAGCCAGAATCGAAAGGAAAGATACGCCTTCATCAACCTGAAACCAATTTGGAAATGTTCTGCAGTCAGCCAGCATAAAGAAAAAGATTCGTATTTTTAACACCAATGTCAAATCAGTCAGCTCTTCTATACGGATCAGAATCTCGGCGTGTAACAAAGAGGATTTCCAACAGGCTGCAGACTTTCATCAACAGCTGCCTTCCCCCCATAGTGAAGATTAAATGGCCGGAAACAATAAGCAACAAGAAGCTCTGCAGTGGAAGAAACCAACCAAGGGCCGATCGCTCAACAAATATGTAGGTGAAAGTGGAGATGGATTGGGCATACATTAAGGAGGCCGTCGAATGACATCGCGCCCAATGCAGGCCATAGCTCGAGTGGAATCCCAATGGGAGGTGACGAGTGGGTCGTCGCTGCGACGGTGACATGGAGGAGGTCATGTGGTGAGAAGGAGGAGACGAGGATTATAGGTAATCGTAGACCTAGATGGAAAGGACGGTAGAAAATGGCAGAAAGTGAAGATGTGTTGTTGAAGCCCTATGCTCCACTCGGAACCCATGGGAACAATAATAATAAGGAGTTACATTACCAACAAATAATGAGGAAAGAGGCTTTCATTGAATATATCCCCCAATAATCTACAATCGGTAAAAGATTAGCTTATAAGACAGTCGAAAAGAAGAAATCATTTGAACGCAATGAGTTGTAATCACACGTAAAATAAAATATTAATCCTGTGAAAGTAAGAAAGAATGTAAAGAAATTACCAGTCAGTGAATACAGGAAAAAGTTTTCTGAAGTTCTAGTGGGGTCTTAGAATCAGTTTTGATGGAGGTAACCCCATATATCATCTTGTAATTCGTCAAGGATTTGTAGAAGAAAGGATCGGCCTCCTAATTATAATGATAAAACTTAGTCAATAAATTTCCTATTTGGGACCAGGTGGTGCCCAAGTGTCTAGTGGATAACGCTTTGGCGTTTGAAACTATGGGTACTGGGTTCGAGCCTCGGTGGGAACATCATCACTCACTGAGAAATGCAGGTACAACCAGATGACGGCCCAAGGACGAAATGTGCATCCTGGATTCCACTGCTAGCCACCATTCACCAATATAATTGAATACCCAGACATCGTCGAAGCATCTGCACAAGAAGCCGACATGTCAACCTGAGACCGAGCACTTCGTCCAATCAACGACGGGAAAATCAAAAATTCAATTCAATAATTAGTCAATAAATGTTGATAAATATAGGAGTATATTCGAATTCTTCTTTTACACAAGACTATTTCTAACTTACTTCATTGTTCTGAAATATTCATGCATCCATTTATTCAATGACGTGGTGGTTTAGTGATGAGCCAAATTAAACTTTGAGCAGCAGTAAACACCAATGGAGTGCGATCACATCAATGACATTGAGGTGCTCAGTGAGAAAGTCAGTGAAAAGTTGTAAGTAATATCGTAATCATGAATTAAATATGCTGAATGAAGTGTTATGTTACCTAATGGGATATCCAGAGAGTTTCAGCTTATATTTGAGAAAGATTATATTGAGGTTTAGTCTAAGGACATGTTAGAATTAGGTAAACCTAACAAGGGTGAGTTTAGGGTTGGTTCGAGTTAGATTAGGGTTAGCTTAGGGATATTTTGAAGTCATTTGTCCAATGTTATTTACTGGTGCTTAAAGTTTAACTTTGCCAGGTGATGATGGAAAGGTCGTTATTAAAAATATTTTACACCCTGAAACTCATTCATTAACCTGCGGTGAGTTGGAAGGAAGGAATTCATAGTTAATTATCGACTTATTCTTAGTACTTTGGTGGTTCAGTGGTAAAATGCTCGCCTACCATTCACATGGTTTGAGCCTAGATCATGACACTTAAAAACCGCGATTAGTTTACTAGCGGTTAGAAAGCCTGAGAAAGAAGAAAGATTAATCATTAGGCTAGCAACACTGTCCCGTAAAAACCAACACTACTGTTTCTGAAAATGCAAAGTTTCAAGCGTTAAGCCCTACGTTTCACTGAAAGGATAAATTATTATTTATTTCTAGGAGTTGACCACGGATTGATATCACTTAGAGAACCATTGAAAACCGGGAACACTCCCAGACAGCTGTTTCCTCCTCCTAGTTTGGGACTCATCGACAGTACGCACGCACGCACCGACTGGGTTCGAACCCAGGACCTTCAGGTTAGAAGGCAAGCTTTTAACCACTGGGACTCGACTCAACTGCCAACATATGAATTCTAACTTTTACCAATTCGTGATTGATTTAGCGCGACTGGCACCAACCAATGTCATCGGTGGGACATCCATCCTCCCACTTGACTGGATGGACCTCACTGGTCACAACTTCTCATTAGAACTCCAGGAAACTCTGTCCTGTAGCAAGTCACTATCGAGCATCAGATTAATGTTCTATCGTTGGTTTGTGAGGATTAGTTTATTTATATACTTTTGTGTATCTATTGTATTTCAGTCCGTTTTCATCAGTTTTTCACAAGTATTTACGCGTATAATTTCATGTTAGCAACTAAAATAACTTTAAAAAAGTACTGTCATAATCAAACGGTAAATACGACAGCAGTTTACCCATGGCTATTTATTTCAATGATTTGCAATCAGTATAATACTGTGTAAAGTATTCGAAAATAAGGCGTCAGTTGAATGTGACGAGTTGTAATCACATTTAAAAGAAAAAAAATTAGAACAACATTGAGGAATCTACCAGTAACTGACTACAGGATGGAGTTAACAAGAATTTGGATGAGACGTTATGGGCATCAGGATGCACCAGGTTGATTTGAGGGGCAAATACACACTGTTGGCATTATTTGGTGGTCAAACTAAAAATCGCGAAAGAAACGAAAAAAGGAATATCGAGTTTTAAAAGAAACATAACATCTTTAATTCAATTCTAGATTTTCCCTTTGATTAATTGAACTGAAGTGTTCAGTCTCAGGTTGACATGTCCGCTTCTGGTGCAAATGTCTGGGCAAGTAGTTATAAGTTAATTGGTGGATGGTGACTAGCAGTGGAATCTAGGATGTGCATTTCATCCCACTTTGGACTCGTCACCTGGATGCACCTGCATTCTGCAGTGAATGGGAACATAATTGCTCACTGCAGAATGCAGGTGCATCGAGATGAGGAGTCTAAAGTAGGATGAAATGCGCATCCCGGATTCCACTGCTAGTCTCCATTCACCAGTTAACTTCTACAAAAATAGCATTGTTTACAATGTGTTTCGACAGCGTCGGTTGAACATAAATTACTCACTCTCATTGAATAAGGACATTTTTCGACTTATTGATAAATGTTTGATAATGAAATAAAATTGATCTATCCTATCTTGTAAAGCTAATCATGATGAGTATGTTTCAGTTCATCATGGGAGCTACATTCAACCAAATTCGATAGTTTAATAATAGGTAGTTAGTAGAAGTCAGGAGGAAGACTTGAACTGAAGTTCCGTGCATTTTGCCATTCACCAGAAAGGCGTATCTGAAACAAGTGAGTCTGTATAAGTCAGTGATGGTAACTCCCTGGAGTGCATCGCCGGGTTGCAGGGGGTTCAAGTATCCAAAAAGATATCAGTGTTTTGTATCGAAGTTGTTGACATGTCTTGCTGACGAGTAGCCATCCATGGCTTGCCCGCTATTGCCTCCAAACATCTAACAATTATTTAAATGCATTTTAGTGGTGAGTCAGTTAACTTTGCTGATCACTTTCCAAGCGCGACTAAAAGAATTCATTTTGTGCCAAAATTATGGACTAAACACACATAACATTGGTAACTGCTAAGGTTTTTCTTATATAACTGTTTACAATTTTTTCTTGAATAAACAAGGTTAAATTTAAAGCAATGACATAACAATGTGTTGTCCAACTCTTTCTCTCTCCCGCCTTTTGAATTCCAGATGTAGTGAAACAATAAGCAGTGCCAAAAATAATAATAATGATAATAATAATGTGAAAAACTTGGACACTATGCTATTGTGTAATTCCATATGAATTTCTATATTGGATATATGTTATGCAAAGAAAGAGTATTAACTATTAGATGACGTCTGAATCCCCTGACTTTCTGGTTGAGAAGCTGGCCTTTTGATCCTTCAGTTTGTCTGTCTGTTTTCGATATAGAACTTTGCACATATGTGTGGCAGTTCAAGTTGACACACTCCCTCTACGCATGAAAGAGACAGTAAACAGAGGTGTGAGACAAAGGAATAGTAGTAATGAAGAACAAAACAGTTTCATTGGAAATCATAAGTCACAAGGAGTGGATGCATCTGCGCCAGCCACTGAGAATGATTTTAAGCCATGTCACCAATTGTTTCCAACCATTGGTTTTTACCGTCCCGAGGACCCCAACCAGGAAGTTTACACCTTCCTACGTAACTGGCTTAAACTAACTGTTGTGGATTTCATTGACTGATGCCATGTTTTGGTTTGACCTACTCTAGCTCTTTTCCAGTCTGACCCTATATCATCTAGCATTGCTCTTCGAGGAAGGCGATGACTAGGCATATGTAACACATGTCCTAACCATCTCAGTCGATGTAACTTCACAACCTCGTCGGTTGATTTCCCCTGCTTATCTAGAACTCAACGCCTAACCTCAATATTGCTCAACTTATTATACTACTTCACACAGGAGATAGAACGCAGGCACCTATGATCAAAGACAGCTAATCTTTTCAGCAAATCCCCATGACTTCTAAGTTGTTTCAACTTATGATATAGCACTACCGCCGCTGAGTGCAACTGATATACATCCGCTTTATATCATACATGGTAAACCCCAATGGTTATGATTTATTATTATAGCATCATGACATCTATATATATTAACCACTAATGAGATGGAAAGAGATCGGTATTCACATTTCAGTGTCTATAAGAATTTTGATGGAGTTGATTCCAATTATGAATGCGTAATTCGTTAAGGATTTATGGAAGAAAGGATCAGTTTGTTAAATCACTAGATAAGAATTAGGAATAGATATTGGTAAGTATCTGATCATAGTCTACTTCTTATACAATTGGTGGATGGTGGCTAGCAGTGGAATCCATCCACCAACTGTATACTAACTAAATGCCCGGACATCGTCGAAGCATCCGCACAAGGAGCCGATATGTCAACCTGAGACCGGCACTTCGGTCCAATCAATCGACGGGAAAACCAAAGATTCAATTCGATAGTCTACTTCTGTTGTCAAAAATCATTCGGCAACAGTAAACAATTGACAACAAAGTCAAATGACCTTGAACCAACCAATCAGATCATTCCGCATTACAAATGTATTCTGTTCACAGTCTTCGTTGTAAGTTTCACACAGATTTGGTTTTTAATCTCTGTGTGGAAAATGGATTGATAGGGAGGACTAAAGCATGTTTATATAGAGGTATTATGAGTATTCAGAAGTATGGCTGGGTTTTTGATGTTTATGCATTCAGATACAATTACTATCACAGCAGGAAGTCTGTAAGACCTGGTGATTTGTACGTTATGGCGAGTTTTTAAATACTCTCTTCTCAAAATCGAAACTCTGCCTTACTTAAATATTGTGTGCATGCCACAAGTGGTTACTGAGAGGACCAGTATCCGCTACAGCTATAAGTATATCGGTAGTTCAGTGGTAGAATGCTTGTGAGCCATGCATACGGTCTGCGGCTCAATTGTTGACTAATACACTTCTGTATCTTACTTAATTTACTAGGCGACAGTAAGTCCATTAAAGAGGGAGGCTTAGGAGTAAGCATAGCAATCCTGTTCCGCTGAAAAAACAACACAACCGCTTATGAGACTTCACAGCTTAACGCCTAGACCCCTGTGTTCCGCTTGGAACTTCCATGTTAGCAAATGAAATGGCGTGAGAAATAGTAGTAAGGGCAAGATGATAATGAAAAGAAGTTTCTCACGAACATTTGTCACAACCAGTCTGTAATAAATATAAGAGTAAGAGTGTAAAGAAGTCGAAAAAGAAGATGTCATCTGAACTGAATGAATTGTAATCACAAATAAAAGAAAATATTGATGCTATAAAAATGAGCAAGAAAATAAGGAAAATACTTGTCACTGACTATAGGATAAAGTTGCCCTAGAGTTCTAGTGAGATGTCGGAAACAGCGTGGTTCACCGGATCCAGGTTGGGGAGTAATAATCGCCGATTACTTTGATTGACAGATGCGCTAAAAACAGCGAACTGACGAAAGTAAGGAAAATACGGTTTAGAAAGAGATATAATACACTCTACACTATGTTCCTACAATATCAGTTGACGTAAACTACTAATTGTTATTTATTTTTTTAATTTTATTTTAATTTTAGCTTGATTCCACACAGTATCTTGGTATATGTAATTTTCAGCATGTGATATCGGTAGCCCAAATTTAACAGGCCGACCATTGATATCAGGTGTGAGGCGACCGGGGATCGAAACCCAGACCATGTGCATGGTTGGCGAGCGTCGTAAATGCTGTGCCACCAACGTACAAGACCAGTTTTCAAAGTAATGGTGGATGTATTGAAAGTGAAATGCACCGGATCTATCGACTCTTATAAAGTTAATCATAGTGTGGTGAGAGCAGGCTGCTAGCCGATTGGTTGGCACTAATCTACGTTAAGGTCTAGGTCACTAATATGGGCCGTGAGAAAATATGAACAAGCCTGAGTCAACAACCAATCACAGCAAAGTTAACGTGGTAAAATATGATTCGCAGAGAGAACTCTATTTGTCAAGGAATCCCGAAACAACCAATCAGAAGCCTGCGTTTGTCTACCTAAACAACCAATCAGATGACTGCGCTTGTCTATAATAATGTAGTTGAAAGATGTATAAATACGTGTTGATTTTCATAATAAAACGATCTGTTGCCTGCCCTTGTCTTCTGTTGTTACAATAGTCTTTATGCTACACTTCTTGAAGGGAACTAAATATAGACACACTCAGTGTCTTAATGTAAGGTGGTTGGAGGCAGTCAACACGAAGATCTGGATATAAATTCCTCAATAGTTTGCAGTTACCAGAAAGGTCTATCTGCAACACGTAAATAAGTCAGTGGTAACCTCCTCGATTGCATCACTGAATGAAGTGGGTTCAAGTCTCCTAGGAGACATCAGTTTTTCACCGAGATTGCAGATACGCATTTGCTCACGAGTGCAAGTAAGCACACAACCTATACCTACAGCTTCCCGTTAGACTGCTTCCAGTCACTGGACATTAATTTAAGTAAATCACGATGTTGAGTCACTTAAATTTGCTTATCACATTTCAAACTTAACTGATCAAACTAAGTCAGTACTGCCATAAACGACTAAACACATCTAACGACTAATTACTGACTAGTGAATAATTTTCTTTCTATAGTTTGGTTTGTAAGGATTAGTTATGTTTTACGGGTTGATCACGGATTGATATCATTTAGAGAACCATTGAAAACCAGGAGTACAGAACAGCTGCTGTTTCATCCTAGTTTGGGAATCATCGGCAGTACGCACCCACTGGGATTCGAACCCGGGACCTTCCGGTTACAAGGGAAGCTCGTATACCATTCAGCCACTGGGACCCGATTCAATGGCTCGTGAATTATAACTTCTACTAATTCGTGATTTAGCGCGACCCCAACCATTGTCGTTGGTGGGACATCCATCCACACACGTGACATCTAATTGGACCTCACTGGTCACGACTTCTCACTAGAACTCACGAGCCATTGAATCGGGTTCCAGTGGCTGAATGGTATACGAGCTTGCCTTGTAACCGGAAGGTCCCGGGTTCGAATCCCAGTGGGTGCGTACTGCCGATAATTCCCAAACTAGGATGAAACAGCAGCTGTCCAGTACTCCCTGGTTTTCAATGGTTCTCTAACTGATATCAATCCGTGATCAATCCGTAAAATAATTTTCTTCACATAATTGTTCATAAATTTTTCTTGGAAATGAGAGATTAAAGATTAAACAGTGACATAAGAATGTACTGTCCAACTCTCTCCCTCCTACTCTGACCTTCAAATAAAGTGAAAAATTAGCCATTGCCAAAAGTAACAATAACATATGTATAGAATTTGGACACAATGATAGTGAGTAATTTCATATGAATTTCTATATTAGATATGTATATCACACATTGAGAAACGGTATTATTTACTAATAGATGACGTTTGAAACATAAATTTTTGTTTATAATCATGTCAGTTGTAACTATACAACCTCGAAACTTAATTCTTTTTATAGTTCTCAATCTTCCGTTTCATTTGTCGGAAGGGTAACACTTCACGCGGTTACATACAACCATAACATGGAATGTAATATAATGACATTCCAGAAATTTATGATAACAGGATGAAGGCAGGAATGGATAACTGAAGTTTCACTCATCCAATCAACTGAGAATACATGCAATAGGGATGATTCACCAATTGTCTTTACCCCCCCCCTACAAAATTCTACTACCCTTACTTACGTATTACCTTCTCTGCGCAACTTTTTATTCAATAAAATGTCGGAAACAATGTTCTAGATTAAGCGACATCTCTGTTAATGTAGTACTGCACTGGCTTCTTTGGAGTTCAGCATTATAGGTCGTATCAGTATGGTGTTGTCTAGGCGTGCACAAGAACATCTTCCAGTATGGTCGCTAAAAGAAGAAATGGGACTAACCAAAAGATCAATTCTTGAGCAACCTGTCCTTTGACAATACACTATTTTTTTAGCGTGTTATATGTGTGTAATTGTATATTTTTTAAAAACTCTCAGATTAGTCAAACCAGCAGTCACTTTGACATTTATAGAAGATATGTAGACGACACTCATTTACGATAAGGACGTAATGTCTTCCTTGCATTCAACAACTGCCGTCTTTTTTTGCAATTCACCAAAGAAAAGGAATCTGAACTAAGCATTCGCTTCATTGACATGCACCTTAATGAACACAATGAGAATCTCTCAAAAGATCCATGCACCAGAAACATACATCGAGTGGAAAACTAACAAAGTTTTATATTTGGGTACCTATCTCCAAGAAAAGGAAGCTAATTAGTCGCTCTGTTTTAAGGATAAGGGAAATTTGTAGTTTTGATTGCGTTGACTCAGAATTTGTCTTCCAAAAAGCTAGGCTTGCAGGGAACGATTAGCTGAACCGATCTATTGACAAAGACACAAATGATAAGCAGTCCAAAATGGTCATTGACTCAATCCCAAAGAAAATTATATTCATGAACTCGGAATTCCTAGTTGATTAATTTTCAGATATGCTCAGAAACCGCCTCTCTAAATCAGTTAGTAAGACGTTCTTTGCGGCAAACCTATATATGATGTTCACTAACAGTAAGTTGTTCTTCATCTCTGTAAAAGATATGCTTTCTCGTCTGACCATCTCCATGTGAATCTATCAGTTCACCTACTCTTGTGGAGCTAGGTATATTGACCGTAGCCAGTGAACGTTCTCCTGACGGATATGAGGACATATCGCAGCACTGAAGGGTGTGAGAAACTCTATTCTAGAACACTAGATAGGCTCTTATCATTCTACCAACACTGATCATGATATTCAGATCATCTGTCGAGTTCATACTAATTTTCCAGCTACGTCTTCTTCGTTGTAAACTTCTACAGACAGCGGAGGCCTTGACTATTCATGAATTTAAGCTAAACCTTTCTGTACAAAAGAAGTACGTTCAATATCCGTTTCTGCCTTGGCCGTAGAGGGATAGGCATTTATTTATTTGTTGGTGGATTTCATCATAAGCTGATATCACTTAGAGAACCATTGAAAAACTTGCTGGGATTACTGGACAGCTGTTCCGTCCCAATAGTTTGGGACCCTTCAGCACCCACCCACCGACTGATGTTCGGACCCAGGATCTTCTGGTTACAAGGTGAACTAGCTAGTAGACAATTAAGCCACTGTGACCAGATCCAATGGCAAGTCCATCACTTCTAACTTCTGCGAATTCATGACGTAGCGCGACCACTTCGCAATGTCTTCTTCGATGAGTTGCCGCCTCACCTTCAACCTGCTGCACTCTACTAATCCAGTACTTTCAGGTTTTCCAATGGTTCTTTAACTCAAATCATCTCATGATAAAATCCTCCAACTAATCAAGCAAAATCTCTACAGAACCAATCCTTGAAAATTTTATTATTTGTATTTTTAATTTTGTTTATTTAATTAATTTGTGTACCTTTCCGTCATTACCATGACTATCATTACTACCATTGTTACTAATACTATTCTCATTGTTTCCGGTATTATTTCACTTGTCCCACTTGTTATCCTTTTTTTGCTATGTTGAATTCTTTCTTAGAAATTTCAGACAGTATTGTGTGACGTTTTTTTATCAGCCTACCAATCTCATATTTATAAACCCTCTTTCAAACATCTGTACATTCTACGAATTTTTCTGTATATCTTCAAGAGTTGGTTTGTAAGGATTAGATTTGTTTTCACGAGTTTGACCACGGACTGATATCAATTAGAGAACTATTGAAAACACCAGGGAGTAGTTAAAATTCGTGAGTCGGTCGTTGAGAAGTCGGGTCTCAGTGGCTGAATAGTCTACAAGCTAACTTTGTAACCGCAAGATCCTGGGTTCGAACCCTGTTGGTGGGTGTGTATTGTCGAGTATTCTGTATCTGACATTGTTTGTTGTTTCGTCACTCCTTACTTGGTATTTAACCATGATTAGAGTCACAAACATTTTAATTGCATTTCACACTATTATTATGTTATGTTAATACATTTGTTTTAATTTCCCCACGGGATGTAATTTCTTAATATAAAAAACCATATATATATTGGAAAAGGTTTTCCAATGGTTCTCTAACCAATGTCAGCTCATGATGAAATTCAGCAAAAAGTGTTTAAAATTGAGTCACAAGACAAACATGAAACCATCATCGAAGACTACAAGAAAATTCATCCTACCATTTATAAAACAAATATCTCTGAAATAACAACTAGAATGTTAAAATCGTTTGAAATACACATAGCACAAAAGCCAGCCAGCCAGCCAACACAATCACTTCATTCGACATCGTGCAAACCGAAAATCCAACAGAGAAAAAAAAAGAAAAATAATAATACCATTTATTAAATAAAAATGTATGGACTCTAACAGACATTACATCGGCTAAAATGGACGTCCTCTTAGAATTAGAATCCAGGAACTCAAATTAGCTGTATAAAGACGTGAAATGTATTCTTTCATATCAATTTTTTTTATTCCTTCACATTCCCAGTGGAACATAGAGCTTCAAGCTAGTGGCTTGAAGTTTCTGTAACAGTGGTGTTTATTTTTACAGGATGGGGTTGCTAGCCTCATGCCTAACCTTTCCTCTTTACCAGCATTATTTCTGGCTTAGCGAGGTAAAGGAGTGCGTCCAGTGGCCGGGTATCGAACCCCGGACCATTTGCATGGTCGGTGAGCGTCCTAACCGCTGTGCCACCGACACACTAATTCACACCACGATACAACCATTGACTGGGTATTGGTTTTCAGGAGAACCAAACACACGCATTCTTGCTTCTTGCGAGACGAGAACGGCACGCAGGATCAACCTGTGGCGCAACCACTCGACAGCCCTCTCCCTCGGTGGACCATTTCATATCAATGCATGAGGATAATTATGGACATCAATTTGACTGGGATAATGTCAAAATTTAAACAGAGGAAAAAAAAGTGTCAGGGAATTCCTAGAAGCCTAGTACTCAGCGAATCAGCGATTAACAAATGTATTAATATAGACTAATCTACCAATTAATAAAAAATAAGATAAGAAAGTTCGAATTCCAAGTCAATAAAAAATGATCATTAGAGATGTATGTAAATCAACTACTACCAGTCACGAAGATGGTTGCCAGGGTACACAGTTCTATCATTCATTGAGAATTTAAATAAGTTCATTTTATGTTAAAACTTGTCCAGAAGGACGACGAAAGCTGAACAGTTAAACAAGCCAGCTCGGAGAACACAAATAACTGATAATTAATTCTTTGTAACCAATTACTATTAATAACAGGCCTTTATAAACATTTCGATAACCCATTAGAAACTGTATAACTGGACAGGTTTGAAGAGAAATTACGAGAACAATATTGTTTGTATATTTTAATTTAGGACTAGTACTATAAAAATCGAATTTCCAAGTTGTATAGTTGTGGAGTGTACTACTGATAAGATTTATCAGTAGTATATCAAGAGGTGTTCACTGACAGAAAAACGTCAAATAGCAGAGAGATAGTAGATTTCATGTCACAGGAAGCCAATGATATAGTGTTGCGGAGATATATAGTAGACATGAAAGGCACACAAAGAAACACAATATGAAGGAAGGCCAGAAGTTGGACAACACGGAAGATCTGTGTAAATGGTGCGTTGAAGATAAGTTGTACATACTTTGGCTTTATAGGATACTGAATTTTAGATAAACATTCTTTTATAAATCTTTCGTCTTCTACCGTTACAAAGTTACAAATGATATGATTGTGAACAATAAAATTGTGTTCAAAATGTCATCCAGCAAATAATGCTGTTTCACTTTTGGTAAATATCCAATACAGAATTCCGAGGACTATTGAGAACTAGGGAGTTCTAGACAGTAATGTCCCGTCCAAGTACAAGACCCTTCATTATTAAGCAACCATGACCACATAAGGTTATGAAGCTGGCTCGTTTATCAGTTAACCATTGGGATAGAATCGAATGACCTACCATGAATTCTCATTAATGTACTGACTTATAGCTTCACTGTTAGTGAATATCTGTCCTAACAACCGACTGGATGGACTTCACTGGTCACGAATTCCCACTGGATTTCCAGACAACTTTATCTTACAGTCAGTCACTAGTCTGTACTAACGTACATGAGATTACCAGGGTCCTCCTAGAGGGTGATCGGTAAGTGCTACTGAAGAGTTTTAAACTAGTACGAAATTGTACTGTCCAGTATCCTCTTTCCAGTTTTAAGTAGTTTTTTTAACTGACGTTCATTTGTGACCGAATTCGACATCAGATAAATCTCTGAAAATTAACACATAGAAAAAGAGTAATATAGAATTGTCAAGAAATAGGCTATTTGACCATTTTCTATTCTTATCCTTTGGATGAAATGGATTAATCACATTGTGTTTATTCCCTGATCTGATCAGTTATTCGGTTAGTTAGTAATTTCGGATTATAACTGATTTATTTGTGTACTGTTAGGTATTATTATTATTATTTTGACATTAGAATAAGTGTGGCACATAACAATTATTCTACTGGGAAGGTATTCCCTTTTAAAAGTTATTTTCTTTTCAAAATATCTGACATTCCTGATGCCTAATAAAGTCACACGAATGTACATAAGTATTTGCAACCTTTATTCAAATATAATGGAATTTAAACACTCGGTGTTAAAATGTGGACTTTTACTTTTTGATAATTTATGAAAGTTTCAAAATAAATTGAAATATTATCATCATTTGAACTTTTATTTTAACATTATTATTATTTCCTTCGAATAAATTAGCTGCTGTTTAAATGTCAGAGAAACGATGCAAAAATTCCAAATCCTTCTAAAATGTATCATCAGAAAATATCAATTTACAGGTCGCTGTCGGTTAGTGGATGAATGTCTTGAAGTTGTCATGAAAAGTTGTGACCGAAGGGATGTTCATCGACGAGACTGGTTGGTGGTAAAAGGATTGTATCACAAGTGATGAAAGTTAGAATTCAGTCAGGTCGGTGAACTCCTGTCTGTAGAGGAATAAGTGTTTGGAAAATGCCTTTCTTTAACATATTGTTACTTATTTGGATATTTCGGTTAATTTTGTAGTTAATATCCTTTCCTGCCGAGATTGTATGTTTTATTGTTCTAACTCTTGAATATCATTATGTTGACTGAATCATTATTATTTGTTTCTATTCGGGTTTAAACCCTAATTTGGCATGTCACGGAAAAGGTTTCCAACAGCCAGTTACAGACTTTTATGAACAGATACCACCTTCGCTGGCTGGCTCCACACTGTTGATCGAGTGGCTGGCTGGGGAGAGACAATTAGCAGCAAGAAACTCTGGCCGGGAACAAACCAACAGGTGAGAGTCGATATGTAAGAGAAAAGAAGATGGATAAGTCATACATTGAGGAGCCATCGATGTCGCGCACAATGCAGACCATCGGTCGACTGAAATCTCGATGGGAAGCGATGAGTGGGTTGTTGTTGAGAGGGTAACAGGGAGGAGATAGTGTGGCAAGGAGGAAGAGGAGGTGAGAGATTACGGGCAATCGCGGAGTCAGCCAGCTGAAGAGGACGTCACAGAATTGAAGAAAGTGGAGATGTGTTGTTAAAGCTCAATGTTTCACCCGTAACCCAAGAGAGTAATAATAATAATCCCTAATTTGAATGTTTCTCTCTGTGGTTGTGTGGGGTATTTATAATGTATTGTTTTACTGTATGATTTTGCTTGAGTAAATCAAAGTCACTCTGACCTTGAACTGTCTGTCAGTCAGAAGTGTTTGGTGAGTGATGCTTACTTGACAAGGTTTTGATACTACCTTGTTGTGTATGTTCTACTTGATTCTAAGGTACTCGTTACGGTTGGTTTTCGCTTCACTGATTCTGTTGTATAATACTTGTTTTGTACGATGACCTTCATTACGTGGTCTTGATTTTGCTATATAATTCACCTTACAACCTTGTTATCCTTCTTGTATTCCATGTTCCATTTTTGTTTTATTTCATTTCACTTTATGGTATCACATTGTAACATTTTATCTAGTCTATTATTTTGACAACATTTCACTCCTCTTATGTCTCCACCATATTATATTCACATATTCACATTTCCGAATCTACTTTATTTTCCGACCATCTGTCTATATCATACAAGTCTATTGAACTTTAGATTGACGTCTATTGATTCAGTTATTCATTCATATATCTAATCAATTGTAACTCATAATCATATACACCAATATTATTATAATACTTTAGTATTTCCACCCACTGTCAAACTTTAATAAGAAACTGACTGTTATCGTCTATTAGAATATATACATATATATATATACGATTGCACAGCTAGGTGCGTTGGTGGCACTCGCCAATCGCGCCTCATGTGGTTCGGGATTCGATCCCCGGCCAACTCACTCCTTTACCTCGTTAAGCCAGTAATAAGACTGGTGAAGAGGAAAGGTTGAGGGGCATGAGGCTAACAACCTCATCCTGTAAAAATAAATACCAGTGGTAACGAAACTCCAAAGCTCTAGCTTGAAGCCGTATGTTCCAGTAGGAATGTAAATTAAATAAAAATTTTAAAAAAAAACAGCTATGAAAATGAAATCGTCGAAAAGAGAATTTTCTTCACTGAATTGTTCATTTTTATGCCTCAATAAGGATTATTAGTTATTAAACCAGAGCTTACAAAATCTCAGACCGTGTATGTTAACTTAAGCAAAAGTTCTTCAGTGTGACATAATTTCTGCATTTGCAGTTGAATGAATAACAGTGAAGATAACAGTTTATGTGCAGATTGTTAGATATTATTATTATTATCAAAATGAGATTTTTAAACTGATTCTGTAGTGTGTAAACCTATGGCCGACCGTATACATATGTATTATTCTGTTGCTAATGCCCTATTGAACTGTGGGAATAGTATTCAGACGTTAATACCAACAAATACAATGATTCTTACTGTTGGAACACATTTCCTGTATTACACCACCGCATCTGTCTAACATGTTTGATATAGATATATGTATGTATGTATGTATGTATATATTGAAGTATATATAAGTATGTATATATATATATGAAGTGACAACTGCTGACGACTACGTTTCTGGAGTACATTTATGACCATGTATCATATTGGTGTTGATTTTCTTGATGAAATTCTTTGAATAGATGTTCTTCTTAAAAAATTTTGTAATATTTTATATTTCTTCTTCCATTTCCCTGATATCTGATACCAAAGACTGCAGTCGTCTAAGAAGACTTCAGAAAACATACCTTTGAACTAATGTGATGTGAGTGTTCAAGGATTCCTCATATAAACACTGGTTGTTTTTATAATTTCATATACATTTATCAAATCCAACATTTATCAACAGTTCAACTATTCTAAAGAGTTGATTTCTAAGGATTTGATTCGTTTTTCAACTTTGACCATGAAGTAATTTTAGTTAGAGAATCATTCATAGCCAGTTCGGATCACTGAAAAGCTTCCTATTATAAGGTAAGATCGTATACCATTCAGTCACTGTGACCCGACTCAATGGTCCATAAAACCCATACCAAACGCCTACATACCAACTCTTGAAAATTAATCTGATGCTCGCTAGTGATTGGCTACAGGACAGAGTTTCCGAGAGTTCTGGCAAGAAGTCGTGACCAGTGGGAGTGAGGACAAATACTCGCTGATGATAATGGCTGGTGATCGAACTAAAATTAAGAAAACAGAAAGATTGAGCGAAGAAATATTTACTTTTCAATTAGATCCTCATCTTTGGCTCTACTCTAATATATATAGCATTTTAATTACAATACAACAGTTTGCCAATCAAGTGGCGATAAGTTTGTTAACAATAATTAAACAGTGTCAATGGGTTAATAGTTAACGAAGAATATATATATATATAGATTTAGAGTAGAACCAAAGATGAGGATCTAATTAAAAAGTAAATATTTCTTCGCTCAATCTTTCTGTTTTCTAAATGTCTAAATGAGGATTTTTTCTTTATTAAAATTAAGAATACTTAAAAACTAGAATTTGTAGGCTGGATATTGAGTCGGGTCCCAGTGTCTGAATGACATACAAGCTTGCCTTGTAACTGGAAGCTGCTGGGTTCGAACCCTGTTGGCGAGTGCGTACTGTCGATGACTCCCAAACTAGGACAGCGGAAATAGCTGTCTACTACTCCCTGGTTTTCAATGTTTCTCTGACTGATATCAATCCATGGTCATACTTGGAAATCCAACAATTTTTCTCATTGACGAATTCCTCTATTTGATTATGTAAACATTACCTTCTGCTGAGGAGGAAGTGCAATTAAGATTTTGTAAATTCCGGTTTGATAATACTTTGATGAAGCTCTTAGCAACATTATATGACGAAACATCAATGAAAACAACATCATTTCGTTTTTCTTCTTTCAATGGGAGATATAATATAATATACTGAATGCCCAATTTTTTCATCTTGTTAAATGGGAACTTGATTTCTATATAATTTGTTATTATTCTTATTCTTGGCTAGTGAATTACATACTATACGGTACAACATATATTGCCATCCGACTGATTCATGTGGTGATTCGTAAACTCATCATAATAATTGTTGAATTCAATAAAAAGTGTACATGGAATAGACAGTTAATAGATTTCTGTAGTCGGGTGTCCATTTCCATGAAAACAAATCTTATCCATTCAGACATCTATAAAACAAAAAAATAATTGAGCAAAGAATATCCTTTTCGATAAATTTCTCTTCCGGCTCTACAATCATATCTATATGTTTATATACATATATAATTTAACTGCTCCTGTAGAGCCAGTTACATTGGCCGTCCAATTAGGCGTTGTTTCCAAACATCATCATCCTGCAAAGCGGTTGAGTAAACGACAAACAAAATCTATTCGCAGCATTATTCTATCTCATCTTGTGGATACAGGACTCATTAATGTTAACCAAGCTTTCTTCTATACGGATCAGAAACTTGGCGGGCGGGTCACAAAGAATATTTCCAAAAGGCTGCAGACCTTTATTTACAACTGTCTTCTTTCTATACTGAAGATCAGATGGCCGGAAAGAATCACCAACAAGAGAATTATGGGGACAAAAAAAACAAGAACCAATCGCCCAACAAATATGCAGGAGAAAGTGGAGATGGATCGGACACTCACTGAGGAGACCACCGGGTGACATCGCGCGTCAAGCCATCGCTCGAGTGGAACCCGAAAGGGAAGCGGCGTGTGGGACGTCAGTGCAAGGGTGACATGGAGGAGATCGTGTGACGAGGAGTTGAAAGAATATGGATTAACATGGATGCAGGCGAAAAGTATAGCAGAAGACAGAAGAAAATGGAGACGTGCAGTTGAAACCCTATGTTCCACTAGGAACCCAAGGGAGCAATAAAAATAATAATAATAAGCTTTCAGGGTCATTTACCGCATACGAACAAATCTTAATTTCGCCTTAAGAGTTCGACTATTAAATATTGCTGAGGCTGTGGGCCTAATTTGTGCATCTAAAAGAAGTTAGTTCAGACATTATCATTACCTTGGCCATCTAGGTTTGAATAATCCTGAATTTTGTGGAATTTTCCTAATTTTAGTTGATATTCCATTTGCTACTATATCTTTGTTATTATTATAGTTCAAGCATCTTTAATGAACTGTTATTTCATTGATCTTACTTTGCAAATCGATATTATTTAAAAAATACTAATATTCTTATTGACTACTAATCTAGAATATTCTATGTATATAAACATATATATAATTGTAGAACCAGAAGAGGAATTTATCGAAAAGGATATTCATTGCTCAATAATTTTTTGTTATATAAATCTTATCCAGTTCTTCTCTTATAAAATTTCTATTTCAAATTACATTGATACTGAAATTCCTTAAGAAGAGTCATGTTTGCTGCAAATGGTTACCCCAACACTTTTACTGATGTAAAAACATGAAGGATAAGCATTCTAAATTAATTCATTTCCAAAGAAAGCCGTCTTCATGAATCTGAAATCCACTAATGGCCAGTTTTTAGACGAGCTCGAACACTGTCTTCATAAATCAGTCACTAAGATGCTCTTTGTGGCAAAATCTTAGTTGGTTTTTAACATCCGGAATCTGTTCTCCACCTACATAAAAGATAAACTCCATCGTCTGTCTGTCTGTCTATCTATCTGCATGTGCATCTATCAGTTCATCTACTTTTTTGAAGCAATCTGGTGTCCGCTGCTACCGAAACTTCAAACCTCTAGCTTGAAGCCCTATGTTCCATTGGGAAAGTAAAGGTATAAAATAAATAATAATAATTTGTAATAATGTAGTTCTACAAAACAATATGAAAACGTTATTTATCTGAGTCCCGCAGTGTTTTTGCGCGATTCATTCAAACATTCTGATCCCACATGGAATACATACGAAAATAATAAAGCGTTAAGGGGTGGCAAAATTGACACAGGTCAAGTTAAAAGGCTACATCAAAGGTCGGAACCAAAGAAGGAAGTTAACAGCACATCTTTCCTTGTATCAAAACAAGGTTTATCAGGGAAGAGTTTAATGTAATAGCAAATTGTTTTATAAAATATGAATGTAGATTAAACTTCCTTTCACAAACTTTAGGATACATTCCAACCGCGTTTAAAAGATGTATAAACATAGGTTTTATGTCCTGTTCCTATGATATGTTTCGCAACAGATGAGCTACATTTTCTGCTTTCGTCATTATTAGTGGGTTCTGAAGACGTTTAGGGACATATTATGAAGTCCTTACTCGAATAGGTCGACAGCTCCTACTTATGTATACGGGACCATAAGTACATATAAATTGATAGATACAGTGGGATATGACATTATTTTCCATACCTTCTAAGGGCTTAAATGCATATGCAAACTTCACATTCTCAGTTATCTCAATCTTAGCTGCATAAAAAAGTCTTTTTAACCACAGCATTCAATGTTTTTCTTAGCAAGAAACTGCTGTGATCATCTATGTAGAGTAGCTTAATATATACATTTATTTTGCAGTGAGTTGAAGAATTGGTTTTAGTGTTCCGTTTGCTCATTGTCTTCTTATGAACTTTTCTGGATACTTATTTTCAACCAGAGTTTCTGTCAGTATTCTTTCGTTACTTTTAAGTGAACCTTCTAAGTATAGTTGCTGAATCTTACTAAAGAGCCACTTTACCATGGCTCTTTTGTACTGAAGAGGAGAAAAGCCATAGTAGTTAAGATGCTGTACGTCTAGTTAAGTTGTTGTATTGACTCATCAGGTTGTTGACTGAGTAATATATCTATGAAAGGTAATTATTTTTGTCAGTGATTACTGAAATATTGATTTATTCACAAGCTGACATCAGCTAGAGAATAAATGTAAGATAAAGGTTACTACGCAGTTGTTTCGTCCTAATTTGGGACTCTCCAGCATTACGCAACCACTGTAGTTCCTACTCAAGACCTTCTGGTTATAAGGCCAGCATTTAGCCATTGGAATCCGAACAAATAGCCCGTGAATTTCGATAGCTGCTAGTTCATGATATTTAGTGAAACCACCTGCCAATGTCATAGTCGAGTAGGTAACTATTCTCTTACCTGACTTGATGAATTCGGCTGGTAAAAGTTTCCTACAAGAACTCGAGGTGACTTACTACATACAACCAATCACTAGTGAGAATCACTTTATTGATTTGCTTACTGATGAAGAGTCCCAAGCTAAAAGGAAACAGTACTCCTGGCTTTCCAATGATTTTCTTACTCATGTTGGTTTGTGGTCAAACATGTGGTCAATCAGATCCCTGCGAACCAACCCTTGAAATATTTATTTGTAAGAAATAGTGAAGATGACAATACCGCACTAGAGATTGCAGGCACATCCAGAAGACGAGTCTCAAACAGGACGAAATTCACATACTAGATTCCACTGATAGTCACTAATCTCCAAGTTACTTCAGAATAACAAATTCCTTTGTATTCATATTTTTATTTTCTTCAATTTTTATTAGGCTTAATGATATAAAGAATTCGATGGCATTCTTAGTATTATTATTATTATTACCACTGCTTTGTATACAATCATTTTTAGTGTTCTAATGGCACTTTGTTTCCATTCCATTTTTTAATTCCGTTATTTGATTGGACAATTTTTTGTCTGTTTTAACTGAAATCAATAAATTCTTTGTGACATTCGTCTTTCAGATAAAATTATGTGACTTTTGTCTAACTTTAACTCTACCTATGGATATTGTTTTTTCGTCTTCAATTCATTCTTGTTAGGTAGAATGATCGATGAAATATTTGGAAGTTTTGGCCGTTAATCAGGGTGAAACTTTTCGTTTTATATTTATACTACTATTTAAATAGCTAGTAGCTAAACTAGTGGGAAAAAATGAAAATGTCTATAGTGGGTTCGGAAAAGTAAGTCTTTCATTATTTTGAAAGCTGTATCAAGATCAATATTAATCTGTAAAGTGTATAAGATCTAAATTTTGCATTGATATGAAGTCAGCAAGTACTTTAATATGGTTCGGAAAATTGTTGTGAGTGTCACCAAAAGCATTTTCAAAACAGTTGGCTGCAAACTTTCACCAAAAGATGCATTCTCTGCTTCAACACTGAAGATCAGATAGTCTGACGGAAATGATAAACAACTGGGAACTGTGGATTAGACATACAATAAGTAGACCTTTGAGTGAAATTAGACGTCTGGTAGGCAGCTTGGTAGAACAAAATCTGGAAAAGGTAAAATGGAAGTTCAAGGGGGACGCGGAGTAGATCGTGTATGTATGCATGGTATATTGCGAAGGGGTTCAGCTGGTTGTCCTTTCCACCTCTTGTATTCCAAAAGGAACATATATCTTCAGGCTTTTGAAGCTACAGTAGAAGTAGTAGTGATTTGTGATGGGCTGGGCTTCTAGCCTAAAGACAAACGTTTCCAGATTTGCTAACTGCTAGCAAACTAGGAATGCATTGACCGGGAATCTTACCTGGAACTGCTTCTATTTCGTAGGGCATTGCGATTATTATCGTCATTACTAATCATCTAGATTCCAAGTGGAATGTGGAGACTCATCAGCACATCTTTATTTCACTTTTATCACTGCCAACCTTATTAGCTGGCTCAACAATTGATTATCCATAAGTTTTCATTTCTTCTTCACAAGACCTTTTCCACGCCCGAGTTAGACACCCCACGTGATTTTACACAAAGTTCTTCTCAGCTAACCTCTATTTCCTTCCGCATATTTGTTGGGCAGTAGGTTCTTACTTGGATCATTGTCTGTAAAAGTTTGTTGTTGTTTAAATTTTCTAGCTGGCAATCTGATCTTCACTACCTAGGCAACAAAGGTTGCTGTTGATGAGTCTTCAGAAAGCTGTTGGGAATGCTTTTGGTGACATGCGAGCCAAGTCTCTAGATCATTTAAAAGCACTGACTTATTCAATATTAGTGCTGAAAGCACAGAACTTGTTCCTTTCGCTGAGTGCAGTGGATTTCTAAGCTGTTTTCAGAGTTGTGAGTAACTATCTTGCATTGTTGATCTCCACTGACTTTGACATGCTTATCCGTGTCACCTGCCATTCAAAAGATAGTTGCTAGCAAGCGTAATGTCAGTAAAATATTTGTAAAACTTTAATGCTAGTGGAACCGCTTGAATAGCTGTCATTCAAGTTTATCTGATGTCAATGTTTTCAGTGTCTGGACTCAGTCATACTATCTCCCTCTCCCCTGTCTTTCTTCTCCTGTAGATTACGTAAAGAAAGCTACTGACCAACTTAATATCGGACTGCATGAAATAGTCAGCATGATAAAGTCAAGGGTGACAATGAATAAAATGAGGGCCGAAACAAGCAAAATGTTACAGTCAATAAAAGAGGAACTCGGGGTATCACTTTGGTTAACTATAGTTCCAAAATCTTGCAGTCGCTGCAGATTTTTATGGATTACCGAAAATATACAAACCAGACGTTCCATTACGTTCAGTTGTGGATTTTATCAATTCTCCAACTTACAAACTCTCAAAATACATTTATCGAATACTAAGCCCATATGAAATGAAAGTGGAACATAGAGTGAAGAATTCGTACGAATTTAAGAGGAAAATCAACTTGACTCATATTGAAGAAGATGAAGCAGCAATGGCAAGTTTCGATGTTGATTCCTTAATCACTAATGTTCCCGTTAAGGATTCTTTAAGTATTATTTATAATTTACTTCGTTCCTACGATGAACTCAGTGTTTGTTGTCCTTTTAATTCAAACGAAATTATGAAGGCATTAGAACTGTCTCTACGCTCCATGTTATTTACATTTAGAGATATTCTTCACCATTGAGCAGAAGGCATTGCTATCGAATCATAAGGTTTTTTAAAATAGGTTGAATCCTACGAAAATGATTTGGCTTTCCTGAACTGGTTTGGACAAACAGATGGTAAACTTAAAATAAACGTTTTCAGAAAGCTGATACATTCGGACAGATACCTAGACTAACTATTCAGCACACCCGTTTACCACCACAGTAAGCGTGGCGAGAAATCTGAGTAACAAAGACGAACGTTCAGTGTTACTGAGGTGGATGAGATAAACACGGAACTTAAATTGCTTCCCTTCACTCTTCAATCAAATAATTACTCCAAAGTCTTAATAAAGGGATATTTAAAATGTGAAGATAAGAATGAATCGAAACCTACTGCTAAGACTCGAGGTAGTACAATGGTGATTCCTTACCACAAAGAAACATCTAATGAAAAACCTTAAAATTCTTGACATAAGAGTGTATTTTCGTGCAACTAACATCTTACGCTCATCATTGGTGAAGGTTAAGGGTAGAATAGAAGAAGAAAACCAACCGAATTGTGTGTACCAGATTAATTGTGGGGATTATGACGCCATATATGTAGGAGAAACTTTCAGACAGGTAAATATAAGAGTTAAGTAGCATGAACAATATCTAAAGGTGATTTCAAAGACCTCTGCAGACTTGAAGAAGTTAGAAAAGAGATTAGAGATTGCACTGCACTCGATAGAAACAGGACAAAAAGTCGACTAAGGTTCTACAGAAAGGTTTTGGTTTGTATAAAGGAAGACTGACTGCAGAAGCCCTACATATATGGGTTTATCTCAGTAGTTTGAACAGACGTGGAGGTGTGATGTTAGTTGATGTGTGGCAAGTGAAAGAGATAGTATTATAGATGAATAGTTATATTCAATATATATTTAAAGTGCTTCGTTGCATTCATTAAAATTATACTCAAATCATAATCTATTCGGTCATATCATGTTGTAATAAGGTTTTAAAAGTTATTAGCCGGTCGACAGCAATTTGGGTTATTTTACTTAATTGAAGTGGTTTGTGGTTTCAGGATTTCATCATGAGCTGTCATTGGTTAGAAAATCATTGGTAAACCTGAGAGTACTGGATGGCTGTTTCGTCCTAGTGGTCGCACCATATCATAAATTGGCAGAAGTTAGAATTCATGGATCACTGGACCCAGTCTCAGTGGCTTAATGGACTACGAGCTCGCCTTATAACCAGAAGGTCCTGGGTTCGAACTCCGGTGGTGGATGCTTACTGATGAAGAGTTCATAAATTGGACGAAATGACCGTCCAGTACTCCAAGGGGGGGTTTCCAATGGTGCTTCAACTGATGTCAGTTCATGATGAAATCCTGAAACCAATCAAAACCCTGCAAACCACTACGTATTTTGAGTGTTGGAAAATTTTATTGCAAGAGTTCGATCAATACTTATTGTAGCTGATATTAAGTAGTACTACATCAAATAAACAAACTTGTAATGAATTATAAATTACAATAATAATACCATTGTTTTACATTTAAATCAATCTTCCATAGTCAATTATTCCTCAACATAACTTTCTAATATGTTTCTCCTCACATTCTTGTTAATAATAAGTCATTGACACTACATATATCAGAAATTGGTCAACAGGTTTGCCTTGTAACTCTTGGACATCTTGGGTAAGTTCCGCAATGGGATGATAGTTGACTACTCCTGAAGAGTGTCAAACTAGTACGAAACAGTACTGTCCATTATTCGAAGGATTTTAATTCTTCTCCGCCTAAAATCATTTCCTCATCCAACTTCAAGTAGATCTGTTCTCTAAATAATTCTATAAAGTGCAACTAGATATGTTTTTCTCTATTTTTCAATCTTTTATTTCATTTTTTTTTTCATACTACCGTCAAATTTAGTTACATATCAATTTTTCAAAATCATTTTTCTACGCATTTACATTCAATTCACATGCATTAGATTGAATAATTCAATATGAGAATTGATATGGTACACAGAGTGAGCCTTTGAAGAAAATCAATAGAAAAAGGAGTAAAAAGTATCTATGAGTAAAATAGAAATTGAGAAAAACGAGAAAATCGAGAGTATTTACCAATCTAAAATCAAAGCAACTCAAGGTATCAACAGTTTCTTAAAAGGCCTTATTATTACAAATTTAGTTCCTTGCGGACAACATCAGCAAGATACTAATACAACGCCTTAGGAATGCGGTAAAAAGAGCATTTCCCGTTGCTGAATTACTCTGTGTCTTCAAAACCACTCCTCTTTAGCGTTCGGGAGTAAAAGGTAAACTGCCTAATTTCGCCTCCTCCATGTGTATCTACCGATTTAACTGCTCCTATGGAGCCAATTACATAGGCCTTACAATTAGGCGTGTTTCTCGTCGGGTTTACGAACATCACCGTGCTTAGTGGTTCTGAGAAGGACAAACAAAGTCTATTCGTAGCGCTATTCTACCTCATCTTGTGGATACAGAATGCAAGATTGTTGTCAACGAGGCTTTCAGATTCACTTGCTGCATACCAACAAATCTTAACTTCAAGTATTGGTTTGTAGGGATTTGGTTGATTGGTTACAGGATTTCATCATGAACTGACATCAGTTAGAGAACCATTGGTAAACCTGGGAGTACTGGACAGCTGTTTCGTCCCAGTTTTGGACTCTCCAATGGTACGCACCCACACTACGGGGTTCGAAACTAGGACCTCCGGGTTAGAAGGCGAACTCGTATACCATTAATTATTAAATATAGCTGAGGCCGTTGGGATCCACATTAAGAAGCCTAACTTATGTATCTAAAAGCTGGTTCAGACATTATCCTTACCTTGGACATCTAGGTTCGAATGATCCTCAATTTTTGTGTAATTTTCCTAAATTTAGTTGATTTTCTATTTGCTGTTACATTTTTATGTTCATCATAATTTATGCATCTTTAGTGAACTGCTATTTCATTGATCCTACTTAATAAATTGATATTATTTATAAAACATCAATATTGTTAACGGCGACTATTCTAGAATATTCTATATATATAAACATATATATATAATTGTAGAGCCAGAAGAGGTAATTATTGCAAAAGGATATTCTTTGCCCAGTTATTTTGTATTTTATAAATACCAGTTAATAGCCCGTGACTTGTTTCTTCAATAGTAGAATACAATGAACAGAATTTTCAATGTGTAGTACTCTGCAGTAAAGTGTACCACTTCAAGTCTCCGTAACTCATAACAGCACACATAAAGATACAGAAAAAGGGGACAGAAATGCAAAGAAAGTTTAATAAACGAAAAAAAATGGGAAGAATGAATAATTACATGACGTATAATGAGGATTATGATGAATGAGTTCATCTAAACCAGTGTGAAAGGGAACTTTGAGCCATCCCACCAACAGACTGCAGCCAATGTATCTTAGTGTATCAAGGAACCCAACCATCTAGGAGTCTACACGTCTTTATATGGCTAAAACCAACGGTAAAATGCTTCATCGCTTTTGTAATAGACAAATTGTTTGGAGAATCCCTCTTGGACGATCTATTCATAATAGTTATACTATTTAGACATCTTAAATATGTAATTATTATACGTAATTCCTTTTGGACTGTGTGTATCATTAGTAATTCCATAATAGTTTGTTTATTAGATATATCACACATTAGGAAATCCACACATTCAACCGGATATTTGGATTTCCGATCATCCCATCCTGTGTCAGTAAAAATAGGATTGGTGAAATGTTTAAGTGACAGGGCACAAAAACTAAGTAGTACCAAGGGAAATCTAAGACATGAAGTGAGACATAAAAGACATAAAGTAGTCAGAAAATATGTAAGGAAATGTAAAAATAAAATAAATAATGATATCAGTGGTAGTAATAATAATATTAATGACGTCATGCATGTCAAATATGCGCAGGACTACACCAACAATAAGGAATCTAAATCATTAGTAGTAATTCCGTACAAGGAAGGAACCTCGGAGACCTTACACAGAATTCTTAACAAGGCGGGAATAAAAGTGGCCGGCATTCAAACCCACAAACTCAATTAGAAACAAGCTTTGTCGGTTAAATGTTGGATCCTGTGGAGCCTCTGAAACAAAACAATTTAGTTTATCTAATACCCTGCTGGAAAGATTATCAGGTCAAATTCGTAAGTCAAAGAAGTTGAACAGGGTAAGTCAGTCAGACTGGCGGAGCACAAAACCCTATCAGAATCTACGTGAGTTGACCCGAATAAGATAAGAAATCTAGAGAATAGTTCAGCTATAGCACTACATGCAGTTACACACAACCATACAATAGGATGGATCGGATAGGATGACAGTTTTGAAATCTAATGTCATAGGATGGAGGGAGAGATTGATAACAGAAGCTTTGTTTATCGAATCAACTGCAAATGGGTGTAATACGAATGAGTCAACACCTGTCCTCCCAGATATCTGGAAAATTCTACTATCCCAACGATTACAAATAGGAGAGAACAAAGCAAACTATAAAACTGAAGTTTCAAAGTCGTGTGATTAAAATTGATATGATTATGAAGAATAAATTTGTTCGAAACGTCATCCAGTAAATAATACTGTTTCACTGTGTGATACATCTAATAAACAAACTAATATGGAATTACTTACTACACAGCGCCCAGGTTTTACACACATATTAATGTGTATCGTTAATTTGACATCTATTATTATTGTTCCCATGGGTTCCTAGTGGAACATAAGGCTTCAACTGCACGTCTCCACTTACTTCTGTCTTCTGCTGTACTTTTCACCTGCATCCATGTTAGTCCATACTCTTTCAACTACTCCTCACACGATCTGCTCCATGTCACCCTTGGACGTCGCACTCGCCGCTTCCTTTTTGGGTTCCACTCGAGCGATGGCCTGACGCGCGATGTCACCTGGTGGCCTCCTCAGCAAGTGTCCAATCCATCTCCACTTTCTCCTGCATATTTGCTGGGCGATTGGTTCTTGCTTTGTTTGTTCCCATGGTTTGTTTCTTGTTGGTGATTCTTTCCGGCCATCTGATCTTCAGTATAGAGCGAAGACAGTTGTTGATAAAGGTCTGCAGCCTTTTGGAAATATTCTTTGTGACTCGCCAAGTTTCTGATCCGTGTAGAAGAACTGACTTGATGTTGCTTGTATTGAAAATCCGAATGAATTTTGTTGTTGGTTTTGAGTGACAAAGATTTCCAGATTGGTTTCAGGTTGATGAATGTGTTTCTCGCCTTCCCAATTCTCAATTTGACATCCTCGTCCGTTCCTCGTGTAGTTGAGACAATGCTCCCTAGATAAGTGAGTGAATGAGGTTACCTCTTTTAAATCCCTCCTGTTGATGGTGATTGGGGATGGATGTTGCTGGTGTTGTTGTTGTTGGTTGGTTGGTTATTTTCATAAGCTCCGTCTTGTCTATGTTCACATGGAGTCCTGCCTTTGCTGCTTCTTCGACCAGTTTGTCGGTTTGCGCTTGTAAGTCTTCGATTTTGTGTGACATCAAACATAAATCATCCACACGCGAAATCCAGGTCTTCTAAGTTCTTCACGTCGGTCCAGGATATCCCTGTCTTCTCGTTTCCCAATCACTGTCTGACGCATAATCCAGTCCACCACAATTAGGAATATCATTGGTGATAGATAATAAACAGCCTTGTCTGACTTCTGTGTTTACTCCAAACACCTCGTTGAGTTTTCCGTTGTGGATTACTTGACATATGGCGTTGTCGTACAGCTGTTGAATAAAGCTGATGAATATTTGGGGTACGCCGTAGTACTAGAGTAGTTTCCAAATTACTTCGCGGTCAACGCTGCTATCGAAGGCCTTCTCAAAGTCTAAAACGTTGAGGTGGAGGTTTGATTGATGGCCATTCCATGCTTTGTTCTGTGATGATGATGCGTAGAATTGCAATTTGGTCAGTACATGATTTGCCTTTCCTGAATCAGCCAGCTTTTTCTGGTCGGAATTCTGTCTCCAGTGCGTCCTTTATTCTCTCCAGGATGATGCGACTCAGGATTTTACTTGGCGCTGGCAGGAGCATGATTCCTCGCCAGTTCTTGCAAAGTGAGGCCTGAGTCACCCTTCTTTGGTAGTTTCACGAGGTAACCTTTCCTCCAGTCAGTAGGCACCTTTCCCTCCTTCCAGACCTTTTGCAATAATGGAGTCAGCATGTCTGCTGTCGTCTCTGCGTCCGCCTTCAGTGCTTCAGGGGTATTCCATCTGGTCCGGCTGCTTTTCCAGCTTTCAGAAGCTTGATTGTGTTCAAGACTTCAGCTCTCGTTGGAGGATTGGTGTCAACTTGCAGTTGTGTACGTGCTGTTGTTGGTATTTCTGAACGGGTTGCAGGTGATGGTCGGTTCAAGAGTCCTTTGAAGTGATCCGCCCATTGTTTAATCTGTTTTTCTTCCTTGGTAATTGGGTTCCCTTGGCTGTCTTTTATAGGTTTCACTTGTGTTGATCTCTTCCCGGATAGAGATTTGGTTATCTGATATAGTGTCCTCAGGTCCCTTTTGCCTGCTGCCTTCTCAGCTTCATTGGCCAGATTGTCGTAGAATCGTCTTTTGTCCTTCCTAGCACACTTCTTCACTTCTTTGTCAATTGCTGTGTAAGTTGAACTCAGCGTCTCCTTCTCCTGTCCGTCCTTGCATTGAATCATTTTCTCTTTCACCATTCTCCTCTCCTCTATTAAGCTTCCAAGTGTCCATTGAGGGCCATTCCTTGTCTCGTCTCTTCTTTCTTCCTGAAACAGTTGAGTATGTTTCGTTGGAAATTGCCTTCAGAGAGTTCCAGTGGTCCTCCACGCCTGATTCTTCAGTGATGTCACGTAGTGTTTCCTGCTACGCTCTGACAGTTGTAGTGAAATTGTCCTTTGTGTCCTTCAGTAATCGAGTGTTGAACTTACATTGTGGCCTATCCCAGCTATCCTCGAGGCTTTTAGTTTCACCTTGAAAGTCCCTTGTACTAGATAGTGGTCTGAACCCACATCTGCTCCTCTCTTCGACCTTGTGTCCAGTAGGCTCCGTCTCCACTTCCTTGAGATTGAAATGAAGTCTATCTGGTTTTTGGTGTGTCCATCTGGTGAAATCCATGTCGCTTTGTGTATATCCTTGTGTCTGAATTTACTGCCACCAATCACCAAATCATTGAAGGCGCAGAAGTCTAAGAAGAGTTCACCATTGTCGTTCATTTCACCGAGGACCTCACGACCCATGGTGAGTTCTTTTCCTGTATTCTCTCCTCCCAGCTTCGCATTCATATCACTCATCAGGATTTTGACATCGCCATTTGGGACGTTGTCCACTACTGTTTATAGTTGTCTGTAGAATGCCTCCTTCTTCTTTTATTCTGAGACGTTTATAGGCGCATAGCATTGAATGACTGTAACTTTCCTTCCTTTTGAGTTGAATCTGGCTGTCATTATCCTGGAGGAGATTGGTTCCCACTGCATGAGAGCTTTGACTGCTGTTGGTGACATCATGATGGCCACTCCCTCGGTGTGCTCGTGATTGTCCTCTTAGGGCCAGAATGGATTACTGTCTCTTCAGTTGGTAGTTGGCACCTACCACATCCGTTCCATCTGCTCTCGCAGATTCCAAACACTTCTATTCTATATCTCTTCATTTCTGCTGCTACCTGGGCAGCCTTTCCAGTTTCGTACATTGTACGAACATTCCAGGTACCCATCCTTATTTTTGCTTTCATCGAAAGCAGGCACACAGGCTGACTGGCTTCCCGAAGGCTTTGAGTAGCCTGCGTCATTTCACTTCCTCGATTCCAGAGAAAAATACGGTTATTGTTTATATTTTTCATATATTGGTGCATTGAAGTTTCTGTAGCGGTTTGACTGAGTTTGAAATTGGAGTTGCTAGCACCACGCCCTAACCCTCCGTCTTTATCCGGGCTTTGGACAGGCTAGAAAACTAGCGAGTTAGTAATCTAGGTAAGTTTTAGTTTGACATCTGCAAACCATATATTAATTTTTACTTTTATTATTTGGCTTTTTCCTTGTTTCATCCTTAATTTTAATAGTCCTTTTTGTGATTGTGTGAGCAATGACAATTTTTTACTTACCGGCAGGAGTTTGTTTGAAAGAATGAAGGCTATTCTGACCAGGGAAGCCTTACTGTGTGACTCCTGTGAAAAGAGCTCTTGATTCCACCTTGTTAGGAATATTCTGCTAGATTCCAAGATCCTTTTTTACAGTTGAACATTTGTAATCTAATTTTCTCCTATAATACTTGTTTTGTATTTGGAAGGTTATTAAGAGGATACTTCCAGCGAAGAAACTTTTCTTTTCGACTAAGTCATCATCTAGGCTGTACATTCGTGTATTTATATCAAATAGATGGGAAAGTTCCAGAATAATTTCCGGTTAAGGGTCAAATTAATAAAAATTACAATTAGGAATTAAAACGCCATAATAAACAGCCTACATGGAATGGACAATTCATCAACTTTCAAAGCTTCGTGCCCCTAAGCAGAAACAGGAACCTGATATACGCTCTTTCCTCGAGGATTCGGAAGATATGCAGCTAGAAAGGGATTGAAGAAGAACTGCGTGTTCTCCGAAAAACCATGATGGAAAACGGATTCCCGCCCAGATTCATAGACAAGAATCTCAAATCTTAGAAAACTTCCGAACAATTCCAATTCCTTCAAAGAAAATGCTTCTGTTTAATCTAGAATTCAAAGGTGATATTGAAGCAGAAATCCTTCGTAATCGCCTCGCCAAATCGCTGAGGGAAACATACTTCGCCGCGACCCTATGACTGACGTTTTCCTGCAGAAAATTTTCAACTAGAACGCGAAGGATAAGCTGTTGCACTGGGCCACCTCAACGTGCATATACCAGTTTACTTGCTCTTGTGGAGCTGAGTACATCGGCCGTACTATGCGCCGACTTGAAAAATGCGCTCGTGAATACTACCCAGCCTGGCTAGTAAAAGGAGATCAAAAGCGTGTATACAGTTCAGTGACAGAACATCTGGTCGATTCAGAACATTCAGTGCCTTTTGAAAAATCCTTAAAAGTCATAGACAAGATTCAATCAAACCTATCAAAGGGAATGAAATTAAGACATCTAGGCATAGGCAAGGCACTAGCTATCCCAAAGCTCAAACCCACGCTTTGTATTAAAAAGAAATACGTCCAACCCGTGTCCCTGCCATGGCCATCATAAACAGGTAATTCTTTTAGTAATGACCATCCCATCGCCTTTCTTATTTAAACTTCCTGTTTATTCATGTTATTTTTTAAAGTTTTTCTTAATTCCTGTTTACACTACCATATTTTCATATTCGAACTTCTGTTTATTTTGTCATCTTACTATTTCTACATATTTAATCCCTGATTGCATGAACAATTATTCATCACATTAGTTTTTTTATCCAAACATCCTGTCTATTTTTGTTATTTCTACATTTCTAATCCCCAATTGCAAAATGTCAATCTTCTTAGTAATTATGATGCTACTTTGTTCGAGTTTTATCCTTCCCCCTGTTTATTATGGCATTCTAATTCCTAATTGTAATTTTTATTAATTTGACCCTTAATCGGAAATTATTCTGGAACTTTCCCATCTATTTGATATAAATACACGAATGTACAACCTAGATGATGACTTAGTCGAAAAGAAAATTTTCTTCGCCTCAACTGTCTTCTTAATAACTCCTATGACCCAGTGTGTTTATTCCATATTTAGAAAGGTATACTGTCTGTATAGCTGCCTCATGGAGTTGTTGAGGTAAATTTGAGTTTTGATTTTATTATAGGTTTAATAAAACCACTAAAATATTGGAGACTGATCGCCTTTTCTCTTCCTTTGAAATATTTTGTGATAGCGCATGTCTTAACGAAGTTTTGTCGGCTATACAGTAGATAGTAGAGATCGTTTTCTTCAGTTCCTACCATGACCGAATAAATTTGATCGTTACAGTTTTGAAACATTGTTTTGTTTTAATAATTCCTCATTCTTTCCATTTCAAACTTATGATGGCTAATGTTGCTTGGCCTGCATAATATACGCCCTAGACACCTCAATCTACGTAGCTTCATAACATCATTGTCCGATTTTATCTTCTCACCTAAGACTCCAAGCTTTACATTAGTATTTGGAGCGACTAAACCCTACTTTTGTGGTCCAAACGCAGAGAACCTATGCTTCCATCCTATCGTATAGCTATCCGAAACTTCCTTGAGAAACGCACAGGGTGAGAACGCTTCAAAGGTGGCAAAAAGACGATTGTTTGAGATTGCAGTCTATGTGTAGTTCTACATGAAAGTAGATGACTCCAGAGGTGTTTAAGGATGGCAAAGACAGTTTACTCTCTGTTTTAATTAAGTATTAGGCAGGAAGTCTTATCGGACTGGTATTAGTCATTGATTATCCCAATATACAAAGAGGGAGACAAGTTTTCCTGTGATAATCACAGAGGGACTAGCTTGACTAATATGTTATCTAAAGTTGTAGACTCAATAATAATGCTTAGAGTAATCGGCCCACGGGGGGAAAAACGCAAGAGAACCAGGCAGGTTTTGGACCAGGAAGATTGTATTGATCATATCTTCGCTCTTCGACAGATTCTGGAACGTACGCATTCTTACCGGCGTCTAACAATCGTCATATTTCTTGGCCCAAAGGCGGCATTCGATTCTGTCAACCGAGTGCTACTGTGGCGGTGTTTGGCTGTGAAGAGAATCCCAAATAATACATTGCACTGATCAATGCACTCTACCCGAACTCAAGCAACCAGTGGGATCTTACGGAGAGTTGTCATCTTAAGTTTTGACAACCAGTGGTGTCCGTTAGGCATGCCCACTGTCTCCATATCTATTTAATTTCAACATAAATTTACTAATGGACTTAACCCTAACTCACTTCAGAGACTCAGGGATTGACTTGTTACAAGAAAACAATAGTCTCTTTGACTTAGAATATGCAGATAATATTATCCTTCAAGGTGAAGACGCTGGCATAATGCAGAGTCTTCTGAACACCTTGAGTTGCAAACTTTCCATGTTTGTCATGCAGTTCGTTCCTGTTGTTAAATGTAAGATGATGCCACAGGAGTGGACTGCATCAAATCACTCTTATGAAAAAGAGAAGACGTTCAGCGAAGAGACTCTTTTCGGCGAATTCATTCACATAGGTATACAATCTCATTTATGTTTAATTATTTGTGTGTGTGTGTGTGTGTACACGAGGTCTGTCAAGTTTAGATAATTGATCAGGTAATAAAAGAATGATCCAATATAGAAACAAGGTTAATTGGACAGCAACTAAAGTAAGATTGAGTTAGTAAGTTAGATGACGTGATATAATTGACTAAAATGTTTTAACTTAGGTCAGGGTAGCAACAGAGGTAATTACAGGTAGAGACTAAGTAGACTAAGTACAATGGACTTAACCTACCTTATTACCTGAAAAGTAAATTCTACCTAATCTTTCTTTTTCTTTTTTTTTCTGTCTCTTCATTGGTATTATTCTGTCTTCTTAATTGTAATATTTTGCATTTTTAGCTTTCTTGTTCTCTACCCCCACCCGGTTTAACTTCTACACCTCACTACCACTTTGACTGACCTGACCAACACTCAATTTCTAGTCATTTGTGTTGCGTCATCCAACTTAATTGCTCAATTTCATTTCTAATTTAAATGGCATTATTATCTACCCCTTAGTCTACTTAATCTCTACCTGTAATTACCTCTGTTGCTACCCTGACCTAAGTTAAAACATTTTAGTCAATTATATCACGTCATCTAACTTACTAACTCAATCTTACTTTATTTGCTGTCCAATTAACCTTGTTTCTATATTAGATTATTCTTTTAATACCTGATCAATTATCTAATTTTGACAAACCTCATGTACACACACACACACAAATAATTATATATAAATGCGATTGTACAGCTATGTGAATGAATTCGCCGAAAAGAGTCTCTTCGCTGAACGTCTTCTTTTTTTCATATGACTAAATGGGGATTTTCAAGAAATCACTCTTAGCTTAAAGACGGGCAGGGGTGAATTGATAGATTGTGTTGTTGATCACTTCACTTATTTGAAGAGTTACATCAGCCAGATTATTATTATTACATCCTTTAATTCCTAGAGGAACGTAGGGCTTCAGCTGCGCGTCTCCATTGCCTTCTGTTTTCTGCCAACTTTTTAACTCCGCTTCAAGTCAGCCCACATGCTTTCATCTCCTCCTCACCTGACCTCCTCCAAGTCACCTTTGAACGACCAACTTGTCGCTTCCCTTTCGGGTTCCACTCGAGCAATGGCTTGTCTAGTGATGTCACTTGATGGTTTCCTCAGTGTATGGCCAATCCATCTCCATTTCTTCCTGCCTATTTGTTTCACAATCGGTTCCTGGTTGGTTCGCTCATTGCCAGAGATCCCTGTTGCTGTTCGTTTCTGGCCGGCCATCTGATCTTAAGTATTGAGCGAAGACAACTGTTAATGAAGGTCTGAGATGCTCTTTATGACGTGCTGGCCAAGTCTCTGTTCCGTATAGTAGCACTGACTTCACATTGGAGTTGAAAATCCGGATCTTATTTTTGATGCTGAGTGCTGTTGACCTCCACACAGACTTAAGAGTAATGAAAGCTTGTCTTGCTTTTCCGATTCTAGCTTTGATATACTCGTCAGTTCCGTCCGCCTGTAGCTGAAACGATGCTTCCTAGGTAGGTAGGTAAAGGAGGTTGTTTCTCCCAGGTTTCTCACATTTATGCTGGCCGATTGTTGTCTGTTGTTGTTGTTGCAGCTGTTGGTGTTGGCCAGGAATCTTCATCACCTCTGTTTTATCTATGTTCACTTGAAGTCTCTACTATCTCTGATGCTTCTTCTGCCAGCTTGTTGCTTTTCACTTGCATATCTTCCAGTTTGTGGGAAATCAGACATATATCATCGGTGAAGTCCAGATCCTCCAAGATTTTTGTGTGAGTCCATTTTATGCCTGTTTCCTCATTTCCCGTTGTCTGTCGCATTGTCCAGTCTACTGCAATCAGGAAGATCATTGGCGATAATAGACAGCCTTACCTCACTCCCGTCCTCACTTCGAAGGCTTCCGTAAGTTTCCCGCTGTGGATTACTTGGCATGCAGCATTGTCGTATAACTGTTGGACGAGATGTATAATTGTCGATGGGACACCGTAGTAGCGAAGTAGTTGCCAGCCAGATCAGCGGGTTAATTGTTAACGAAATCTCAGCAGGAATACAGAAGGCCTATTTCGTATATGCCAGTTTACGCCGTCTCTGGCTTAGTAGACGTGATATCCGGTATTGACCAAAGGGCGGGTGTATTGCTCAGCAGTTCGCTCCATCCTCCTTTATGGCTGGCTGTGAAACATGCCCATTGAAAGTGGAAGACATGGCAAGCCTGGCTAAGTATCTTTGGTAATAGGTGTCTGCGTTCTCTATCTCGTGTTGTGGTATTATAAAGTGAGCAATGTTGAAGTTAGGCATCGGTCGAGTGCTAGGTAGGTGGGAGGGGAAAACAACAGATAAGGCTGTGAATTTACATCGGTTGAAATGGTTAGGACATGTGTTACATATGCCTAGCCTAGTCATCGCCTTCCTCGACGGGCAGTGTCAGCCTACACAGGATCAGGTTGGAAAGGAGCCAGTGGTGGTCAAAACAAAATATGGCTTCATCAGTAAATGAAATCCACAATTGTTATTTTAAGCCAGCCGGCCAGTGACGTAGGTAGGTGGAGACTTCCTGACTGGTTGGGATACTCAGGACGGTAAAAACCAATGAAGGCTGGAGACAATTGCTGATACAACTCAAAATCGTTCTCAATGGCTGGCTCAGATGTATTCGCTCCTTGTGCTTTATGATATCCAAAAAATTCTATTGTTCTTCGATATTACTATTCTTTTTGCCTCACATATCTGTTTACTGTTTCTGTTTTCATTTCTTTTTACTTTCTTCTCTTGCTTTATGTGCTAAGTGAAATGTGGCGACTCGAACTCCTGCACACCTGTACGTTGAAACCAGCCCAGTCAGTCAGACTTAACAGCAATAAAGTTAAAAACTCCAAACGACCTCAACAGTGGTGTTAGGCAGATATACAAGCAATATAAGTTTCTAAGAATAAAACACTTACTTTAGAACAAGATTATTTAACCGAAATTCAACTGTAAGGGGTTACCTTAGAATCGAGTAGAATATTCAACAACAAAGTGGGATCATAGTCTCTCTCTCTTCACAAGAATTACACACCAAGGCATCTCGGAGCCAGTTCTAGGTCAAAATCACAGTCTTAAAACAACACATTATGAATATCCCTATGCAACCACATCCAGAAGCATTTAAATCAGAGATTAAACAGGAGGCATGACAAATAATAAGGATCAAATCAGCGTGTGATATGCAAATATGCAGAGGAAAACCCAGATAATAATCACTAAGTTAATTGAAACATCCAAATAAGTAAAAATATTGTAATTAGATAGTTTTCCAAACAATTATTACGTTAAAATAATACTTATCGTATTATAATACCTAACACAGGAGACAGAGTGCAACACATCGATGGTCAAGGTCAGCTAGTATCTGTAATTCTCTTATTTTAAATGATTATGTCTCATAGCCGCAAAGAGAAGAACGCAGAGAACAACACTGTTATGGCAGTACACACGTCTCACTTGATTTTTGTGAAAGTTTATGAATTCTGAAAATCGAAATTCACACACACACTTCTAATCGATTAAAAAGCATCCAATCTCTACAATATCTCATCTTTGAAAGATAAAATCATAGAAACTGTTTCATCATTAATCATTAGAAGTTATAAATAAAGCCAAAGAATAACATTACATTTTCAAGTATTGCTTTTGTAGGGAATTATGTTTGATTGGTTGGAGGATTTCACCATGAGCTGACATCGGTTGGCGATTCATTGGAAAATCTTCAGGGAGTACTGGACAGCTGTTTCATCAGCCTGGTTCGCAACCCTTCAACAGTACGCACCCATTGGGGTTCGAACTCAGGACCCTCTGGTTAGAAGGCCGGCGAGCGAGCTCATAGACCATTAAGCCAATGGGACTTGATCCAATGGCCAACCCATGAATTCTAACTTCTGCCAATTCGTGACATAGTGTGACCACTTCTCAGTGTCTTCTTTGATGAGTTACTGCCTCACCTTCAAGCTGCTGTACACTACTGGTCACGGCTTTCCACTAGAACTGAATAGGGCCAGTCGCTTGCAAGCGTACTAATGAAGAGTCCCCAAACTAGGCTGACGAAACAGCTGTCCAGTACTCCCAGGTGGTTTTTCAAAGGTTGTCTAACTGATGTCAGCTCATGATGAAATCCTCCAGCCAATAGTATTACATTTGGTTAAAGATACCCGTTATAAAGATTTGAAGAGACTGAGATTAGTGAACAAAGATTATTTGCTTTTGTATACTTCTTCTTGATCAGGTTCTACAGTTGTATAGTTAAAAAATAATCTCAAAATATACACAGTGGATCGCAAGGAAAAACAAACAGACGGTTGCAGATGGTACCGTGGGTCCGCTTGTGAAACGCCCTCAGGAATACTATCCAGCTTGGATAGTAAAGGGAGGGAATTGTTGTGTTTACAGCTGGTTAATACAACATCTGGTGAACTCAGGAGACTGAATCGCATTTGAAAAATCCTCCAAAGTTACATATAACATTCGATCAAACCTCTCGAACAGAATGTGATCAAGATATCTGGGCACAGATAAAGCATTAGCAAATCAAAAATTCAAGCTAAAGCTATGTTTCCGAAAGAAGTACGGCCAAGCTATGTCTTCACCATGGCCAACATAGGCGGTCAAGTCTCTCAAAGTAATTATTGTCCGATTATCTTTCTTATTCGAACATCCAGTTTATTTTTTGTAGTATGGCCTTTCTGATACCTATTTATATTACATAATTTTCACCTTCCACCGGAAATAGTTAAGGAATGTCCTCACATCTTTGTGCAGCCTAGTTGATGATTTCATCGTGAAGAATAATTGTTATTGATAACAAGCCTCGTTGTGATGAAGTACCTAGGCTAGCCACCTCTTCATGTATTTATCAATTCAACTACTTCTTCTGAAGCTGACTGTTATCGCCTCTTGCCCTAGGAATTTGACTTTTTTGCATGGAAACGCTCACTAGTGTGATTAAATAAAGATGTAATATAAAAACCATTAACAGTTCGATATTAGAATACCTGGTCTAAACAGGCCATAAAGCTAGTGCTGCAGAATCCTTCTTATTAATAATAATAAGTATTATTATTATATCTTTATTCTAGACATTATCTGTAAAATGTACAGAATTTTCAGAGGTGTTTATTGCATCATATTTTCTCTTCGTGCAATATTTTCAAGTAAAATATTACTTGACAGTATATCCTGTGACACAATGCTCTCTAAGCTGAAGCACAAACCATTCCATTATGATATATCTGTTCTGTCGCCTTCAAGAAATCTATCCACGATATCTAGTTGAAAGCCAATTGTGAGATGCTCAGAAGTACATTTTAAGACCCAAGGACATAATTGAAAGACAGCTATCTCATATATTGACTGGAACACGTTACCACCCGTAATCAGGCCTTTTCGCACATTTAATAGGCATCTGAGAATCAGAAGCTTATAAACGTTTTAAATGCACACAATAGTAGAAAGTACCATTAGAGATCATATCTTAATCGATTAAAACGAGAGAATTTTATCTGCAATAGAAAGATGGAAGTTTTTAGTAGCCCAAGTTTTAAGCAGGCCTCCAGGTAGCGAACGAATAAACGGTTATAAGCCTCTTGATACTATGTCATAGAGATTTGCTTTAAACAACCGAAGCTCTGAGTACAAAAGAAATAAGTCTAACCACTTTTGCTACCCTGGCCTGCTGTGGAATCTATTAAATCATAAATTCTGTAATATTTATCTGATATTCAACCAAAGTGTTGTATTGGTACATATTATCCCTTCTAGATGCTTTTGAATTGCAATCTAATTGACTCAGTTTTGTTTAAAGCATTAATTTAATTTTTATTCAAGTGTTGGTTTGCAGGGATTTGACTGGTTACAGGGTTTCATCATGAGCTGACATTAGTTAGAGGACCATTGCAAAGCCTGGGAGTACTGGACAACTGTTTCCTACGTCCTAGTTTGGGACTCTTCAGCTGTAAACACCCACCGGGATTCGAACCCAGGACCTTCTGGCTACAAGGCGAGCTCGTATACCATTAAGCCACTGAGACCCAATCCAATGGCCCACGAATTCTAACTTCTGCCAATTCACGACATAGCGCGACTCCTGGTCAAAGTCTTCGGCAAGTATTTGTCCTCACACCCGACCTGCTGCACATTTTTTCATCACGGACTGATGTCAGTTAGAAAACCTCTGAAAACCCAAAAGTATCTACAACCAGAACTTTCACATTACGAGGTCAACCTCATCTACCATTCAATCAATTAAAATCCATACAAATTAACTCTTAAAAGTTAATCCAATGTTTGCTGGTGAATGACTACCAGGATAAAGTCATCTAGAGATCTAGTGAGAAGTTATGGCCAGCAGGAGCCGCCAAGTCGAGTGTGAGGGCAAATGATTGTCTGTGACACTGGCTGGTAGTTGTGCTTTATATACTGCGGATTGACAGGTTAGAATTCTTGGCTCAATAAATCCCTGCTCAAGCGGATGAATAGTCAACGAACTTGGCCTCATAACCTGAGAGTCTCAGGTTCGATTGTCTGTGAGATCGTGCATGTGTACTATGACGAAACACTACTGTCGAGCAAGCCTTGGTTTTCAATGGTCTTCTAACCGGTATGAGTCAGATCCTGGAAAACCAACTCTTGAATAGTAAGACATCAATGTTGCTATCAATAATAATTCTATGCCCTAATATAGATATATTTATGTATAATTGTAGAGCCTGATCAAGAAAAGATGTTATCAAAAAGCAAATGCATCCTTTTTGTCAGATCCCAAGCCGAAAATGATTCAGCTATATATGGATGGCGTATTCGAAGTCCTCTCGTACGATATTGAGGGACGTTGTGGAGCACTGTGATGCATTCACGAGGGGTTGTTTGATGCTCAGAGTTGAAAAGATGTTTGAAGATGGAGCTGAGAGTATTCTTCTTCTCTCCTCTGGTTAGGCAAGCAGGACTGTGTTTCAGAATATGTTTGTGAACTCGAAATTGCGTACGGCCGATATACTTTGCTCCAAATGAGCAAGTAAACTGAAAATACACACCACTGAGGTGGCCAAAAGCGGTATCTTGTCCTTAACGTTAGACTAGATTAACTGTCTGTTGGAAAATGTGATACGTAAGGTGGCTGCTTGAAATGTCTTTTTCATACATTTGTAAAGGCGGTTTCTAAGAATTTCTGCTTCAATGTCATCTGTGAATTCCAGGTTGATGAAGAGAGTTTCTTAGGAATAGTAGTGATTTTTAGCGATGGAGGCTTTTCTTTCATGTTTTTCTAGTAAGATTTCACGTGATAAATTTAATTCTTTCTCTATCGTGTCTTCCAAACAGACTTTTCGAATCCTTGAATGTAATGAACGTAATGTAGGTTTTGCTTTCGGATCTGTTAAACGAAGCTCTGGAAGTTGATAAACTATCCCATCCATGTTGGCTTGCGATATATTGATCTTTGGATCATGCAGTCTTGTGTTCGAGCACTTAGTACGTCAAGGATTGGAAATGTTATGTGCAATTGACGTTCTAATGTGAATTTTATTGATGGGTGTGCTCCGTTGAAGGTTGTAAGGAGATGCTCTATGTCAACTGATATCAATCCGTCGTGGTCAAACTCGAATAACTTTTATTTCAATAATGTAAATACCAATTACTTCTTGTTATTTGATACTCTAACTGTGTGTTCTATGATTTAAAATAGATAAAGAAAGGCAAGAAAGAGTGCAACTCTCTTATGTCATGTGACCAACTAATCATTTGCTGTACTATTAATACTATTTCTACTACTCCTAATAATCATAATCATATCATTGGTACTAATACGGTGTATATACATTTATTTACAGAATAAAAAGTATCACGAGTTGATCTTATAGGAGAGAAAGACACACACAGAGAGAGAGAGAGAGAAGAGTAATTTATTCTCTAGAGGCCACTGATGTTTACAGTGAGTTAGTGTTAATCTTAGTGATAGAAGAGGAAGAGAAGAATCACTGAATGAATCCATAAGTGATACTTTTGTATTCACTCACTAAAATGTGGACCTCCTACCTATCTGCTTACCTAACTATACATGTGACAGTTAACTATTCAATTAATTTATACCTTTAACCATAAAAGCTGTGTAAGGATGGGTGGCATCACATCATGCGAAAATGCAAAGAAATTATGGTAATTTCTATCACATTTTTACCAAAATATGATAATAAGAATGCTGATTTTCATGTATGAAAGTACAAATTAAGCTGTTTATCATTTTTAATATGGCGGTAATAATAATAATCATAAAAATAGTGTATATTTATATAAAAGAAGAAATCGTGTGTGGGTCAAATTTTAATCGTATACCTCTTCATCATCATGATCATCGAACAGAATGGCAGTCAAATCAACTACCTCACCTTCATCAACTTTGAAAAGGTCTTCAACAGCAGTTCCCCAAATCTTCATCAACCTCATTCAACAGACGTATGATAATGACACATGTCAGAGAAGCTTTTGAAGTGAAGATAAGAGGAAGACAACCTGGCTGCCTATTACCCCGGATGATATTCATAATAGTGGTGAACTGGATCGTGTGGAAGATAGTCAGCGGGAAGCCAGAAGACGTGAATATGTTGGACTGATAAGAAGACTCTGCCGGATCTGGACCTCACAGAAAATTTACGCCTCGAAGATCAACAGGCGAAAACCAACGAGTTGGCGGAAGAGGCAGGCAGTGAAGACTGACGACAACAAAAACAAGCACTAATCACTGTTGACGGAATCAATCTAAAAGAGGTTGTTTCCTTCACTTATCTAGAAGCATCATTTCAGCTAAAGGTGGCATGAATGAGGATGTGATAAACTACACTCTGGAAGGCAAGACAGACCATCATCACTGTATTATCAGTTTGGGAATCTTCTTCATTCAGCAAAAAGAAAAAAAGATTCGAATTTTCAACACCAATGTGAAGTCAGTCATCGCTTCCGTTGTGTCAGAAACTTAGTGTGTCACAGACAACTACAGACTTTAATTAACAGCTGCCTTCAACGGCTCCATACTGAAGATCGAATGGCCATCCAGAAACATTTAGCAACTCTGGGAACGAGCGAATGAAGGACCTACTGCTCATCAAATGTAGATGAGTCGGACACACACTAGTAAACCATCGAATGAAATCCCCCCCCAGACTCTCGAGTGGAACCTGACTGGGAAACGACGAGTTGGATGTCGGAGGTTGATAAAGAGGAGGTCATATTAAGGGGAAAAGAAAGCTTATGGTGAATCGTGATGCCAGATGAAAAGGACTGAATAGAATAGGATGAAAAGGAATGTATTGCTGAATCCCAGCATTTCATCTGGGACCCAAGATAATAATAATAATAAACATACAGAAGAAGAGGTGTTCAGTGAAGAGTTACAGTTTATTTAGTGACATCATTTCCAAGCTGTACAATCGTCTATCTACATAGTGCATCATCATAGGGACAGAAAGAATGTTTTCAAAGATGTGTCAATAAAATCGTAAATTTCAGATAATAACAACAAAACACGTAAATACACAAAAGTAAGTATTGCCAACTGCTTGGGATTAGTAGCTGTACACTACTAGAGTCAACCTAAGTGTTCCAGAATATATCTACTGGGTGACCTTTGTTCTCCATAGGTAATATCATGAGGAGAAGTGTTTGATGATATATTTTTGGATGGCAAATGTTGAGTCCGGTCGACACACATAGTTTCACAGTGATAACTTACCTTTCATGTTCATGCGAATCATTGGTTTATAGTGGATGTATGTTTCTCTATGCGTGCTTGGTTGTTGCGTGTGAATGTATATTTTAGGTTACAGGCGAAAATTTGAATTTTATTTTGGTTGATAGTGACTACCAGTGGAAGCGAGGATGTCCATTTAGTCCTATTCGAGACTTGTCAGCTGGATGTACCTGCTCCTACTACACCAGTGGAAGATGGTATCTCCACTTAGGTTACAAGGTTATTTTTTGACCTTTTAGATAATTTCGAATGAATTATTTGCTTACATATTAAGTAGCCAGTGTTAAATATGTGTCCAGTTATAGTACCCCGTATTGATCCATTGTTAACTACCTGAAGTCATCGGGATGATGTTCTTTGACTCTTTCAGTTAAAACATGCACTTAATGACCCATATTTTAAGCTACTTTCTTCAGGACATGTGTCTGCCTCAAATACTTGGATGATAACAAGTTGAATATTGGAATGCCGAATTCCAGATTAAAGTAACTTCTGTGTGTATGTACTCTTAACGTTCAGTCTACCCTCAGTAGTGTTATTCATGGAAAGCAAGTTAGCGTAGTTATGGGATCAGTATACGGTCTGATACTTGAAAATATTTCCATTGTAAGTTCAGTAAACGGTCCGCTGAAATCGACCATCGACAGCTTTTTTTGTACAAAGAGTATGTCAATCATACTTCTATCATTTGTGATAATAAAAGTGACATTACAGTGTCCTAAAAATTCTAATAGTTGCCATCCAGCTATCAAACCTTTAACTGAAGTAGAGACTGGAAAAGCAATCTCCTTTCTGAACGTTCAGTTAACAAAGAAGACTTATGGTACATTTAACAGATCAGTATATAGAAAGCCTACATATAACGGCTAGCCGAAAACTTTGAATCGCAAGGGAAACATCATATCTCTTGTAACTAGGATATGAGGAATCTGCAACCTCAAGGTGGTAAATGGTGAGATCATTCTTTTGAAGAAGGCATTGCTTAGAAATTGCTAATTACCACGTATTAATAGATAAACGTATAAAACCCGAAACCAACAAAGAAAACCCCATCTCTTTTTTGAAGATGATCCTGTGCATGAATGTGGCGTCCAAAGGTGAACTTTTGGCCTATACTTTAACTAAAGAGAAAATCAAACGCTAAGGAAAAGAAAATTCACTGCTTCTGCATTAAGATTGTTATTCTCCTGTCGCCTAGTGTTCTCCAAAAACTATAAAGATAAAATATCACTTTTGACCACTTCTGTGTGTATCTACCAACTTACTTGCTCTTGTAGAAGGAGATATATAGGCTGTTTACTGCGTGTCTGATCTGAAAGAGTCAAAGAACATCACCTAGCTTGGCTAGAGATAGGTTACAATGGACCAATACGAGGTACTACAATTGGACATATATTTGACATTGACCACTTTATATATGTGAGCAGATAATTCATTCAGTGGGATCTACAAAGTCAAAAGAAGCCTAATGAAAATGATATGCTTCGGCGTACTTTGCACTGCGGAGGCCTTAACAATTTGGACGGAAATCGTAGCTTATGTACACAGATGAATCTTCTTCCTCTCCTCCTTCTACCTTGGGTATAATTCCAAGGTCAACTGTCATCAATATTTTGTTGCTGGTACAAAACTTTCGTCTGTTTTTTACAAGACATTTCTTAACATTGTGGTACAGACAATGAGTTCCAACGAAATTTATTCTCACTGTGTGAATCATTGAATTTGTTGGTGTTAACGACGTCTGAATACTATTCCCACAGTTCAACAGTTCATTAGCAACAGAATGCTATATATGTGTATTTGAACATTCTATTTCATGTTGTTTAATATAAACCAAAATCAAACGCTCAGTGATTGGTTAAAGAATATAAACTGCACATATATAAAGAACGGTTTGATTACTTGAAAAGATACTTTGGCTTCCGTATCTTGCCTTTTACTATTACAACATCACTTTCTTCACTAACTTTTCGTTCGTTCTTCTTCCCGACCTCATAATTTATTTTGATTCTTGTCTCCATGCTCTTTCAATAATATCCGGTTTTCAGAGCATATTCCAAGAAACTTATGCCTAAAAGGAAGCAGATATTTACAAAGTTCAATTACCAGACACCTTGTGGATACGGGTCATTTTGTCGAGATTTCTAAATCCTTCAAAATATTAAACATACAAAGAACAGCGATTCTACTACGATTTGCTGAATCGATTGCAATCAAACGTCACAGACCAAACTTATGCATACAGAAAGAGAGTATGGTCAATCTCTCACTCCCTTGGTAACCATATCACTTTCATTACACTGATTAGTCATAACACTAGTGAGCTCAACTCACTAAGCAAGTTTTCAAATTGATGAACCTTGACCTTTTTGAGTTGCTATATTGACACTGTTTATTAGATTTTTCTGTTTTCTGTCTTCTCTCACCCCCTCCTTTTCTTTCTTTTTTTCTTCTTTCATAGTTTGATAGTATATAAATTGATGGTGGCTTAGATTATAATACTTATATTTCAGATGCGTTCACCTTATAATGTTTTCTCTATTGCCTTTCAAACATTGAAGTATGAAATGTTATTATTTATAACCATTGTAATTTCAGGTAGTTTGCAGCTGATGAGAACCTGTGAAATAGAATGATATCATTTTATACTGCAAATCTGGTCTTTCTTTCTCTAACAAAATCCAATCTTTTCTGAATGTTTCTCGTATTGCGCAACTTAAGTTTAAACATACTGATCTTCGTCGAATCCCTCACTAGTTACAGTATGATTACTCATCATTGTTTTGAAACATTCTGATGGTCCAAATAATATCCCCCCGACGCATACAAACATGCAAATGAGTACATACAATTGTGATTGTACAGCTAAGTAAATGAATTCATCGAAAAGAGACTCTTCGCTAAACTGTTTGTTCTGATTTCCGTGTGTGGATGGATATTTTTCATAAATTAAGAACTTGATTACCTGAAACAGGTTATATATGTACTCAGCTATGAACCTTCCGATTATTTTGTAGGCCCTAACTACACTACCCTAGGAAGACTCGAACTCTGAACCCATTATTTGAAGGTGACTGCTCAAGCCAATATGGCGTTACCATTTAGAGAATTTTTTAAACTCAGAAGTGAATAAGTCACGAAAAAAAATTCCTTAATATCATCTTAAAGTATTTTTCGGAAAATTAAAATAAGATATTTTCTGGATATTTCACTGTATCAAGGTCAAACCTCCTTCAACAGAACAGAGCATTATTTCTCTCGTAGAAGTGGAGTACGATTAAAATGTATATACTGATTGATGAATTCATCTGTAAGACTTATTGCGCCTCTTTCAATAAGCCCATCATTAAATCCCTGGTAAACTGGAATCTAACTCTTACCAGTTTCAGAAATTTTTATTTGTATATTCTTTGAAAGTACATACCCGCGCAAGTGGTCCAAGGTTCCATCTCCGGATGATGCACTCCTAAACCTCTTTTAGTCTGCAATAAGCCTTATAAAGAAGGAGAGTAGGACATGAGGCTAGCGACCCCCCCCGTGTAAAACAAGTACACCACTGTTCCTTTTAACTCTAAAACTCTAGCTTAAAGCGCTGTGTTCCACTCGAAATTAAATGTAAGCGTAAATAAATCCCAGTCAGTTGGATTATGTAACCGATTCACTAATTAACCATCCGTGTGTTTTCTAACATTCATTTAGATAGAATGATAACTAAGAAAAAAGAGCTGAACTGTTGAAAAATATTAAACTATAATAAAATTAAAAGTCTTCTGCTGATTTCATTCTGAAGTTTCCCTATATTGGCTTTATAAGACTAAAATGTTGAGTCTCTATTGACATGCGGTCTCGTAGTACGACTGAATCGATAATGCCCTGAAAATATCGTCATTTAACTTGGTTGGTAGTGCTCCCTCTGAGGCTCAAACTCAATTGTTATCTCTTTGGCGTTCTGGATTAGAGGCCTAGTGGAAAAACTACCGCTTACTAATGATACAGATCCACTAGACTGATGAGTCACCAGAATGGGATGAAACAGACGTCCTGGGTTTCACTGATCATCACCGCTGACCAAGTAAACATCTTCTGCTTTTATTTTTTTTTTCCCTAACTATCTCCCCTGTCCATAATGAAACTTTTAAATAAACCAATCTCCCGGAGATTTCCCATGTGGATGTGAACTTCAGAAATTTATTTCAACCTAGAATCATTGGACTCAACCTTATTCAGCTGATATTGGTTATTAAATGAGTGCGTTAAGTCGTAGGACTTCCAGCTAATGAAACCGTTTGCACAGTATGGAATTTCAGAAATAACAAAAAAATGATTTTAGTATTACAGAATGCCCATAAAATGAAATATCAGTGAAAACTACATATACATATTTCCATGACCTTATATTATTTATTTCTCATGAGATCAGATCAGATGTAGTACAGTATTTTTCATCTTCTTATGGAATAATACTGGGTATATGTTACGTTTTTTTAATCCTTTACGTTCCCAGAGGAGGTTTGAAGTTTCGGTAGCAGTGGTGTTTATTTTTTACGGGGCTGTTAGCCTCATGCACAACCTTCTCTATTTGTCAGTCTTATTACCGGTTTAGCTAGGGTAAGTACTGAGTCGGCCGGGAATCGAACCTTGAACTACCTGATTGGTTGGCGAGTATTCTACCGCTGTGCCACCAATGCACAGGTTACATTACGAAGCTTTTTTATCTCTGACACCATCCAACAGAAGGGAATTGAAAGGAGTTGATCATATGCTGTGAGACCCTCTACCGAGAAGGGCGCAGATATTTGGATGGTGCCCTCTGATTACTTAAGTACTGCTTGGTTAGTTGACTTCTGATCCCAGAACAAAATAAGAATTGATTATATTCATTTAACTCCGCATATTCATATGTGTTGTTCTCAGTTCCAGCAATGCTGCCGTTGTTTAATACTAAGAATCAGGAATCCAGCTAAGAAGGATAAGCAACAGGGAACTCCAGTAGCACAGCGAACCACCCAAAATGATGCAGAAATAAATGAGCATTGACTAGATATACGACAAGAAGACGCTGCGGTGATGTCACACTCTAGAAGGGCCATCGGGTGGAATCCAAATAGGAAATGACGAGTGGGATGTTAGACGGTGACATAAAGACATCACTTGAAGAGGAATTGAAAACTTGTGAACAGTCATGGAATCAGTTAAGAGCTATTGGAAGGATGAAGTGCAGAGAGGATGTGCTTCCGAAGTCCTATGTTCCACGTGAAAAGAATACTAGTAATTTATTAGAACACGAGTTATTGCACAATCATGAACTGAACTGAAACATATGGACTTATCATTGTTGCTTTCTATTGTAGTCTAATGAGGACTAATTTTTTGGGGACCAAATTCATGGATATCTGAAAACTAATCCCATACTCATAAATTCAGCCGGTGGGATTCACCAAGTCACCAAAAAATATCTGTTGTGAGTGGCGTTATATCATAAAATTAGCAGAAGTTATAATTTTTGGACCGTTAGCTGAATAGTAAAATGCTCGCTAACAAAGGATGTGGCTAAGGTTCGATTCCCGACCGATTCACTCCTAAATTCTGTCTACTTTACTAAATGGTGGTATTATAACGACAGAAGATAAGAGAAGAGGTAACGGAGTTTTGTTATTGAGTAAAAACGCATAATATTTATACATTTTTAACCACATTAAATGTCAGATAGGTCAGTGCACAATAAATTGTTCTGATTGGTTGGTGGTTGGCCAAAGGTTAAGCGAAGTGGCAAGAATTTGTCCAATGAGATTATTTTCTGACTACAACCTCTGTAGCAATGGCTTAAAATGTTGCTTCCAATTTTCCACCGTCTCCTATCAATCTGCATCTCTATATAAGACGCGTCACAGTAGTAAGCCCAGAAAAGAAGGAAGTTTGGCATGTGAGGCTAACAGCCCACCCATCTCCGCCTAAACAAACAGCAACTTCAAAACATTGATCTCTATGTTTCACTCAAACTCAAAACAGTGGAACAAATATTGAGTAGTGTAATATAACCAACCTAAATGTTTTGGTTCCAATCGCTGACACTATTGTGGTTTTTCTTTAACTAATGCGATCCCATTAAGAGATGTCTAAAGGTTAAAAGAATACTTCATGCATATTTTCCACCTGTAAAATGGAAGTCGAAGAAAATATCCGTTGTCTTAAGACAAAGCAACTAACATCAGTGTTAAACTGTTTATATACACTATTCTCATTTTCAAAAAAAAAATAATGATGAAAATCAAAAATTTATCGATTGCAAATAAGGCTCTCTGTTTATAGATGAAATGAAAGTTAGTTTAACATTTAATATTCAATGGAAAAATCACTGATTTGATCATATCACATTGAGATCTTTTTTCTTTTATTGAGAATGCATTTTGTCAATAATATGATGAATAAGATTTATTCAATGGAGCTTCTATAATCAACGTGTTACCAACAATTTCTGAAGTAATCGATGAAGGATCAACTGCCTGTGGAATTTCATATGAATGAGTGAATTGTGCAGATGGTGATGATGTTCTACGTAGACGTACACCTTCTCCAGTGTGTTTTGTATGCTTTCCAGATACAACAAGACGATTATTTGGTTCAACATTAATGCACAAGTCTTCAGATTTATACATTGGATCGATTGGTATTTCTACATGAAGTCGTTTACCTTTGTAACCGTCGTCAATTATTGTAGGTCCGGGAGTACCTATTGACAGGTAGAAACAATGTTATATGTGTATAAAATGAACAAGGAGAATGAGCTATGTTAAATTGTAAAATAAAACGAATAGAAGAAGGTAAACTCCGCACTAGTGGGTACAAAAAACCAACTCATTCGAATAGATATTTAGACTTTAATTCACCTCATCCGTTAACTGTTAAGGCAGGCTTAGTTAAGTGTTTAACAAACTGAGCAGTAACACTAAGTAGCACAAGAAAAGACCTGAATGATGAACTAAAACAGATAGAAGAGGCGTTAGTGTTAAATAACTATCCTTTAAAATTTATTAGGAAGATCGAAAAAGGTCAAACGAAAACTAAAAATAATTGCGAAAATATTATTAATAACATAAATAAGTCATCTACAGGTATACCATATGAAGAGAGGACATCTGAAACCCTACGTAGGATTCTAAATAAAGCAGGAATTAGGGTGGCATTTAAACCTACAAACTCACTCAGGACAAGCTCTGTAGGTTAAAGGACCCAGTTGACCCAATTAGACAAAATAATATTATTTACAAAATACCCTGCAATGACTGTGGATGAGGTCAACTACATAGGTCAAACCAGTAGGTCAGGGGTAGTCAGATTATCGGAACATAGCAATTTTGCTAAGAATGGTTGATCCCAAGAAGATAAGTAATTTAGAAAAAAGCTCAGCAATTGCCATGCCTGCATTAGCACACAACCACACAATAGGGTGGGAGAGGGTTAAAATTCTAAAAAGTAATCTAGATAGGTGTAGAGAGAGGTTGATTACTGAATCCTTGTTCATCGAGTCTACACCCAACACATGCAATAGAAATGATTCATCACTCATTCCCTGAAATATGGAAAATACTACTACCGATCAAATTAAAAAAAGTGAAAAATAATGGAACTATGTAATAATTGAAGTTAGGAAGTCATGTGATTACCTTGATATGATTATGAAGGGTAATAAATTGTGCTCGAAACGTCATCAGTAAACATTACTGTATAACGCTGTGAGACTTTATCAAAACAAAAATTTACCCATAATGGAAGTATATAAAAAAAGGAATCTCACCTTTTAAGATCAAAGGTTTTGCTGGTGATTTACGACCATTTCTAGGCGTAGTAGGCCTGGAAAAAGCCGATTTAGGTCGAATAGCAAGTTGAGGTTTATTGTTAAATGTCACTGATTTGTGATCATTATTTTTCACTGGTGCCTCTAACAATAAAACACCATCCTAAAAAAAATAAAAATTGAGAAATTTGAAAATAAAATACAATTGGTTTGAAATTTATTCATGATGTGCAGTAAAAACAAAGCGATGTTGATTACAATTCACTCAACGCATAGAGATTATTCCTAAGTCATGACTTGTGATCTATTTTCTGGCTATCCAAACATGGGGAGTAGGAGACAAGTTTAAACGTTCTGTCGATTAGCCCAAGTTCAAGTAATAACAAAAATTTCATTTTTATTATTCATAGTATTGTGCGTCGGTGGTATAGTGGTTAGGACGCTCGCCGATCATGCATATGGTCTGGGGTTCGATCCTCGACCGACGCACTCCTTTACCTCGCTAAGCTAGAAAAAATGCTGGTGAAGAGGAAAGGTTGGGCATGAGGCTAGCAACCCCATCCTGTAAACTAAACACTGGTTCAGAAACTTCAAGCCACTAGCTTGAAGCCCTATATTCCACTGGGAACGTGAAGGAAAAAAATTTATAGTATTAATATTCCCTTAAGTTGCAAGTGAAACATAGGGCTTCAAAACCATATCACTATTTTTGATTGGACACTTGTCACTGACTTGTGTAATGTGTCTAGTCGTATCTTTGGTGCAGACTGAATTCTATCAGTCAAGCTTGCGATGTGTCCACCATGCTAGGTGGATAGCCATCATGGTGCATGGTGAATTGTTGGTGTTAGATGGTTGGAGGCGATCGGCAGGAAGCTTTGCGTGACTTAGGTTTCGTGCCAGTTGGAACTGATCAGCAAGGCGGATCTGCAACCTTGAAGGAACTCATGTCCCACCCCTCTGAGATTCGAACTCGCGTCACCCAGTGAGAACTGCAGTCAGAGACGTTATCACTGAGCTATTCGGACTCGCCATTGACCTCCTGTAGGACTGTTTGGATATTTTTGGTTAGGCACTTGTCAGTGACTAGTGTAATGTGTCAGAAAGGACATTAGTTTCTTTGAGGTTGCAGATACGCCTTGCTGATGAGTGCCAGCTAGCACGAAACCTATGTCCAAGGCTTCCTGCCGATCGCTTCCAACCATCTAATATCAGCACATCGCTATTTCATTCTGTTCTCTGCAGTCATTTCAGCTAACTTTATGACTGTCTAGTTGTTGTAATTTCCACCCCAAACTATGACGTCCATGTTACATTCGGAACCACATCCAACTTGTATTTTCATGTTTGAGTTTCTATTGACGGTCTGCTTAGGGTGTCATATCACTCAGTGATCTCCCCAGGGTTACTGTTAAGTCCATCTGAAATTACATCTGCACATTAGTTGAGCGATGGGCTTTTTCTTTATTCATCGCCTACTATAGTTGCTTTTTTCTGGATTTCATCACGAACTGACATCAGGTGAAGGGTTATTGGAAAACCAACAAGGAATACTGGAAAAATGTTTCGTCCTAGTGTGGGACTTGTCATCAGTAAGCAGCCACTGAGGTTCGAACCCAGGACCTTCTGGTTACAAGGAGAGCTTGTAAACAATTAAGTCACTGTGACCCGACGCAACGGTTCATGAGTTCTAACTTCTGCCAATTCATGATGTGTCGCGACCACTAGCAAATGTGGCGAGTATTTGTCCTCACGCCCTCAAAGTTTCTCTTTGCTTGTCCTTTCGGCTGACCATCTGATCTTCATTATCGAAGAAGATAGCTGTTGATGAAAGTTTTCAGCAGCCTGTTAGAAACGTTTCTAGTGGAGTACATTAGTGTTATTAGTTCGAATCTTATTCCTTGCACCAGATGCTGTAGATTTCCACATTGATTTCATTTTTCTTTTTTTTTTTTATTCCTTGAGATTTGGCCAATTTGCCGGGGGACCCGCGCGCACCCATTTCATAGTAATTAAGGCTCATCTTGCTTTTCCGATTCCGACTTTTTCATTTCTGCCAACAAGTTGGTTTTAAACGTAAATCGTTTGTGAAGTTCAGATCTTCTAAAGTCTACATGTTGAACTAACACATGTTCGTCTTCTTGCTCCCTGCGATCTGTTGTATGATTCAGTCTATCAAATTTAAGAAGATCATCAGTTATATTGACCAGTCTTGTCCTACCCGTGTCTTTGAATTAGACATTCCAGCTTCCGCTATGAGTCACTATTATGTGGCATCATCATACATGTTTGGCTGAATGAGGTTTATAAATGTTTGCTGCACTGAACTGCTTAGTGTTGAAGGAGTTTACCAATTACTTCATTAACGGAGTCGTTTTCAAAGTCAATGAAGTTGAGGCAGACCATTTCACTGTCATTCTATGCTATTTTCATTTATCTGAGATTATTTCACACCGGCTATATCTAAAACAGTATTGGAGTATACTGTCAAATAAACTACTTCATTCTACTTTACAGAGTTAAGTCACAACCATTGAATGCAGATAAAATGAGAAAGTTTAGTGGTTTCCAACCACAAACGTCGTGCATGACCAGTCACCTCTTTCTTCATCTATCATTTTTAACCAAAACAGGACTGAGCTGACAAAAAGTTATAGAGATGTAGATTGTTAAGTAGGGGCTCCCATGATCTTAAGAATCAATGATTAAAGTCTCAACGTTATTCTCAATGTCACAGATGTTATTCCCCACTGAAAATTCCAACCAGTCTTCATGTAATTGTTTCTTCTCTTTATCGAATATTTTCGCTTATCGTGCTTTCAATAAAATTCTTTTCTCTACTTCTTATATATGCCTATTAGAAGCGTAACAACTACAACCAGTCGATTTTTGATGGAACTTTCTTTGTGGATAATTCACTTAGTCGGTCATATAAAACATAATTTAATTTTAGAAAAAATAATAACATCTACGCATACGGGTTTAATCACGAGGTGTCATTAATTAGAGAACTACTGTCAGCCATAGGTTACCAAACAGTTGTTTCGCCTCACTTCAGGACTCCTCTTTAGTACGCACCCACCTGAGTTACAAGACGAGCACATAGACCATTCAACCACTAGGACTAAACTGAGTGTTCTAAGAATTTGAACTTCTCTCAATTCGTAGTCTGTGTAGAGAAACCGGCAGCCTGTGTTATAGACGAGTAACTGTTCCTTACCTGACTTGGTGGAACCTGCTGGTCACGACTTCTGAGGAACTAACAGAAGTTGTAACTCATTGGTCACTGGTTTGAATCCTAGTGGCTGAATAGTCTACGAGCTCTCTTTGTAACTTGAATATTCTGGTTTTTTCAACCCTTGTGGAGGCATACTCCAAAAGTGTCCCCAACTAGGATGAAACGGCCGTCCGTCACTTCTCAGGTGTCCATTAATTCTGTCAACTCGTGTTCAACCCTGCGAACAGTCAAACCTCTACAAACCAAGACTTATAAGAACTGTTACTTACATCTGTTAAATGACATTCCAATTTTGTTTGTTCAATCGACTGTGGAAGTTCAATCATTCGACAGAATTCACGGGAACTTTTTGATGTATTTGTTTGTGTCACTTTTTTAGCACTAACCACAACACCATTATCTGTAGTTTTCACGTTAATATCCTCTGGTGAGAAACCTTTCACATCGAATCTAACTTTGAAATGTAACTAAAATTTAAAAAGAATAAAAATAGTAAGTGTTTAAAAATAAATATAATTTACTAACTAATTTTTTTAAGTTTACAAGATGTCCTGTCATCGGAATAGCGATACACCTGTGTTCTCCTTTCGCTAACCAGGGTAAACAGTGTTCCCGAGAGGGTGCAAAATTTAGCCAATGTATTTAGCTCCACAGGAACAAATAAGCTGGTATACATATTTTATTGTAGGGGAACGGGAGTGTAGCCGTAATTCGATATCAGAACACCTCATGATTTCTTTTTCATTCCTAGGACTTCAGGCTTGAACCTTTGAGGTTTCAGTAGAGCTGGTATAGTGTTTTTCTTGACGGTTTGGAAATACCGGACCCTTAAATCCAACCTTCGCTCTTTTCTTGGTCCATTGTTGGCTAGTAAACTAGGTAAGATTTAGGATGGTGTAAGTTGGGAGTTGGACTTACTGAGGTGACTCAACACTAGAAATTTTTGAGTAAACGAACAGTCCAGTGTCTTTCAATTTTCGTTCAAGGAATCTGTCCAACTTCACCGCAGGCTACTCCAACTATATTAGCTCTTTCAGTGAATGAAATCGCCAGTAAAATTACTCACTTCCAGTATTATCTTGATGCCGATGTTTCACTTGATACTTGATTCATATGATTTGAGGATTATTTCAAAATAGATTTCCCTGTCCATGATAATCCCTGGAAAGTACGTCTCCTAGAAGTAATTTCGTGGGTGTTGACTGCCACTGGAATCCAGGGTTTTTATTTCGTCCTATTTGGTACTGATCATCTGGATGTACCTGAAGCATCTTCACTAAAAGCCTGTATGTCAGCAGAGGCTAAACATTTCGGTACAGTTAATCAAAGGGAAAATCAAAATTCAAATAAAAATAGTTACTAACACCCGTTGCACAAGAGGCCGCTCCCGTGGTCTAGTGGATAATGCATCGGCGCCTGAAACGACGGTACTGGGTTCGAGCGTCACTGGGGACACCAAAACTCACTCGGAGTGCGTCGGTGGCAAAGTGGTTAGGACGATCGCCAACCATACACATGGTCCGGGGTTCAATCCCCGGCTAACGCATTCCTTTACCTCGCTATGCCAGTAATAAAGGTGATAAAGAGGAAAGATTAGGTATGAGGCTAGCAAACCCATCCTGTAAAAATGAACACCACTACAGAAACTCCAAGCCTGTAGCTTGAAGCCCTATGTTCCACTAAGAACGTAAAGAAAGAAAACAAAAATAACTCACCCGGGGATGCAGGTGTATCAGATGACGGGTCCCAAATAGGATAAAATGTGCATCCCAAATTTCACTGCTAGTCACCATCCACGAAATAACTTCAGGTTAAATCCTCAGACATTGTTGAAGCATTCGCACATGGAGCCAACATTTTAATAGAGAATGAACTCTTCAGGCCAACCAAAAAGTGGGTCCACCTGTTGTCGGCAGATATTGTGATATATTTCTACCTCAAAACCCTTTTGAGTTTACTTCTGATGGCATGTAAACTGCAGGCATTTAGACAACACTCTGGTAATCCTTCATTCCTGTTTAATTCTCCACATCATTATCTTATCATGAATGGAAATGATGTCTACTTCCTCTCTGAATCTGGTATGGTCAACCGTGAACGTCGATGATTTAAATTGAAATCTTTGACAAATGATCAGTTTAAAGCAGCCTACAGTCACCTAAGTATGCTGACATCAGAATGCAGTGGCGGAAAGTTTTAGAACAAAAACCGACGGTTACGCTAAGTGATATCACTGCCGAGTATCAACGACTGATACACATCCAGAATGATATGAGTTTAGTTCACTCCCAATACCAAGGGGGTGCGCAATCAGCGCGAGCATTTTATTTTATTTATTTTATTTTTGATTACAGCTTGATTCCATACTGTATTTTTGGTACAAGTATGGAATTTACAGCATGGATATCGGTAGCCCGAATTTCGAAGGCCGACCATAGATATCAAGTGTGTGTCGGTAGGGGGTCAAACCTCGGACCATGTGCGTAGTCGGCGAGAGTCCTAACCACTGTGCCACCGACGTACACCACTGAAATACTGTCTCAGAACTCAAAAAATTCATCTCCATTTGAGAAACCTTCCAGAATGGTATTTATGAAGTAATTATTAAGCGGAGAGAGTAAACGAAATAAAAGAAAATATAAGTGTCAATCAGCCTCACCTTTCCATCATTGCCAATTTCATAAGGATCATTTAAGAAATCATCGAATGTAGCTTTGAATGGTGGCATATCAGATATGCCCATTCTTTTACGCATCTCTTGCATACGCTGCTCCATTTGTCGGATTAAACTATTCGGTTCATGTGTATCCCAATCATTCATACCAAAATCATCTAAAGGCTTTAAGGGTTTAAAAAAATAAAAAGAGGAGTATGAGAATGACTTACGCCTACATATTTTATGCAAAATTAGTTCCAATCAATAAATTTTATTGGTGGGATGAAGTGAATTTGATAATTTATAACAAAGTAAGTAGAAGTGATGGATAGCGACTAGCAGTACGTTTTTTCCTATTTAAGACTTATCAGCTGGATGTATCTGCATTCCCCAGATATATATCGGTCCAGTCATTTGAGGGGAAAATAAAAACCGACTTGAAAATCAATAACCGCTGGTGCCGATTGTCCAAGAATTGACTCTGGTGGTCCGAATGGTCTGGTGGCTAGGGCGTAGGCATTTGAAACGATGGAAGTGCTCTTGGAAGTGTATGGGCGGTTGTTACTTCCTGGCTGCCAAAACCGTGGAAGTTGATTGATTCTTCGGGTACCTGAAACCGAAAGTGAGTTAGTGTTGCATGACCGCAGAGTCCAGGGGATAACTGCTTGAGGCCGGTCACACATAGCCTGTATCACCTGGTTTCTTGGGTTGATTCCGTATTCGTAAACTTACCGCCGGTCACGGACCACTGTAGGGTAAGTCGGGATATAAAAGTGTTGGGGTCGACCTTTTCTAAACCCCTCTCTCCAGAGTGGAGAGACAGCATAGGCAGCTGGCATGCTGGTCATCTGAGGGAAACACCTTGCTGCTGTTACATCCCTGTCGCCCAGCAGTGCAACTTCGCCCACAGACCCCCAGCACAGTGTAAAAAATTCTTACACTATGCCGGTAACTGCTTTTAGTCTAATCGTTATCTTAACAACCTTCTTGGCATGGTAGGACTTGCAGGAACAATAGTTCCAGCCAGTGTAGCTTGTTAAGTATTTGCGATGTGCAACCCCAACCAACACGTCAAGGTAGCAGCTATCGGTCGATGGATACTAGGTTCGAGTTTCGGTGGGAACACCATCACTCAATGTGGATTGTAGTTACGTCCAGAAGATGAGTTCCGAATAGGACGAAATGCACATCCGAGATTCCGCTGCTAGTTATCATCCGCTAGATTAATTCTTTTTTTAATAATAATAATTTCGTTTTTATTCCAGAAACAGTACTTGTGGTACAGTGTGGAATTTTCAGCACATATCTACAATATTGCATCTAATTTCATCTTTTTTTTTATTTTTGATTTACAGCTTGATTCCACACTGTATTTTTAGTACAAGTATAGAATTTTCAGCATGGATATCGGTAGCCCAAATTTTGCAGGCCGACCATAGATATCAGGTGTGCGCCGGCGTGGGCTCGAACCCCGGACCACGTGCATGGTCGGCGAGAGTCCTAACCACTGTGCCACCGATGCGTTTTAAAAGGAGTATTACAAAAAATAAGTATAAAAAAGAACGACAAACACCAAGAAGAAACACAAAAATAACAAAAACAGCAAATAAAAATACCAAGTAGAAAGAAAGATAGACACCAATAATGAAAACATATTTCAGTATTAGGCTGTGGAATCTATGATATGTGTATGCGTGGTGAAACAGTAACAGCTATAATCATACAAGAAATTATGAGATGTTCTTAAGAATGTTTATAGCCAAGATGATCAGTTAATTTGATTGAACTACACTAAACAATCATAAAGTAAACATTTCAGGGTTTTTATTTTTATTGTCAGCACAAATGCAGTGTTTGTTGTCGTAGTGTGGGTAATCCTGCACAATATAAAATCTTTAAGATGGTGATAGTGGCGTTCACAAACAAGATTGTCAGTTAAATAGTGCCGAACAAAAAAAAGAAAAACCACAAAACTAATATTACATGATGGTTAATGACAGGACAATTTTTTAATAATCATAGTGATAATATAGTCGGACCCAAGTAGATATACAAAATAAGGAATAGAATGAAGAATAAAAAAGTAAGCCAATAATAATAATTTTAAATAGCTAAGTATGTTTAAGAAGGTTGTTCACTATAGAGTACAAATAAGAGAGTATAAGGGGGAAATAACAAGGGCCAAAATTATGTTATTAACAACAAAGTAAGTTATAGGTTTCACGCTTAACATTGTCTCTGTCACTTGTCTGTCACTTCATATCTGGCATCGACGAAGCTTTCGTAATAGGAGCCAACATATCAACAGAGGCTGTCTCGATCAACAAGAAAGTCAAAATCGATTTAAAAACAACATAAACATGAAATAACACCAAGGTGATATAATTTATCTGGAACGTATAGTGTATTTGCTCGAGACTTTTTAGACGTTCTGATCACATACACCCACAAACTTGTGACAAAAATTTGAAAAAAAAAGAAAACAGTTAGGAAAAGGATCAAAATGTTTATCAGTATAGGTCAAAATGTTTATGGGTCACGATCAAATATAAAGGGGTGGGTAAATAACGGGGTTGAAAATATTATTAGGTAAAATAAGATTGATAACAGTAAGAGAACCATTGAAAACTAGGGAGTACTGCCAGTTATCTGTCTCCTCCTCCTAGTTCGGGACTCATCGGCAATACTCACCCACTGGGATCCAACCCCAGGATCTACCGGTTACACGGCAATCTTGTGGACCATTCAGCCAATGGCTCATGGATTTTAGCTTCGACCAAGTCGTAATTTTCGCGTAACCACCAACTAACCAATGTCCGGGGCAAGTATTTGTCCTCACTCCCGACCGGGTTGACCTCACTGGCACCAACTAGTTATCATATCGTGGTGGTGTGATACAGACAGTGTGAGCCAACGGAATGTTATTCTCACAGGTTCCCAAAGTTCACTACTGCATTGGCAGCAGAATATTGTGTATATTTGAACACTATATTTCTTATCGTTTGATGTGAACCGAAATCGCACGCTCAGTGATTGGTTAACGAATTTAAGCTGTAGATATATGAACAGTGGTTTGATTAATGAAAAATATACTTTGGTGTCCGTGTCTTGCCTTCTGTTGTTACAATATTACTAAGCTATTCACCTTCAGCAGTGACTTTCTGTAGGACTGTAATGGATACATTAATTGGTTACTGGAAGAAGGGATAACCGACCAATGGACAGTAACTTAGCCTCCATTCACATGACCACTGTTATTACCAATGGTGAATGCAATGAAATGATAACCTTATTAGTAGATCCTGTAAGATTAAATCGCCTACAAATATATTAATTCCCACAGTCAATACTGACAACAGTTAAAACACAGGTCACTTGCCTCTAGAGTACAAAAATAACACAGTTATATAACAAGCAGGAAAGGATCGGAAAGGCAAGACAGACAATTGTTAATTGCTTGGAAATCACCTTGGAAATCTGCCGTGCTTAGCATAAAGAAAAAGTAACGTATCTTCAATACTAATGTCAAGGCATTCAGTACTTCTGTATGGTTCAAGAAGCTGGCCCACACATCACCAGAAGCATTTGTAATTGGTGGTTGCTGACTCTTACATCAACACCTATCTTCTCTGCCTCGATACAGAGTATTAGATGGCTGGTCAAAAAGGATAATCAATTAGAAAATCTGGTCACAAATCGACTGACAACCTATCGCCGAAAGAATATGCAGAAGATAATGGAGGTGGATGGATGTGACGTGCCCTGAGGAGGTCGTGCGACGAAATCACGCAACAGGGGTCAGATTATTACCGAGTGGGGAGCCGCAAGGTGAGCATGAGTCGAAGTGTGACATGGCAGGCATGGTCTGAGGAGGGAATAAATGCGTATGAGGAATGGTAGAGTCAGGTGGGAAAGACTTCAGAAAACTTAATAGAATCGACATGTCCCAGTGAAGCCCTATTTTCTACTCGGGATCCAAGGGAATAATTAACATAATGATAGATACCAAATGGTTATCCTCCAAGTAAAGACAGAAACATACAGTAAAGCATTAGTGTGTAAAACAAAATGTTTAATGAGTCACACTTACCTGCACACGTATATAAGAAGGCAATATTAACAACAGGCACACATAGTTAACCCTGATTGGTAAGCGTTTAAAAAAAAGAATAACTACTCATCAAATGAAAGTCACAGTTAGCGTTACAGAAGTGATATTTGATTGGCAGGTTGTCAAGTTACTTTTGCCTGTTACAATCATCAGTTGAGTCTTGTGATGAGTTGATAGGGTACTGAATTAGTGAATCCGAGGTTGTTTCTTCCAATCTTGCCACAAACCAGATCTCTATTCCTTCCTCCATCATCTCCCGTTGCATCAATATAACAGTCTAATTAATTCAAGACTGTCTAAGGTAGTCTCGCAATTAGATAATTATTACCCAAGTACCCCTTATAGCTGTATCAATCGGTATGTTGATCACTAAGGTATAGTTTGACCGGTTTATTTGGTAGTTGACGCAAATTGTGCTGAATGCAGTGTGAAGCGATCTATTATTGACCGCTACGTGTACTCTTGTGTGGGTGTAGTTGGAATCATAACGCACTCGCAAATTATTTTTAAAAATTTAACATCATATCAGCTCGTTCAGTTTCCTTGGGTTTCGGAATGAACATAGAGCTTCACACTTTAGGCTTTGAAGATTCTGTGACAGTGTCGTTATTTACAGGGGTACAGTTGCTAGTCTCATGGCCAACTTTCCCTCTTTACAGAGATTGTTACCAGTCAGTAAACTAAACTTTGTTTACGAATCTGTCTGCTGGGAATCAAACGCGGATTACCAGCTTGGATAGATGACACACAAAGTTCCACAGATAGTGATTAAAATCTTATTCCGCTATTGGTTTGTATGGATTTCGTTGATTGGTTACAGGATTTCATCATGAGCTGACATCGGTTAGAGAACCGTCGGAAAAACCACCTGGGAGTGCTGGACGGCTGTTACGTCGTAGTTCGAGGTTCTTCTTCTTCTTCAGAACGCACCCACCAGGGTTTGATGAAATATTTTCATTTTATTTCACTTTGATCAATAATCAGAACTATGAAGCGAGTTTTTTTCCTCATTTCTGACTCATCTTCTTGGTAGGGACTAGTAGTCTAAGCAACCAGGCTATATTATTCAGAAAGCTGAACATCTATTTTGCTGGGAAAAAACTCTAGTGAGCTGGTTAGAACAATCATAAAATGTTACTTCACAACCTGAGTGTAATTCAAATTTTTTTTAATGTGATGGGTTAGTCAAGAAGATCTGTAGCTCTTCCTTCTGAACCAGTTAGCTTAGTAATAAAACATTCAAGATCAGAGTGTATGAAAGCGAACTGCTATAATTTTATGACTGGGGATAGTGATATCACATGCATTTAGGCATTTGTTCTGATGTTCAACAGATAGCAAAATGGTCTTAAGATTGTTGAATGTATTAGACTAAAAGGTATTAGAGAACTTTACCTGTTGAAAAGTGGTTTGTGCAGAATAATATGGTACCATCATTGTTTATTTCGTTGGCTTCTAATTAACTGATGCTTATAGGCTAACTAAATTATGAGGTTTACGTACAGAAAAGTTTTAACATGCAAATTTTTCATGATGTTAGTTGACAGAAGGTTCCGCAGTTAGTGAACAGTACTCAGCGAATTGCGCTTATATAGTTTTTTACGCAGGGAGTTCAAGTTTAAACAAAATAACTGTATGCATACAATGATAAAGGAGTGACGTCATAAAGGCGAGAGATGCGTAAGATACTGAGGGACTAGTAAATCAGGTAACAATGTACTGAGTTCAACTCAAATGATAGAAACAAGAGACAAGCAAAATTACACTATATCAAAGGTAGGTGATGTTCACGTAATCAAACGAAAGAGAGAGAGAAAAGATATTTAGTTACCAGGTGTGCAAGGAAAGACTAATAACTGCTTCTTTATGAACACATGAATCTGGTTTTAGGCGTTTGATAGAAATTGCTTCGGTGAACTTAAGGAGAATGGAACTCCTTTGTCTATTGATAATTTTAATAGATTTCGGGATTTCCACCTTATGACCCGTATTGAGGAGATGTCTGGTAATAGCGCTATTATAAGAGTTTGTTCCCTTGAGACATAGGCTTCTTGGCACATGTTCAGAAAGTCGAAGGTGTGACCTTCTTGGTATTCTCCCGATATAACTTCTCCCGCAGATACACGTAAATTTATATACACAGTCGGAGTTAACACGAGAAGGGTCAACTTTCGACTGCACCGAAGAGCATGTTGTTTGATGAATGATAACCAACTTAGCTGCAGGATAGGCTCTGGCTAGTGACGTACTCAGTCTTCTGTTGACCATTGCTACAATTTTTTCACCTTTAAAATCTAGTTGAATAAAGACAGGCTTTTTTTCAGCTGTGACTTGCTTGATGTTTGAGCCTTCACATCTTGCATATTTATTAGTGATACTCCGAAGGTAACACTTTTCCGAGAATCATTAGTTCTTCCTCTAATTTCTTTGCAGAGCATATTCTCCTAACTCTATAGTACAGAGTTTTGACTAGTCCGCGTTTTAGAGCTATTTGAACAAAAACTATTAAAATGTACGTAGTATCCATTCCATGTCAACTTTTTTCAAGTATGTTAAAACTTCTCTGCACATGAACTTAGTGATAATTTAATTAGGCTGTAAGCAGCAGCTAATGAGAAGCCAACGAAATAAATGATGATACCATCTTATTGTGCACAAACCACACTGTTGTTCTCGATTTATTTAAATTCATCAAGGGGAATAAATGCATGAAGTTTGCCTGTTCAACTGAAATTGACTGAACTAAATTTCCAATGTATAGAAATTTGCATAAAACGGGAGCAACTCAAGCTACTACACCACATAAAACCACAAATTATGGTAGAAAATTAACAAAGATATGCAGGGAAGCTATATATAATAGACGGAAATGCTCAGCAGAGAGAATTATTTCCTGAAGAACGATGAAGATCTTATCAGTCTGGAACAGGATATCAAAGCCACGGTAAGGCAAAACATACCTTTCATAACATAAAATTAGGGGGGGGGGAATCTCCTCCACTCAGCATAAAGATTCAGATTTTCAACACCAGTATCAAGCTCATCATTAGAAAAAAATTTTGGATCTCATCACACCTTATCAGCGCAAAACTATCAACTGTTTCAAGCCTTCTGGAATCAGCACACTCTTTGACAACGGATGAGAAGGAAAAAGAAGAAGCGATATCAAATATCACCGAGACTCTCAAGCAAAATAACTACAGCAAAGAACTTCATAAACAAAGCCAACACCGACATTTTTGAAGTCACTGGCATTAACAGCTGATATTCCACATAGATCAGAAATGTCAAAGTGCATCAGAAGAGTACTCAATAAACACACCATCATATTTTTCTTCAAGACACTAGACACACTATGAAGTAATCTTGTCTGTGTAAAAGACTAAATCCCTAAGGATATTCGGAATGTAATGCGATATACATCCGACAAAAGTCATGAGAAATTAAGATTAGAAGAAATGAATACCGTAGAGCATCTATTCAACCACTGAGAAATCCAGATATAAAGGAACTTGAGTGCGTCGGTGGCATAGTGGTTAGGATGCTCGCCAACCATGCACATGGTCCGGGTTTGATCCCCGGCCACAGACGCACTCCTTTACCTCGCTAGGCCAGAAATAATGCTGGTAAAGAGGAAAAGTTCGGCATGAAGCTAGCAAACCCATCCTGTAAAATAAAACACTGCTACAGAAACTTCAAGCCACTAGCTTGAAGCCCTATGTTCCACTTGGGAACGTGAAGGAAAACAAAGAAGAAGAAAGGAGCTTAAAAAAATCACTAGCCATAGGTCTACATGCTATAGAAACAGGCCACAAGATTGATTTTGGCAATATTGAAATAGTCCAGAAAAAGCATTTCAGGAATCACAAAGAACATCTAATATCAGAAGCACTTCATATCAAATTGAATCCGAATTGTCTGAATGGGAATGATGGACTAAAGCAGCATTTAATCTGGTTACAACACTGTCCTCCTAATCCATGAAATGACAAAGTTAGCACGAATGTGAAAGCCAATTTCATCATGTAAACATATGCTATTTTTTATTATTTTATACACTTATCAAATCCAACAGTCTACATTTGGTTTTTGTATACAATTGGTGGATGGTGGCTAGCAGTGGAATCCAGGATAACGCGCATTTCCTCCTATTTGGGACTCGTCAGCTGGATGTACCTGCATTTCTCAGTGAGTGATGATGTTCCCACCGAGGCTCGAACCTAGTGCCCATAGTTTCAAACGCCAAAGCGTTATCCACTAGACCACTTGGGCCATGAGTGGATAACGCTTTGGCGTTTGAAACTATGGGCACTAGGTTCGAGCCTCGGTGGGAACATCATCACTCACTGAGAAATGCAGGTACATCCAGCTGACGAGTCCCAAATAGGAGGAAATGCGCGTTATCCTGGATTCCACTGCTAGCCACCATCCACCAATTGTATACAAATAAAATCCCCAGACATCGTCGAAGCATCTGCACAAGAAGCCGACATGTCAATCTGCGACCGAGCACTTCGGTCCAATCAATCAACGGGAAAATCAAAAATTCAATTCAATACATTTGGTTTTGTTATCTTTACCAGTTGGCCAACTTGACATCACAAAAATAACCCCATGCTGAGGAAAAAAAATTAAGTTGTTATATATATATATATAAGTTGAGATTTTGTAAATTCTAGTTTAATAATACTTTGATAAAGCTATTAGCAGCAGCATTAAATGGCAAAACTCCAGTAAATACATCATCGTTTTGTTTTTCATTCATTGGGAAACACAAAAAAACCCTTAAATATAATGAATTTCATACACCGAATGCCTAAACTTTTTCAAACTTTTGAAAGTTAACTTAATTTGGATGTATATATAAACAAATGTCAAGTCATTCAGTGCTTCAGCATGGTTCAGAGAATTACCTTCGCCGTCACTAAAAGCATTTCTCATATTTGACTTCAGACTTTCATCAATAACTATCCTCTCTGCTTCAATGCTGAAGATCAGACCCCCAACCAGGAAGAATATGCAACTAGGAACTCTGTCAGGCAGTGAACTAACTAAGAACCTGTTACCCAACAAATATTTAGAACACAAAATAATTGAGCAAAGAATATCCTTTTCGATAAATTCTTCTTCTGGCTCTACAATTATTTACATGTTTATATACGTAGAATATTCTAGATTAGTAGTCTATAACGATACTAGTGCTTTTTTAAATAATATAATAATAAAGATATAGTAGGAAATAGAATATCAGCCAAAATTATGGAAATTTCACAAAAATTCAGGATCATACCAACCTAGATGGCCAAGGTAAGGACAATGTCTGAACTAACTTCTTTTGGATACATAAATTAAGCTTTTTATTGTGCATCCCAACAGCCAGCCTCAGCAATGTTTAGTAAACGAACTCTTAAGGCAAAATTGAGATTTATTGGTATGTGGTAAATGACTCTGAAGGCCTAGTTAACATCAATCTTGTGTTCTGTATCCACAAGATGAGATAGAATAGCTCTACGAATAGATTTTATTTGTCCTTCTCTCAACCACGCAAAATCCGACGAGAAACACGCCTAACTGCATGACTTATGTAACTGGCCCACTCCACAGGAGCAGTCAAATTTGTAAATACACATGGAAGAGATGAAATTAGGCAGTTTAACTTTTACTCCCGAACTCAAGAAAGGAGTGGTTTTGAAGACACAGAGTAATTCAGCAGTAGGGAATGCTCTTTTTACCTCATTTCTAAGGCGCTGTGTTAGTTTCTCGCTGGTGTTGTCCCCAAGGATCTGCATTTGTGAGATTAAGCCCTTTTTAGGAACTGTTGGTACCTTGGGCAGTTTTGTGCGTCCAAAAGAAGTTAGTTCAGACATTATTATTACTTTGGACATCTAGGTTTGAATGATCCTGAATTTTTGTGGAATTTTCTTAATTTTAGTTGATATTCTATTTCCTACTATATCTTTATTATTATATTATTACAAAAAACACTAGTATCGTTATTCACTACTAATCTCGAATATTCTATGTATATATTTGCGGAGCTTTCATCGTCTTTCTGGACGACATCTTTAGCGCAGTATTTAGGATAAAGTGAAATGATTTAAATCTCTTCATGAGTCTCCCGGTAACCATCTTTAGATATTTATTGACCGTTTTCTATTGATTGGGATTTTAAACTTCCTGATCACCCGATTTACTTCTTATAAGTTGGTATATTTCATCTATATTAACGTGTTTATTAGTGGCATTTTTCATTTGAGTACCAGGCTTCTAGGAGTTCTCTGACTGCACATTTGGAGTTTCCTCTGTTTAAGATTTTAACATTATCCCAATCAAATTGATGTCCTTAATCGTCTGTATGCATTGATACTAAAGAATTTATATCATGTCTTTTCACGGCTGATTTGTGTTCCTGGATTCTTATTCGAAGGGGACGCCCACTTTGGCCGATGTAATGTTTGTTACAGTTCACACAATTTATTTTGTAAATGGTGTTAATTTTATCTCCTTTTTCTATCGGATCTTTTGGTTTGCATAAGATAGAATTAAGCGATTCAGCTGGTTTGTGTGCTACATCTATATCAAACGGTTTCATTATTCTAGCCGTTATTTCAGAGATGTTTCTGATATATGTTAGGATGAATTGCTTTTTGGTCTTTGGTGATGGTTCTTTGTTGGTGCTTTCATTCGATTTTAAACATATTTTGATGAAATTTTTTGGATAACCATTCTTCTTGAACACCGTTTGTAAGTATCTTTCTTCCATTCTTTTCAACTCTGGTGTGCTACAATGTGTTTGAATTCTTCTAAACAATGTCTGCACACAGTTTCTTTTGTGAGTAATTGGATTGTTGCTAGTATAGTTGAGTATTTGATCTGTGTGCGTTGACTTTCTGTATACTTGTGTTTCTAAATTTCCTGTGTTGGTTCTCCTGATTAAGACATCTAAAAATGGGATTTTGTTATCTAACTCTTCTTCTCTTGTGAATTTGATGTCTTCAAATATGTTATTTAATAATTTATGGGTATATTCTAAATCATTTCTCTTAATTATTACAAATGTATCATCAACGTAACGTACCCAGATATATGTATATAAACATATGTATACAATTGTAGAGCCAGAAGAGAAAATTATCCCAAAGGATGTTCTTTGCTCAATCATTTTGTGTTTTATAGATGTCTGAATGAATATTTTCGCTATATTGAAACATTTAGAAGATGGAGATAGATCGAACATACTTTGAGGAGACTGTTAAGTGAAATCACCCACTAGACCTGGGACTTGAGTGGAACTCAGTTGGGAAACAACGAGTTGAACACAGTCAACTCGTCCAAAGTTCACCTGGAGATCAGAGCAACCATTGAGTCAGCTAAATTGAACTACAACGAACAGAATAAAATGGATATGTGCTGCCAAAGCCCTATAGTCTGCTTTGAACCTAAGGAAATAGTAACATTACATATTATATATGATGAATCTGGGAGATCATTCGAAGTGAATTTCACTGAACCGCCGAGAATAATTTTGAGCTATCTTAAAACAAGCAATAAAGGTTAATAAACTCGAATCGAACAAGCCTCTGCAATTTTTAAACCAGGTCTCTGTGTACAAAAGGAGATGGTCGTGATTCTAAATCTACCATGGTAATACGTCTTACTTATTATTCTACGTCTTATTATTATTATCATCATTATTATTATTCTTGATTCATTTAAAACTATCCTTTATCAGTAGGGTTATCTTAACTCTCTTCAACACTATTATTATTGTTATTATAACTATTACTATTAGTCTGTTTGCAATTCTCGTTATATTGTCGAATGACTAATTGTTTATCTGAGTGCTGTAATTGAAGCGTAATGCAATTTATCTTAATTTTGATCTCTCATACTCTCTCTCCCCTTATCTATTTGAGCATGACCTGTAAAACATTCGCACCCGTCTTTCTGCATGACTAATTCAATGTAGTTTGTTTACTTATCAATCTTATATCTCCCAATGTAATTTCAAAAGTATATATATCCATGTATGCAGAGTATTCAGCTGACGAGTTCTACCGAAATTTGACGAATTCATTAAATCCTGCTTTATTAACCTTTATTGCTTGTTTTAAATTCGTATCGGGAAATAAATGTTTTCATTTTGAGCTATCTGATTAACACTTTCTCATGCCATTGATTTTCAGAGTATAGAGCACCCTCGGCAGATAGTCTACACCTCTCTACGTAGCTGGTTCAAAATCAACAGTCAAAGTCTTCATGCACTGAAGTGATGTATTGGTTTGATCAACACTCCTCTCAAACTCTTTTCTTTCAACTCACTTCTATGTCAAGCAAGGGTTTAAATACTACAATGATCAAGTTCGGTTAATGATTTTACCGATTTATTCTACTATACTTTAATCAATTATATAATCAAAATAATCATAATTAATGTTTTCTATATTATATTAACAATACATAACTAACCATTAACTGAAACATTCCACGTCGTATTCTGTTCATTTCATCATTCCAATGATCCCAAGATGATTTGATCCAGTCATCAACTTCATTGAACCAATTATCATCAAAACCATGTTGACCATACGGCATAATAGAATCTGAATGCCTATTTCCATTGCTGCGAAAATTACTCTCTAAACCTTTGAAAAAATCTCTACGATGTTGTTCAAAGGTTCGAGTATCACGATTTACAGGGATAGCAATAGATCTATCTCTTGACATATTATTTAATGATCACTCCAAATAAAAAGTTATATAATTAATTGTAAATAAATAAATAAAATTAATAGTTAAAGTCAGAATAATCAAAACAGCTGGATGAATAGCTGTTAAATTTATTGTTCCATTTTAATCGAACTAACCATATGATTGGTGTTTAAGTTTTAGTTGGCATAGGTAATAACCAATCAGCGATTAGTAATATCACGTGATCAAATCAGTTAATTTATTGATTTACTAGCATTATTGTTTAAATGTACGCGTTGGATTGGATGGATTTTTGGTGAAGACAGAGTCTTTTTTTTGGAAAGACACTGCTGTGGTGATTGTGGGCGGTTTTACTTCGTTACATTTTTCGTTTTTACTTTTTTGGTTAGGTATAGGTACACACACAAAAGAGAAATTTGTAAAATTGGAGGAACAGAGGAATAAATAAATAAATTAGTATTCTAAAGCTTTGTCTTGGTTAAAATTAAAAATAATTAGATCAGATCAGAATAGAGTTCACCATGGTGTTTATAAAGATGACTAGTTGTGTTAGGAATTCTTCACATTCAAAGCTCACTAATTAACTATTTGAGGTGAAAGAATGTATTACTCATAGTCATACGATTCTAGGTTTATATGACTATGGTTTCAGTCCATTTTTATGCTTTTATTAGATAAATTCATTTATCAGTAGATAAGAATAGCAATGTTCAGTATTCTGAGGGAGGATAGATATTTACTTATCGCATTCAGTGGAGCTTACGCTATTAATATATGTGTAAAACTTTGGCACTGTGGTAGTAAGTAATTCCATATTAGTTTGCTTATTAGATGTATCACACAGTGAGTGAAACAGTATTATAATTCACCGGATGACAAGGTTTCGAACAAAATTTATGGCTATAGAGGCAGTCATAAACGAACTTATTTCTGACCAAGAACTCGAACTTAGGACAAAAGTTCCACTTGAGGACATAATGCTGGGAGTACAGCTATGCCTGACTTCCACAGTATTTAAATTCCAAGAGAAAATATACAAACAAAACTGAGGTAGTTGCCATGGGATCACCAATATCCCCGGTTGTAGCAGATATATTCATGAATAGGTGGGAAAACATAGCGACTGAAACGTTCACCGTCACCTCAAAAGTATGGTGGAGGTATGTAGATGACACATTCACTGTACTCAGAACACAAGATATAGATAGATTTTTTGAGCACATCAACTCGAAGGTAGAGGAAATTCAATTCAATTATGAATTGGAAAGTCAGGAAGGGGAACTTCCAATGTTAGATTGCAACGTAAAAAGGAAAGAAGATGAGAAGTTAAACACTAGTGTTTATTGGAAACCCACACATTCAAACAGACATTTGAACTTCTGATCATCGCATCCTATGTCAGTTAAAATAAGATTGGTGAAATGTTTAAGTGACAGAGCACAAAAACTAAGTAGTGCCAAGGAAAATCTAAGACAGGAAGTGAGAGATATAAGTGAAGCCTTGAAACTTAATAAGTGCCCCTATAAATTAGTCAGGAAATATGTAAGGAAACGTAAAAATAAAATAAATAATGATAGTAGCGATAGTGATAATAATAATAACGATGATAACAATAGTGATGATAATAATAATAATATTAATAACGACACCAACAATAAGAATCTAAATCATCAGCAGTAATTCCATACAAGGAAGGGACTCGGAAACCTTACGAAGAATTCTTAACAAGGCAAGAATAAAAGTGGCTGGCATTCAAACCAACCACAAACTCAATTAGAAACAAGCTTTGTAGGACAAAAGATCCTGTAGAACCAATTAAACAAAACATTTTAGTTTATCTAATACCCTACCTGTAATGATTGTCAGGTCAAATACATAGTCAAATCAGTAGAACAGGGGCAGTCAGACTAGGTGAACATAAAAACCTAGCAAAATCTGGATTGATTGACCCGAATGCGATGAAAAACCTAGAGACTAGTTTAGCTGTAGTGCTGCATTCAGTTACACACAACCACACAATAGGATGGGATAGGATGACAGTTTTAAAATGTAATCTAACAGCGGGTGGAGGGAGAGATTGATAACAGAAGCTTTGTTTATCGAATCAACTGCAAATACATGTAATAGGAATGATTCAACACCTGTCCCGACCGGCTATCTGGAAAATTCTACTACCCCAACGATGACAAATGGGGGAGAACAAAGAAAACTATAAAACTCAAGTTTCGAAGTCGTGTGATTATAATTGATGTGATTATGAACAGCAATGAATTGTTTTCGAAACGTCATCCAGTAGATAAGACTGTTGCACTCACTGTGTGATACATCTAATAAACAAACTAATATGAAGCTTATGCTATATATAGCCAATTGGTGTGAGTTAGAATTCGAGCGCCGGCGATTATACCTTATAACCTGAGACTCCTAAGTTTGATTCCCTATAGGATAATTGGTCTATACTACTGAAGAGTCACAAAGTAGGAAGAAACGGTGCTGTTCAGAAATCTCTGGTTTATGGTTTCACTTTATCTAGTGTCACTTGGTGGAACTTACTTGAAACTATTCAAATCCGTTCAGAGTAACTCGTTAAAATATCCAATGTATCCACTTCAATGGCAACCGTTAAGAAAAAATCTGGAACTGATTTCTTCGTAAAACAGTGAGTGTATTAGTGTTGCGCGATCACATACTTCAGCGGGCATTTGTTTCAGGTCGATCGCATAGAGCTGGAATGAACTATGTCTTTATGAAGACTTTGTCATCCATAAGTTGAGATATAGAGTGTTTTTCGGACTAATCTTCTCTAGCTGCCCCGTCTTCAAAACAGGAGGAAGTATAACTCTTTCTGATCGTCTGAGGGAGACACATTACTGCTTTTACACTCCCTGTTCACCAGCAATACGACTAGGCCCTGGAATACATAATATAGTGTAAAAGACTTACACTATGATGGTAAATGCTTTCAAGATAAACACTATCCAAGCTTATCACCGTGTCATGATAAGATCATTCTTTTTAGCTAAGATCAAGATAATGAAAATCAAATGATGCTCGAGAGTGGTCTTGCTTGTGTATGGGGGGCTAGGTGGATATTTATTGAGCCTACATCAGTGTTTAGACGGGTCATTGAATTCAGGTGTACTTCTGGTATTTTGTGAAGACAATTTTGTTGGAAATCCGCAACAAACTCCTTTGATTACGTCATGGACTTATTGTCATTTTCTTCAGGAAGTTGTTCAGATCGGTTAGACTAAGCTCATGTGTCATTTATGCTCAATTTCGCTTTTAGAGGTGCTTACTTTGAGGTGATTTACATTGTAAATTACACGTACTCTGTCTTATTACTTGGTTGCTTAGATTATGAACTGACTTCAGTTAGCAGACCGCTGAAAACCAGAGAGTACTCTACAGAGGTTTTATGCTAGTTCAAAAATCTCCAGCATTAATTACCTATCACCTCACTGGGGAATGATCCAGGAACCTTCGGATTACAAGGTTAGCCCTGTAACCATTCATCTGAGTAGCTAAAATAGTTGTGTCACCCCTTCCCCAATATTATTAATTATTATTTCCTTTCTTGAGATCCAAATGGAATAAATGGCTTCAGAAGCACATCTTCATAGTACTGGGTTCTCTTGGTGGAAATCTTTAGCCGAAAGGACGATTGTCCTCCATATGAAGAAATTAAGAAGCCTGTAGATACAACAATGAATAAGGTTAAGAAATCTACAGCGGAATTAATACGCAGAATGAAGCCGTCACTGGGTGAGTCTAAATGGTTTAATTTAACACCTACAATGTATGGTACTATTAAAAAACATCAGGACACGACGATTGCCTATAAGCTTTAATTACCTGTTCACATGATCTCTTTCATGTTACCCTTCAGGTGTCCAACTCGTTGCTTCCCGTTCGGAATCCACTCAACGCCATGAAATGTGGTATCGTTTGAGTTTATTCTTGGTATATCTCCAATCGGTCTTCATTTCCTTTTTCATATTTGTTGGGTAAAAGTTCCCAAGATGTTTCGTTGTCTGACAGACATTCATGCTACTTTTTCTTTTGCAGTAGGCATCTGGTGTTCATTATCAAACAAAGGCGGTAGTTACTGATGAAAGTCTTCAGTAGCCTGTGGAAAATGCTTTCTTTTACTCTCAGGTCAAGTCTTTCAACCATATAGTAGAAACATCAACTAACTTGATATTAGTGATGAAAATTAGGAGTTTTTTAAAAAACTTTTTGCTATATGTCGTAGATCTTCGTTCTGACTTCATAGCAATGAGAGTCTGTCATTGATTTCCTGACCCCATCCCATCCCATCGCGACATCCTCATCCATCAAGACTGTAGGTGAAACGATGCTGGCTATCCAGTTAAGTAAAGGAAGATGACCTCCCTTCCCATCAATAACAATTAATAAATTGTTGTTACCAGCTGGATTGGGTATCCTCACCGTCTCTCTCTTCGCTACCTATACTACTTATAAATAATACATAAAAATATAAAAAAGTATTTACTTCCTTTTCTACTCAGTTAACTACTTTTATCATGTTACTTTTGAATAAATAAAGTTTTAGTGTGTTTTTTTTGTTGGTGTTGGTTTTGACTGAATCAAATGAGATGCTCTCATGTGCTCTCATGTATAACTTAAGACCAACTAACTTACTATCATTTTGTCATACTGTTTCTTTTTTAAAATTCAAAATTTAAAATCATGTCTTTTGTATATATTTTTATCTATTTATTGATTTATTGATTTTTATTGACCACTTAGTCAGAATCCTATTATAAAATAGATGAATTGATTTACAGAATACATTAGGTAACAAAAACAAATCATGAAATCTGTAGATTATATTATAAGAGGAAAAATAATTATTAGTCCACAGGAAATAAAATGAAACAGAGAAACTAAAAGCAAAAAGGGAGTTTACGATAGAAGCTGGATCAAAACTTTTGATTGTATTTTTCCATTCCTTTTGTTATGTTCTGAGTGGAATATAGGATTTCAAGTTTCCAATATAGAAAAAAATCCCCAATTAGACATTTAGAAAACAGAAAGATTGAGCGAAGAAATTGACTGCCAAAAGTGCATAAGATTGATTTTTTCACCAATATACCGTTACTGGAGACAGCGGATTTTATATGTGATGAGACTACTGCACAAAACATAGACATTGGCATTTTTGTATCCTCCTTGAAGGAGGTTATTTTAAGATGTAAAATGAATGTTCATTTCTTATTCAGTAAGGAATATTACAGACAAACTGTTGGTGTAGCTATGGGTTCCCCATCAGGTCTAATCCTAGCTGATTTTTTCCTCGCTAAATTAGAGAATGGACCACTGAAAGGAGTAATTAATGACATGGATTTCTACTGTCAATATATGGATGATACATTTGTGGTTATGAAAGACGAGAATGATGCAATGAACATCCTTGACAAGTTTAATGATGCACATTCAGCAATAAACTTTACCATAGAGAAAGAAAGTAATGACAGTATCTCATTCCTAGACGTCTTCATGGCAAGGAGAGAAGATGGCACACTAAGAAGAAGTGTGTATAGGAAGCCTACAACAACAGGTCGGTACACTCATTTTTTGAGTTTTGTACCTTTGAAATATAAACGTAACCTCGTGAAGTGTCTGGCTCATAGAGCTAGGTTGATCTGTTCATACTACTGCCTCAATGAGGAGCTTAAAATTATTAGAGAATTACTTAGAAAAAATGGCTATCCAGATGTATTCATTGAGAAATATATAAATTCAGCTCCAAGGAGAGTCAGTATGGCCACAGTCCCGAAAAAACCAATGTTCATAAAACTCCAGTTCCTTGGTGACAACATCAGCAAAATAATAACACAGCGCCTGAAGAATGCAGTTAAAAGAGCTTATTATGCAGCAGAGGTACGTTGTCTCTTTTCAACCACCCCTATTCTATGTTCGAGAAATAAGGATAAACTACCTAAATTTGCTTCTTCTATGGGTATCTACCAGTTTGACTGCAGCTGCGGAGTCAGCTACATTCGGCTTACAATTAAGCAGGTTCATCATCGTATTTCCGAACATCATCCAACATGGTTAAGCAAGGGAACTACAAGATCTATTCGTAGTTCTGTTTTAGCACACCTTGTAGATAGTGAGCATAAGGTTGATGTTAATGCTGCATTTAAAATTATTTATCGCATTCCCACTAACCTTAATTTTGCTTTACGAGTTCGTCTTCTACATACAGCTGAAGCAATAGGAATCCACCTGAAGAAGCCAAACCTGTGTGTGTTCAAAAGAAATTTGTACAGCCACTTTCCTTACCTTGGCCATCGTTACATGAATGTATAAGCTGGACTACTTCGCCCCTCTCTCTCTCTAAACTTTTAAAAATTATACAGATGATAGTTGTCCAATTAATTTTATTTTTCTGACTACTTCATCTTTAATTACATGTTATCCTTGTAAAATTATTTTATTCCTATAACCACTAAAACCTTAGTTACAAGTTATCATTGTCCAAATCGTTTTATTTTCTTTAACAATCTCTTGCGTAATCAACCTGTGCACATCCTTATTCCTTAATTACTCTACATTCTTCCGAAATTATGCATTATGCAATCAAGGTGTTGTAACCATTTCTACCTTTTAATTGTGTGTATTGATTTTCTTCGTTAATTATCACCCCCATTGACTAATTATTGCTATCAAACATATAGCCAATTGATTGGTAAATTTTTGTGTATTGTAATAAAAATGTTATATATATTAGAGTATTAGCCAGAGATAAGGATCTAATTGAAAATAAATATTTCTTCGCTCAGTCTTTCTGATATCATCTTTTGGCTTTAAAGCTGCTGTTTTTTTTTGGGGGGGGGTGGAGCATGGCAAGTCCAATGCCTAACCTTCTCCCTTCTCCGGAATTATTATTGGCTAGTTAACTAGGCTAGGTTTTAGAATGGATCTGCCGGAAATCAAACCTGGACCACGCGTATGGCTGAAGAGCATTCAAAGATTGAACTTTCAACGTCGGAACTTTTGACCAAAGCCTCCTTATTACCAATATCAGATGCATAAAATTAAAAATTCTTCAGCAAAACGCATTTATGACCTCATCAGGGGTCGAATCAAAGATCTAAGAGTTGCAAAGCAATCATGTTACTATTCAGTTATTGGGACGGGATTGAGTGGTTCATGGATTTTAACTTCTGCTTGTTATCGGTATATAGCGTTATCGCCAGCTAATGTCCAAAATTAATAGCAAATAGATGCCACTGACTTCCTGGTTTTCAATGGTTCTTTAAATGATATTGAAACCGTAGAAGACGAGACACTTGGTTAGAAAGGTTTGTTTGGAAACCGACATCTCCATATAGTCAAATTATGTACACCTTTTCTCACACCATTTGCACAGATCTTCCATCTTGCGCTACTTCTGGTCTTCCTTCATATTGTGTTTCTTTAAGTTCCTTTCACACCTCCCATGAATCTCCACAACTCTGTACCATTTGCTTTCTCTAATGTTTTTTTATGTCGAAGAATACCTCTTTCTATACTATGATAAATCTTATCAGTAGCACTTACCCTAGTACCGATTCACTGTGAAATCTGAATTGAAATTAGTCAATCCACGTCAACTAATATTTGATCCGATATAACAGTTTTTCGTGTGGTTGTATTCTGTGAGCTGGATAGTTGAATCGTGAACCTTTTATTGTCTCTTCAGATAACATTTTCAGCGTAGACTTCAGCGTAAGGTAAAATCATTCAAACTCTGCACGGATGACGTGTAATGACGGATCTCTCAAAAACACCCATCCATCAAAAACTTACATGGCAGGGAGAAATAACTAACTTCTGTTTGCAGAAAAAGAGATCTGGTTAATTCCTTGTGCTACAGGATAAGAAATATTTTTAGTTCTGTGTTGATACGGAATCGTATTTCGTAAAAGCTAAATTCATTGAATATGGTTAACTAGGCCGATTTCATTGACAAAAACACAAAAGTTAAACATTCTAAACTAGTTACTAACTTAGTTCCAGGGAAAACCATCTTCATGAAGTTCTGGAATTCAAACGTGATCAGTCTTCAAATATGCACAGAAATCAACTTTCTAGATTAGTCAGCAAGATATTCTTTGAAGTGGAACGCCAGCTAACCTTCACTAACTGTTAGTTGTCCTGCTTTTGTATAAGAGGTAAGGTTCCTCTTCTGATCACCTACATGTGCACCTGTCATGCGAATCGCTCTTGTAGAGTGAGATTGATGGGCTATAGCCACAGAATTCCATTTTACACGAATACAAGAACATATTCCTTCAAGGCTGTACAAGGAAGAAATGAAGGATGTGAGAAGCCCTATCCTAAAACATCCGATCAAATTCTGTCACACAACCAACCTTGATCACTATTTGAAGATTATCTATTGAAATCATGCTAGCCTTTCACATTTTCTTCATCCTTAAATTCTAAACATAGCAGAGAACTTGGCTGTTCATAAACTCAAGCCAGACCAATGTGTACAGTCGTTTTGTTTGTTTGATCTATGTACCTTCCCTGTATTATTACGACTGTTATTATTATTCTTTTCACTTTGATTAATTTCACGTGTCAAATTTACTATTTTGAATCAAGATTAATCACGGGGTGACATCTGTTAGAGAACCATTGGAAAACCAGCAGGAACCAATGGAAAGCTGTTTCGCCCTAATTTGGGACTCTTCAGCAGTACACATCCACTGAGTTTCGAACGCAAGACTTTCCGGTTACAAGTCATGCTCATATACCATTCAGCCACTGAGACCCAACGCAATGGTTCATAAATTCCAACTTCTGCCAATTAGTGACAGATATTCAGCGCAACAGCCAACCGGTGTCACAGACAAATAACTGTTCTTTTGTCCCGCATGGTCGACGCCACTTGGTAAGACTTTTCACTAGAACTCCAGGTAACTTCCTACATATGACTAGTCACTAGCGAGCATCTGGCTGATTATCAAGCGCTGATTATTGTCAAACTTTTCACCATGTCACGTAATGTTTTGCTTACCTTTTAATCCTATTAATTTTATATTCCTTTCCAAGTTCTATCTATGCATTCTACAAAATATTTTTCATGCATGACATTATGTGATTTATCGTTTGGTAGTGAACTATGATTGCAATCACAAGTACTTTATCGCATTTCACACTGTTAATACAAGTATTCACGCCTTTTATTTAAGTTTCCAAATGGCATATACTCTCTTAAAAATTATATATATATACAAATGCTTAGCTTGATAATAATCTGAGAATATGAAGTGATCAGAAAATACTTGGTTTGAGTGGTTCATTCTGAACAACTGTTTGGTACAATGTAAAATTCTCAGCATGTAGTACAATATTGCATCTGATTTTCTGTTTATATTACACACAGCGAAAGGGGAAAATAGTTAACACGGGATTTACACTGATAATACTGTTCAGTAAGAATATGAATATAAAATAACAATTCAGCGGAAATAGTGACAACGACAAATTAATCAAAGAAACCATAAAAAGGGCCATTTGCTTGCTGTTTCACAGTACATTTGTAGCACCATGTCTTACACATTTTCATAACTCAAAATGCATTCCAGATAATATATCTTAGAATCCTTAGTTCTCCTAGCAAAAGCTCTCGTAAAGTCCCCTCTAGCTCTATCTGATGAGAGGCGAAGGAGAGTTGTGTATAGAGTGAGAGCTCAAAGTCCAACAAGATAATATTCGCCGATTTATTGTACGGGTTTAAGTGTCTTTCCACAACATTATGAACGAGCTGGATTAACAGCACCATATTTGGCCTAACAACATCTTCTAGTACCCTTCGCAATGTAACGAAATCTTTCTTAGATAGCCCAGGAAAGGTTAAAGCGGAGGGCAATAAAGAAGAACTGGGAAAATACAAAGATTTTTACAAATTGTATAAGTAGAGACTGAGTGATACTGTGATGATAGCTGCCTGCAAGCCAATATTGTATGCAACAATTTACGTCAATGTTTGCGTCCCGAATCGGGTTCATGAGAAAAAAACACTAACAAAGCTTAACCTTGAGGAACTCAACAACCAATCACAGTAGACTTAGCGTGGCCGGATAAGATTCGCAGATATATCAACAGACTGTCTAAGAAACGGCTACAAAGAGATGACAGAATAGCCTTCAGCAAGAAAACAACCAATCAGAAGACGTTGCTTCTCTGCTAACAATAACGAATCATAATGTACATAAAAGTCTATAAATATCTTTTGATTTTCTCAATAAGCGATCTGTTGCCTGGCCCTTGTTGTTTTCCGTTGTTACAATACCACATTGTCTTAACTTAGATGAAATATCATCATGTTGGAAAACCAAGTAAGATCAGAAGAGAAGCATAATCCAAGGTATTTAACATTCGAATTAGTTCCAACTTCGATGCAATCTGTGATACAAGAAAGAACCACTTCATGTGAGTCACGATTGCTTCTGGAGGTGAAATTAACAACCTGATATTTGGAGAGATTTAGCTGAAGACAATTTGACAAGGACCACTGATCAATTTCTGATAAAAGGTTGTCTATTTTGGGACGATATGATTAAGAAGTGACCGGCATGGAAACAGTCAGTTCATCAGAATGAGGCAAATAATCTAAGAAGAAAGGAAACAGAAAAGGAGAAAGAACAACACTTTGAGAGACACTAGCTACAGTAAGTAAAACAGTGGAAGACTTTCCCGTATATACAGTGTACTGCTTCCTATCAGAAAAATAAAAAAGCTTCCATTTGTTTGTTGCACACCAAGCCCGTTTAATAAAAGAAGACTAGGTACAGAGTTGAAGGTAGATATGTTATCAGAGAAGGCACAATGAAGGTTCAAGGTTAAGTAACAGCAAGGGTGAGGTAATAGCAATACGTCAAAATCCAGCACATTATCCACTTGATTATTTCAGCGCCGTAGCAATGTTAATGTCTTTCCTAAAAGCAGGCATAGCATTTGTGGAAAATAATCGATTGAAAATATTATTAAGGGAATAACAAAAAATTTCAAACTAAAAAGACCGCTGCTATTTGTAATATAGTACCTCAATACACGATATTACATATAACTGATCATCAGTATTCAAGTATTGGTTTGTAGGGATTTGCTTGATTGGATACAGGATTTCATCATGAGCTGGCATTAGTCAGAAAACCACTGGAAAACCTAGGAGTACTGGACAGCTGTTTCGTCCTTTCCAGTTTGGGACTCTTCACAGCACGCACCTACCGCCACGGTTCGAACCCAGGAACTTCTGGTTACAAGGTCAGCGAGCTCGTAGACCATTAAGCCACTGGGACTCGATCCAGTGGCCAGTCCATGAATTCCAACTTCTGCCAATTCACGATATAGCGCAACTGCTAGCCAATGTCATCCATGGCGAGTATTTGTCCTCACATCCAACATGCTGCACCTTACTGATCATAACTTCCCACTGGAACCCCGGGTAACTATCTAACTGAATAGAGCCAGTCGCCAGTGAGCATCTCATTGACATTGAAGCATTGGTTTGTAGGGATGATTGGTTCTAACCAATGTCATGATGAAATCCAGTAACTGATCATCAGCATACTATATCCGTACTGAAAAGATGCAAAAGGACACACTGTGATGAGAAATGGCCAGAAATGATGGCTATTCATATCGTTATTTCATATGACTAATAACTTATAAACTGCAGTTTGCTTGAATCACTGAGCTATCTAACTTTTTCATCTCTGTCAAAAGGCATCATGTTTGTTAACTTTCATATTGCTTTCATCATCCAGTCACATCCGTGAATCGCAACATTCATTAGCTTACACATTCAGATAATTTCACATCTACTGTTATGAACTTTTTAAAGGAAATGAAGTAAATACATTACGGAGTATTGAGGCGTGCTTCAGATGGGACAATATGAATTTAAATGATATTTTAGAAGATGAAGCATATCAATGGATACACCTGGTACTCTTATATCCAAATTCAAGCGTATATTCTTCAACTCCCAATTCACTTCTCCTACATAGACCAGACCAGATCAGAAGCCAGATCAGAACAGTAAATTGATCGTTCAAAGAGTGAATTGCCAGAAGCTAGAATTCACTGGGCACTGAATCGAGTCCCAATGGCTGAATAATCTACGAGCCCGCCTTACGACAGATGGGTCCTGGGTTTGAGTCCCGGTGGGTTTCCAAATGATTCTCTGGCTAATGTCAACACGTGATAAAATCTGTGACTAAAATATGAAACATGTTTCAGGAGCATGAACAAAAGGCACTGATATCGGTTTAGCTAACCGGAGGGCATTTATAGGCAACCGAGCGTAACAATGTCAAATAATGTGAATGCTAAACCTCACACCTTCAGCATAACAAGTCAGCCTAAACAATGAAAGTCATCACACTATGATGGATGAACAAAGCTACAGACTAATCACTTTGGGGAATTGTTTACCGCCACAATGTATTTTTGATTATTATCAAGAGGTTGAAAGTAATCAGCGGGAAACCTTGCGTGTTGGTACTCGTCAGCAAAACATAAATGTAACCCTGAAGAAGCTCATATCCCTTTTAAGATGTGAACCCGCGGGATCCAGTGACGTATTCAGAGACGTTATCACTGAGCTATTCGTGTTCACAGTAGAACTCCTGTAGGACTGTAGTGGATACTTTGACTGAACATTAAGTGATAATAATAGCTTTATGCTGTACAGTTTTTATATAACGTAGAGAATTTTCAACAGCATGCATTGCATGATAGTTTCTCTTTTCCTATGATCGTCAAACAAAACATTAATTAACATACCTTACTGAAGTGCGAACCGATCAATTATGATGTTTCTGCTTTGTTTCCTCAGAGAAATGCACGACATATGATTGAAAGTTAGCTGTAAAAGCTTCAGTAGTACATTTTGAGATCCAAAGACATAACTCAGGAATAATTATCCCATATGTCGGGATATGTTACCACCTACACGATTTTGATTTATCTTAAATTTAGTAGAAACTTGCCAATCCGGAGGTAAGCTGCAAACATTTCAAATACTCGTGAGAGTAAATAATACCATTAGAGGCTATATAATTTAATAGAATGAAACGAAATGAAGAAGAGAAATTACATGCAAATATACAATGATGGAAGGCTTTTGGTAACCTAAGTTTTAAGCAAGCTGCTGAAAATGATACCATGCGTCTAGCTCTTCGTTTAGTGAGTACTGCATCCTATCAACCCAGTTTGCAATATAGTCATCATCCTAAGTGGCTAGCTGCTACTAAACAAAAGACTGGGAGCATGGCAATGGTTTCTACCTGGTGTCCAAACAAGGTTTTATCGATCATTTATTATTTGATAATTTTGCATAAGGAGGAAATACCTTGTAGTAGAACACACGCGAAACTCTGTAATGCGTTTAAATTCATTAATCAGAATAGACCTGTTATTGTTATCACTGTTCTTGTTCTCTCATGAGTGGCTTATAGTATACCATAAACAAAATTCAATGACATATTGTTCGACTCTAATTAAGGTGGAATGTTGACTCCATAGCTGGCTTCTTCAGATAACACTGATTAATAAAATGCCTGAATGTTTACGACAGATTCCCGGTCAATGTGTTCTTAAACCTTGCCACCTAGTTTACTAGTCCATAATGAGCCCAAAAAAGAGGGAATGTCTGGCATGAGGCCACCAATCCCAACCGGTAAAAACCAAGCCTTCAAGGCTAAAGTTCTATGTTCCACCCAGAACTCGAACAAGTGGAGAAAAACTAAGACGTTCCCTCCTTGTTCAAACATAATTGTTCAGTGTCAATGAAAGCTTCATGATGAATCGGCTGTTATTCATTAGAAAACACTAATTAGTGATTTCGAGTTTTTGGAAGATCAAATGTGATCATGTGTATAAGTCGAGCACAACATATGATTCTTTAAGAGATAGTGTATTCAAATATACAAGCTAAAATATGCATATGGTGTGATTTGAATTTCATTTGCATACAAGATTAAAAGCTATGTATGAGTGAAAAATATGTTTTTCCCGTGATTCAAACTCAAACGCATTGCTTACTACTTAGAAGTATTTAAGTAGTCTGGGTGAATTTACAAAATTTGTTCACTCAATAGTTAAAAGCACGTGTTTAATAACCAGTGATTCATAGTGCAGGATAACTGTTATCCGGTGGTTTTTAAGGCGGTTCCTTCTTATGATGGAATATAACCTGATGTTGGACGGTAGGAAGCCCTGTCTGACTCAGATTGCCGTGCTTTTTAACACTCATCAACATGGAGTTTATGCAACCTTCAAAGAACTCATGTCCTTACTGAAATTAAGACAAGGGTCGCCCATTGCTGCAGTCATAGACATTATCAGGACTGTATAAGACACTATGATTGAACACTAATCAGGAACTATAATTATGCGTTCAGTCCTCACTTTGATGCAGACTGAATTCAGTCAGTCAAGTTTTTAATCTGGCCACCATGGTAGATGGGTCACCATCATGGTGTCCTCTCAGTTGCTTTTATTAGAAGGTTGGGGGTATTCATCAAGAAGCCCTGCCTGACCTAGGCCTCCTACTTGTTGGTAGTTGCCAAAGGATGTATCTGAAGTCTTGAAGAGACACATTTCCCTTATGACATTCAAACTCTAAAAATCGGTTACATTCACACAAACATAACAACTGAAATCAAATGGTTTAATTTTGTTTATTTGGATGTGTCTACTAGTGAAGTATAGGATATACGTCTAGTCATATCAATCTGCCTACAATTCAATTATCTGTAATCTGAAGGTTAGATGCAGGGAAAGTGGAGTCAAATTTACAATTTGTAAATTATGTAGTTCACTGTGAGAATCCTTATATATTCCTTTTAGGGATTAACAAATATTCAGATCAAAAAATAGGTGATCCGTTTGTTATTTCAAACGGAGATTAAGAAATCAAGCAAAACTGAATGGAAGAACATACTACTAACTGTTTGACATGAGTAATATAATGCCACTCACGTCAACCATTGTTGCTTGCCTGATAGGCTGATCATCAGCTGTGTACGCAACTCAGACAGTCAAATCAGTTCAAAGCACCCAAGTTCATCCCCAAACGAGTGAATTAGACTTCTGGTGTAATTCGATCTAGTTTTCCAACACTACTAATTTGTGCGAATGATTTCCGACTACTTATAATAACCAATAGTAGTAAATACCCAAGTAGTAAATTTTTGTGAAGCTGAAAATTGGAATTTAAGCGTTGCAGTTTATTTTATAATAACTTAGGAATACTTTTGGTAGACTATCTGGTATAATGGTTAGTAAGGTTTAAAATGATAACTGGGCAGTACTCATAATGATAACAGTGAGGTTTGATTTCAGAGATTTCTGGTTCGAAACGCTCCGCGTCACACATCTTTGTGACATGGGTTCCTTCAGGTTTGCAGATAAGCCTTGCTGACGAGTGCCAACTAGCACGAAACCTAAGTCGAAGGTTTCCTACCGATTGCCTCCAACCATCTAGTAGCATCATATCAATGTGCACCATGATGGCGAGCTACTTGAAAATGGTGGCCACATTACAACCTGACTGATAGAATTCAGTCTGCACCAATGAGAGGACTAGACACATCACACTAGTTACTAGTGTCAAATCAAAATATCTTTGTCTCGCCTACTATCGTCCCCATTCAAATCTGTAATAGGTTGCCAACACAGGACCAACTCAGACAGTTTCACGATCAGTGGACAACTTGGTGTTCTCCTTCTAATCTAGTATGACTAAGATTTACTTGAGAGAAGACGTAGTTAGTCAGATGGTAGACTGATAATAATATTTTTAAGCGAAATGATACGACATAATGCGTTTTTTCAGTCGTTTGAGCTCCAAGCAACCACCTTCAACGGAAAAAATTTGAAGGAGGTCACTATACTCACTTACCTAAGTAGAACTGGTTCAACTGCAGATGCCGGCATGAGTAAGGATGTCAAAACCAGACCTCTATTACACTGAAGTCAGTTTGGAAATCTACTGCAGCCAGAATAACTAAAAAGATTCCAATTCTCAACACTAATATCAAACCAGCTGCTCTATACGGGCCAGAAACTCAGTGCGTCATGAAAAGCCTTCCCGGCAGGCTACTGCAGATATTTAACAATAACTGCCTTCACTGACTCAGCACTGAAGATCAGATAGCCAGAAACGATTAGCTATAAGGGACTCTGATAGGCAGCAAACCAACCAACAAACCTATTGCCCAACAGATATCTAGGGGGAAAAGCAGATAGTTCGGACAGGCGCTGAGGAGATTACTAAGTGACCTCATGAGTCAGGTCATGGGTCTAGTGGAACCCGAACAGGAAACTACCGGTTGGGCGGCCTTGGTTGTAATGAAGAAGATCGTATGTGGAGGAGATGAGGGCTTATGAGTGGCCGCAGAAAACAAGACAAAATAGGGTTTTTTCCTCAAAGCCCGATGTTACTTTCACACCCCAAAGGAATAATCATAATAATTTGCATTCCAAGTGTAACACTGGGCTACAAACTCTGAAGTTCCAGGGGCAGTGGTGCACTGATGTTTACGGGTTAGGGTTGCTAACTTCACAGTGAACTTTCCCTGCCTACCGAGCATACCACTGGTAAGCTAAGGTTTGTGGAGTTCGTCGGACGAAAATTGGACCCAGACCTCCCAAGTAACTAGTAAACACTCTACCAATCAATCACTGATGTACTGTATTGTATCACATTTTGCTTGGGTTCAAAGTGGAACACAGGGTTTGGGCAACATATCTCGACTTCACTCTGTTCTTTGTACCCTTTCTAACTGGCTTTATGACTGTCCATATGCTTTCATTCCCCTCTCACACGAATTCCTCCATGTCACCCTTGGACAGCATACCCAGCTCGTCCTTTTCTTATTCGATGGTCTCCACTTCTATTACCTTTGGGATACTTTTTGGGCTAAAAGGTGCTTGGCTACTTCGTTTCCAGACTTCCTTGTTGCTTATCCTTTCTAACCAACTGGCCATCTGATCTTCAGTATCAAGATAAACAAGTCAACTTTTGATTTAATTGATAAATAAGAAAAATTAAGGGTAAATCCAGGTGTTGTGGAATACTTTTTACTAGTGAACTCTAAACTGTCGAACAAACATTCAAGGTATTCAATTATGAAAAGCTTCCTCTCAAAGGAGTTAACAGTGTCCTAGTTTAGTCATTCATAGTCGACTGGGAAGGAAGGAAGGATTGTACCACATTGTAGAAAATTTGTAGTCATTTTTAACTTTTAAGGTAATTTTTTATTAATAGTGAATATGTACTATAGTATACTACTTAATCCATGTGAGATACCAATATATCATATGCATACTAACATATATTGATATATTTTCTCCAAAAAATTTGACATATCATGTTGTGTACAGCGATCAAATTGATCTCTTTTTACTACTTTCTAATCACATTTTCTATCTTATGGTTAAATGAAGAGGGAAAACTAACAAAATGTGAGAAAAGCAAAAGTGGAAATTGAAACACTTGGATACTTACTTTTGAGGCTTACTCACGTTTCCTCTTGTTTGCCTTTTATTTACCAAAAAAATTAAAGAAATTTAGTGTGATCAGATGTGTAAGGCAGTGCGTTTGGTTAGCTGTAGCCCACAATTACACACACACACACACATGCGCACTCACACGAAAAGAGGTGTTAAACACATGAACCGTACAATTATTTATTGAGAAAAAGCCTCTCAAGATTTAGTGAAATTGTGATTATAACAAGTTTATCTAGTCATTAAATCATTGTGATTTATGATCATCATTATTATTATTATGACTATGATTACCACTTAACATGAGAATATTAAGTACGTGTAATTAGTGATTCTTGTTTTAGGCGCCAACGATCAAATAGCACATGAAATAAAAGCGTAGAATTTTAAAATATGCTTTATGTAATAAAAAAAGGAGAAATATTGGGAACAAGATAAAGTAAAAGCTGTCGCCTAGTAAATCGGGCAAATTTAAATTGAGAAAAATTGAGGAAAATCCTAATAGAAAATGAATTTCCACCACATTTTATAGACAAGAATATACAGTCCTACAGGAGGTCAATCACGAGCCCGAATAGCCCAGTGTTAACGTCTCTGACTGCAGGCGGCACTGGGTGACGCGAGTTTGAATCTAAGAAGGGACATTAGTTCTTTCAAGGTTGCAGATAAGCCTTGCTGACTGTTGAGTGCCAACTAGCACGAAACTTAGGTTCAAGGCTTCCTGCTGATTTCCTCCAACTATCTAATACCATCAAATGAATGTTCACCGTGATGGTGAGCTACCTAGAATGGTGTCCATGTTGCAAACCTGACTACTAGAATTCGGTCTGCACCAAAGAAAGGACTAGATACGTCACACTAGCTACTAGTGTCTAATTAAAACAAGAATATACGATCAAATCCTATGAAATTTGGCTTACTATCCCTACCCAAGAAAATGCTGTACATGAGCTTTGAATTCAAAGGTGACTTAGCTTACATCATCATGAAAAGAAAGATATCACAATTCATGAAAAGAACACTCCCTGCTGCATCTCTGAGAATAGCCTTTATCAGTCGACAATTACTATTCAGTAACCTTCTGAAGGACAAGATACCGCTGTTGACCAACTCTAATTGCGTTTATCAATTCACCTGCTAATGTGTGGAGCTTGGTATATCGGTCGTTCGATTCCAGTTTTCTCCAGAAGGGTGTAAGAACACTACCCTGTATGGCTGCGAAGAGTTGGAAGTGGAGCAATAAGAAGCGTGATTATTGGTCAACAATGATCACCCTATCTCTACAGCCTCCGCCTTTTAGGTCATCTACAAGGCAAAAAGTAATTTGCCCAAATCACTACGTAACCGACTCATCTGTATTGCTGAAGCCATCTTCGGCTATCAAAACAGAAAAGTCAGATCTCTGTATACAGAAAAAGTTCATCCAAACCCTTCAACTTTCATGGTCTTAATCCCTCTATGCTAAAGTATGGTAATCACTAATCATATTTTGGCTCTACCAATTATTTCATTTTGTCTATTGAACTTGTATACTCTTCATTAACTAGGTCAATTGTTACTATTAATATTCTCACTATGAACTATCCCCGGTATTATGTCACTGGTTCCACTTGTCATTCTGAATCAACGTTAAATTCTATATTATTAAATTTCACACAATGTTGCGTAATGTTTTTATTTTATTCGATTTGTCGACTAATTTCATAATTGCACACTCCTTCCAAGTTCTATAAATCCTATGAGTTATACTATATATGACATTAATTCTTTCGCCATTTCACATTGAACTGTGACTATAATCACAAACATTTTAATTGTATTTCATACTGTATTTATACCTACCATTCAATTCCCTCACCGGATATATTTTCTTAAAAACCATATGAATACGATTGTACAGCTTGATAATAAATTCGTTGAAAACAGTCTCTTTGGTGAATCAATTGTTTTGATTTCCAAATTTAAATTATCACGATCCGTGGTTGTGAACGTACGAGTGACTTTGAGCCAATAAGTCAGAAAAACCAGCGGCCTTTGCACAAGAATGACGCTTAACTACAAGAGGAATAAACGAAAATGTATTAAACAGGGTATTTCTCTCTGAAAGGACTTAAAAATATACCCCAGTTATAATGACGAGTCCCGGTTTTTAAGCTGAATCAGTTTCTATATATACATGCATTCATCAAGATAACTGAAAATTAGTTCATTTTATGACACGTTCATTGCTCTTGTTCTATTTTTCAATCTACTTCAGAAGCCTTCGATTGAATTGGTATGAATCCCAGTAAGAGGTCGACGATTTCACCAGAATGGTTCACTCGATGATGGATAAATCCGAAATCTGATAGGTCATTGTAACCACCTTAATCTTAAACATGAATATTAGTGCCAGTAATGGCTGACTATTGTATAATACATAGGTGAGCGTTGGCACTACAATTAGGAATCACCCCCATAATTCTTTCCTGAAGTTGTGTTATAAATTCCTAATAACCACTATCTCGTACAAGGGACAATCCAAATCAAATTAAAAGCTTTCAGGGAATCAGGAGCTGCAGATAGACCACAAGCCAAGTTCAACACTCAAAAGCTGAAGGACCAGGCTACAAAGGACATCTTCATTGCAAGCATAAAGGACAAAGCTGAGATACAAATCAACACCAGCGAAAAGGTCAGCGTCGAAAAGCACTGGAACAACTTGAAAACGGTGTGGAGCCAAACCTGCATAGAAATTCTAGGCAGAAAAAAGAGACAGGACAAACAGTGGCTCACTACGGACACTTGGAAACTAATAGAAGAGAGAAGGACAGTGAAGCAAAAGATTATCCAGTGCACTGACGAGCAACAAAAACAGGAGCTGAATGCAAGCTACAATACACTGAACAAAAGAGTGAAGAAGAGTGCCAGGGAAGACAAAAGAAAATATTATGAAACCATGGCAAACGAAGCAGAACAAGCTGCAGGCAAAGGAGACCTCGCCACACTCTACCAAACAACTAGGCACCTTTCGGGCAAACGTTCGACACAGATTAAGCCAATAAAGGACGACAATGGAAAGTCAATCACCAAAGAGGTGGAACAGAGAAAGCACTGGGTTGAACACTTCAAAAGACTTCTAAATCGTCCGCCACCTACAACACGTCCAGCAATACCAACAACGGAAGCAGAACTACCAGTGAACACTGACCCCCCGACGAAATCAGAAGTCCTGAATGCAATCAAGATGCTTAAAGCTGGGAAAACACCGGGACCAGATGGAATCCCAGCAGAGGCTTTGAAAATAGACCCAGAGACAACAGCGGACTTGATGACACCACTGCTGGAGAAGGTGTGGAAAGAGGGCAAAGTACCCGAGGATTGGAAGAAAGGTTACTTATTCAAACTTCCAAAGAAAGGAGACTTAAGTCAATGTAAAAACTGGCGTGGAATTATGCTTCTGTCCATTCCAAGCAAGATACTAAGTCGCATCATCCTGGAGAGAATCAAACAAGCCCTAGATGAAAAACTTCGTCCGGAACAGGCTGGATTCAGGAGAAACAAATCATGTATTGATCAAATCGCCACTCTACGGATCATCATTGAACAAAGCTTGGAATGGCAGTCACCTCTCTATCTCAACTTCATCGACTTTGAAAAGGCCTTCGACAGCGTCGATCGAGAGGTCATTTGGAAACTACTTCGCTACTACGGGGTCCCATCGACAATTATACACCTCATCCAACAGTTATACGACAATGCTGCATGCCAAGTAATCCACAACGGGAAACTTACGGAAGCCTTCGAAGTGAGGACGGGAGTGAGGCAAGGCTGTCTACTATCACCAATGATCTTCCTGATTGCAATTGATTGGATAATGCGACAGACAACGGCAACCAACGAGGGAACAGGCATAAAATGGACTGACACAAAAGACTTGGAGGATCTGGATTTCGCCGATGATATATGTCTGATTTCCCATAAACTGGAAGATATGCAAGTGAAAAGTAACAAGTTGGCAGAAGAAGCATCAAAGATAGGACTTCACGTGAACATAGATAAAACAGAGATGATGAAGATTCCTAGCCAACAGCAACAACAACAACAACAGACAACAATAAGCATAAATGGGAAGAACCTGAAAGAAACAACCTCCTTCACCTACCTGGGAAGCATCGTCTCAACTACAGGCGGAACTGACGAGGACATCAAAGCCAGAATCGGAAAAGCAAGACAAGCTTTCATTACTCTCAAATCTGTGTGGAGGTCAACAGCACTCAGCATCAAAAATAAGATCCGGATTTTCAACTCCAATGTGAAGTCAGTGCTACTATACGGATCAGAGACTTGGCGAGTCATAAAGAGCATCTCAAACAAACTTCAAACCTTCATTAACAACTGTCTCCGCTCAATACTCAAGATCAGATGGCCAGAAAAGATCAGCAACAGGGATCTCTGGGAGCGAACCAATCAGGAACCGATTGTGAAACAAATAGGCAGAAAGAAATGGAGATGGATTGGCCATACGCTGAGGAAACCATCAAGTGACATCACTAGACAAGCCCTCGAGTGGAACCCGAAAGGGAGGCGGCGAGTTGGTCGTCGCTGCAAGGGTGACTTGGAGGAGGTCATGCGAGGAGGAGATGAAAGCATGTGGACAGACCTGGAGCAGGGTGAAAAAGTTGTCAGAAAACCGAAGTCAATGGAGGTGCGCAGCTGAAGCCCTATGTTCCTCTAGGAACTAAAGGATATAATAATAATAAATAATAGTACTAATAAATCGCAGTCTTTTGAAATTTATAATGGATAGGTTTAATCATTTGAAATCATATACCTGCCGTACGCAACGTCAAGTCAACAAACATATTCTGGAACACTGACCAACTTGGTTAGCCAGAGGAGAAAAGAAGAATAGCAACAGCTCTATCCTCGAACACCTTGTCATCTCCGGACATCGAGCAGCCCCACATGAATGCTTCACAGTGGTAAACAGAGTCCCTCAATATCGTAAAAAGGGACTTCGGATACGCCATCTGTACATAGGTGAAAAATTAGCTATTCCAGATCTGAAACCGGACCTCTGCATTCAAAGTCGATACATGCATTCTCTCGCCCTACCATAGCCAGAGTAAAGTTCTTACTACAATTTCGCTTCTTTCCTCTATTATGTAATTTCTCTATTATTATTAATACCTTTAATATCATTATTATTCCCATCATTCACATTTTACTACCACTCTATTACTTTTTATTAATAACGTTGCTTTTTCATACAGATTTTGTACAAAAACAATTTATAGCCTTTCCACTAGTTCCTGTCCATTCTACACAAGCTTATTGATTAGTCATTATCTCACACTTGTTAAGACATGCCAACTTCTGTCTCCTCTCTAACTTACACCCTTACCCTTCCTACACCTTACATTATGTAATACAATTTTTCAAGGACAAAGTTTGCCAGTATCTGATTGGTCTAAAGATCTCTTTGTTAAATATAATTACTTTTCCAAGTATTGGATTTGTAGGGATTTTGTTTGATTACATGGGGGATTTCACCATGAGCTGACATCGGTTAGAGAACCACTGGAAAACCCGCAGGGAGTATTGGACAGTTGTTTCGTCCTGGTTTGGAACTCTTCAGCAATACACACCCACCCCACCACCACGGTTCGAACCCAGGACCTTCTGGTTACAAGGCGAGCTCGTAGACCATTGAGCCACTAGGACCCGATCCAAAGGTCCTTGAATTCTAACTTCTGCCATATCATGACATAGCGCGACCACTTCTTCGATGAAATGTAATTACATGTAATCAAATTAGTGCACAAAGTGAATATTCTGACCGATTATACCACAATTAACAAGTTAAGAATCTCACCTTTACGGAGTGTATCGCTGTGAAGTGACTTAAACTCAAGTTACAAGAAGAAACTGCGATTAGTCTCAAGTCACTCTGGTAACAATTATTCAACACATGACGTCACTACACATTTTGTTTTCTACAATTCTTCTTTTTTGGCGCATTGATTTTAACTTCCTTAACTCAATTGGGATCGCTTCTAAGTGCATTACGTGATATTCTACCTATATACTGCTGGTTATCCATTACTGTAATGTTCATGGTGTCGTACTACTCCCTTTACTGTCACGTAAAACTTTGATCCTCATGACTAGTTTCTACCAACCGAAAAAGAAAAAGCCGCAAGCTTTTATTGCTATAATCTATATATATATATATATATATATATATAGTTATTGGTTTTTAAGAATTTGATTGGTTAGTTACAGGATTTCTTCATGACTTTACATCGGTTAGACAACCACTGAAAACCTACAGGGAGTAGTAGACCTATATTTCATTCTAGTTTGTGACTCTACAACAGTACGCACCCATCGACAGGGTTCGAACTCAGGACCTTTTAGTTACAAGGCGAGCTCGTATACCATTCAGCCTCTGAGACCCGATTCAATGAAATTACGACTTCCTACAGGACGGAGTTTCCTGGAGTTCTACTGAGAAGCCGTAATCAATGAGGTCGATCCAGTCAAGTGTGAGGATGGATTTCCCACCGATGACATTGATTGGTGGTCGCCCCAAATCATAAATTGGTAGAAGTTAGAATTCATGGGCTGGCTGGCCATTGAATCGGATCCCATTGGCTGAATGGTATACAAGCTCGCCTTATAACCACAAGATCCTGTATTTGATCCCGGTTGGTGGGTGCGTAATGCTGCAGAGTCTCATTCTAGAACGAAACATCTGTCCAATACTCCCAGGTTCTTCAGCAGTTCTCTAAACGTTGTCAGCTCATGATGAAATCTCATGTATATATTATAATTTCAACAACAACAAACGGTACAGATGAAGATGTTAAAACTAAAACCAGTCGAGTACTGTAAAGCATGGGGCAGCTCCATTCATCTGAAATCAGTGTGGAAATCTGCTGTACTCAGCGACAAAATGAAGATTCGTATTTTCAACACAATTGTGAAATCAGTTACTCGATAAGGTTTATAGGCGTATCACCTCACGTAAAGCATTTCCAGCAGCCTGTGACAGATTTTTATGAACAAATGTCTTCACTGCTTGATAGTGAAGGTCAGATGGTCAGCCAGGAAGAATTAGCATCGAGAAACTCTGGGAAGCAAGTGACTAGGAATACTCAGAAAGAAATAAGGTGTATCAGACATACTCTGAGAAGTTCGATAAGTGACACCTTGCTCCAGGAGTTTGAGTAAAACCCGAGTGAGAAACGACGAGTTGGGCGTGTTTCAGAATGTAATATGGAGAAGATCGTGTAAGAGCTTATGGAAAATTGTGAGGCAAGTGGAGAGAGCTGCAGAAAACAGGGTGGAATGAAGATGTGCTCTTGAAGCTTTATATTCCACTTGGAAGCCAAGGAAATAACAATAATACATATCCATCTATGCTAGTCGAAGATTACACAATGCTGAAAACACCAATTCTCATTCAACCACTAAAGTTTGTACTGGCTTCGGTGGTAAATATATAAAAGCTAGAAGGATACACAGAAGGTTATCATGACCTCTGTGCAAGGAGGGCATGCAAAATCGTGAAATGTCCCGTACTCCTTTTGTGTAGAATACTCGTCACTTATGCACGTGGTCTGCGTTCAATTCTCCTAAACTTTGTCTACTTTACCATTTAACAATAAGCCGAAGCAGAGTTAGGTATGAAGTTAGCGACTCCATCCCGTAAAACACCAGCACTACAGGAACTTCAAAAAACTTGACGCTGTAGTGGTGTTCTATTTGACCAAACTTGCGTACACCTATATCTTAGTAATTCTTCTCGTTTATTATTATTGTGTCCTAACGTTGTGTTTTCTCAACGTCCACAACGTAAATCAAAAGGCACTTGAGAAGGAGTACGAACGTGTATTATCGCAGTAATCAAAACTCAAAAGTTGAGCAAGTACAAAGTATCAATTGTTAACACGCAATATTTAGAGTGATAAACAAATCAAAGTCCAATTACATAGTGAAAGTATACTATAATGACAAGTAATTAAATGGGTCACTACAACGCCTTATGTATCCACTCAGAACTTGAAAGAAATGAAATCAGTATTTTCTAAGCTGGTTGTATTTAAAGTGAAACCTCCAAATAAAACGCTTATATTTAATTATGACAAGTCTTCTTATTGCCTTGACTAATAAGAATAAATGAAGCACAATGCATGACTTAATAATCTTAAGTGAATAGCGCAATTTCGACCATAAGAACAGCTATTTCTCAAATTGTCATATGGTCTCTTCTCTATTCCATATAGCATACTTGAAAACATACATTTAACGCCGACGTTTAGTCTACCAGTATTCTAAATTTAAAATTCCCCAATGTACAACCTTTTTTTTATGTTCTATCGTTGCAATATTTACTGTATGCTGTTTTCATTTCAGGTAGCTTAGATTTACTGAGAGTCAGTGAAGTAAAATAAAATACGAGTTGATCACAGATTGATATCAGTTAAAGAATCATTGAAAACCTACAGTGAGTACTGGACGTCTGTTTCATCCTACTTTTGAGAATCATCAACAGTACGCACCCACTGGGGTCAATCCAGTCAAGTGTGAGGATGGATTTCACGCCGATGACATCGTTTGGTGGTTGTGTTAAATGAATAGCGAATTGGCAGAAGTTAGAATTCGTGAGTTGTTCATTGAATCGGGTCCCAATGGCCGAATGGCATACGAGCTTGCCGTGTATCCGGAAGGTCCTGAGTTCGAACCTCTTAATGTGGGTGCGTACTGACGATGATTTCCAAACTGGAAATATGAAAAAGCGGTCTGGCAGTACTCCCTGCGGGTTTTCAGTGGTTTTCTAACTGATATCAATCTATGGTCAAACTCCTAAAAGCAAATCTAATCCTTACAAACGAACTGTTGAAAATAATATACTGAAAATTCTACTACCATTGCGCTTTTCATCAATATCGATGGGAATGAATTCATTTTCTGCTGAGGATTGTAGAAAAATGATTGATCTGATAATTCCTTCATGAACAATCTATTCACGTTACTGATACTTATTTGAATATCTTTCCTTGTGCATCGGCTGTTCAGCAGTAGAAAGCTCGCCAACCATTCACGTGGTCCAGAGATCAATTCTCGGCCGGCGTGTTCTTAAACCTCGCTTAGCTGGTAATGCACCCAGTAAAGAGGTAAGGTTAGGTGTGAGGCTAGCAACCACACCCCAGAAAAATAAAAACCACTGTTATCGAAACTTCAAACCTGTTTGTTTGACTGAAGTCTTTGGACAATGTATTTGTTCTGACCGATTCTTGCAGACAGGCTTATATTCCCACTTTGCTAGGCATATACTTATTTGCTTCCTAAGCAAATAAAGATTGTGTTCAGATAATTATTTTTGTTGTGCATTGCGCGATTTGTACCTGAGAGAATTTCGGGCTGTATGGATCTTAGAAGGCATTTTTGATTTGTTTCTGCTGTTGAATGGTACCATAGATTTTACCATATTGGAGTGTATTTTTGATATGACTGAGATTTTATATTACTCGCGAAAGTTTAGGAAGCTATACACAAGAAATTATTGATTGGTTTCATGCATTTAGATTGAAATAATTGAGTTTTGATCGTTACAAGAGTAGCATTAAAGCTGCGGTATTCCCTGCGTTTTTACTTCATCATCTATTGCGTAGTTTCAGACTCTTCACCAGTACCAACCCACGAACCCAAAGCCTCCCAGTTATGAGACCAAGCTCGCTGACCATCACACCACTTAAGCCGGAGCTGAAATTGATCAAAATCTACACTGTGACTAATCGTCAAAATACCACTTAGCGAACTAGGGAGTACTGGAGAGTTATTTTATCCTAGTTTGGGAATCATCGTCGGTACGCACTCATACTAAGAAGTTCGAACCCATGACATTCCAGACACAAGGCTAGCTCGTATAACATTCAGCCACTTGGACCAGATTCAATGGCCATACCATGAGTTCTAACTTCTAACAATAAGTAATTTTAATGCAGCTGGCACCAACCATCCTCACAATTGACTGGATGAACTTCACTCGTCACGGCTTCTCACCAGAACTCCACGAAACTCCAACCTGTAGGCAGTCGTCCACCACTGAATCCGATCCATGTAGATTAGAAGAGTACAAGCTGGCTCCCCTCGTAACCAGAAGATCCCGGATTCGAACCATGTGAATGGGTGCATAGCGCTGAAAAGTACAAAACCAGGGCGAGGAAATAGCTGTCCTACATATTAGAGTAGACACATGGATGAGGGTCTAATTGACAGGTAAATATTTCTTCACTCCATCCTTTTGTCTTCCGAAGAATTTTACACTGAATCCAATGAATTTATGGGCAAGCTGTAACATCAGCTGATATATATGGAATTTTGACTGAAAGTGACCAGGCTTCTCCTTAAAACAACCGCGAAACTCTCAGGAACCACTGGAATCATTGAAATCATCATAAAATGAATCTATATCAGAAGAAACAGGCAGATTTCACAGAAAAATAAACCATTTTATTGGACAATAACCCCCTGCAATTACTACACCTCTATTCTTATATTAGCAGAATTTCAACACAATAGTTCACCTGAAACAAACTCTCTGAGCTGAGTGAAATCAGTCCCAAACGAGCGAATTCGTCGTCCGGTGTGTCGATCTGGCCAGCGAGCTCTACTAGTTGATCTCAGTGGTATACAAATACTCATTCCAACTAACCATTGGTGTATAATTTTACACAAAATGTTACTTGTATATAAACTTGTATTTCACTTCGGTACAGTAAGATGACAGGACAATGTACCGTTTACAAGCAGTCAAACGTTTAGGATTTTAAGAACAATTTTCATAACTGAGTCCAGCTTTTATTGTCAAAAAAGAGAGTGGAGAATACAAACAGAGCAAAATATCATCATGATCTTGACAGTTGAGAATAGACACTTTGTCAATTAAGGCGGTTTGAAAGAAAGTATATAATTAATTCTTATCTTCGATTATTGGTGCTTCAACGACCAACGTAGCACCAGATATCTGAACAGAGAGACAGGATTGATCCACCACCTCTGTAATTTCGAAGGATTTTTTGAATTCAACAAAATCACCAGGTGACTGTTTCTCGTCATATCGTCCAGTAACTATAATCCGATTCGGCTCAAACTTTACGCTAATCTGTTCCTTTTTGAACACTGGATCCACTGACATTTCAATATGTATTATTGCAGTGTCATGTAAATCTGAGAAAATATTGAAAGAACAAAAATTAATTTGAATTTTAGAAATGATTTAGAGAGGGCAAAGTAAAATCAGTATAAAGATATTATATGCATAAAAGGTTTGTCGACAAAAACGTCAAGAAAGAAATCGTCTCCAGGTAAATCACGGTGCTGAAGAAGAAACTTTTGCTGAGGTTATTTAATGTCATTCATCTAATTGTATGAAACGCTCTTTTTATTCAGACGGCTTCAATTTAGGATTTACCAGCCGAAATATGATTTGAGCATGCATCAAGGATAAACTATCGCTTATATCCGCCTCTATATGCATATATTCATCCACATGCTCGTGTGGAGCTGATTACAATGGACGTGGTAAACCTGTTCTCCGTAAACGTGTAGCTGAACACTACCCGGTTTGGTTAATGAAAGGCGAGCATAGGACGACAAAGTCTTCAATTTATGAACACCTTCTGTAGTCAGGTCATTCAGCCCCATGTGATTTATTCTTTAAAGTTATCTATAGGACTAAATGCAATCATTCCGAAAGCTTACGTATTCTCTAGTTATGCATAGTCAAAGCTCTGGCTATACATGGACAAAAGCCTTAATTTAATTGAATTTGAGATTTTCGCGTCGATTGATTGGACCGAAGTGCTCGGTCTCAGGTTGACATGTCGGCTTCTTGTGCAGATGCTTCAACAGTGTCCGGGCATTTAGTTAGTATTTAATTAGTTGATGGTGACTAGCAATGGAATCCAGGGTGCGCATTTTATTCTATTCGGGACTCGTCAACTGGATGTACCTGCATTTCTCAGTGACTGATAATGTTCCGCTGCTAGTCACCATCCGTCCACCAATTAAATACTGACTAAATGCCCAGACATCGTCGAAGCATCTGCACAAGAAGCCGACATGTCAACCTGAGACTGAGAACTTCGGCGAAATCAGTCGACGGGAAAATCTAAAATTGAATTAAATAGTTAATATGACCCGTTGCACAAGAGGTGGCGGTCGTGGCCCAAGTGGTCTAGTGGATAACGCTTTGGCGTTTGAAACTATGGGTACTGGGTTCGAACTTCGGTGGGAACATCATCACTCACTGAGAAATGCAGGTACATCCAGATGAGAAGTCCCAAATAGGACAGCGGAAATGTGCATCCTGGATTCCACTGCTAGTCACCATCCACCAATTAAAAGCCTAAATTATGTATTCAAAAATGTTTTGTCAAACTCTTTTCTTTACCTTGGTCATAGTAATATTCTTTATATTATTCTATTTTACCAAACAAAGTATAATTATATTTCAATAGTTTACACACAATTATAAGTTTTGTTATTGTATTCAGAATACAATTACATGAATGAACGTGGAATAAAATTATGAATACAAAAAACATGAATGAACAAAAAAAATAATGAATTATTTAAATGAATACAAATCATAAATGTGTGAATAGAACAATTCCAACAGTGGTGTGAACACGGGCAGTAATTTTGCTCGAAATATTTCCAATAACAAAATTTATTATTGTGTGTGATAGAGAAGATTTGTGGCTCAGGTGGATGATTTTGATGTGGTTTTGTTCTCTGACCTGGATGGTTAGTTTGCGAAGCTTTCATCACCTTACTGGGTGACATCTTCAGCGCATACTTCAATTTGAAGTGAGCTTTTAGATTTCTCCACGAGTTTATTAATCATCTCTCCTGTTGACCTTGGACGTGATTGGTTGTTTGTGTGTGTTTTCACACCTTCTAGGTTACTTGTATTGGAACCGGTTGTTTCTTTGACTTGAACTTTGACCCTTTGTGTGTGAAGTTTCTGTCTTATTGGTTGATAAATTTTGTCTATCTCGATGTGTCTGTTGATTGATGATTCACTGGAATACTGGATAGGCTTCTAAAAATTCTCTAGCATTCTTGTTATTTCCTTTGTCTAATATTTGAACGTTGTCCCAGTCGAATTGATATCCGTAGTTGTCTGTGTGTAGTGAAATGAGGGAGTGGATACCATGTCTTTTGACGGCTAGCTTATGTTCGTGGATACGAAGACGAAAGGGACGTCCATGACATGGACAGAGAAGAATATACCAAGAAAGTTGAAGAACTACTCAAAGATGAAGATGTATATCAACAACTCCCAACAAATCCCATACAAACATTGGATAACCGCATCCAAAGGACCTTAAACAAGCTCACCAAAACTGGACAGATCACAAAACAAGACCAATGGCGAATGAAATCCAATGGACCAGTCCTACCTCGATTCTACGGCAGACCCAAAATACACAAGGCAAATATCCCATTACGACCAATTGTATCACTCCCAGGAACTCCAACATATAATTTATCCAAAGAATTATACAGAAAACTAAAACACCTAACGGAATCTTGCGATCACTCCATCAACTCTGCTATCCAATTCCTAGAGAAAATCAGAGGCATCCAAATAGATGAACAAGAAATAATGGTATCATTCGACGTGACAGCATTATATACATCCATCGGACAAAACCTAGCAAAAGAAACCATGGAGCAATTACTTAGCAACGACGAACAACTGCCACAACAATCAAAAATGCAACACACAAGCTGGATGGAATGCATAAATCTATGCCTAACAACATACTTCCAATTCAACGGCCAAATATATGAACAAGTCAAAGGAACACCCATGGGATCGCCAATATCAGGTTTGATTGCAGAAGCAGTGATGCAAAGACTCGAAAATATAATTCTACCAAAGATCAAACCCAAGATTTGGATACGCTACGTCGACGACACATTTGTAATCATCAAAAGAAACGAATTAGATAAAACTCACAACTTAATAAACAACGTCTTCAACGACATCAAATTCACAAGAGAAGAGGAATCCGAGAACAAAATACCATTTTTGGACGTCTTAGTCAGGCGAACAACTACAGGAGAATTAGAAACTCAAGTTTATAGGAAATCAACTCACACAGACCAAATACTGAATTACAACAGCAACAACCCAATAACACACAAAAGGAATTGCATACAAACACTATTCAAGAGAGCAAGGACTCACTGCAGCACTCCCACCTTAAGAAAAATTGAAGAAAAGTATCTCATGGACGTCTTCCAAAAGAATGGATATCCACGGAATTTCATCAAGAGACATATACCCCCAAGCCAACCTACCAAAGCAAAAGCCACCAAGGAAAGCACAAAGAAAATTGCCTTACCATATATAAAAGATATCTCAGAAATCACTACAAGACTCTTCAAACCTTTAGGAATTGACGTCGTACACAAACCAACAAAGTCGCTGCACTCAATTCTATGTCAACCAAAAGACTCAACAGCGAAAGAAGACAAAACCAACATCATCTACAAAATAAACTGTAACAACTGCGAAAAACACTACATCGGCCAAAGTGGACGTCCCCTTCGTCTTCGTATCCACGAACATAAGCTAGCCGTCAAAAGACATGATATCCACTCCCTCATTTCACTACACACAGACAACTACGGACATCAATTCGACTGGGACAACGTTCAAATATTAGACAAAGGAAATAACAAGAATGCTAGAGAATTTTTAGAAGCTTGGCATTCCAGTGAATCATCAATCAATAGACACATCGAGATAGACAAAATTTATCAACCAATAAGAAAGAAACTTCACACACAAAGGGTCAAAGTTCAAGTCAAAGAAACAACCGGTTCCAATACAAGTAACCTAGAAGGTGTGAAAACACACACAAACAACCAATCACGTCCAAGGTCACCAGGAGAGATGATTAATAAACTCGTGGAGAAATCTAAAAGCTCACTTCAAATTGAAGTATGCGCTGAAGATGTCACCCAGTAAGGTGATGAAAGCTTCGCAAACTAACCATCCAGCTTATTATTGTGTGTTAACTATTGAAATATAATAATACTTTATTTGATCTAATCTACAATGCTCAAACTTTTCACAGATATTAATCTACTTTACCACTTGAATTCACTCGATTTCACTTCATCTTCACCGTCTTTACTGTTATCATCATCACACTGTCAATATTTTAGACAACACTTGACCTACAATTTCAAAATCGCTGGAATCGAGGAAGTGAAATGACGCAGGCTGGTGAAAGCCTTCAGGAAGTCAGTCAGCCGATGTGCCTTCTTTCGATGAAAGCAAAAGAAGAGATGGGTACCTGGAATGTTCGTACAATGTAAGAAACTGGAAAGGCTGTCCAGATAGATAGCCGCTGAAATGAGAAGGTACAGAATAGAAGTGTTGGGAATCTGCGAGAGCAGATAGTACGGATGTGGAAGGTGCCAACTACCGACTGGAAAGACGATAATCTATTCCGGTCACCCAGAGGACAACCACAAGCACACCGAGGGAGTGGTCATCATGATGTCACCAACATCAGCCAAAGTTCTCATGCGATGGGAACCAATCTCCTCCAGGATAATGACAGCCTGGTCAAACTCAAAAGGAAGGAAGCTTACAATCACTCAATGCGCCTACAAACGTCTCAGAACAGGAAAAGAAGGAGGCTTTCTACAGACAACTTCAAACAGTAATGGACAACGTCCCAAACGGCGATATCAAAATTCTGGAGGGTGATATGAATGCGAGACTGGGAGGAGACAATACAGGAAGAGAACTCACCATGGGTCGTGAGGCCCTCGGTGAAATAAACAACAATGGTGAACTCTTCTCAGACTTCTGCGCCTTCAATGATTTGGTGGTTGGCGGCAGTGTGTTCAAACACAAGGCTATACACAAGGCGACATGGATCTCACCAGATGGACACATCAACAGCCAGATAGATATCAATTCAATCTCAATAAAGTGGAGACGGAGCCTACTGGACACAAGGTCGAGAAGAGGAGCAGATATGGGTTCAGACCACTATCTAGTACAAGAGACTTTCGAGGTAAAGCTAAAAGCCTTGAGGATAGTTGAGGATATGCCACTATGTAAGTTCAACGCTTAAAAACTAAAGGACACAACCACAAAAGACACTTTCACTGCAACTGTCAGAGCAAAGCAGGAAGCACTGCGTGACATCACGGAAGAATCATGCATGGAAGACCACCGAAACTCTCTGAAGGTGATATTCAACGAAACGTGTTCAATGGTTTTAGGAAGAAAGAAGAGACAAGACAAGAATGTCTCTCAACGGACACTTGGAAGCTAATAAAAGTGAGGAGAATGGTGAAAGAGAAAATGATTCAGTGCAAAGACGGACAAGAGAAGGAGACGCTGAGCTCAACTTACACAGCACTGGACCAAGAAGTGAAGAAGAGTGCTAAGAAGGACAAAAGGCAATTCTACGACAACCTGGCATTGAAGCTGAAAAAGCAGCAGGAAAAAGGGACCTGAGGACATCATATCAGATATTTTTTTCTCCACGTCCCCAGTGGGAGATAGGGTTTCAAGCTAGAGGCTTGAAGTTTCTGTAGCAGCGTTTATTTTTACAGGATGGAGTTGCTAGCCTCATGCCCAACCTTTCCTCTTCACCAGCTTTACCTCTTGCTAAGTGAGGTAAAGGAGTGCGTCTGTGGCCGGGGATCGAACCCCGGAGTGTGTGCATGGTCGGCGAGCGTCCTAACCGCTGTGCCACCGACGCACATTATATCAGATAACCAAGTCTCTATCCGGGAAGAGATCAACAAAAGTGAAACCTGTAAAAGACAGTCAAGGGAACCCAATCACCAAGGAAGAAAAACAGATTAAACAATGGGCAGATCACTTCAAAGGACTTTCGAACCGACCATCACCTGCAACCTGTCCAGAAATACGAACAGCAGCGCACTCACAACTGCAAGTTGACACCAATCCTCCAACGAGAGCTGAAGTCTTGAAGGCAATCAAGCTTCTGAAAGCTGGAAAAGCAGCCGGACCAGATGGAATAACCCTCAAGCACTGAAAGCGGACCCAGAGACTACAGCAGACATGCTGACTCCATTATTGCAAAAGGTCTGGAAGGAGGGAAAGGTGCTTACTGACTGGAGGAAAGGTTACCTCGTGAAACTACCAAAGAAGGGCGACTTACGCCTCACTCTGCAAGAACTGGCGAGGAATCATGCTCCTGCCAACGCCAAGTAAAATCCTGAGTCGCATCATCCTGGAGAGAGTAAACGACGCACTGGATACAGAATTCCGACCAGAAAAAGCTGGCTGCATTCAGGAAAGGCAAATCATGTACTGACCAAATTGCAACTCTACGCATCATCATCACAGAACAAAGCATGGAATGCCCATCAAACCTCTACCTCAACTTCATCGACTATGAGAAGGCCTTCGCCAGCGTTGATCGTGAAGTAATTTGGAAACTACTCGAGTACTACGGCGTACCCCAAATATTCATCAACCTCATTCAACAGCTAGCTGTACGACAACGGCACATGTCAAGTGATCCACAACGGAAAACTCGGCGAGGCGTTCGGAGTAAACACAGGAGTCAGACAAGGCTGTTTATTATCTATCACCAATGATATTCCTAATTGTAGTGGACTGACTGGATTATGCGTCAGACATTGGGAAACGAGCAGATAGGGATATCCTGGACCGACGTGAAGGGACTAGAAGACCTAGATTTCATGCGTGGATGATTTATGTTTGATGTCACACAAAACCGAAGACTTACAAGCGAAAACAGACAAACTGGTCGAAGAAGCAGCCGGCGAAGACAGGACTCCAAGTGAACATAGACAAGACGGAGGTGATGAAAATAACCAACCAACAACAACAACAGTGACATCCAGCGCCAATCACCATCAACGGGAGGGATTTGAAAGAGGCTACTTCATTCACTTACTTACCTAGGGAGCATTGTCTGAACTACAGGCAGTCGAAACGGACGAGGATGTCAGATCGAGCGAGAATCGAGAAGGCGAGAAACACATTCACTAACCTGAAACCAATCTGGAAATCTTCGTCACTCAGCATCAACAATAAAAATCGGTCGGGTTTTCAATACAAACGTCAAGTCAGTCAGTTCTTCTATACGGGTCTGATCAGAAAGTTGGTGGGCGGGTCACAATGAACATTTCCAACGGGCTATCGCAGATCTTTATCAATAAGAACTGTCTTCGCTCTGTACTGAAGATCAGATGGCCAGGCCGGAAAGAATCACTAACAAGAAACTATGGCTGGGAAGAAACAAAACAAGAACCATTCGCCAACCAACAAATATGCAGGCGAAAGTGGAGATGGATTGGACACTCACTGAGGAAGCCGCTGGGTGACATCGCGCGTCAAGCCATCACTCGAGTGGAAACCGCAAGGGAAGCGGCGTGTGGGTCGTCGGTGCAATGGTGACATGTAGGTAATCATGTGAAGAGGAGTTGAGACAGTATGGACTAACATGGATGCAGGTGAAAAGTACAGCACAAGGAAGACAGAAGCAAGTGGAGACGTTCATTTGAAGCCCTATGTTCCACTACGAACCCAAGGGAACAATAATAATAATAAATATACGCCAGTTCACATATTCAATAACCTTTAAAAGTTTTGCCATTGATCCAGTTCAACTCTACCCCCTTAACCCATCATTTTACTTATCTTTATTCTTATCATATGCGCGATATTGATTGAGCAGTTTCTAGTGCCCCTTAATGCCTTCTTTTGGCGTAATAGAAATACGACCGTACAGCCTGAAAATGAAGTCGCCGAAATGATAGAGATATTTCTTCGCTGAACAAAAACAATTGTGTCTTTCCTTATACATAAATAGCCTAACGTTTATACTTACCTTTCACAAGAGAAGGATGTGATACGCATGCAGTATTCATTATATTTCCTGATTTCAGTAGTCTGAATATGTCCCAAAGATGAGTTTAATTTGTCCTTGATGGTTTGATCTGGATCCTCAAATTTTAAAATTCTATTGAAAATAAATAAAGAGTTAGCATAAACAAAACAATGGTGATTAGACAGTGAAACCTGACACGCATAAACTCTTTTGAATTCACCATAATCTCGTCATTTGTTTCCTCTAAATGTTTATTTTCCAGATTTTGAGGAAAAAGATGTTTTGTAGTGAAGCCAATGTGTCCAAAATATTCATTTTGTTTTTACAGTACAGAGATGCTTATATTTTCCCCAACCCACCCAACACACATTTGAATCCCACTGGTTGTTAAATGGTTTAACTTATCAAATGTAGGTCACTGAAATCAAGGTCATCTAAGTCTACATATATATATTGAAATACTGTCAAGTTTATTTCGCTATTGAGTTGAAAGTTTGCTTTCTTCCTTTCTTGCGTCGTTTGCCAGTGTGGTAGTGTGTCGTTGTAGGTTTCATTGAGAATAGTGATTAGGAAAGTAGACACATAAATAACGTGGCGAATGCTCCTGTGAGATTTATCAGTAGCATAGATATAAAGAGACACTCATTGACATAGAAACATCAAATAGCGGAGGAGATAGAGAGATTTGACGTCAAAGAGAGGAAATGAACCAGTATTTTGGCAAAACATGGAAGACACGAATAGAAGACAAAGAAACACATTATGAAGGGTGGGAGGTAGCACAACACGACCTACTAATTCGTGATTTGGCGCAACTGGCATCAACCAATGTCATCGGCGGGAAATCCATCCTCACACCTGGATGGATGGACCTCACTGGTCACAGCTTCTCACCAGAACTCCACGAAACTCCGTCCTATAGGAACTCATGTCCCATTGAATCGGTTCTAGTAGCTTGATCGACTACAAGCTGGCTCGCCTTGTAACCAGAAGGCCCTGGATTCGAACCCTGAAAATGAGTGCTTAGCGCTGAAAAGTACAAAACCAGGGCGAGGAAATAGCTGTCCTATATATTAGAGTAGACACATGGATGAGGGTCTAATTGACAGGTAAATATTTCTTCACTCAATCTTTTTGTCTTCTCAGGACTTTTACCCTGAATCCAATGAATTTATCGGTAAGCTGTAACATCAGCTGATATATATGGAATTTCGACTGAAAGTGACCAGACTTCTCCTTAAAATAACCGTGGAACTCCCAGTAGCCACTGAAGTACTTGATTATTATTTATTTATTATTGTATCCTTTAGTTCCTAGAGGAACATAGGGCTTCAGCTGCGCACCTCCATTGCCTTCGGTTTTCTGACAACTTTTTCACCCTGCTCCAGGTCTGTCCACATGCTTTCATCTCCTCCTCGCATGATCTCCTCCAAGTCACCCTTGGACGACCAACTCGCCGCCTCCCTTTCGGGTTCCATTCGAGCAATGGCTTGTCTAGTGATGTCACTTGATGGTTTCCTCAGCGTATGGCCAATCCATCTCCATTTCTTTCTGCCTATTTGTTTCACAATCGGTTCCTGATTGGTTCGCTCCCAGAGATCCCTGTTGCTGATCTTTTCTGGCCATCTGATCTTGAGTATTGAGCGGAGACAGCTGTTAATGAAGGTTTGGAGTTTGTTTGAGATGCTCTTTATGACTCGCCAAGTCTCTGATCCGTATAGTAGCACTGACTTCACATTAGAGTTGAAAATCCGGATCTTATTTTTGATGCTGAGTGCTGTTGACCTCCACACAGATTTGAGAGTAATGAAAGCTTGTCTTGCTTTTCCGATTCTGGCTTTGATGTCCTCGTCAGTTCCGCCTGTAGTTGAGACGATGCTTCCCAGGTAGGTGAAGGAGGTTGTTTCTTTCAGGTTCTTCCCACTTATGCTGATTGTTGTCTGTTGTTGTTGTTGCTGTTGATGTTGGCTAGGAATCTTCATCATCTCTGTTTTTTCTATGTTCACGTGAAGTCCTATCTTTGATGCTTCTTCTGCCAACTTGTTACTTTTCACTTGCATATCTTCCAGTTTATGGGAAATCAGACATATATCATCGGCGAAATCCAGATCCTCCAAGTCTTTTGTGTCAGTCCATTTTATGCCTGTTCCCTCGTTGGTTGCCGTTGTCTGTCGCATTATCCAATCAATTGCAATCAGGAAGATCATTGGTGATAGTAGACAGCCTTGCCTCACTCCCGTCCTCACTTCGAAGGCTTCCGTAAGTTTCCCGTTGTGGATTACTTGGCATGCAGCATTGTCGTATAACTGTTGGATGAGATGTATAATTGTCGATGGGACCCCGTAGTAGCGAAGTAGTTTCCAAATGACCTCTCGATCGACGCTGTCGAAGGCCTTTTCAAAGTCGATGAAGTTGAGATAGAGAGGTGACTGCCATTCCAAGCTTTGTTCAATGATGATCCGTAGAGTGGCGATTTGATCAATACATGATTTGTTTCTCCTGAATCCGGCCTGTTCCGGACGAAGTTTTTCATCTAGGGCTTGTTTGATTCTCTCCAGGATGATGCGACTTAGTATCTTGCTTGGAATGGACAGAAGCATAATTCCACGCCAGTTTTTACATTGACTTAAGTCTCCTTTCTTTGGAAGTTTGAATAAGTATCCGTTCTTCCAATCCTCGGGTACTTTGCCCTCTTTCCACACCTTCTCCAGCAGTGGCGTCATCAAGTCCGCTGTTGTCTCTGGGTCTATTTTCAAAGCTTCTGCTGGGATTCCATCTGGTCCCGGTGTTTTCCCAGCTTTAAGCATCTTGATTGCATTCAGGACTTCTGATTTCGTCGGGGGGTCAGTGTTCACTGGTAGTTCTGCTTCCGTTGTTGGTATTGCTGGACGTGTTGTAGGTGGCGGACGATTTAGAAGTCTTTTGAAGTGTTCAGCCCAGTGCTTTCTCTGTTCCACCTCTTTGGTGATTGACTTTCCATTGTCGTCCTTTATTGGCTTAATCTGTGTCGAACGTTTGCCCGAAAGGTGCCTAGTTGTTTGGTAGAGTGTGGCGAGGTCTCCTTTGCCTGCAGCTTGTTCTGCTTCGTTTGCCATGGTTTCATAATATTTTCTTTTGTCTTCCCTGGCACTCTTCTTCACTCTTTTGTTCAGTGTATTGTAGCTTGCATTCAGCTCCTGTTTTTGTTGCTCGTCAGTGCACTGGATAATCTTTTGTTTCACTATCCTTCTCTCTTCTATTAGTTTCCAAGTGTCAGAGGAGAAAGGCAGTTTCAACTGAAAATAAACAATTTAAGTAGAAAATATCCCCCTGAAATTACTGTTCTCCTCTTCTTTTATGAGCAGAATTTCAACACAATAGTTCGGCTGAAACAAACTCTCTGAGCTGAGTGGAACTCGATACATCACAGGCGAATTCGGACAAAAACGAGCGAATCGGACGTCGGGTGTGTCATTCTGGCCGGCGAGCTCTACTAGTTGATCTCAGTGGTATACAAATACTCATTCCAACTAACCATTGGTGTATAATTTTACACAAAATGTTACTTGTATATAAACTTGTATTTCACTTCGGTACAGTAAGATGACAGGACAATGTACCGTTTACAAGCAGTCAAACGTTTAGGATTTTAAGAACAATTTTCATAACTGAGTCCAGCTTTTATTGTCAAAAAAGAGAGTGGAGAATACAAACAGAGCAAAATATCATCATGATCTTGACAGTTGAGAATAGACACTTTGTCAATTAAGGCGGTTTGAAAGAAAGTATATAATTAATTCTTATCTTCGATTATTGGTGCTTCAACGACCAACGTAGCACCAGATATCTGAACAGAGAGACAGGATTGATCCACCACCTCTGTAATTTCGAAGGATTTTTTGAATTCAACAAAATCACCAGGTGACTGTTTCTCGTCATATCGTCCAGTAACTATAATCCGATTCGGCTCAAACTTTACGCTAATCTGTTCCTTTTTGAACACTGGATCCACTGACATTTCAATATGTATTATTGCAGTGTCATGTAAATCTGAGAAAATATTGAAAGAACAAAAATTAATTTGAATTTTAGAAATGATTTAGAGAGGGCAAAGTAAAATCAGTATAAAGATATTATATGCATAAAAGGTTTGTCGACAAAAACGTCAAGAAAGAAATCGTCTCCAGGTAAATCACGGTGCTGAAGAAGAAACTTTTGCTGAGGTTATTTAATGTCATTCATCTAATTGTATGAAACGCTCTTTTTATTCAGACGGCTTCAATTTAGGATTTACCAGCCGAAATATGATTTGAGCATGCATCAAGGATAAACTATCGCTTATATCCGCCTCTATATGCATATATTCATCCACATGCTCGTGTGGAGCTGATTACAATGGACGTGGTAAACCTGTTCTCCGTAAACGTGTAGCTGAACACTACCCGGTTTGGTTAATGAAAGGCGAGCATAGGACGACAAAGTCTTCAATTTATGAACACCTTCTGTAGTCAGGTCATTCAGCCCCATGTGATTTATTCTTTAAAGTTATCTATAGGACTAAATCCAATCATTCCGAAAGCTTACGTATTCTCTAATTATGCATAGTCAAAGCTCTGGCTATACATGGACAAAAGCCTTAATTTAATTGAATTTGAGATTTTCGCGTCGATTGATTGGACCGAAGTGCTCGGTCTCAGGTTGACATGTCGGCTTCTTGTGCAGATGCTTCAACAGTGTCCGGGCATTTATTTAGTATTTAATTAGTTGATGGTGACTAGCAATGGAATCCAGGGTGCGCATTTTATTCTATTCGGGACTCGTCAACTGGATGTACCTGCATTTCTCAGTGACTGATGATGTTCCGCTGCTAGTCACCATCCGTCCACCAATTAAATACTGACTAAATGCCCAGACATCGTCGAAGCATCTGCACAAGAAGCCGACATGTCAACCTGAGACTGAGAACTTCGGCGAAATCAATCGACGGGAAAAATCTAAAATTGAATTAAATAGTTAATATGACCCGTTGCACAAGAGGTGGCGGTCGTGGCCCAAGTGGTCTAGTGGATAACGCTTTGGCGTTTGAAACTATGGGTACTGGGTTCGAACTTCGGTGGGAACATCATCACTCACTGAGAAATGCAGGTACATCCAGATGAGAAGTCCCAAATAGGACAGCGGAAATGTGCATCCTGGATTCCACTGCTAGTCACCATCCACCAATTAAAAGCCTAAATTATGTATTCAAAAATGTTTTGTCAAACTCTTTTCTTTATCTTGGTCATAGTAACATTCTTTATATTATTCTATTTTACCAAATAAAGTATAATTATATTTCAATAGTTTACACACAATTATAAGTTTTGTTATTGTATTCAGAATACAATTACATGAATGAACGTGGAATAAAATTATGAATACAAAAAACATGAATGAACAAAAAAAATAATGAATTATTTAAATGAATACAAATCATAAATGTGTGAACAAAACAATTCCAACAGTGGTGTGAACACGGGAAGTAATTTTGCTCGAAATATTACCAATAACAAAACTTATTATTGTGTGTAAACTATTGAAATATAATAATACTTTATTTGATCTAATCTACAATGCTCAAACTTTTCACAGATATTAATCTACTTTACCACTTGAATTCACTCGATTTCACTTCATCTTCACCGTCTTTACTGTTATCATCATCACACTGTCAATATTTTAGACAACACTTGACCTACAATTTCAAAATCGCTGGAATCGAGGAAGTGAAATGACGCAGGCTGGTGAAAGCCTTCAGGAAGTCAGTCAGCCGATGTGCCTTCTTTCGATGAAAGCAAAAATAAGGATGTGGACGTGGAATGTTTGTACATTATGCGAAAGTGGTAAGGCTACTTAAGTAGCCGCTGAAATGAGAAGATATGAAATAGAAGTGTTGGGAATCTGCGAGAGCAGATAGTACGGATGTGGAAGGTGCCAACTACCGACTGGAAAGACGATAATCTATTCCGGTCACCCAGAGGACAACCACAAGCACACCGAGGGAGTGGTCATCATGATGTCACCAACATCAGCCAAAGTTCTCATGCGATGGGAACCAATCTCCTCCAGGATAATGACAGCCTGGTCAAACTCAAAAGGAAGGAAGCTTACAATCACTCAATGCGCCTACAAACGTCTCAGAACAGGAAAAGAAGGAGGCTTTCTACAGACAACTTCAAACAGTAATGGACAACGTCCCAAACGGCGATATCAAAATTCTGGAGGGTGATATGAATGCGAGACTGGGAGGAGACAATACAGGAAGAGAACTCACCATGGGTCGCGACGCCCTCGATGAAATGAACGACAATGGTGAACTCTTCTCAGACTTCTGCGCCTTCAATGATTTGGTGGTTGGCGGCAGTGTGTTCAAACACAAGGCTATACACAAGGCGACATGGATCTCACCAGATGGACACATCAACAGCCAGATAGATATCAATTCAATCTCAATAAAGTGGAGACGGAGCCTACTGGACACAAGGTCGAGAAGAGGAGCAGATATGGGTTCAGACCACTATCTAGTACAAGAGACTTTCGAGGTAAAGCTAAAAGCCTTGAGGATAGTTGAGGATATGCCACTATGTAAGTTCAACGCTTAAAAACTAAAGGACACAACCACAAAAGACACTTTCACTGCAACTGTCAGAGCAAAGCAGGAAGCACTGCGTGACATCACGGAAGAATCATGCATGGAAGACCACCGAAACTCTCTGAAGGTGATATTCAACGAAACGTGTTCAATGGTTTTAGGAAGAAAGAAGAGACAAGACAAGGAATGTCTCTCAACGGACACTTGGGAGCTAATAGAAGTGAGGAGAATGGTGAAAGAGAAAATGATTCAGTGCAAAGACGGACAAGAGAAGGAGACGCTGAGCTCAACCTATACAGCACTGGACCAAGAAGTGAAGAAGAGTGCTAAGAAGGACAAAAGGCAATTCTACGACAACCTGGCATTGAAGCTGAAAAAGCAGCAGGAAAAATGGACCTGAGGACATCATATCAGATATTTTTTTCTCCACGTCCCCAGTGGGAGATAGGGTTTCAAGCTAGAGGCTTGAAGTTTCTGTAGCAGCGTTTATTTTTACAGGATGGAGTTGCTAGCCTCATGCCCAACCTTTCCTCTTCACCAGCTTTACCTCTTGCTAAGTGAGGTAAAGGAGTGCGTCTGTGGCCGGGGATCGAACCCCGGAGTGTGTGCATGGTCGGCGAGCGTCCTAACCGCTGTGCCACCGACGCACATTATATCAGATAACCAAGTCTCTATCCGGGAAGAGATCAACAAAAGTGAAACCTGTAAAAGACAGTCAAGGGAACCTATTCACCAAGGAAGAAAAACAGATTAAACAATGGGCAGATCACTTCAAAGGACTCTTGAACCGACCACCACCCGCAACTCGTCCAGAAACACCAACAACAGCACCTACACAACTGCAAGTTGACACCAATCCTCCAACGAGAGCTGAAGTCTTGAAGGCAATCAAGCTTCTGAAAGCTGGAAAAGCAGCTGGACCAGATGAAATACCTCCTGAAGCACTGAAAGCGGACCCAGAGACTACGGCAGACATGCTGACCCCAATATTGCAAAAGGTCTGGAAGGAGGGAAAGGTGCTTACTGACTGGAGGAAAGGTTACCTCGTGAAACTACCAAAGAAGGGCGACTTACGCCTCACTCTGCAAGAACTGGCGAGGAATCATGCTCCTGCCAACGCCAAGTAAAATCCTGAGTCGCATCATCCTGGAGAGAGTAAACGACGCACTGGATACAGAATTCCGACCAGAAAAAGCTGGCTGCATTCAGGAAAGGCAAATCATGTACTGACCAAATTGCAACTCTACGCATCATCATCACAGAACAAAGCATGGAATGCCCATCAAACCTCTACCTCAACTTCATCGACTATGAGAAGGCCTTCGCCAGCGTTGATCGTGAAGTAATTTGGAAACTACTCGAGTACTACGGCGTACCCCAAATATTCATCAACCTCATTCAACAGCTAGCTGTACGACAACGGCACATGTCAAGTGATCCACAACGGAAAACTCGGCGAGGCGTTCGGAGTAAACACAGGAGTCAGACAAGGCTGTTTATTATCTATCACCAATGATATTCCTAATTGTAGTGGACTGACTGGATTATGCGTCAGACATTGGGAAACGAGCAGATAGGGATATCCTGGACCGACGTGAAGGGACTAGAAGACCTAGATTTCATGCGTGGATGATTTATGTTTGATGTCACACAAAACCGAAGACTTACAAGCGAAAACAGACAAACTGGTCGAAGAAGCAGCCGGCGAAGACAGGACTCCAAGTGAACATAGACAAGACGGAGTGATGAAAATAAAACCAACCAACAACAACAACAGTAACATCCAGCGCCAATCACCATCAACGGGAGGGATTTGAAAGAGGCTACTTCATTCACTTACTTACCTAGGGAGCATTGTCTGAACTACAGGCAGTCGAAACGGACGAGGATGTCAGATCGAGCGAGAATCGGGAAGGCGAGAAACACATTCACTAACCTGAAACCAATCTGGAAATCTTCGTCACTCAGCATCAACAATAAAAATCGGTCGGATTTTCAATACAAACGTCAAGTCAGTCAGTTCTTCTATACGGGTCTGATCAGAAAGTTGGTGGGCGGGTCACAATGAACATTTCCAACGGGCTATCGCAGATCTTTATCAATAAGAACTGTCTTCGCTCTGTACTGAAGATCAGATGGCCAGGCCGGAAAGAATCACTAACAAGAAACTATGGCTGGGAAGAAACAAAACAAGAACCATTCGCCAACCAACAAATATGCAGGCGAAAGTGGAGATGGATTGGACACTCACTGAGGAAGCCGCTAAGTGACATCGCGCGTCAAGCCATCACTCGAGTGGAAACCGCAAGGGAAGCGGCGAGTGGGTCGTCGGCGCAAGGGTGACATTTAGGTGATCATGTGAAGAGGAGTTGAGACAGTATGGACTAACATGGATGCAGGTGAAAAGTACAGCACAAGGAAGACAGAAGCAAGTGGAGACGATTATTTGAAGCCCTATGTTCCACTACGAACCCAAGGGAACAATAATAATAATAAATATACGCCAGTTCACATATTCAATAACCTTTAAAAGTTTTGCCATTGATCCAGTTCAACTCTACCCCCTTAACCCATCATTTTACTTATCTTTATTCTTATCATATGCGCGATATTGATTGAGCAGTTTCTAGTGCCCCTTAATGCCTTCTTTTGGCGTAATAGAAATACGACCGTACAGCCTGAAAATGAAGTCGCCGAAATGAGAGAGATATTTCTTCGCTGAACAAAACCAACTGTGTCTTTCCTTATACATAAATAGCCTAACGTTTATACTTACCTTTCACAAGAGAAGGATGTGATACGCATGCAGTATTCATTATATTTCCTGATTTCAGTAGTCTGAATATGTCCCAAAGATGAGTTTAATTTGTCCTTGATGGTTTGATCTGGATCCTCAAATTTTAAAATTCTATTGGAAAATAAATAAAGAGTTAGCATAAACAAAACAATGGTGATTAGACAGTGAAACCTGACACGCATAAACTCTTTTGAATTCACCATAATCTCGTCATTTGTTTCCTCTAAATGTTTATTTTCCAGATTTTGAGGAAAAAGATGTTTTGTAGTGAAGCCAATGTGTCCAAAATATTCATTTTGTTTTTATAGTACAGAGATGCTTATATTTTCCCCAACCCACCCAACACACATTTGAATCCCACTGGTTGTTAAATGGTCTAACTTATCAAATGTAGGTCACTGAAATCAAGGTCATCTAAGTCTACATATATATATTGAAATACTGTCAAGTTTATTTCGCTATTGAGTTGAAAGTTTGCTTTCTTCCTTTCTTGCGTCGTTCGCCAGTGTGGTAGTGTGTCGTTGTAGGTTTCATTGAGAATAGTGATTAGGAAAGTAGACACGTAAATAACGTGACGAATGCTACTGTGAGATTTATCAGTAGCATAGATATAAAGAGACACTCATTGACATAGAAACATCAAATAGCGGAGGAGATAGAGAGATTTGACGTCAAAGAGAGGAAATGAACCAGTATTTTGGCAAAACATGGAAGACACGAATAGAAGACAAAGAAACACATTATGAAGGGTGGGAGGTAGCACAACACGACCTACTAATTCGTGATTTGGCGCAACTGGCATCAACCAATGTCATCGGTGGGAAATCCATCCTCACACCTGGATGGATGGACCTCACTGGTCACAGCTTCTCACCAGAACTCCACGAAACTCCGTCCTATAGGAACTCATGTCCCATTGAATCCGTTCTAGTAGCTTGATCGACTACAAGCTGGCTCGCCTTGTAACCAGAAGGCCCTGGGTTCGAACCCTGAAAATGGGTGCTTAACGCTGAAAAGTACAAAACCAGGTGGAGGAAATAGCTGTCCTATATATTAGAGTAGACACATGGATGAGGGTCTAATTGACAGGTAAATATTTCTTCACTCAATCTTTTTGTCTTCTCAGGACTTTTACCCTGAATCCAATGAATTTATCGGCAAGCTTTAACATCAGCTGATATATATGGAACTTCGACTGAAAGTGACCAGACTTCTACTTAAAATAACCGTGGAAGTCCCAGTAGCCACTGAAGTACTTGAAATCAGCATTAAATAAATCTATGTCAGAAGAGAAAGGCAGTTTCAACTGAAATTAAACAATTTTAGTAGAAAATATCCCCCTGAAATTACTGTTCTCCTCTTCTTTCATGAGCAGAATTTCAACACAATAGTTCAGCTGAAACAAACTCTCTGAGCTGAGTGAAATCAGTCCCAAACGAGCGAATTCGTCGTCCGGTGTGTCGATCTGGCCAGCGAGCTCTACTAGTTGATCTCAGTGGTATACAAATACTCATTCCAACTAACCATTGGTGTATAATTTTACACAAAATGTTACTTGTATATAAACTTGTATTTCACTTCGGTACAGTAAGATGACAGGACAATGTACCGTTTACAAGCAGTCAAACGTTTAGGATTTTAAGAACAATTTTCATAACTGAGTCCAGCTTTTATTGTCAAAAAAGAGAGTGGAGAATACAAACAGAGCAAAATATCATCATGATCTTGACAGTTGAGAATAGACACTTTGTCAATTAAGGCGGTTTGAAAGAAAGTATATAATTAATTCTTATCTTCGATTATTGGTGCTTCAACGACCAACGTAGCACCAGATATCTGAACAGAGAGACAGGATTGATCCACCACCTCTGTAATTTCGAAGGATTTTTTGAATTCAACAAAATCACCAGGTGACTGTTTCTCGTCATATCGTCCAGTAACTATAATCCGATTCGGCTCAAACTTTACGCTAATCTGTTCCTTTTTGAACACTGGATCCACTGACATTTCAATATGTATTATTGCAGTGTCATGTAAATCTGAGAAAATATTGAAAGAACAAAAATTAATTTGAATTTTAGAAATGATTTAGAGAGGGCAAAGTAAAATCAGTATAAAGATATTATATGCATAAAAGGTTTGTCGACAAAAACGTCAAGAAAGAAATCGTCTCCAGGTAAATCACGGTGCTGAAGAAGAAACTTTTGCTGAGGTTATTTAATGTCATTCATCTAATTGTATGAAACGCTCTTTTTATTCAGACGGCTTCAATTTAGGATTTACCAGCCGAAATATGATTTGAGCATGCATCAAGGATAAACTATCGCTTATATCCGCCTCTATATGCATATATTCATCCACATGCTCGTGTGGAGCTGATTACAATGGACGTGGTAAACCTGTTCTCCGTAAACGTGTAGCTGAACACTACCCGGTTTGGTTAATGAAAGGCGAGCATAGGACGACAAAGTTTTCAATTTATGAACACCTTCTGTAGTCAGGTCATTCAGCCCCATGTGATTTATTCTTTAAAGTTATCTATAGGACTAAATCCAATCATTCCGAAAGCTTACGTATTCTCTAATTATGCATAGTCAAAGCTCTGGCTATACATGGACAAAAGCCTTAATTTAATTGAATTTGAGATTTTCGCGTCGATTGATTGGACCGAAGTGCTCGGTCTCAGGTTGACATGTCGGCTTCTTGTGCAGATGCTTCAACAGTGTCCGGGCATTTATTTAGTATTTAATTAGTTGATGGTGACTAGCAATGGAATCCAGGGTGCGCATTTTATTCTATTCGGGACTCGTCAACTGGATGTACCTGCATTTCTCAGTGACTGATGATGTTCCGCTGCTAGTCACCATCCGTCCACCAATTAAATACTGACTAAATGCCCAGACATCGTCGAAGCATCTGCACAAGAAGCCGACATGTCAACCTGAGACTGAGAACTTCGGCGAAATCAATCGACGGGAAAAATCTAAAATTGAATTAAATAGTTAATATGACCCGTTGCACAAGAGGTGGCGGTCGTGGCCCAAGTGGTCTAGTGGATAACGCTTTGGCGTTTGAAACTATGGGTACTGGGTTCGAACTTCGGTGGGAACATCATCACTCACTGAGAAATGCAGGTACATCCAGATGAGAAGTCCCAAATAGGACAGCGGAAATGTGCATCCTGGATTCCACTGCTAGTCACCATCCACCAATTAAAAGCCTAAATTATGTATTCAAAAATGTTTTGTCAAACTCTTTTCTTTATCTTGGTCATAGTAATATTCTTTATATTATTCTACTTTACCAAACAAAGTATAATTATATTTCAATAGTTTACACACAATTATAAGTTTTGTTATTGTATTCAGAATACAATTACATGAATGAACGTGGAATAAAATTATGAATACAAAAAACATGAATGAACAAAAAAAATAATGAATTATTTAAATGAATACAAATCATAAATGTGTGAATAAAACAATTCCAACAGTGGTGTGAACACGGGAAGTAATTTTGCTCGAAATATTACCAATAACAAAACTTATTATTGTGTGTAAACTATTGAAATATAATAATACTTTATTTGATCTAATCTACAATGCTCAAACTTTTCACAGATATTAATCTACTTTACCACTTGAATTCACTCGATTTCACTTCATTTTCACCGTCTTTACTGTTATCATCATCACACTGTCAATATTTTAGACAACACTTGACCTACAATTTCAAAATCCCTGGAATCGAGGAAGTGAAATGACGCAGGCTGGTGAAAGCCTTCAGGAAGCCAGTCAGCCGATGTCCTTTCTTTCGATGAAAGCAAAATTAAGGATTGGGACGTGGAATGTTTGTACAATATGCGAAAGTGGAAAGGCTACCCAAGTAGCCGCGAAAATGAGAAGATATGAAATAGAAGTGTTGGGAATCTGCGAGAGCAGATGGTACGGATGTGGAAGGTGCCAACTACCGACTGGAAAGACGATAATCTATTCCGGTCACCCAGAGGACAACCACAAGCACACCAAGGGAGTGGTCATCATGATGTCACCAAGTTCGGCCAAAGTTCTCATGCGGTGGGAACCAATCTCCTCCAGGATAATGACAGCCTGGTCAAACTCAAAAGGAAGGAAGCTTACAATCACTCAATGCGCCTACATACGTCTCAGAACAGGAAAAGAAGGAGGCTTTCTACAGACAACTACAAACAGTAATGGACAACGTCCCAAACGGCGATATCAAAATTCTGGAGGGTGATATGAATGCGAAACTGGGAGGAGAAAATACATGAAGATTGTAAATTGTGCATTGATAAACATTTTGATAAACCTTCTTCTTGACCTTTGTCATAGTAGTGTTCTTTAATTTCATTCTATTTTACCACTTGAATTCATTCAACTTCACTTCATCTTCGTCATCTTCATTGTTATCATCGCCACACTGTCACATTTTTAGAC